>CM033790.1:23084595-23699595 GCA_019656835.1 Rhododendron ovatum | reverse complement strand
AATGGAACCCTTAATAGTCATGGCCAATTTCAAAGATCATGGATCTCTTTACTGCAGTAGCAGATGGGCAATAAACAAAGCTAGAAAAAAGGTTACAATACTATATCCACTTTGTTAGCCAAATGCAGTAAACCAATTACCGCAAGTAAGCGATTCTTTTCTATCCGAATGAAAACATCACAGTAGCATAAAATATTCGAATATTAACAATAACTATTTGCCTAGTTTACCATAAGGGCTAATCGACATGCGAGTATAATTGTAATCGACTCACAACAATATGTTCGAGATAATTTTATTCCAAGATGTATTGATTCAGAAAACCCATGCTCTGATACCAACTGTAAATCTAATCTATCTGTATTAAAACTATTATGCAGAAAACAGATATAACAAGGATCTTGAATTCAACACATCTCAAGAACAATAAATAACGTACCTTTGTCGGCCATCGAGATTAGTGAGAACAAACCCCTTAGATTAGAAACACTTTAATTCTTGGCTCACCTTCTTCTCTCTGTCTCTACTTTTCTAGAATACCCCAGTACTTTAATTGATGGAAAAACCGTATAAATAAGGGGTGAGTATTCTACCTTTTATAGAGGAGAGAAGAGGGCCATAGAGATAATTATTAAAAGACACCTAGTCCATCAAGGTCTCTTTTATTATCATGAGTTTTTCTTAATCTATAATTCTAATTAGTTATCGTAATGAACCATATCACTTCATTGGCTTATCTGATAATGGAGTCCCATTTGCACAAAACGTGAAGGCTAGTGGGCCACACTAATGGGAAAAAACTAACAGATTTCTGCTCAACGGAAATGTTTTGAACGGTCATTTTCTTCTTTGCCATAAAAAGGAAGTTTCAATTACAGAAGAGAAGATTTTTTTTTTTTTTGGTACGTCGGAATTTCATTCAAAAGACTAGAAACAGAGGTTCACAACAGGAGATATAAACAGAATAACCAAACCAGCCTAAAAGGGCCAAAGCATCTAATCTAAAACCCGCCTAACATTTAGGCCTTCTCTGATAAGGAATTCCTTGAGGGAGATGGGGATGTCCACAGCTACAATCAGGTCTTCATCTTGCTCTGCTCCCATGTGGGCGAGGTGTTCCGCGCACTAATTTGCAGTGTGGTAGACGTGGTTCAACGTTGTATCCATGTGAGTGAGGAGGCCATGCGCTTCGTGAATAACAACACTCTGCGCGTGGTTACCCGGATTGCCATCTTTGATTAGATTCACCACCAACATAGCATCTGACTCAATCTGGACATTCCGCAAACTTTTCCCCAAAATGATTTGCAGTCCTTTATATATATATATATATATATATATATATATATATATATATATATATATATATATATATCCTCCAAAGTTCCGCTTTCAAGACTAGATTCGCAGTTAAGCTTTCCGAAGAAACCCAAGATCCAGTCTCCTTTAGCATATCCCTTAATAGGCCTCCAAATCCAACTTTCCCATTTGATTCATACCAGCATCAACCAGTGTTAAGCTTGATTGTACCTGCATAGGGAGGGCTCCAGTTAGAAGTCTGAGTAGTGATGAGGTCATGTAGGTGAGGGGCTTTAAAAGCTGAATCAATTTCATGAGCATAGTCAAATATTGTCTTGGCACTAACGAGAACATCGTTATCCAGATTATCGAAACTTTTTCTGTTGCGGTCTTTCCAGATTTGCCAAAGAGTGGTGATGAAAAAGGTATGCCAAGGTAATGTAGAACTGCTGCTCACTGAAATTTTAGCCTTAAGACTAAAGGAAAACCGGTCATTTTAAAACCCCGGCGCATGACATGACCATATGGGATAACATTCCAGAGCTCATGGCTTTGGGGCAATCCCAGTGGAGGAATTACATCTAGGACACAGGTCAGAGCTGCAGATATCTCTCCTGGTACGAAGCTTATTGGTTAGAAGTTTGTGGAGAAAAATGAGCCATATGAAAGTTTTAAATTTTGCTGGAACTTTGAGTTTCTAAAACCACTTTCAACCCGTAAGGTCATTCGCGTCTTGGTTGATAATTTTATGGGCAGCAGCTACCGAAAAATTTCCACTTGGGGATCCCATCCAAGTAGGGTGATCCGGGCCTTGATGGCCCACAGGTAATCTTACTCTAAGGATAGAGCCAATGGTTCCTTGGTCCACGATCTGGATAATCCCATCCAGATTCCATCTACCATTAACAATGATATCAACAACTTTGCCATTGGTAAGAGTGTGGTCCCCCGGGAAGCGAGTAGAAGGGGTGCATCCCCATACCACCAGTCTTTCCAAAGATCCACTCTCCTGCCATCTATAGCAGAGAAAATACACAGAGCAATATTCATGCTCTCCTACACTTCAACTTTCATACAATTATTTTAAGAGATTTGTGATCAAAATTGTCACAAGCGCACCTTGTTTTGTTATTATTCCAATGTTATGGATATTTTGTTTACTTCTCTATGTGAGGATCAGGAGTTACACATCTCGGGATGTAACGATTCTAATTTTTAATGAATAAAAATTTCATTTAAATTTCATTATTTCTTTTAATTTCATAATATTGCTTTTAATATTTCTTGTTAACTCCTATAATCCATTATAATTAGATTTTAGCCCTTTAAAATTCATTTCTTGATTAAAAGCCCTACTTGGCTAGTAAGGTTAGTTTCCAACCGATTAGTTGGAGGAACTGGAATACCAATTCACTTAGTTACTTTCTCCTAACCCTAGATGAACCTTTTAACCTTTACTCATTGGACAATAAAAGTTAGGGAAACTTTTATCTATTGGACAATAGAAAACCTAGATTTTCCACCAAAGGTACCATCCTAAATTGTTTAAGTACACGTATAAGATTATATATAGTCCTCTGTACTTCATAGACTATTATAAGCATGCTTAAAAGACTTATAGTCATTTCTAGGTATTATTCTAGTATATATTATCTCACTTCTTTAACCATTGGTCAATAAATGTCAGAGAAAACTTTACCCCTTAGGTAATAAGGTTAGTTTACCAACAAGTACTAGGATAAATTAAAAGATGGAAAGAAAGAAAGAACAAAACAAATAGATATACGAGCTAGGTTAATCAATTGCATACTCCTCGAGAGCTACACCAGTTCGAAATGATCAATGGAGGAAACCCTTATAGTCTCTCTGTACAAGTACAACATTTTTCTCTTAATGAATATGTGTGTTCTAACCTAAAAATCTGTTTTAGATATATTTATACGAGCTGTACCGCCCACGACGGTCCAGACAAGAAATCCGGAACCCCAGTTTTTCATCCCGTGTCGCGGCCGTCAGACATGTCTGGACGAGAATTAGTGCAAAGTCAGAAAGAGCAAAACCAGAACAATCCAAAGAATTTATCTTCATCAATACCCCCTCCTGCCCTCAAAGATAACACAAGCAATTTAAAGGTCCCCCCATCTGCTTGTTTCAATTTGTTCTAGCCTTGCAGTTTTGCTCACAACTTTGCATTCGTCACCATCATATCCTCATCCGGTCATTTTATTGGTAATGTCCCAGATATCTTGAGCATTCAGAACAATCCTATTCCTATTGTTTAGTTCTTCCGATGAAATTGATAGCCATACGGCCGCCGCCACAGGTCGGAATAATACCCCTTTTTGCTTTCATTTTATATTCCCCTTCCTCTGCTGATTATATGCCCAAACACTCCTATAACGTCCTCAATTAACCGAGCTCACTTTCCTCTTCTTTCTCCCTCCTCTTGATCATTTTTTGGTAGCTACTGTGCTCCACCGCTCACGGAGGAATGTACTGGTTCAGGTTCATCGGCCAAAACTGTGTTTTCAATGGTATCATCAGAGGAGGAACTATGAAGGGGTGCCACCCCCGTTTTAAAAATTCCACAAAGAAGGGAAAAAAAAAAAAAATCACACAGAGAACTTGAAATAAAAAGTTCACAAAATTTCACACAAAGTTTACCTTTGTTCATTGGCTAAGGTTTCTGTCATGACAGGTGCTTTGTTTTCCTCTTTTAAAAAATGCATTCATCTCTCTCTCTCTCTCTCTCTCTCTCTCTCTCTCTCTCTCTCTCTCTCAGCTCTCTCTAAATTTTTGCATTAATTACAACAAGGTTTGTATTTTGTTTTTCCCTCTAATTGAAGATCAGGAACGTGATTTTCCTACAATTTTAGTTTTTTTATTGCATGTTTCTTTAGGGAGTATGACGATTGTTAATAGAAATGTAAAGTTAATTTGCAAACATATCAAACTTTATACTTGTATGAATTCATTATGGTGTTAATCCCATGTCCAAATCCTATTTCTGCCCATGGTATCATTAATGAGGATTGATCTTTGCAGGCATGAACATTTGAAATCGATCGTCCCCATCTGAAAAGATGCCCTCAACTAAATGTTGGTGTTTACAAAACCTCAATTTACATCTTGAAGTTGAAGTATGTGTATAGTGAAAAATAAATGTAGTTTTAAAGCCATTGTATGTGTGGGGAAATCACACGGGATAGGAAACAAATTGGCTTTGAGTTGGATATAAAGTTTCCACATGGTATCAGAGCGAGGCCCATTCCACCCCACATTTTATAAAAATTTAATAATCACACCCCACGATGACTGACTTGACAGACTTCAAACGCGACTGCACGTGAGGAGAGATGTTAAGAAAATAGCGTCCTGCATTACTTGAAGTGGAACGAGTGATCACTTAATAATATTTAAAACTTCTTCACTCATTGTAAATTGATCTTGAGATGGACATAAAGTTTCTACAAAAGTAGAAGGAAGAAAACCAATAGCGGTGGTTTTGTCATATTACAAATATACTTACCGATCGAAAACCAAAATTATTTAAACTGTTACATAGGGAAGAAACCAAAATTTTTCAAACTGTCACACAAGGAATGGAACAACACAGAGGGGCTGAGCCTTTTGCACAGTAATGCCAAACTTGTCATCCATGTCCAACTCCTCTGACTTAATTCCTCCTTCAAGCTTCCAATCAAACGAGTTTATGAGCGAACCCAACATCAGCGGAACTACCCTTATGGCCAGAGATAACCCAGGGCAAATTCTTCGTCCTGCTCCGAAAGGAATCAGCTCAAAGTCCCTACCTCGGACATCAACATCCAAGTCCAAGAACCTCTCAGGCATAAATGATGTTGGGTTTTCCCATACGCTTGGGTCATGGCCAATTGCCCAAGCATTAACTAGCACTTGTGCTCCCTGTGGGACTGTGTAGCCGTAAACTTCAACGTCTGTCTCAACAGTGCGAGGGATTAGCAATGGAGCAGGCGGGTGTAACCTCATGCTCTCTTTCATGATTGCTTGCAAGTAAGGAAGTTGTGGAATGTCCGATTCCTCTATTGGTTTTCCTTTGCCAATAGTTTGTTCAAGCTCAGCTTTGGCTTTCTCTAAAGTCTTGGGAGTGCGCAACAGCTCCGCCATTGCCCACTCAACTGAGCTTGATGTTGTATTTGATGTTGTATCCGTTGCGCCTGCAAATATGTCCTACAACAGAATTGGTGTGCATGGTTGATGTCAAAATTCAAAATGCTATTAAGTAGTACGTATCGATTTTTAGCCACCTCAATATGACTGAACACCAATAAAGTGTCGATGAGAATAAAATTTCTTGAGTATAACTGGTTTTTATAATATACAGCTTGAATACCCTATCAGCAAAACATATTGCACAAAATGTAAATTCCAAATGAGTTATCATAATAGATGGAATTAGTGGAAAGAGGAAAGGGAAGAAGACAAACCAAGCACAGATGCTCAATGTGAGTTCTGTTAATCTCTCCAGTTCCTTCGCTGATATTGAGCAGGATATCGATCACATCGTTCTCTGCACGACTCTTCCTCAAATCTTCTCAACTCTAACCGTTCATCAATAAGCCGACCAAACAGCACAAATGTTTCTCCAAAAAGATCGGTCAACCGACGTCTTATTCCCTGTGGATCCATTTTCGCAAGGATAGAAAAGTAATCTGCTAAATTGGGCTTACCGACCTCTACCATGATCTGCCAAATCAAATGTCGGAATTGTTTCACTGAGTCTTGAGTTGGGTCGGCCATATCAATTGAAAATAATGTATTGGATACCAAATTCAGGGATGTTTTGAAGACTACGCTACCTATGTCCACCGCAACGCCTTCTTGGCAACATTTTCCGGCATACTCAATAAGCTCTTTCACCTTTTGCTGCCGTAAGTTTTGACTAGCACCGAGTCTTTTACCTGGAAAGGGTGGGAAATGATTGACAACAAAAAAATTTAGTGTTGAAAAAAAAACGAGAAAAATTTTCATCGATGAAACCTAAGGCCCAATTCTTTTAAATATCTTTGATATCCAGTAGAAAATTTTCTATTTCCAAAAACAAAAGGCTACCGGGTCATTTCCTTCTTTGTTTTTTATTTTTTCCGTGTGATCAGATTTTAGAGTCCAAGCGCATAGACAACGCGCACACACACTGGACTTCCATGTTGGTGTTTTGGCTTGTTAGAGAGGGGATACCAGTGCTCCAACCCAAAGAAGGGGATACCAATCTTGGTATGTTGGCGTTTCAGAACTCTGCATCCAAAGACGTCCCCATTCACGTAATACTTTTGTGGTTTTGCTCGTATTTGTAATTGATGTTTTTGTAAAAACAAACTCGTCCAGTTCATCTTGTCAAGATGAATCGAAAGGATAAACCGTGTTCATCAAAATAAGAGAAAATTCGATAAATATGAAGAAAAAGTAGCTATAGTTACATAACATCAATGCTGTGTTAATTTTGTGCAGCATTACCTGAAAATATTATAGAGTTGAGGACTTTTCGGAGGCTACGCCATTGGTCTGACACTGGCAACCAAATCGTGGAGTATATGTGCATGGGCGGCGTTGGGGATGGACCTGGAAGAGAAGGCTAGATCCTGCTTTTGGAGGATTTCTTTTGCCAAGGCTGGTGAAGAAATGACCACTGTGATTTTTTGGCCCAGCTTCAAACTCATAATCGGGCCATATATCTTGGCTAATCCGGCCAAGGACTTGTGGGGCTTGTCACCTAGTTTTAGAAAGCTTCCTATGACTGGAAGCGGAACTGGCCCCGGTGGAAGTTTTGGGCTTGGTTTGCTGCTTCTTAATAGTGAAAGGAGGGCTCGGACCAAAGTGATGGTAAACAAGATATACAGACTTAAGATCAATAACTCCATGGTTCCAAACCAAATAAGATTAGAGATGGGGAGTTTTCGAGTTACTGCAGCCAATTTCTAAGGAGTGTTTGCCCTCTGCTTTTGTGAGATGAGCATAGTGGTTAGTTGGAGATGAGACGGTTTTGCATTTTCAAAGATAAAAGAAGCTCGTTTGAACTTTGAACCAAGTCATTGACTTTTTTTGTTTGGTTTTTTGCGTTTTTTTCCTGACAAGTTTGGCGGCCTTTAATCCTCTGTCTCCTCCTCGTTTGTCATCAATCAATAAAAATATGTACATAACATTCAACAAAATACCAACTACTACAACACTCTCATACGAAGCGGGACTCACATATGAATCCAAATGTGAGTTCCACGTCATGCGAGAGTGTGGTTAATTATTGTTGTTTATATAAATGAGGCATGCTCCACTCACACTACATTTAACACAACATTTGACACAAATTTTGCGTTATATATAGGCACTTGGCTTGTTGTCAAAGCATGCTGGTGTCATACTCTATATATAGTATGCTTGTGTCATGGACTCCACATTATATATGCGTATAATAGGCTGCTTATTTCATACTTCTATATAAGAATTTGTATATAACTACTCTACTATAATATTTTTATTTTTTTATTGATCACGATGTCGATGTACGTACATTGAGACTATATGTGTATTATATGATACTGAGGACTAACGTATGTTCTTAAAATATTTCATGAAAATCACTTTTCACCTCTGTTTTTTTTTTTGTTCTTGACAGTGGCACTTACCTCTGTTTGATCTCTATTTGGTATAGCAGTTTTGGCTATTTACGAGACACAGTGGGAGTCCCATACCCACACAGTATTATTGTTTTTATATATGCACGCCGTTAAAAAGTAAAAATTAAAGGGATAAGATGGCTATGGAGATTTTGTCATTTTTCCATATTAAATGATAAAATCATGAGAGATAATGTTATATATTCTCACACTACGTGACACTTCAGGTTTACTTCTTTCGTTACGTCTCGACATATCTTCACAGTAGTTTTTCTTATTAATCTGGTGACTATTGGTATATTTAGTTGGGAGGCCGACCAACTACTGATTGGTAAAACTGTTTGTATTAATCCCACACTAATCTTGTTCATAAGCTATATTTAAGGATTACTTATACCACTATTTGGAGAAAACGTTGATTCAATTGATGTAATGCCCCGATTTCCAGCACTGTTAATCAACCCAAAATTGAGCACAATGATGCCTTAAATTTATGTTTGTCAAGGATTTGTTTTGCAAAGCTGCAATGCATGTCCTCAAGTATTTAAAAAAAAAATGGACTTTTAAAGCCATGTTATGCTTAATTAGGCTTACTTAAGTAAAAAAATTAGCAGCGAGCCACATAGCGTAACATCTATACCAAAAACACAAGACAAAATATTGTCATAGAGGGAATGGAACAACACGCAGAGGCTGAGCCTTTTGTAAGGTAAGGCCAAACTTGTCATCCATGTCCAACTCTTCTGGCTTGATTTCACCTTCAAGCTTCCAATCAAACGAGTTTATGAGCGAACCTAACATCACCGGAACTACCCGTATGGCCAGAGATAATCCGGGGCAAATTCTTCGTCCTGCTCCAAAAGGTATCAGCTCGAAGTCTCTACCTCGGAAATCGATGTCCGAGTCCAAAAACCTCTCAGGCATAAATGAGGTTGGGTTTGTCCATACGCTTGGGTCGCGACCAATAGCCCAAGCATTCACTAGCACTTGAGCCCCTTGTGGGACTGTGTAGCCAGATATTTCAATGTCTGCCTCAACTGTGCGTGGGATTAAAAATGGACCAGGCGGGTGTAGCCTCATGGTCTCTTTCATGATTGCTCTCAAATAAGGAAGTTGTGCGATGTCTGATTCCTGTACCGTTTTCCTTTTGCCAAGAGTTTTTTCAAGCTCGGCTTTGAATCTGTCTAAAGTATCAGGACTGTGCAGTAGTTCTGCCATTGCCCACTCAACTGAGCTCGATGTCGTATCAGTCCCTGCTACAAATAGGTCCTGTAACATTATGGACAACTATATGATATTCTGAGTTGCTGGGATGTAATGAATTAAAGTTTGACGCAATTAATGGAAGGAGCAAGGGAAGAAGATGCAAACCAAGCACAGATGCTCTATGTGAGTTCTATCGATCTCTTCATTATTCTCTTCATTGATATTGAGCAGAATATCTATCACATCCTTTTCTCCACCACTTTCCCCCAATCTCCTCAACTCCAATCGTTCATCAATCAGTCGGCCGAACAACTCAAGCATTTTCTCGAAATAATCCGTCATTCGACTCCTTGCTCCCTGTGGATCAATCTTCGCAAGGGCAGGAAAGTAATCAACCAAATTGGGCTTACCGGCCTCTACCATGATTTGCCAAACCAAATCCCTGAATTTTTTCGCTGAATCTTGGTTTGGATTGGCGATATCCACTGAAAATAACGTGTTGGATAACAAATTTAGGGATGTTGTGAAAATGACGCCGCCTATGTCCACCGCAATACCATCTTGGCAACATTTTCCGGCATAGTCAATGAGTTCTTGCACCTTTTTCTGGCGTAGATTTTGATTAGCATCAAGTCGGCTACCTAAAAGGAAATATGATTGATATATAAATTTGTTATAGATTAATTTATTCAAGAATTATGAAAAAAGCATTCCAGAATAATATGAAAGTACGTTTCACTAAATTAAGGATTCCAATTTTTTTTTATACATAGTTTCACTATAGGCATGAATATATATATATATATATATATATATATATATATATATATATATATATATATTATACCTTACGAGATCTAGAGCACGCGGAGGATCTACAAGCCAATTCCTCAATCCACGTACGGGCGAAGTGTCTAGACTTAATTAACTAAGTTACCTCCCAAACCCAAATGAAAAAGAATAAAATACATACTCCAACGTTTGTCGGTATACATAAATTGCCAATAACCCTAATAATCTTGGAAGAGGAAGAAAAGATGCAATGGCTGTAGTACAGGACCAGATTCCTGTATCGAGAGTTGACAGATCTAAACACACGAATCTCATATTGAAAAGAATATTATTAAGACGAAAATATCTGATTTGTATTTTGGCTGTTTTTTTTTTAATTTGTGATTTTTCACCGATAGAGCCCATGAATTTTTATTTTCTCAATTCTAGTTCATCGAATTGAGCGCCTCATTCATCTCAACATGATGAGCCTAAAAGGCGAAAAGTGGTCTCAAATTGTAGAGACTTCATGCTTTGGAGAGGAGGGTAAGAGAGTAATTTTACATACCAACTCACCTAATTAGGCAATTGCTGATTAGAGAGAGGTATAATGAACCTTTTAAATATACACACAATACCCAAACTTCCGATGTGGGAGCCAGCCCAGCTGACTCAGGCTCAAGAGTCTCGCCACTAAAGAGTGGCACCACGATAGATGGCCCAAGGGGCCTGCACCAGAGGTCAAGCACCCAAACCACAACGGGTGGGTGAGACTTGGTTGCTTTGGAGAAGGGCAAAAGGGTAATTCCACATACCGACTGATCACCTAGGCAATTGCTGACTAAGGAGAGGCATAATGGACCATTTAAACACACACACAATATCCAAACTCCCGATGTGAGAGTTGTATAGACTTCATGCTTGTGATGTTGTTCGGATCAGATTTGAAGTATTATTAAAACTACATTTTGAAGTTATTGTCCGTAACAAAAAAAATCAAGGTTTTTTTTTTGGGTAAATAAAAGTTGATTTTATCAACTTTTATTGTGGCTGAATCATAATTTCAAATTTTAATTTCCCTTTTAAAAATTGAGTTCCCCGTAGTTGAGCAGCACTAAGAGATAGAGGCTTCTTCCATCCCAATTTAACTCCGTAGTTATCAACTTTTTTTTTTTTTTCGATACATAGTTTCACTATAGGCATGAATATTTTATACCTTAAAAGGTCTAGAGCACAATTCCTCAATCCACTTACAGGCGAAGTGTCTAGTTACCTCCCAAACCCAAATGAAAAAGAATAAAATACATACTCCAATGATTGTCGCTATACGTAAATTGCCAATAACCCTACTAATTTTGGAAGAGGAAGAAAAGATGTAATGGCTGTAGTACAGGACCAGATTCCTGTATCGAGAGTTGACAGATCTGAACACACGAATATCATATTGAAAAGAACCTTATAAAGACGAAAATATTTGGTTTGTATTTTGGGTTTTTTTTTAATTTGTGATTTTTCACCAATAGAGTCCACGAATTTTTATTTTCTCATTTCTAGTTCATCGAATTGAGCGCCTCATTCATCTCAACATGATGAGCCTAAAAGGTGAAAAGTGGTCTCAAATTCCATAGACTTCATGTTTTGGAGGAGGGTAAAAGAATAATTCTACATATCAATTCACCTAGTTAGACAATTGTTGACTAAGGGGAGGTATAATGGATCCTTTAAACACATATACAATACCTAAACTCCCGATGTGGGAGCCAGCCCAGCTAACGTAAGTCCAAGAGTGTCGCCACTAAACAGTGACACTATGACAGAGGGGCCAAGGGGCCTGCACCAGAGGTCAAGCACCCAAAACCACAATGGATGGGCGAGACTTGGTTGCTTTGGAGGAGAGGAAGAGAGTTATTTCACATACCAACTCACTTAGGCAATTTCTGACTGGGGAGATGTATAATAGACCCTTTAAACATGATACCCAAACTCCCAGAGCGTTCACGCTTGTGATGTACGGATCAGATTTGAAGTATTATTAAAACTACATTTTGAAGTTCTTTTCTGTAACAGAAAGAATCAAGTTTTTTTTGGGTAAATAAAAGTTATCAACTTTTATTGTGGCTGAATCATAATTTTCAATTTTAATTTCTCTTTAAAAATTGAGTTCCCCGTAGTTGAGCAGCACTAGGAGATAGAGGCTCTCCCCATCCCAATTTAAATGCTCCTTATAAAAGACCATAAAACTTTGACCTTAAAAAAAATTGTATTTTTTTCGTAATGTTTTTCCGAACTTTTACACCCATTGAAAGTACAGTGAGATCCTTTTACTAACTTTCATTATCTTCAATTAGTTTACTCTGAATTTTCGTTTGACCCAAATACGAAAGAACCCTGCTAATCGCACATACATCTGTGCACAATTTGTGCACAGATTTTATTATGAGACCCACCACAGGTCCCACACAAATGATCCGATCCGTTCATTAGATGTAAAATATTTTTTCAAGGGTACCCATAAAAAATAAGTTCAATCTAATAACTATAGGTGATCAATCCAATTATCTAAATTTTCATTCAGATTTTCAAGTAATGAAAAATTAGATGATTAGATCAAAAATCTATAGGAATTGGATTGAGCTGATTTTTTTCTGAAAACCCGTAAAAAAATATTTTATATTTAATAAACAGCTCAGATCATTTGTCTGGGACCCATGGTGGGCCGCACAACACAATCTATGCACAGATTATCTATGTGGACAGATTTACCGAATACAAAAGCTACGTACTCTAAAAGTCGAAAAGGTTCGGTAAAAAAAATTGACCTTGTAAACATCCCAAAACAAAGGTCTCATAGTAAACAACTACAGTACTATAGATCTACCACTCATATAGACTAGCTAGCTAGTTACCTGAAAATATATGAGAGTTCATGATTTTACGGAGACTTCGCCACCGATCTGCCACCGGCAACCATACAACGGAGTATTTGTCGTGGTCGTGGGCATGGGCGGCGTTGGGGATGGTTCTGCTGGAGAAGGCGAGATCCTGTTTTTGGAGGACTTCTTTCGCCAAGGCTGGTGATGAAATGACCACTGCGGTTTTTCGGCCCAGTTTCAAACTCATGATTGGCCCGTGGATTTTGGCCAGCTCGGCCAGGGACTTATGGGGCTTGTCACCGAGTTTCAGAAGGTTTCCGACAACCGGAAGCGGTGCCGGGCCAGGTGGAAGCTTTGGGCCTGCTCTGCTTCTGCTTAGTAGTGGAAGGAGGGTTAACAAAATGGTGGTTAACAAGAGATATAGAACTAAGCTGAAGAACTCCATATTTTACAACCAAAAGGGGATCGGAGAGTGGGAAATCTCGTATGCTGTTATGTCCACAACTTTGAGGTTAGATAAAGCATTTTTGTCCTAATCGGCAGAGAAAATATGTACTATTAATAAAAGAGAAATGCTACTGGTGCAGCAAAAATGATAGCGCGCAATTGGACTCGTCTCGGGTCCAACAAAAATAATCAGAGCCGTTCATTTTATTCAATATATTTTGCTTAAGATTTCCGTAAAAAATCAGCTTCATCCGACATCTATAAGGGCTTTTACGAAGCATCCAAAATCACTTTAAAATTTTCCATAAGCAATTTTGGACGCTTCGTAAACACTCTTGTCGATGTTGGATGAAGCTGATTTTTTCCGGGAACCTTAAACAAAATATATTGAACAAAATAAGTGGCTTCGATTATTTTTGTTAGTCCCAAACGTACGTTATACGTGCTATCTGTGTTATTTTCTGCTTTACCAGTAGCATTTTTGTTAATAAAATTCGATAGCGTAGATTAAGAAGGAGAAAGGAATCATTGAGATCAGGGAAGACCCAATCCAATCCGGTGCTCAGAATGCAGAAGGAATGCATGTGGACTTGCAGGTTCATCACTGGTTATTACTTTAAAAATGAACCCGTCTAAGGCCACCGACTGCACCGATCAGGAACCGACCGCTGTGCGGGATCCATTTCGGATTCCACACGAATGATATGAACCGTTTAATAATTTTTTTCAAAAAATTGAGTAGATCCTAGAAAAATCGGCTCAATCTAATATGCATACATGCTCGATCAAAACTTTCTATTTTTCATTCAAATTACCGCATCGTGAATTCTGAATGAAAAAATAGAAGATTGGATCGAGCACCTATGTACACATATCGGATTGAACTGATTTTTTATGGGTCTACTCAGTTTTTTTAGATTATTGAACGGCTCGGATCATCCGTGCAGAACAGGAAGTGAAAATCATCCGTGCGGAATCCGGAGTGAGCCCCGCGCGATGGCTAGTTCCCAATCGGTAAAGCCACCGACTAGCATTCCTATTTAAAAAACAGAAATTCTAATCGTAAGCAAGATTTGTAGGGAACCACGTAAGGAAAAATGCGTTTGGGCCCATCCCGAATCTCACAAAAATCTAGAAAAATATCCATAACTTTTTTAATATTATTTTATCGGGGTCCTATAAAAAATCAGCCTCAATAGACATCGGTAAGTATTATTTTTGAATTCATATGGGCGAACTGAGCAGTTTTACTCCTATAAATCCAAAAGTAATACTTATCGATGTCCGTTGGAGCTGATTTTTTATAGTGCCCATAAAATAATATTCAAAAATTTATGGATATTTTTCTAAATTTTTGTGAGAGGGTTCAAACACGTTTTTCCTTGCTTGGTTCCCTACAAATCTTCCTTACGAATAGCATGGCTCAAAATGTAAATGATGTTTGTCATTTGCACATAAAGTATGAAAAAAGACTAATTTTAATTTTGGGCATCGATAATACTATTCTCCAAATTTATAATATTACTTCCCACATCCCTATATGAATTTCTCAATTTAATAGCTGCAGTCCCTTTTGGGAGTGACAATATTATTAAATTTCCTTAATTTTTTAGATTAAATTATTTTAGGGTTAAAATGTAGAGTTTTTATTTCTTAATTACACATCATCATTTATATTATTTCACTTTGGCCCATTAAATTTAGTTTTGAAATACTTTTTTGGTCTCCTTTCTTGAAAAGAAATAAAAAATTCATGACTAATATATAATAAAAAATAAGACGAAAAACCTAGCAGTGACGAAACTATATAAGTTATAAATAAAAAAATTTCACATAAATAATTACATTTTCTAAAGTTCTTGTCGTGGCGGCGGCTGCCACTAGATCCACCTGGTTCCATCTTTGCAGAGAACATTCTCAGTCATCGGTCATTGTGGTCGCATTCGATCAAAATCCTAGCCCAAGCAGATTTCTATTTCGTTCTCCGCGCCCGGAGCCTGTCGTGGCAGCTAGCAGGGGCTTATTTGGAGTTTTATCTCCACCACTTTGGTCTAAGGATTAGCCTATGCCTTGGCGTTGGCTTGTCCTTCTTCTGCCGAAGTTGGCCGGCGTGCTTAGTGGAGTTGTCCATGGTGTTGTTTTCCTTTTCTTTTCTTTTCTTTTGTTATGTCTGTTTCCATCGGGTCTGCTATTGTTGTCTTTGATTTGGATTTTGTGCCATTCCGAGACGGCTGAATGGATAGATTGCCAGGTCCACATGTCCCAAACCATAGAGGTGGTGTGAAGTGAGCCTTGGCTCGTGCTTAGGATCTGGACATTAGTTAGTCTCTTTGCCCCTACTTTTCATGTGTATTTTTCGGTGATGGATTTATTGTAATTTCCTTTTTATTGTGTTTGGATGGAATTGCTGGAAGTGCTGTTTGGCTTTTCAATGGAATTTTTTTCGGATAAATAAAAGAAAGAAAAAGTTTCTAGATTGACGTAAGTTGCTTGACTTACGTTACGCCTATTTTTGCTAGAATAATCCAAATGGTTGATAATATTTTGTCCTTTGTGGCTCAGCACAATCTCGCATCTCCATTCATGCAATTAATAGTTGATATTGTTTTTCAATTTTAATCAATAAAAAACAATTTTTTAATGATCAAAATTGGTTTTCAATCAAAACCATCAAAAAACACTTTGGATGTGCATTATTGAGCCTCCATAAATTGAAATGGGCCTTATTTTGGTCCAGATGTGTTGTTTAAAAATAAAAAAAAATTGCTTGACTTCTTTGCCCAATTGGGGTTTTTCTTATCAATATGTTTTCATCCTGTGTTCAAAATCTGTATCTCTGGATTGGATCTGCCTCTTTGACCTTGGAAAGAAGGATGAACTTCTTTTCTCTTCTTCTACTTCTGTTTTCGTCCTATGTTCAAAGTCGGCATCTCTGGATTGGATCTGCCTCGTTGACCATGGAAAGAAGGATGAACTTCTTTTCTCTTCTTCTACTTCTGTTCTAGTCCTTTTTTTTAAAGTCGGCATCTCTGGATTGGATCTACCTCTTTGAGCATGGAAAGATGGATGAACTTCCTTTTTCTTCTACTTTTGTTTTCGCCCTGCGTTCAAAGTCGGCATCTCTGGATTGGATCTGCCTCTTTGACCATGGAAAGAAGGATGAACTTCTTTTCTCATCTTCTACTTCTGTTTTCGTGTTCCACTAAGGCTTTTAGAAAAAGTTCGGTTTTGTCCTCATTTGAATTTTTTTCGCGTTTATTCGTTTTGTGCTAAATTTTTTTAACTTTTTTATAGACTAATAGGAAAATAAAAAAAAATTTACTTTTACCCAAATATTTTAAACATTAACCACTTTTAAGTAAAAAAATGTCCAAACGAACGAAAGCGAAAAAAAAATTCAATTAAGGACAAAACTAAAAAAGTAAAAAAAATTGTTAGTGAAACAAGATTTAATTTGCGACCGTGTTAGTTTGTACACTTTAGATTTTCATTGTAACTACTAAAAGAATTTTTATCAAAATCTATAAAAAAATAAAATTATCACCTTCAATTAGCGAAATCATAAACCAAAAAAGCTTTATCATACTTTGATCGGAAAATGTAGACAAGACAGATAAAATCTCTAGTTTTGACTTAAAAAAAAGTATGATGGTGCATCCTGTTGTCGATATAGTTTTGGATGAAATGACGCGCAAGTTCTTCTGAGGGAGTACTCCTAAAATGTCTTGATGGAATCCAAATATTAAAGGAAACTCTATGCCCCGTATGAGCTTAAATTTAATTCGTGTCTTGATTTAGATTTTTCTAGGGGATAAAATTAGTTAATGGGATGACTTGATCTTCATTTGAGGCCATGATCAAAGTACTAATGTAGTCCATGCGAAGCAATTATAGTATTGTCAAAAAGAAGACAAAATTTTGTGCACCGATCATATCGGTACAAAATCTGAATTAATCCCGTTTTATTAAGATTCTTATTTTTTAAGTACTTATTTTTCGATTTACGAGATAGATCATTCTCTCACAATTTGTAGGTGGACAAAAATGAAGGATTTTTTACGTAGCACAAGTTTGTAACGGTTATTCGTACCTCTTCACCGGAACCCTAGCTCGGCGTTGGAAACCTAATCTACAAAACAGACAATCGGTGAGCGCACATTTGCCTCTTGTGGCAAAGGCCCTCCGATTCTTAATTTAGTATCCCATACTGGTATAAACCCTAATTATCAGTAGGAGAATTGTAAGAATGTAATGTATTGTGTACGTTTTACCTCTAGATTTACCTTATATTTATAGATTCATAGATGCTTGTTGCCCAAGTATCCATGTCGCCCTAGGTTTCCTACCTCGTATAAGAAACCCAGAATATCTTGGATTTTCGTTCCCTTATCTATTTACTTCTTCAGTCATTTTAGGACTCCTTTCCATAACCGATCGAACATCTTATTCCAGTTGGGTATCTTCCCTAAATCCTATATTCTCGGGATCTTATGCCCATGGGATACCACTGTTCTAGAACCTTCTGGAATTTTACTACCGTCGTATCACTTAAAGCTATCTTTCTTTACAGTTCTTCCTCCGTTCGACCGTCTATTTTGCCGAACAGACTACCTAGACTAGTGACTTCACATGTCACTGGATCTCTATCGTTGACTTGGATTACTGACTTCTCATGTCTTTAGTCCCCTTTACCAAACACCACCCTCATCGGTAGTATGGCCTGTCTCATCTACCACGTGTTCAGCCACTAATTGTGCATGTTCGGGAATACTTCCCTACAATTGCTCCGCAGTTTTGCTCACTGCCACTGCTCGGGAGCTGCGGGTAAAGCTAGAAACGAACCTTGAGCCGAACTCCTTTGGTCTCGTGCAGTCATGGTATCTATATTTATTGATGTTTTTGGCGCTTTAGTCATTATAGCTTCTCAAGGTAATGACTCCACGTAGTGTATTTCATACACCTTGCATTTAATTCGAATTTACGTTCCAACCAAACGGTGTCAGAACGACATCCACACAAACCCGCTTTCTGTTACTTTTCCATGTAATGGCGTGAGCGGTGACGATTTGTCTCCGTCTCACACCCCTATAATCGTTGTAGAGGTACTTTTAGCGCTTTCACCCATTTTAAAATCCTCTTTCTCTCTCGTACCAAATCTAAGCGAAAAACTTCTTCTTTTTCCGCCATCGCCGCTGTTTGCAACTTGTTCGTGTCTCAGGCAACCGTTTTATCAATCTCGTAAGCATTCTATTCCCTACTCTCATTTTGTTTCAATACGAGATTTCGATCCCAGACTCTCTCTCTCTCTCTTAGGGTTTTGATCTCGTTCATTCTCAGATTTTCCTTCTATTTCATAGTTCTTGGGTGTTTTCTCAATGGCTGATGAAAACGAAAATGCCCTAAAACCTAGTAAGTTTAGGAAGCATTGTGAAACCCCCGCGGCCATGGCTGCCTTTAGGACTGAGTACAACGTTCCAGAAACCATAAGGCTTAAGCTCGCCCTTTGGGCGTTGACAAGGATGCAGGGTATTATGAGAGAATGTGTATCCCAATCGTAGCCATTGTTGAGGGGGGGAGTCCGTTTCCCCCTCCACCCATTACTTCGTCACGTCCTTAACTGGTATCGACTTTCAACCATGCAAGTTTCCACCAATTTTTTCAGACTAGTAATGGGAGTAGCAGCCCTGAATAGAATTCTGGGTACCCAACTAGGGACATGGGAAATTCAATGGTGGTATAGCATCATGCTAAACCCCAAATACAACATCTACTATTTCAAGGTTAGGAAATTCAATGGTGGTATAGCATCATGCTAAACCCCAAATACAACACCTACTATTTCAAGGTTAGGAAAGCAGAAAAGCATTTTGTGCTTAACTTGCCAAATTCTGCTCATGATCACGAGATCGATTTCCTCTACGTCACTGGAGCCTTTGAGCCATTGGGGGAAGATGGTCAAGTAGTGGGCTTTCATTGCCCCGCATATGGGGCTATCCATGTATGCTTCTGATTTCCACTTGCATACATGTCTTTATTCCGCTTCTGTGCATTTCTTCGTGTTTCTTTATCCTTGTCTGTGCTTTCTTTTATAGCAAAAAAAGCTAACACATGGCCTAGACGAGAACCCAGTTACGTCTGAACAGCGGACATTAATAGGGTGCTTAAATATTCAGGGGAGCCAGGTACACCGTCAGCTGGTTGGGGACGCAACGCCGACGTGCTATTGGGCTATAACCCTGCATACAAGGGTTTTATTAACAGAAGGCTCAGCAACCCAAGCACAAGTGTCGCCTCTACCTCGTCTGCTCCCCAATCAAAGAACCCAAGGTCAAGTGCTGGAGTAACGATAGTCAGGTAACTGGTGAAGTGCCTATATCCAAAGGTATCCCTTTGCCTCGTGTGGTCCTCAGAAGATCCTCACGACAGCAAACCGAATAACAGGCCCAAGATCGTAACACCAGCAAATCTTCATCCTCTAGGTACTCTTCTTCCCCTCCGAGTTCAGGTACAATGACTCGACAACCTTTAAACCTTAGTTCACTTCTCACTGTGTCCGCTCGAGGACGTGGTTCATCTCCCATCTACTGGTCATGTCCCTCATCCCCCTCGCCATACTAGGGGGGTCTCAACATGGAGTAGTTCATCTCCTCGGGGGTCTGACACTGTTCTGGAGGCCGACAATGCTCATCGGGACAAACGTCCTAGAAACTAAGATGCTGGGGTGCTACAACACAGGTCGCTGCGTCGATTCAGCAACCTCTCTCCCTTAGCACCCAGGTACATTCTCAAACCTGGGCCCCCAAACTCATTAGAGGCGACCACCCTGTGAACATTGGGGACAGCGCAAGCTCATCTGAGACTGCATTAGCCCTAGCTCAAAGCATGTTGCTGCCTGTTGACATGCAACATCTCCACCAGATCGGCTTATCTCCATTGGACTAGTCAGTGGGATAAAGGTAAAGTATCTTCATTACTTTAGTCAAATCCTAACACCTCGTGTATTAATGTTTTTCATCACACTCAGATTTCCTTAATTTATCCAGAAAATGGTTGCATTGGGCCAAAAGCTGCAGGAGATTGAGCCCGAACGGAACAAGCTCCTAAGGGACAACACAAGGCAGCTACAAACAATAACAAGGCTGGAGAGAGATAGAGATAAGGCAAAACTAGATGCAGAGGCAATGAAGACAAAACTTGAGACGGTCGAGGATAGCCTTAGTCAGGCATTATTCGAGATGGATAATACCAAAAAAGCTGCCTATGACGAAGGGCACCAGAAGGGTTTTGATGCAACGACCACTACAAGAAAATTGCATTAGGTGACGAATTAAAAATAATAATGGTGACAAAATATTTTGTCACCTAAAATTTCAAATTAAAGCCAATCAGTTGTCACTAACAGTCTTCTTACAAGACAATATTATCCTATTCATTTTAGAATTCAATACTCATCCAAACAAAATGAATTATACATTACACCATAATAGCCAACACATCTTCATAAACCAATAATCATGAACCAAACTAGACATTCATTAACCACAAGAACTATGTATTCTACATCAAATGTGTCCATTCAACCATAGGATCTAAAGCATCAATGTTCCCATGACAAAAACATGAAAGGTAGACAATACATACCATATATGTTCATCATAGTTCGGTAGCATCATTAAAATGAAAAAAGAAGACTCGCAACTTCAACCAAAAAAAGAGTCTTCATGAAAGCATGTATTCAAAAAAGAACACTCAGACCTTCATCCAAAAAAGGAGTCTTCATAGAAGCATATATCCAAAAAAGAAGACTTGGACCTTCATCCAAAAGAGGAGTCTTGATAGAAACATATATCCAAACAAAAAATCTTCATAGAAGAGCGTATATATACCATCTTCCCTGCTACCAACTTTATGCATATTCAATCTGCACACATAAAAAGTAGGATAAAATATTTTGGTTATGATGTTAATAGAACACAAAACATTATGGAAACTTAACAATATATAAATGACACAAATGAGGACCTAACTCAAAATACAACACCAGTACCACGAGGCCTAATAGAAGCAACCAAAAGCAGGAACCAACTCCACCTTAACCGCAAGAGATGCCATAGGACTTCACTACCAATAATTAAGAGCAAACCTCACACAAAAAACATCAGCAAAGATCAGCCAAGCGAAAGACAGCAAATAAAGCAACAGTCGAAAGACACCAATAGAGCAGCAGCCCCCCAACAACATAAAACGAGCAACAGAAACAAAGAAACGCAAACCAAACATCACACAAAGCAGCCACAGAACCCATACCAGAAAAGCCGAAAAACACACTCCTCTCACCCTGCCACAGAAGTCTATCCAGCCAAAATCAAAATCCTCAAGCTAACTCATTCACATCGAACTCCACACCCCACATCCCTCTGAAACCACCAACAACACAATCAATGAAAACGAAAAAAACTCACCGCATGGGATGATTAATGCACAGTTCCAAACTTTTAAAGAGAGAAAAAGCCTCATACTTTTGTATAACTTAGTCATCTATTTATCTGTGAAGTGTATGTCTAATAGCCATGTTTGATTGATCCAATGGAATAGTGAGATTCTAAGCATAGTTGTGCTATTATTGGCAATATTTGTGGGAGCTTTACCCATGCCCGTTTGGAAAATTAAGGCCCATACTTAGAGTCCTACTGTACGTAATAGCAGAATGTAGAATAATAAAAGGGTTGTTATGTTAAGCTACTAGGTTTTATGCACAGAAGGAGTTGTGTCCCCATATATGTTGTGTCCCCTGCATGTCCATGTTGTGTCCCCTTCGTAAAGAGGTGGAAACCCCTCTATTCCGGGAAATGAAAGCCGTTCTGGTACCAGTATATAGAGAGAAGACAAATCAAAAGCAATTGGAGAGAGAGAGATGACGTGGAAGTTAAACCTGCAACCTACAAGTGCAGCTGTCAGACCTCTATTTGGGTGTCCATTACTATTAGACTCAAGACGGCGTTGTGTAACTAGACTATTTTAGTGTAACTTGTTTCAGCCATATAAGATATAGAGATCAATTAATCAAGAAGGAACAAATAGTTAACATCAAATGAGAGCATATAAAAACTTTCATAATCTTTATGAATAGAAAACATATGCTCAAAAAGGGCAACAACAAAAAAAAGGGCAGAAAATCAAACCAACAAAAATATACAGCCCACTCCCGGTTTTCTCATTATGAATATAAATAGGGAAAGCATGATGTACTGACGAGCAAGTCGTTAACCAGTGAATCCTTGGTGTTTAAGAAATGCCACAACACTAGCCAAAATCCCCCCTGTTCCTCTTTTGCCTCTACTAGCTCGTTTATTTTATTGTTTGCTACTTCAATTCCTTCCGCTTGCTCCTGAATTTTTTCAGCATGCTCTTGCACCTTTCCATTGAGGTGTGTTACATACTCCCCGTTCACAGATACACCACTAGTCCTAATAGAGGAGGAAGGCCTAATGCCAAGTCCCTTCACATTGAGGATAACTACCATTAAATTGGCTTTCACAATCACTATCTACCAGATTTAGAAGGAAAGGAATTTAAGGAAGTTTCAAAATGTTAACTGCCCTGCTATTATTGTGACTCATAAAATCTGTTCAGAGGTCAGGTTTAGGCTCATGTCTCGAGCTAAAGGTGATCAAGCTAGTTGGTTTGTAAATGAATGGAACTTGACTACCTAACAGATTGTTACTTGGTTGTCTCACCTTTTGTGTCCTACTGGTTTCGTTAGCTATAAAATGTCACTGCTATATGCTTTTAATGTAATCTGTTGCTATTGATATTGCGTCTATTACGTCTTTTACAATTTGCATTTCAGGTCCATTCTTGGCAATTATGGTGTGAACATATTAAGCACAAATGGTTCAGCAAGCAGATTCGATGTGTGCTCATCCCTTGGCTGGCATATCAATTCCTTGCAAGAAACAAATCACAAGAGATTGTGCAGCTAGCAGGTACAATATTCAAGTGGTGCAAATGGCTTAAGTGGTGCAAGTATCAATTGTGGAACAGGCCGTGGGACTTAAAAGTGAGCCACCATGCTGCTCATTACTCGTAGACATGCTCAAGTGGTGTAGGTACATGAGAAGTCCGAATCACTCGGTTCATATCTGCTATTACTTCTATTATCAATGGTAACTATCTTAGATTCGTTGATGGTATCTTTCCAAAACCATCAGTAGGCAGGCTCATATATAGTCCATTTGGGCTTCTTAGTTGAGAGCGATCTACTACAATGTTTGTTTCCCTGTGAGCTGTGAGTTTGAGCCTCGTCCTTTCTTGGCGAGGAGGTAATAAACAACAATAGGAGCCAAGGGCAGAAAAGAAGGATGAGGTAAGTTAGGAGCCTAAACTAAAGAGGCACTACAAAGAGCTCCCAGAATCAACAACAATAGGCACAAGGGTAGAAAAGAAGGCTAAAAGGCAACAGCAAAAGCAGCATTAGAAAATGGAAGGAAATTAAACCTATTAGCGGTGTTTTTTTCTGATCGCTCCTACAAGACCAAATTCCAGAGCTGATCCCAATTTGACTAAGTCACCATGAGTAGTACTCTAGCCATAACGTAATCGACAGATCCAAGATATAGCAGCACTCCATTCCAATGATTCAAGTACTTGATATGTTTCATCAATCTCTTGAGCATCGCCAGACCTGCATGCACACAAGAATAACATATGAGGCAAACCAATCTGTATTGCCTATTAATGTGGGCGGAAAAAAAAGAGAGATAATGTTCCCAAATTATGTCTCAAATTCCACACAAACAATCATATTATTACAAAGAAACTTCCAGATAAGCAAGCTAAGAACACATCAAATTAGCTACCAATTAATCATATGGGAAGCATGGTACAAAAAATAGAAAGGGAAAATAAAAATTGCAACAAACTGTTAACAAATCCAGGTTACTATATTCATTGATGTTCATGGTCCTTCAAATGTGAAAAATGCATACATAGGTGCATAGGATTGCCATGGAAACCTCATGCTTGGTCCAAGTTAACTGAGTAAGAGAACATAACAGAGTCAACTTAATTAGCTACAATGGTTACCTTATAGAAGAAAGTTGATCCAGTTGTCCCACATGATATCGAGTTCGAGTGTCCATGCTTGTTTTTCTCACAGCAACAAAGAGTGAAACAAAAAATTGTACTAGAAAAGCAATATATATATACACACACACGCACACTAGTTAAAAAAGGTAGGTGCGATGCACGTGGCATATACTCCGCTTTTCTTACCAAAAAAAAAAAAAAAACCATTATGTCTAGGAAACAAAATTTATAGCTTTAGCAAATGCTTTGTACATGGTTTTTGGACAGATTTGTTGCAATGCACACTAATCTAACAAGCATGTCTACGCAACAAATAGGATCGCCAAAATAATAAATGCCTTAAAATTCATATAACAGCAAAAAACGAATTTGAAAGTTGAGTGATGAACTTTTATTTCCATATGTAACAAATTCTAAATGTCAACTCTCTCACCCCTATTTTGCACCTCTCCCTTGCCAACTCTACCCCTATTCCAGACTCCAGATTATATAATATTCTCAAAACTACAAGGACAAGACATTGATTACCCAAACTAATGAGCTCCATAAGACAAAATTCAAGCTAAATTAATAGCCATCCAAATCTTTGTTAGCCTTTATGCACCTTGCCAAAGGCATCACAGCTGACCGAAGCATTGACTCTCTTCTTGCTGCCTTTAAACCCCATATGAGTTAGGAACATTTTGTCCTCTTAATCTTCTTGCTTTATGCTCACAATTTGTTTTCACACTCGTATTGCATACTCATGATTTACTTCGAAAGAAAATTATACCTATAGTACTCTACTATTAGATAACCTCAAAACTATTAGCACATCTAGCAAATGAAAACGCCAAAAATGGTATGGGTATTTTGCTAATTTCACATGGAGTTGAGAAAATTCTTGACCAAAATTGAAGGTAAAGAAATAAATTTTGAAAGCCTATCTAACCTAATATCCTATCACATTAGCAGGAGACAAATGCATCTTGAGGGCATGCAGTGAAGCTTGATGTGCATTCAAGAGCAAATTATCAGCTAATGTAGCAAATTACTATGCCAAATAAGGTAGAGGTAATATGCTCATTTCACGTGGAGTTTAGGAAATGCTCAACCAAAATACAAGATATCTTTTAAGGAATAAATTTTTGAAGCTATCTCCTATTTTAATAAGATTAAAACAAAGACTTCAACAAGAATACCAACAAACCATGACAACATGACATCCTTTTGAAAGGCCACTCCCATTTAAACCTGCTCAAACTAAGTCACCACCATTTGTAAGTCTCTGTAAATGAAATACCTTATACGTTTCGAATCGCATGACTCAGTTTTTATTAGTAGTATATATTTGGAGAAATTCTATTCCAACCAGGCATATAATCGTTGATCCTCATTCACGCCATCTCGACAAACAACGCATCTGTTGGGTTTGTCTCCCATGTGAGACACATGAGATGCCTTCCTATGTGAACCACCAAAAGGTTGGTTAAGAATCAGTGTCAAATGGGACAGGTTACATACAAACATCCACACCACATGGAGTAGAATGGGTGCGTTGTTAAGAACCAGTGTTGAATGGGGTAGGTATTTAACGGATTTAAGGAGGGCATTTGTGGCAAAGACAAAAGGAGATGTTAAGGCTTTGTACTTTTAAAAGAGAAGGTATAGATAATACTAAAAAGAAGAATATAAACTCAGCTTCTATTTGTTTAAGATGCTCTGGTCTCTAACCAATTCATTCGTGCACCTCATTATAGAATGTTAAGAGACACTAGAAAATTAGTGTTCTGCAAGGTACAGAAGTGGGAGGTGAACATAAAAAGATAAATTCTAAACCACAACAAAAAATGAAAATTACAGATAATAAATATTTGGAAATACACTGAACCTAATAACAGAAGCTACCAAAACCTGTTAATACAATTCCATTTTAAATTGAACAAGACCCCTAATTTGGAGAAAAAGAGAGAAAACTCACAATGGTTCAATAGAAGCCCTAACTTGCCTGAAATCAAAAGCCCTAACAGGTCTTGACGTCTTGTAATATTTTGACCAAAGGCAAAAGCCCTAATTTGAAGCTTCAATACGGTGATAATGGTGATTACGATACAATACGGTGATTACGATTTGTAATCTGAGAGAGAGAGAGAGAAAGAGAGAGAGAGACTCGCCTGCAGTTGTCAACGGTTTGCGGTGGTGCATGGTGGTTCGTGGTGGTTCATAGTTCACGGTGTACAAACTACAAACAAAACGTAATGAAGAAGATGATGAACAGATCAACAGATGAAGTCTTGAAGAAGAGAAAGACTGAGAGAGAGGGAGGGAGGGAGAAAACGAGAGACTCGCCCTTGGTCTCAGGCAAATCGCAAAATTGCCATGGAGGAGAAGTCTAAAGTCGGCGGCTTGTAGAAATGAGGAGATTGGGTTTGAGACTTGGGTGGGAAAGGGAAATATTGGGGAACGGATTAGCGACAAATTCCCACTTTAATTTTTTTTAATCGTCTAAATTCCATGTTTAAAATGGAAGACAAAAAAAAAATCGTCGCCCAAAGTATTTCCTTTTGTGAGGAATTATTTCATCATGTAATGGATGCAAGTATATGTGGAGGAAACGGATTAGCGACAAAATTTATTTTTTCGTCACCTTATATTTTTTTTGTTCACCCTTTTGCTGACAAAATTTATTTTTTCGTCATTGATTAACTATTTTTGGCGACAAAATAAAATTTCCTCACCTTAAATTTTTTTGCCCTCTTAATTGGTGACGAAAAAATATTTTCCTCACAAAATAGGTATATTTTGAGACGAAATCTACTTTTCTCACCACCATTTCGTCTCATATTCTCATTTTTCTTGTAGTGGATGGCTAGCTACGTCAAGCAAATGCCTGACATCCAGGACCAGATTTGGGCTGCAAGCTAGGAAGCATGCCTAATGAAAGTAGTGGTTGCAGAGGATTCCTCACTGTGGGTAGAAAATAACTTACCGAACAATCGTCCCCAGTCATCCCATGGACTAAAAGAGCCGTATGCAGATAACGTCGAGCAGCAGGTTGATGAATGCTGATGCTAATGAGGATACCTTCTCGGAGTCTCAAATTGCCATTGCTGATCGTTCTCCAGCCTGGGAAGAGATCAATGAACCCATTAATGTGGAGACCCCTCCAGAGATTTAGAACCTGGATTAATTTGGTAAGTACTTATCTTGCTTCCTGAACACTATTAAACAATTGGTAGGTCTTGCGCAACCGAAGTTTTGAGCCCTGCGAGGCACCAGTACATTTCATTTATTGGCAATACTTTGATAACATAGGTATTCAGCCTTTTATGGCATAACAGTATGTTTCGTGTATGGCTTTATCTTTTGCTCAGCCTTTCCTGGCTTTTGAATTGTAATCTGAACCTTGCGAGGTTACATACCTCTTATGCTTACTAGGCTTATATGCATATATTCAGATGCATATGTGTCTAAGTGTTTCATACTTAGGCAAAAAATATCTATGTATTAGATACTTCAGACTAACTCTGGCATATGCTAGGCAGTACGTGTTCTCGTACCACCATTCTTGAATGCCGTACAACCGTATATATACTTACTAGAATTACTTTAGAGGAATTGTGTATGCTTGTACACACCTAAACATTTGGGAAACATTTGGTCATATGTTTCTAAATTTCTCATACTTAGACAGAAGCCTAAGTGTTTTCATACCAGCAATGCTACTGGTACAGATTTAATATCTGTACTAGTGCGTACAACCCCCCTTTTGGGCCTGTTTCGGGTCTCAAAAAAATGATCGGAGTCGCTCATTTTGTTTAAAATACTTTGTTTATAGTCCTTGCAAAAAATAAGCTCAATCCGGTATCGGCAAGAGCGTTTACAAATCATCCAACTTTGTTCTAGAATTCAAGCATTAATTCTAAAACAAAGTTGGATGTTTTGTAAATGCCTTCACCAATACCGGATTGAGTTTATTTTTTGCAAGACCATAAGTAAAGTATTCTAAACCAAATGAGCGGATTTGATCATTTTTTTGAGACCCAAAACAAGCCCAAAAGGGAGTTTACGCTCCGGTACAGATTTATGTATGTATATTTATCATTTCTGTTTTCATGCTTAGCAATCTGTGCATATTTACGTATGCAATTCAAGCGATTTCATGCTTGTGAAATCTAAGTTTCTCATACTTAGTCAAAAGACACGTGTATTCGTACGTACTAGTGCATTCATGTCTATTCCCTGCTCCCTAATACGAAAAAAGGAAAACAAGTCTGAAGTTCGTATTTACAGAAAAAGGAACGAGAGGTATGCAAAACAAAAATTTCTGAAAATTGATATATTGCAAAAAAGTAATTTTATTTATAATCTTTTGAACTCAATGGGGCGTTACTCATATCTCTTGTAACTAATCAAATTAAAATTAAACAAGGGAATGTTCTTCATAATTCCCACACAGTTATGTCATCCTAAAACAGAATAAAAAGTAAATTGAAGTTTTTTAAAGAAAGAATTTCCTCAAATTATGGACATTCCAGGGCCTTGGCACTGGGTTCCCATCTAGGTCCGCCAATTTATAGGTCCCAATGTCCACAATTTCAGTCACTCGATATGGGCCTTCCCAATTAGACTCCAACTTGCCCTTGTTTGCCACTTTGGTATTGCCAAGTACTTTTCGTAGTACAAGGTCCCCAACATCAAATTCTCGTGGGTGAACGTGCTTGTTGTAACTCTTCATTAGTTGTTCCTAATAGGAGGCTAAATGTACCAGGGCCCTTTCTCTCCTCTCCTCGGCAAGGTCCAGCTCAATTGCCAGGGCCCTGTTATTTCCCCCACTTTCAACCAATGCCGTCTTGTTGGTCGGCAGACCTACTTCTAATGGTATGATTGCTTTTGTTCCATATACTAAAGAATAGGGGGTCTCTCCCGTAGATCTCCTTGGCGATGTTCGGTGCGCCCACAGGACTAGTGGTAGCTCATCGGGCCACTTTCCCTTTGCCTTATCCAACCTTTTCTTGATCCCATCAAAATTGGTTTTTATTAGATGCTTCAGCTTACCAGTTACTCTGAGGGTAAGCAAGTGTCGAATAATAGTTTCTCATTCCGTACTGGGAACAGAAAACTTTGAATTTCTTTTGGAATTGTGTCCCATTATCTGTAATTAAAGAGTATGGGACCCCGAAACGAGTAATAATACACTTTCAGACGAACTTTTCTATCATAGGCTCAGTGATTTTGGCCAAGGGCTCTGCTTCAATCCACTTTGTGAAATAATCAGTTGCTATTAACAGAAACTTCTGATTCCCAGTTGCTTTATGAAGTGGACCCATAATATCCATTCCCCATTATGCAAATGGCCAAGGGCTAGTCAATGGCACCAGATCCTCAGTTGGTGTTTTAATCATTGGTGAAAACTTTTGGCACTTCTCACAAATTTTCACGTAAATTTGGCATCCTCCTGCATATGTGGCCACCAATACCCTTGGGTTATCGCTCGACGGGCTATGGATCTACCCCCTGTATGGCTCTCACAAGTCCCCTCATGAATTTCGTGAAGGAATTTTTGCACCATCTCGGGATGCACAAAAAGCAGATAGGGACCTGTAATGGACTTCCTATACAACTTTTCGTCCGGGGACAGCCAGAACCTTACAGATTTGGTTTTTATTTTATGAGCTTCCTTCTTATCAGAGGGGAGTCTTTCATCTCGTAAATACTCCACGATTGGATCCATCCAACTTGGTCCTTAGTTCACATCCAAGATCAACTCCACACTTTTTCCAATGCTAGGCTCACTAAGATAGTCCACGACCACCTTCCTTCTAAACTCAGTTGGCACAACTGCGGCTAGCCAAGCCAGTGAATCTACATGGGCATTCCGCCCAAAACTTATATGCTCAACGTATACTTTCTCAAAAGTGTCAAGTAGATCCTTGGCAGCTTCTACGTAGGCTGCCATCTTCTCATTTCGGGCTTCATATTCTCCGGACAACTGGTTCACCACAAGCTGTGTGTCACAGTACACCCTTATTCTTTTTACCTTTAAGGTCTTTGCACTCCTCAAATCTACCAAGAGTGCCTCGTACTCCGCTACATTATTGGAAGCACTGAAACACAGCCGAACAGACAGCTTGAGCATTACTCCTGAAGGCAGAAAGAGCGCAACCCCAATTCCTGAACCAGTGTTACATGTTGATCCGTCAATAAACAAATTCCATTCTAGGGGATCCTGCTCGGCTGGTGCTTTCCTCTTCTTGGCAGCTATCCCAGTTGCCTCCTCCTTTCTCATAGGAGGCTAGGGCATCATTGCAACTGAAAATTTCACCACAAAATCAGTCAACACTTGACCCTTGATTGTAGTGCGTGGCTGAGAGTCAATGTCGTATTGTCTTAACTCGACGAACCATGTTGAGATTCGACCTGAGAAGTCTGCTTTCGTAGTAATGACTTCGATGGGAAATCAGTATAGACCACAACCTTATGGCTCTAGAAGTAATGAGGTAACTTCCTTTTGGCTGTCCTCAATGCCAGGACCAATTTCTCAAGGGGTTAATATCTCATTTCTGTGTCCAACAACATTTTACTCACAAAATATACTGGGATTTGTTCAGATCCCCTATCCTTTAACAGAACCCCACTTACAGCATGTTCAGAAACTACTAAAGATAAAACCAAAGACTCACCTGGCTCTGGGGTTGACAGAAGTGGGGCTTTTGCCAAATACTTCTTCAAATCCTGGAAAGCCTGCTCGCACTCCATTCCCCATTCATATCATTCCCTCTTCTTTAACAATTGGAAGAAGGGCCTACACTTGTCACTTGACCTGCTAATGAATCTATTGAGGGCTGCAACCATTCCAGTTAGCCTTTGGACCTCCTTGGTTGTCCTGAGACTTTACAGCTTCTGTAAGGCCGTTATTTGATTAGGATTTGCTTCTATCCCTCTTATGGTCACAAGGTGGCCCAAAAATTTCACAGAACCAATTCCAAATGCACTCTTCGAGGCATTGAGTTTTAGTTTGTACTTTCTCAGGATTCCGAAGGCCTCTTTCAAATCCGCTATGTGCCCTTGCTGTTTTTACTCTTCACCACCATATCGTCTATGTAAACCTCCATGGTTTTTCCAAGTAATTTTTTGAACATGATGGTTGTCAGCCTCTGGTACGTTGTCCCTGCATTTTTTAGTCCAAAGGGCATGATGCTATAACAGTACAACCCTAGTGGTGTAATGAAGGAAGTTTTCTCCCGATTTGGCCCAAACATGGCAATATGATAATATCCTCGATATGCGTCGAGAAAACTCATCCATTCTTATCCAGCAGTTGCGTCAACTAACTGGTATATCCTTGGAATAGAGAAGCTATCCTTTGGACATGATTTGTTTAGGTCCGTGAAATCTACACAGACACGCCACTTCCCATTCTTCTTTTTTACAACCACAGTGTTTGATAGCCACTCCGAGTAGTAAGCCTCTCGTATTGCTTTGGCCTCCAACAAACGGTCTACCTCTTCGATCACAGCGTCAACATGCTGCGCGGCTGCCTTTCTCTTCTTCTGAATCACAGGCTTATATTGAGGATCTATATTTAAGTGGTGGCAGATCACATCTACATCTACTCCGGGCATCTCCTTTGGTACCCATGCAAACACATCATGTTCTTTGAAGAAATCCACCAATTCAGCTTCTTTTGTTGTTGGCAATGATTCCCCAACTAAAAAATACTTTTTAGGATCAATCTCGTTGATCTGTATTTTCTTTAGGACTTCTATTACTTTTTTTGCTGGGTTTCTTCCGACATCCTCGATAGTCAGTTGATCCGGCACTTCTACCGTATGAATATGATGGGCCTTTGGGATTTTTTTGATGATGGAAATCAGGCACTATTGTGCTACCTTCTGATTACCCCTGATCTTTTCAACCCCATTAGATCCTGGAAATTTTACCATCTGGTGGTAAATAGAGGAAAAAACCCTCATCTTATATAACCAGGTCCTACATATAATCGCATTATAGAAGGATGGAATATACACAACCAGAAAATCAGTCCTTAAAACTACTGATCCTGCCCGAATAGGCAATGTTACCTTCCCAAGAGGCCACACTGCTCCTACACCAAACCCTACTAAGGGTGTTGTTGATTGCTCTAGGTCTGCCTGGGCCAATCCCAATTTCTTAAATGTATCATAGTATAATGCCTCTGTGCAACTCCCTGAGTCCACCAAAATTCTTTCAATGCCATACTCCCCAATTCGTAGGGTAATGACTAAAGCATCGGTATGAGGAAGCTGGACTTCCCCTAAATCTTCATCTGTAAAGACTATGCCTTCATTGCACATGTCACTTTCTTGTCCCCTTTTGCTTCCCAACCAATTAACGTGCTAGTCGTGTTTGATTTGCCTTTGGAGCAATCTCACCTCATTTCTTGTATAAGGTGTAGCCAATCCATGTACCATATGGATCACACCTTTTGGATTCTGTTGGTAATCCATCTCCATATCTTTCCCTTTATCATTGGGATCTTCCTGGATAAACTCTTTGAGGTAACCTCGAGAGACTAGATCATCGAGGTGCCTCTTGAACATCTCATAGTCTTCAGTCATATGACCCCAATCCTTATGGTAGCTGCAATGCTGACTCGTAGCCCGCTTCACATCTTTATCTCCTCTTAAACTTGGGGGCCATTTGAAGTAAGTCTGATCTTTATTCGATAAAGAATCCTATAGATTGGTTCCTTCCAAACCGTATTTATTGAAAAGAAAGACTTAGGATCACGTGGTTGCTTTTCTTTGTACGGCTTTTTTTTAACCTGCCCGTACTCTTTCCTTTCCCTATAGGTTTTGGGCTCTGGTTTATCTACTTTCTTTGCTGGTATCTTAGGCTATTCGGCGACAGCCTTGCCATTTTCTCGAAATATATCATCTTCCATTCTGGCATGTTGCTCAATTCGCTCCATTAGCTTAGCAGTGTTGCTACCGGGTGCATATTCAATGACCGGTGTAGCTTTCCCCGAACAGGTAAGCCAGTTTTGAAAGTAGCAATTGCATACTCTTCACTACAACTTTCAATCTTGTTGAAAGTCTCCCAGTACTTCTTAGCATAGTCCCTGATCGGCTCACTCTCCGTCTACTTCATTGTGGAAAGGCTTTCAAATGTCTTTGGGGCTCAATAACCGAGTAGTGAATTCCTTGGCCAATTGTCTCCATCCACGTATGGAGTGCGGTCCCAATTTGTGGAACTAAGATAAAGCAACCTTCCCAAGACTTAATGGGAACATCTTGCACATAATTGAATCATCCCCGTCATGCATGAACATTGCCTGCTGGCAGTGTTGTATGTGCACCGCGGGATCTGTATTTGTTTTATAGAGGATGAACGTACCGTACTTCACCCTTCTCGATAGCCTTACTTCCTGCAACCTCCTTGCAAAGGGGGAGGATGTTATATTGCTGAGGGCCTTCTGTGCTGCTTCTCATGTAGACATGGTCCCCTCCTCACATTCTTTTGTCTTGTTGGGAGCATTTTTTTCCCAATCTTAATCGGGTCTCTCGTACTTGTCTCTGTGGTATTTCCTAGTTCCTTCGTCCTCGGGGGTGGAGCTTCGGTTCCTGCTCTTTCGTTTTCGTGAAGAAGCCCTTTGTCTCTTTGGTGTTCGGCTTTTACTTCTGCTCCTTCTTTTTCGTGGAGAAGCCCTATTCCATCTAGGAGTAGGACTCTTGCTCATTCTTCTTCGTGAAGGAGCCTTTTGTACTCCACCATGGCATTCCTGTCTCCTTTGGAATTTCTTCGTGAAAGTCCTAAGTCCTCAGGATGCTCTTGAATCAGTTCTAACTTTCGAATCTCATGTTCTCATCTCTTGATCAAACGAGCGTATTCCTCAATTTCCTATCTCTTTTTATCGAGGATATTTTCACTGTTGTGTACGCTTCTTGAGTGTGCAACTAACTCCCCTCCACGGTGGGATTTACTCCTCCGTGTGGACTCTGTGGCCGTTCTGCCCTCCCTATTCTTGGAGCTATCCAGGATGGTCAAGGGCTTGCCCTTGCTTATCGCCTTTTTCCCATGTCTGCCTTCAAGCTTTCTCGGAGCCCCTGGAAGGGACTTGTCTCCTCCCACTCCTAGAAGGTTCTTTGGGTCGAGTGGCGTCAATGGATCTTCTTCCACTATGGTCGTTATTCAAAGGGAACTCTTTCATTTCCACAGACGGGGCCAATTGCAGGTGGAAAAAAACAAAAAGATGCTTTACGTAGCACAAGTTTGTAACGGCTATTCATACCTCTTCACCGGAACCCTAGCTCGGCGTTGGAAGCCTAATCTACCAAATAGACAATGGGTGAGCACATATTTGCCTCTCGTGGCAAAGGCCCTCCGATGTTTAAGTTGGTATCACGTACTGGTATAAACCCTAATTATCAGTATGAGAATTGTAAGAATGTAATGTATTGCATACATTTTGCCTCTAAGTTTGCCTTATATTTATGGATTCACAGACACTTATTGCCCAAGTATCCGTGTCGCCCTAGGTTTCCTACCTCGTTTAGGAAATCCAGAATTTCTTGGATTCTCGTTCCCTTATCTATTTACTATTTTAGTCCTTTTAGGACTCATTTTTATGACTGGCCGAACATCTCATTTCCATTGGGCATCTTCCCTGATCCTATATTCTTGGGATTTTATTCCCACGGGACACCACTATTCTGGAACCCTCTGGAATTTTCTTACCCCCTTATCACTTAAAGCTATCGTTCTTTAGAGTTCTTCCTCTATTCGGCTGTCCTTTTTGCCGACCAAACTACCTAGACCAGTGACTTCACATGTCACTGAACCTCTGTTGTTGACTTGGATTACTGACTTCTCATGTCTTTAGTCCCCTTTGCCGAACACCGCCCTCATCAGTAGTACGGCCTGTCTCATCTACAACGTGCTCCTATATACCACATGTTCGGCCACTAATTGTGCCTATCTGGGAATACCTCCCTACAAATATATCACATTTAATTCAAAAAATAAGTATTTATTTTAGTTAGTAAAACACACCCAGAGTTACACATGTACATGATGTGAAAGTTTCCTTGGTCAATTTCTTCTCTTATTCTCCCCATGTCCCCTGCAATTATTTGTAGTAAATTTTAGATAAATTGTTTGGCATACTTTATATCCATTTGCCGTTGATTTGGAATCTATGCCTATTGCCTACACTTCACGAAAATTAGTTACTGCTATTCACAAGAGTGTGAGCTAATTTGAATGCCTTTCTGCCTGTTGTGATGTTGTGATGCCATTGTGCCGGTGATTCTTTTAATCTACGTATTATCCAATTCAAAGATTAAATTCGTTAAATTTATACGAAAATTCTAGATAAATTAATTTCTTTTTTCCAATCCGTCTTTGGGCCACTTGAAACTATATTTTCTGATTCCGTTGCTGCACACAAGTCACGATGCTTGACGATTTTCTAGTCCTAAATTAATGGGTTGCCCCAAGCGTAGGGCGGAGACCGACGTAGCAGAATATCCGGCAAGACCGGAGTCGAATCCACAAAGATGGTGATTTGTGCTGACTAAAAACTCGAGTTGTTACTAATTTAACGGGCTCTTAGGTAGCCACCCCTTGTCGTTTTGAATGAGATTTAACTAAACTTACGAAATAATTATTCTTTTCAAATAATTAAAATGAGATACGGTCGTAGAGTTCATAGCACTCGTAACCAGTCCGAATTAACCTGCTCCAGTCGATGTTCTTAAAAACGTTCAATTTTAGACTGAAAAAGATACCCCGCAAGATATGAAACATTAGGGTTGCCGTTTACCCATGCGCAGCGAATAATGAGCTTTGGACACCCATTCTCCCGTTCACATGGGCTCTGACAATGCCCGGGTTCGTCTGCGGGAAGTATTTTTCCAATTTAAAATTGTCTTTTTCATTGTTTGAGAATAAGAGCAGTGTCCGAACTGGTCACGGTGTGCTAATCACCCTGTGACCCTACCTACACGACTACTCACTCATTATTAAGCAGGAAATAAAAGAAACCCTAATTTGAAACATGCTTCTATAACTCGATACGGAAAATAAACAAGAGATCCAAACCAAACTTAAACAAACGTACAACTTTTATTAAGAACAAAAATTAAATCGAGTTACCTCAGTGCGAGTAATTAAAGAAAGCTTCAATTAACTGGAAAGGACAAGAAACTTGGAACAAAATTGGCTGCCGTTCTTTGTTGTCCGTGCGAATCCAAGAAGATATCACAGCGCCTTATTCTCTGTAGCTCTTGGTCTTGGTTTCGGCTTTTTTCCGCTTCGCGTGATCCTCTGACCGGCGGCCTCGTTCTCCTGTTTTTATAAGCTGTTGCCTCCCAATCACAAAAACCCTATTGGCCCCAGTTATTACTCCAAGTCTCAGCCGTGTACTACCAATTTTACTCCATTTGTTGAAACCTTGGACCCCATTCTTAGTTGCAATAATAAACAATTATGAGGCCCACTTAGAATACAAAAGTCCAAGTCCAATTGTGTTGCTACCCATTAATTTCCAATATCACGTGACAGCAGCACCGAAGGAGAAAAATCGTGAGTCGCCATCCATGTTTCTTTTAATTCGGTAAGTAGCTACGAAGGGCACATTAAAATATCAAAATCTTCAAATACCTATAACACAAAAATTAAGTAATAAAACACCAAGTAATAAAATAAATAGACTTAACAATGATAAATTAGGATGCGCTAATGTGAACATTTATGCTCTTATCACACCCCCCAACTTACATTTTGCTAGTCCAAAGCAAAGAAAATAAAAATGCAATTAAAGAAAATAAATTACAACCGATAGTTCTTTTAAACCCCCAAGCGACCCCCGTTGGACGAGTAAAGTCTCGTGAGGGTTTTCAGCAGTGATCACCCACAAAACACGTTGAACCTTTTCACATGGAATCCAAAACTTGTCATACAACTCATTGGTCCATCAAGCAAAGAATGCGCAGCTACCACAAAGATATAAGAAGGCGCAAATAGTTCCAAATGCTATCAAGTTAAGAAATAGACCACGGCACCTAAACTTAGCATGTGTGTGTGACATGGGCCTCAACCAAAAGTATCCAATAACTAACCGCTCTCTGTGGATCGAGTCTTGACTTCAATTCTCACTGTGTCTTGCACTCACAAATAAAATCACTCGAAACAAGGTGCATAGTATGAACTCTCAAGTGTGCAGTTAGAAATTATATAAATGAAATCAAAACACTCGCACACTATGACACGAAGAGAACGCTTTATATAGTGGTCCCACAGTCTCAAGAACAAACTACAAAGCATTGGAACTCTATCTCACATCCTTCAATCCACTACCCATCACCCCAAGAATCAAATAGGACTCTAATTTCGGTTGTAATGTGGGGTAAGGAAAAATATTTTAAGGTTAGGGTAAAACATTACGTGTCCGAAAATAGGCAAACAACTTAGGACTAGTTTAATAGTGTGAGCCCAATTTTTTTTCACTTTTCAACTCCACTTTATCTCTCCTTCTAACCTTTTAACATTTTTCAACCATAAAGCACGATGCCTTTTTTTTAAAACATACTAGCGTCCCTTTCTTCTTCTTCTTTTCTTTTGTGCTGTAGTTTTTTTTTTTTTTAAGGGGCACCACCAATTCAAGTACAAAAGTTCATAGTTCATCCAAAAATTACACCTTTTTACTTTTGTCTTTCTCCAAAACAATATGGAAGGTGGAGCTAACCAAGAAAAGTCTAAATATATAAGGCTCAAAGTGGCTCACAAGGGATAAATGGAAAAACAAAGGAATGAACCAGCTCGAGTATCAAGAAAATGCCTATAATCATCTCCCAAGGGTGTAACATCCATGTGACTAACCAAAAATCCAAGAGATATTGTTATGCATTAAAGTTCTAACACTCAACAACAAAAAATAATGAGACCACAACAAATAGACTCTTTTCATGACAAATTAAGAGTTAAAGAGACACCACTCCAATAAAAGATAGGGCACAAAAGCTCACTAGGACATAAGTCTCCACTAATCTAGCTATCAAGATTGGTCAAGTCACGGCTCACAAGTGTTCAAAGCCCAAATAAGCGTGACGTGCAATAGTGCTATACAAGAGTGTCATAATCAACTTCTTAAGACAAGCTAGCAAGTAGAACCACCAAGCAAAAAAATAGATATCATTATGGTAGGCAATACATCTCAACTCAATTATCCAACAAGTGTCAAATCGCATGCAAAAAGGGTCTCACTTTGTTTTAGATTTTTCAAAATTTTCAAATTTTTTTTTTTTTTGGAATTTTAAGACTCTCAGTGTGAAAAACTTACCAAAGTAATCCCTCCTCCCAACTTGAACCATTCGATGTCCTCATTAAATGCAAAAGAATAAAAATATAGGACATAAAAGAGAAAGGTATCAACTCGGAACGGGGAACTACGCAAGAAATAAGATAGTGGGAAGAAGACCCCCCAATTTGAACGAAAGCGTCTTGCAATGTTAGTTCTCACAACAAAAAGAAACAAATAATAACTAACCTAAAAAAAATTAATAAATAAATAAATAAAAACAAAAACAAAAACAAAAGCAAAAAAAAAACTATACATAAAGGTATTGTTATTCACTCCCATCACAAAAAATCCAAACATTTATGACAGTATGAAGCGCAACAAATAGTAACATCTCACCCCACTTCAAGTACTCCGTCAAAAATTGTACGTGACCAGGCCACAAAATCAAATACTTAGAGCATCTCAATTGCCTTTGTCACGTCTGGATTTTAAATTCCACCAATTGCATATTCCGAACCAAAGTAACTTTCAAGTTGTTGATGAGTGTCAGAAAAAAAAAAAGGATGGTAAACCATATTAAAATTATCAACTCCAAGAAAGTCAATTTGTTCTAATGTGATAATCTCTGGTAATAATGGAGACTCAGTAGAAAGGGTGGCACCATCTAAAGCCAAGAGTATTTGATTATTCAGTACAACTATTGACAATGACTCCTCCAAAAGCATATAGCCTTCACTAATGACAAACGGCTTTATTTCCTCTTTTTCCTCTGCATCAGAATTGTTATCCTTAGGAAGCGGCTCTATTTCCTCTCTTTTTTTCCTCGCATCAGAATTGGTATCCTTAGGGAGAGGCTCTATTTCCTTTTTTTCCCTCCCATCAGACACTACAAGAAAATTTGTATTAGGTGACAAATGAAAATTGTCATAAATTGCATGTTTTTCGTCACAAATAGTATGCGTGACGAAAAAAAATTTGTCGACTAAAGGTTGTCGAGGATTCCTACCTGGTGACGAAATTTGTTTTTCGTCACCTATAGTGTCTTTTGACGACAAAAAATTTCGTCACAAAAAAATCACTTGACGACGAAATTTTCTTCGTCACCTATTATGCTTTTTGACGACAAAACATTTCGTCACCAGTCTAATAATTATTTGTCACCCATTTTCAATTTCGTCACTAATTGTGGCAGGTAATTGATCAAGGTAAATGCATAGGTGACAAAAAAAAGTTTCGTCACCAAAAGAATTAATTAAAAATAATAATGGTGACAAAATATTTTGTCACCTAAAATTTCAAATTAAAGCCAATCAATTGTCACTAACACCCTGCTTACAAGACAATATTATCCTATTCATTTTAGAATTCAATACTCATCCAAACAAATGAATTATACATTACACCATAATAGCCAACACATCTTCATAAATCAATATAATCATGAACCAAACTAGACATCCCATTAACCACAAGAACTATGTAATCTACACCAAATGTGTCCATTCAACCATAGGATCTAAAGCATCAATGTTCCTATGACAAAAATATGTAAGGTAGACAATATATACCATATATGTTCATCATAGTTCAGTGGCATCATTAAAATGAAAAAAGAAGACTCAGAACTTTAACCAAAAAAAGAGTCTTTATAGAAGCATGTATCCAGAAAAGAAGACTTGAAACTTCATCCAATAAATGAGTCTTCATAGCAGCATATATCCAAAAAAGAAGACTCGAACCTTCATCCAAAAGAGGAGTCCTCATAGAAACATATATCCAAACAAAAAATCTTCATAGAAAGAGCTTATATATACCATCTTCCATGCTACCAACCTTATGCATATTCAATCTGCACACATAAAAAGTAGGATAAAGTATTTTGGTTATGATGTTAATAGAACACAACATTATGGAAACTCAACAATATATAAATGACACAAGTGAGGACCTAACTCAAAATACAACACTAGTATCACGAGGCCAAATAAAAGCAACCAAAAGCGGGAACCAACTCCACCTTAACCGCAAGAGATGCCATAGGACTTCACTACCAATAATTAAGAGCAGACCTCACCCAAAAAACATCATCAAAGATCAGCCAAACGATCCAGAAAATTAAGAGCAGCAACAGCAGACATGAGTAGCCCAAAACCACAATCACACCACTAGATGCAACAGCCGAAAGACAGCAAACAAAGCAGCAGCCCCCCAACAACATAAATCCAACAACAGAAACAAAGAAATGAAAATCAAACATCGCACAAAGCAGCCACAGGACCCATACCAGAAAAGCCGGAAAGCAAACTCCTCTCACCCTGCCACAGAAGTCTATCCTGCCAGAATCAAAATCCTCAAGATAACTCATTCACATCCAACTCCACACCCACATCCCTCCGAAACCACCCACAACACAATCAATGAAAACGAAAAAAATCACCGCATCGGATGATTAATGCACAGTTCCAAACTTTTAAAGGGAGAAAAAGCCTCATAATCTTGTATAACTTGGTCATCTATTTATCTGTGAAGTGTATGTCTAATAGCCATGTTTGATTGATCCAATGGAATAGTGAGATTCTAAGCATAGTTGTGCTATTATTGGCAATATTTGTGGGAGCTTTACCCATGCCTGTTTGGAAAATTAAGGCCCATACTTATATTCCTACTGTACGTAACTGCAGAATGTAGAATAATAAAAGGGCTGTTATGTTAAGCTACAAGGTTTTATACACCTAAGGAGTTGTGTCCCCATATATGTTGTGTCCCCTGCGTGTCCATGTTGTGTCCCCGCCGTAAAGAGGTGGGAACCCCTCTATTTCAGGACATGGCCCATACTTATAGTCCTACTGTATGTAACTGCAGAATGTAGAATAATAAAAGGGCTGTTATGTTAAGCTACAAGGTTTTATACACCTAAGGAGTTGTGTCCCCATATATGTTGTGTCCCCCGCATGTCCATGTTGTGTCCCTGCCGTAAAGATGTGGAAACCCCTCTATTTCGGGACACGAAAGCCATTTTGGTACTCGTATACAGAGCAGACAAATCAAAAGCAATTGGAGAAAGACAGAGAGACAAAGTCGAAGTTGAACCTACAACCTGCAAGTGCAGCCATCACACTTTTGTTTGGGTGTCCATTACTATTAGACACAAGACGGCGTTGTGTATCTAGACTATTTGTGTAACTTGTTTCAGCCATATAAGATGTAGAGATCAATTAATCAAGAAGGAACAAATAGTTAACATCAAATGAGAGCATATAAAAACTTTCATAATCCCTATAAATAGAAAACATATGCTCAAAAAGCGCAAAAAAAAAAAAAAAAGGGCATAAAACCAAATCAACAAAAATATACAGCCCACGCTCAGTTTTCTCATTTTGAGGATAAACAGGGAAAGCATGATGTACTAACCAGCAAGTCGTTAACCGGTGAATCCTTGGTGTCTAAGAAACGCCATAACACTAGCCAAAGTCCTCCCCTGTTCCTCTTTTGCCTCTACTGGCTCATCTATCTTATTGTTTGCTGCTTCAATTCCTTTCGCTTGCTCCTGAATTTTTTCTACTTGCTCTTGAATTTTCTCAGCTTGCTCTTGCACCTTTCCCTCAAGGTGTGTTACATACCCCGTTCACAGATACACCACTAGTCCTAATAGAGGAGGAAGGCCGAATGCCAAGTCCCTTCACATTGAGGGTAACTACCATTAAATTGGCTTTCACAATCACTATCTACCAGATTTGGAAGGAGAGGAATTTAAGGAATTTTCAAAATGTTAGCTGCCCTGCTGTTATTGTGACTCATAAAATCAGTTTAGAGGTTAGATTTAGGTTCATGTCTTGAGCTAAAGGTGATCAAGCTAGCTAGTTTGTAAATGAGTGGAACTTGACTACCTAACAGATTGTTACTTGGTTGTCTCACCTATTGCGTCCTACTAGTTTCGTTAGCCATAAAATGTCACCGCTATATGCTTTTAATGTAATCTGTTGCTGTTGATATTGCGTCTATTGCATCTTTTACAATCTGCATTTCAGGTCCATTTCTTGGCAATTATGGTGTGAACATATTAAGCACAAATCGGATCAAAAAATATATATATATTAAGCACAAATGGTTCAACAAGCAGATTCGATGTGTGCTCATCCCTTGGCTGGCATATCAATTCCTTGCAAGCAACAAATCACAAGAGATTGTGCAGTTAGCAGGTATAGTATTCAAGTGGTGCAAATGGCTTAAGTGGTGCAAGTATCAATTATGGAGCAGGTCGTGGGACTTACAAGGAGTGAGCCACCATGCTGCTCATTACTGGTAGACATGCTCAAGTGGTGCAGGTACATGAGAAGTCTGAATCACTTGGTTCATATCTGCTATTACTTCTATTATCAATGGTAACTATCTTAAATCCTTTGATGGTATCTTTCCAAAGCCATCAATAGGCAAGCTCATATATAGTCCATTTGGGCTTCTTGGTTTGAGAGAGATCTACTACAATGTGTGTTTCCCGGTGAGCTGTGAGTTCGAGCCTCATCCTTTCTTGGAGAGGAGGTAATAAACAACAATAGGAGCCAAGGGCAAAAAAGAAGGATGAGGTAAGTTAGGACTTAGGAGCCTAAACTTAAGAGGCACTACCAAGAGCTCCCAGAATCAACAACAATAGGCACAAGGGTAGAAAAGAAGGCAAAAAGGCAGCAACAAAAGCGGCATTAGAAAATGGAAGAAAATCAAACCTGTTAGCGGTGTTTTTTTTTCTGATCGCTCCTACAAGACCACAAACCAATAGAGAAAACTATAAGGGTTTCAAGTTTAGAATGTGGTTTTTTCAATAAACTCCAAGATTAGGATGCTCAAAACTGCTCATGAAATTATTTAAATGGCTGGCAGGCCGATGAATGAGGGTTATTCAACAACATATTTCTGTCAAAAACATATATAATAAAAAAAAAACAAGGTAATGACCCTTGATGATTATGAACTTTAATAGTTCAAATCAAGATGTTTTGCTCTTCTAACATATTGAAGGAAACTGAGAAGAATGCTCAAGAATGAGATCAACAGCTATATTAAGTTTTACCTCTGCTGAGAGTTTCTATAGATACATTCCTAAAACAAGCTCTTTGGGATCTGTTTCCACCATCCATGGAGGCCCGTTGAAAGTAGGAGTAAGGAAAACTGCTGTAGGAAAAAGGTAATGACAGAATAAGCTCTATCCAAGCAAAAGTGTTTTACTTGTTCATTATAAAACTGATTGTTCCTTCTGCAGCACGTTTAGAAGAGCTTCCCTTACCTCAATCGCGATTCCTTCAGGCTGCATGGAGAGAATGAATATGTAATCTGAGAGGCGCCGGAGAAAATGTTCCGCAAATCAACTCTCTCGGTATTCGGAAGTTCAATATAGCAGTATACATGAGCCAAGAAGTGTTGTGATCCAAGCTTGGCTGAAGCCCTTTAAAAAAAGCCTGACTTGTTTTTTAATCAAGATGATGTCAAACGAGCTTTAATCAAGTCGATCACCAGTAGCTTGGTTTTTGTTTGTCATACACCATAAGATTTTTCGAGCTGATAAGCTTTCCAGTTATCAAAAGTTTATACACCATAAGTCCAATTTTATTTGTTGACAAGACCTTTTTGAAACAAACGGACATGTATAGGTCCTTTTTCGTATCCAAGCGGCATTTCCGTTTTTCTTTATTGGCCACTTATGGATCCGATTTTAGAAAATGAACGAGGTTCCAAATGTATTTTAGCTTGTATCAATGATGCAAGTTGCCAATCTCGAACGAGCTTTTATGGAGCGAACACCAAGTTGAGCTCGAGTAGTTTTGCTCATTCTAAAAACTATAGTTCATGAGACATACCTCTTCTGGAAACCAAACTCCTGCTTGCATGCTTCCTTCAAGAATAGCAATTGCAAATGCAGCTGTGGCAAAACTACAAGCTAAACTGATAATTAGCGCAATGAGATAGGCTTCGATAACCAGTAACAAGACAATAATTTCCAATGTTATAACTTACACAGAGAGTCGTCTATGACTAAATAAAGCTAATGTCTGGCGCCCATCAGAACACTCCAAATCAACCTGTCCATAAGTAAATGAGGATGTAAGAAATATTTTCATTAGAAAATGAAGACAACAGCACTGTATCTGTTTAAGAATTTATGCAAGTATCATACCCTCATCGAAACACGCTCTCCAGCAATTTCATCAACTGCTCAGACCACAGGGTCAAATAGTTCAACCAACTTCTGAACTTTACTCCTGTCTCTAAGAAATTCCTGCAAGACTAGCCCAAAATTAGAAAGGCCAATATTCAACCACAGTAGATCATACATATGGCATTTGTCATATTGATAATGAAGTGTAAATCAGTAGACCTTTGTTTTTAAATTCCCATAAACTTGTTTGGATGGACAACATTTCTATTCTGCAGAGCAATTATCAGTAAAAGATACAGTCAAAAAGTACATTAGTGGTACCGTACAAAAACAGAAGTGATATCTTGTTCCATTAGTTTTGCTTCTCTATGTTTGAGGGTTTTTTTTCCTAATAGTTGTCATCAATCGAAAAAGAAAAAGAAAAGACACCCAACAATCCTACCTCATTGCACTTGTGGGAAGAACATAACCTGCACTAAGGGAGTCACACAGCTTATACGACTCAGAGAGCCACAAAGTAGTAGATATATGATGAACTTATGGTGATGAAGTGAAATAAGTTTTATATACCAGGAAATGGAGGCAGTAAACATAAATTATATAGGCAGTTTCCTTCTCTATTTGTTTCAACTAAATTGATTGACCAATTTTCCTAAGTTTATAGTGCTGCTATATCAATGGATTGAAATCTCTCCACACTTCCAGTAGGAAGAAAGAAAATGCCAGCAAGGTCAATACAATTGTGCATTGACTACAAACTTTCTATTACCATGAATACTATTCACAATTAGCCATGCATGAAGCAACACAATTCATTAGGAAAAATGCATACTTCAAGCTTAAGAGTTATGAATAATGATTGGAACGTGTGCATGTGGAAGAATCGCCGTCTTCTACTACCTCATAAAGTAAAAAAACACGTAATTACTACATTAAACGATTATTGGTCAAAAGGTCATCTACATCACTCTTGCAAAGGCCACTTTGTCTAAGACGAGTGAAGATCGAGCCACCCTAAGGCCAAGAAGCATGGGCAGGTCTATCAGTCTTCGGTAACTAACAATTTGCTATAAGGTCATGTTCGGGCACACCCATTTTAGCCAAACACACTAAGGAGACATATGCAGGTTAGAATACAAATTAAAAAGTTGACGCACGCTAATATTATTTGATAGAAGTCAAGTAGTATATTTTTGCAAAAATTTCCCATTATCCAAGAATTCAAAAATACAGAGCCTTAGAAAGTACGGATGACTTTCCTATAGCTGCAACTCAATTCTGCCCCTAAAACAGTCTCAAAAGATCCCCTAAAGTAGCCTACGATCAGCACCAAAATCAGCCCCAATTCTGACCCCAAGCAACCCCCATCTGCCCTTAAAAAAGCCCTACAAAAAAAATCCTAAAACCAGCCCAAAATAAGCTCCGAAAACAACCCTAAAAAATCACTTAAACCAGTCCCAAAACAGCCCCAAGCAGCCATAGCCCCACTGTATTTGGAAGTTCACTTAAAATTATCGGCCCAAAAGGAACAAATTAAATAAACTAATCAACAAATTCCTTCCTTACTACTATGGGAAATCTTTATGGAAAATAGATCTACTTGACCCAGAGTTCAACACCTTTCGAGCCTTGACTGCTATTTCTCCAAAGTACGAAATTTGAAACCTAATAATCAAGAAAAAATGAGGGAGATGATGGCGTGCGTGCGTGCGTGTGTGTGTGTGTGAGAGAGAGAGAGAGAGAGAGAGAGAGAGAGAGAGAGAGAGAGGGGCATACCAGCAGCAACACAGCAGAGGAGATTCAGAAGTGTTGATGTTACCAAAGACTAGGGCTTTTTTCTCTTTTTGAGGCCCCAAGGGAATTGCGGGAAATAAAAGGGAGGGAAAAATATTTTACTGTACATAAAACGGTGCCGGTTCTATTCCAATTTTTCATCTATTTTTTCCATCTCGCCCCTTTAATAATTAGATGCCCACCAAACTATTTGCAAAAGAACAGATGCTCTACAGTCCAGTCCTGTCCTGTTTTTTAGACTGCATCGCGTAGTTTGTTACAGCCAGATATCTCTTCGATTATCCGAATCATTCATTTTGTAAGACTTGTCAAATTAAATTTTCACCTAAAAGTTCAAATTGATCAGACATCCGCAACTAATCACTATTATAGTAAAAAATTAGTCTAATCATTTTTTTGCATGACTAATTAAACTATTCCAATGAGGTAGTTATGGAATATACTTCATTATTTATATAAAAAATATTAAAATTGGAACTGCCTATCTTTTTCGTAAGAGTAGCTAGATTATTCTTGCCACCAATGAAGTTAATCTCTTATCATTACATACTTGATCAGATGTAAAATATCATTCTAATAATGAATTTGTGTCCCGATGAAAGGACTTTCAAAACTCGATATACGCAAAAATTTAAGAGAATGATTAATACACTAAGCACAATAAAATGAACAGTATCGATCGTCATGATTGCATTGCGGTTGTCTAGCTACTGTACATTAGACTATAGCACCAGACCTTTGTTAAGAAACAAGTATATTCAATGTATAAATTTTAAAGGCAGTTGCCGGCTCATTTTTTTTAAAGATCGATCTAAACCGTTAGGATTTAACATTTTATCAATTATATCATTCTCGCCTAAATCGGTGATAGTCAGATGTCAACAACCACATAAGAGTAACACATTCGGTGGTTCTAGAGACATTAGAGTCCTATAGTGCACAACTTGAGGCCGCTTGAGCTATTTTTTTAAAATCGGAACCGTCTATATTTTACATAAGAGAGATAAAATCATTCCTGTCAAAAATGAAGTAAATCTTTTATCGTTACATACTTGATCGGAAGTAATATATCATTTTAATAATGAATTTTGGTTCCAATGAAAATTTTCATAAAGCCCCAGAACTTACGACAATTCCCCTCTTTAATTTTTTTTTTTAATTGTTTAAATTCCCTCTTTAAAATGGAAGACAAAAAAGAATTCGTCACCCAAAGTATTTCCTTTTGTGAGGAATTATTTCGTCACGTAATGGTTGCAAGTATATGTGGAGGAAACGGATTAGCGACAAAATTTATTTTTTCGTCACCTTATATTATTTTGTCCACCCTTTTGCTGACAAAAATTATTTTTTCGTAACTGATTAACTGTTTTTGGCGACAAAATAAAATTTCCTCACCTTAAATTTTTCTGCCCTCTTAATTGGTGACGAAAAAATATTTTCCTCACAAAATAGGTATATTTTGAGACGAAATCTACTTTCCTCACCACCATTTCGTCACATATTCACATTTTTCTTGTAGTGAGAATTGGTATCCTCAGAACTTTCAGTCAACTCACAAAATTGGAGCTTTTGGGTTAATTCATCTTTGTAATCCCTAGCCTCTTCAGCATTTTTATCCAGGAATTCATCAATGGACCTAAAATCCACCTAGCATGGCTTTGGATTTAAACTACGGCAAAAGATAACCAGAAGACTGCCAAGCTTATAATTAAAACTTGACCAGGAGAATACGACAAATTTAAATCGCTCCCAATATTGTGACAAGGACTCATAATCTTGTTGAGAGAAATCTAATAGTTCTTGTAAAAGCATATGAGTCTCATATAAGGAATTGAAAGTTTTGAGAAACTGTATTACAATCTCACTCCATGTCAATCTTAGACTCAAAAAATTAAACCAATCAAGAGCACTATCACGCAAATATGCTGGAAATACATGTAAAAGAGTCACTTCATCGCTGATAAAAGCTTTTTCAAGGTCATGAATATGCGAAAAAGGATTTTCTGAGGCCAAACCATAAAATCTAGGAAGTGACACTGAACAATCAAATTGGTTTGCATAGCCTTCATACCATCTTGCAAAATGGGCCATTTCTTTTTCTTTTCAATGATTAAAACAACAAAAAATAAAAAATAAAGAACTAAAAAGAAAACAAATAAAAAAATAACTACCTGAATTCTTAACACACGTTACCGTCCCCAGCAATGGCGCCAAAAATGCTTAATGATTTTCTAGTCCTAAATTAATGGGTTGCCCCAAGCATAGGGCGGATACCGACGTAGCACAATATCCGGCAAGACCGGAGTCAAATCTACAAAGACAGTGATGTGTGCTGACTAAAAATTCGAATTGTTACTAATTTAACGGGCTCTTAGGTAGCCACCCCTTGTCGTTTTGAATGAGATTTAACTAAACTTACGAAATAATTATTCTTTTCAAATAATTAAAATGAGATACGGTCGTAGAGTTTATAGCACTCGTAACAAGTCCGGATTAACCTGCTCCATTCGATGTTCTTAAAAACGTTCAATTTTAGACTGAAAAAGATACCCTACAAGATGCGAAACATTAGGGTTGCTGTGTACCCATACGCAACGGATAATAAGTTTTGGACCCCCTTCTCCTGTTCACATGGGCGACAATGCCCGGGGTCGTCTGCGGGAAGTATTTTTCCAATTTAAAATTGTCTTTTTCATTGTTTGAGAATAAGAGCAGTGTCCGAATTGCCCACGGTGTGCTAATCACCCTGCGACCCTACCTATACGACTATTCACTCATTATTAAGCAATAAATAAAAGAAACCCTAACTTGAAACATGCTTCTATAACTCAATATACTCCCTCCGTCCCGATTTGTTTGTCTCATTTTTGACTTTTTGAGAGCGTTTGACCTCTCAAAGAATTGACTATGATTTTCAATTCATAATGTTTTTAATATGCAATATGGATCTTGTTTGATAGATCTCAATTAGTTTTATTATACAAAATCTTCAAAATCATAAAAAAAAAATTATAAAATGTAATATATAAGTATATTTTTGAAAGACACATATTTCGACAATTGGACAAACAAATTGGGATGGAGGGAGTAGAAAATAAACAAGAGATCCAAATCACACAAAAACAAACGTACAACTTTTATTAAGAACAAAAATTAAAACGAGTTACCTCAGTGCGAGTAATTAAAGAAAGCTTCAATTTACTAGAAAGGAAAAGAAACTCGGAACAAAATTGGCTGCCGTTTTTCCGTTTCGCATGATCCTCTGACGGCAGCCTCGTTCTCCTCTTTTATAAGCTGTTGCCTCCCAATCACAAAAACCCTATTGGCCCCAGTTATTACTCCAAGTCTCAGCCGTGTACTTCCAATTTTACTCCATTTGTAGTTAATACCCTGGGCCCCATTCTTAGTTGCAATAATAAACAACTATGAGGCCCACTTAGAATACAAAAGTCCAAGTCCAATTGTGTTGCTACCCATTCATTTCCAATATCACGTGACAGCAGCAACGAAGGAGAAAACCATTCTTAGTTGCAATAATAAACAATTATGAGGCCCACTTAGAATACAAAAGTCCAAGTCCAATTGTGTTGCTACCCATTCATTTCCAATATCACGTGACAGCAGCAACGAAGGAGAAAAATCGTGAGTCGCCGTCCATGTTTCTTTTAATTCGGTAAGTAGCTACGCAGAGCACATTAAAATATCAAAATTTTCAAATACCTATAATATAAAAATTAAGTAATAAAACATCAAGTAATAAAATAAATAGACTTAACAATGATAAATTATGATACGCTAATGTGAATATTTATGCACTTATCACACGACCAAATGGTGATCAACATTAACAAGAGCATCTCTAGTGGCTTGGTTAAAAATTGTTTCTTATGTGACGTAAGAGTATTGCTATTGGTACCGACCTCCCTATAGGGAAAATGCACCGACGGCCACCGGACGGCCGTCTCCGGCCACTGGACGGCCGATCCGAACCGTCCAAAAATTTTAGAAAATAAAACCGAGTGGATCTATGCGAGAATCAATGGCATCCGAGATGTGTAGGGTTTTGATCCGAGCACCCCTTTTTCGTGTATATACACGAATATACAAATATACACGAAAAAGGGGTGCTCGGATCAAATACCCTACACACCTTGGATGCCATTGATTCGCGCGTGGACCCACTCGGTTTTATTTTTTAAAATTTTTGGACGGCTCGGATCGGCCGTCCGGTGGCCGTCGGTACATTTTCCCTATGGGTAGGTCGGTACCAATAAGATTTCTGGTGACATAAAATGTATAAAGTGGGTCTCATTTATTATTTGTTAAGAGTGTATAAGTTTAAAATGTGAATGTGTATTTTAGTGGTGTAGTTAAGATGTGTGATAATGTAAGTTAAAAGATATATATATATATATATATATATATATATATGCGCGCGCGCGCTCGCACATGTGGACCCCATCATCTTCCCTCGCAGCCCTCCTTTTCGCTCTCTTCTCTCTTGGCATGCAACATGATGATAGCGACATCTCCTGCAAAAGGTTATCACATGTAGCCCTCTCTCTTCTCTTTGTATTGGTAGGAGCTTTGCTACATTTAACAACACAGTTAGTAATTGTTAAAGTTAGCAAATTATTAACAATTCCACTAGAGAGCCCAAACTAGACTTAGTTAACTAAGTCAGAAAAATCTGACTCTAATAATGGGTTAACATCGCCCACTACAGATGTTCTAACTAAGTTGTCCTGGTCCTTTCTTTTTTTTTTTTTTGAACGGTGCTAAGTGGTACTCCTGGTTCTTTTTTTTTTTTTAACGGCGCTAAGTGGTCCCGGTTCTTTTTTTTTTATAACCGCGCTAAGTGGTCTCGGTTCTTTTTTTTTTTTTTTATAACCGCGCTAAGAGCAGCTCCAACAGCCTCAAAGGGATTCTAAGCAAATTGCTTACTCAAAACACCAAAATTCTACTTTGACTAGTTACAAAATACATCCCTCTTCCAACAACCTAAGCAAATGCCTAGTCAAATCCCAAAATTTCTTTTGAAAAAAAAATCAAAATCACAAAATGGTATCCACCTCTCATATCTCTCTCTCTCTCTCTCTCTCTCTCTCTCTCTCTCTCTCATCGGAAAACCCAAATGGAAATCAGGCCTACCAAATCACCATGGGCTGTTGGAAGTTGAAATCAGAAATCAAACACAAACTGAAAAATTAGAAATCAAAATCAGATTGAAAACTCAACCACTACTCACAAACTGAAATCAGACATTGAAATACCCACAAATTGAACTCAACTACAAACTGAATACCATAAATTAAACTTCAAATCCACAACGATGTGAGAGGTTGCTGACGACACCGTACTTCTCTTTGCCAGAAACAGATCTGAACCCCCATATAAATTTCTTAATGCATCTCTCTCCCTCAATACCAAACTACATCTTTGTCTCTCTCTGAAATTAAAACCCAGAAACCCATTCTCCGTAAAATCTAAACCCAGAAACCGAACGCAAAAATCGACGGATGATGACGGCAAACGACAGAGGACGGGGAGAGAGAGAGAGAGAAGAAGAGAGAGAAGACGACATTGATGGGACATTGCCGGGTGCTACAATAGCTCGCTTGCCCCAGCGAGTTACTGTAGCAAACTAGAAAGAGACGAGGATTGTACCGAGGCTGCTGGGTCATGGAATTTGACGGTATGCTCGCCTCTTAGGCAAGAATCAGGCGAGGATAAATGTTTGAGGAGGCCATTAGAGATACTCTAAGTGGTCCTGGTTCATTAATCCAACTTTTCTTGTTAGGTAGAATATGTATGGTGTAATGGGACTCGAGATAGGTCCAACTCACTTCTTATCTCCTTCTTACATGTTCGGTTGGATTACATTAACACTGACCAGGACAACCAAACAAGCAACTTGGAACGAGGCGAACGTCCCTTTTTTTTATCGGCAAAAAAGTTTTATGAACACTTTCACATGGTGTTTCAATACCCATCACCCCCGTACACTCACGTAGGTTTTTTTATTTTTTTTTACAAACAGGAAGTGCTTGTTAATGTTAATTTGTCTTAGTCAATTCTCCCTATTTCGAGATAAAAACAAAATCATTTTCCGTAAGAAAAATTCAATATTTATACATTAATAAAAGAAAAAACGCACGTTTGAGATTCTTGGAAAGAATCAATCATTTTCCAGCTAGTTCTCGATTTGCAAAAAACTAATCTCTTTACGATTGGGTGATTAATATTAACCCACGCAAACAAACGTAGTTTTCCAATATATGATGTCTGTATATCATTTCATCAAACTAGTTATTGGCGTCTTAAAAAAAGTTTCACATATATAGAGACATTAGAAATTTCATCTGACTTGGTCGTGATGCATGCTTACGGCTATTTTTTAGCTAACCCCAGCAGGCAAGAGCTCAGTTCTTGAGGATTAGAGAACATGACCATGTGATCCGCACCAGAGATGACCTTCACCTCATCTGCGGGATTATTTTCAATCAACCATCTCTGGAATTCTTCCTTTACCGCATAGTCGTCTTCGACCACGACATAAACTCGACGGACTGACCCGTAGTTCTCCTTCGTCAATACAGTGTCGTTTGCCAGTCCCACCTCATCGTGATGATATAAGGGATATGGTCTCACCAACATGGTCGCAAGAGTCAAATCCTGTGTCCATTTCAGTCACAAGCAAAGAAAAACTCATAAACAGAGAAGAAATAGGGAAAGAGAAGAATCCTATGTCCATTTCTGTTCTTAGGAATTTAAATCAAACAGCTTAACTTAATTTACTGTTGGTCCCCAAAGTATTAGCGAAGGGATTTTTTGGTCCCTGATGCGAAAGATGAGTCTATCGAGTCCCAGCCCCGGACAAACTCCATCCGCTTCAAATGAATACATACCTCGGGTGGAGATGTGTTATAAAACTTGGATTGCATATGCTTGGGGCCCCAGAGGATGGAAGTTGGAGGTTTGCCCTGCCCTTTGTCGTACCTATGCTGGGTGTCCATCCAAGATTCCACTCCTTCAAAGAACTACACAGCATATATACAATAACAAACTCATCATGTGCAGGATTATGATTTTCAGAAAATCAATATAAGGAACTGTGATAAAATCCAAATGTTTGGTATAGTGTGCAAACCGAAAGCGAAACCAAAAAAAGTAAGATTCTCTAACAATAATGGTATAATAGAGTTAGAAGCACATGGCATGGCAGAGAGGGAGAGAGAAAAGGGGACCTTGCGAAGGACAGTAGCAAGATTGAGGTCGGGACCGTGCATAAAAGAAGTGACAAACGCACCAACCGAAACTTTCTCCGGAAACCGTTCCATAGCTACCGATATGCTGATACCACCAGCACTGTGGCCTACCAAAACAACCTGATCGTCTGCCGGCAGGGACTCCATGAATTCCATCAATGGCTGAAAGTAGTCAGAGATGGAGCGGAGCTCGTCAACCTGCTTTGGGTGGACCCCAGAAGCAGCCATGTCCAGCGCCGTGACCCTATGACCAGCCGATTTAAGCAGCGTCGCTAGCTTGTACCAACACCACGCTCCATGACCTGCTCCATGGACCAACACGAAATGCCTCTGACTCTGGTCCATTGCCTTTCTTTTGTGTTCCCAAACTTTTGTGCTCTCAAAGCAAGTCTTGTTATTATAACTTATAAGATCATCTCCAATGGGAGATGTCAATTCCTACGTGGACATGTTAACGGTAACAATTGACACCAAAATTCAATCTAACCTAACAGTCTTCTTTGATACCAAAATCTACGTGGCTTTGAAGGGAATGACAAAGTTGTCAAAGTTGACAACCACCCTCTTCTATGCCAAATTTTAAAAAATGACCGTTTGGATTCACATAAGGATCGACATTAAGGGTTGGAGAAGGATAACTTGATGTCAAATAAAAAGAATTTGGCATAAGGGTTGGAAAGGAAGGCTTTGATGTCAAATTGGAGATACCAAAATGACACGTAAACCCTCAAAAAACATTTGACATCTTCAATATGAAGTCATGGGTTGGAGATGCTCGATGCTGAAAATTAAAGTGTTTTATTCATAATAACCAACAACTTAAATAGTAGAAGATTACATGAACTAGCAAACCACTAATTTAGGAACCAACTAACAGCTTGTACTAGAAAATAAGGGAATCAAAACAGATTATTCCACTACTAAGGCTCCTATAAATCTGGTAAAGCTACAACCTCCTAAAGACTAGGACAATCAAGTCCCAAACCTGGACTACCTCTATCTAACTTAATTTACTGTTGGTTTCCAAAGTATTAGCGAAGGGATATTTTAGTCCCTAATGCATGCGAAAAATTGAGTCTATCGAGTCCCAACCCCGGACTACCTCCATCCAACTTCATGGTCAAAATACACGGGCCCTAGGCCACGTTCCGCTAAGATTCTTATTTTTTAAGTACTTATTTTTTGTTTTACGAAATATGTCATTTTCTCAAAATATATCACCTTTAATTAATTTAAAAAATAATATGTATTTTAATTAGTAGAACATACCCGACCAAAAATTACAGGTACATGATGTGAAAGTTTCCTTGGTCAATTTCTTCTCTTATTCTCCATTTCCCTTGCAACAAAAAGTTGTAGTAAATTTTATATCATTTGTTTGGTATACTTTATCTCCATTTCTCATTGATTTGGTATCTATGCCTACAGTTCTTTACGAAACACAGTTACCACAATTCACAAAAGAGTGCCAAAGCTAATTTGGATGTTTTCCTGACTGTTGTGATGCCATCGTGCCGTTGATCCTTTTAATCAACGTATTATCCAATCCAAAGCTTAAATTCGTTAAACTTGTACTCTCTCATTCCCTTTTTTAGAGTCCAGTATACCATTTTAAGCTGTCTCCTAATAAGTGTCCATTTTGTAAGTTAGTGGGTAAAGATGGTATATTTTTCATTTTGCTCCTAAAAGTAGATTCTATTTTGAAAAATTAGTGAGTAAAAGTGTAATGATGTTGTCTCCATAGAGAGTAAGTAGGGAAAGTGAAGATAAAAGTTGATGTGAAATGTGTAATGATGATGTTTTCTTAATAAGTTAGAGTTACGAAACTGAACACTTAAAAAGGAACGGAAGGAGTACGAAAATTCAGACAAATTGATTAGCGGTAATAACTGGTCTGGTTCTTTTGTTTTTGAACGGCGCTAAGTGGTCCTGGTTCATTAATCCAACTTTTCTTGTTGGGTAGAATATGTATGGTGTCATGAGACTCTGAGATAGGTCCAACTCACCTCTTATCCCTTGGGTTAACACTGACCAGGACAAGTTGACAAGCAACTTGGAACGAGGCGAACCTCTCGTTTTTTGATCGGGAAAAAAAAATTTATGAACACTTTCACCTGATGTTTCAATACCCATCACCACCGTGCACTCACGTAGGGTTTACAAACAGGAAGTGCTTGATAATGTTAATTTGTCTAGGGTGTGGGTAGTAGGGGATCTAATCAAAACGAGAGTGGCGATGTGGTTGAAAGCGAAGTTTGATATTAAGATCTACTTAATGGAGGATTTTAAGGGTTATTTAAATGGTATTCGAAAAATGAAAGTGTAATGTAGCTTTGAGGTGTTTCTTTTCATCCAATTGTTGGTTGAATGAGTGTTTCTATTTTCTTTTCTGCAGTTAAACTTGTTTATGCTTTTTTGCTATTTCCCTCAATGTACCCCTTTTGAGTTATATAAAATGTCTCGTTTGTCGTAAAAAAGAAGAAGTTAATTTGTCATGGTCAATTCTCCCTTGTTAATTCGAAATAAAAACAAAATTATCTTCCGTAAGAATCAATCATTTCAAGTTTTCGATTTGTAAAAAACTGATCTCTTTACGATTGGGTAACCCACGCAAACAAACGTATCATAATGGCTAAAGTAATAAGATTACTCTGTAATTTTCCAATATATGGTGTCTGCATATCATTTCATCAAACCGGTTATTGGCGTCTTAAAAAATGTTTCACATATATAGGGACATTAGAAATTTCATCTGACTTGGTCGTGATGCTTACGGCTATTTTTCAGCTAACTCCAGTAGGCAAGAGCTCAATTCTTGAGGCTTAGAGAACATGACCATGTGATCCGCACCGGAGATGACCTTCACCTCATCCGCGGGATTATTTTCTATCAACCATCTCTGGAATTCTTCCTTTACCGTATAGTCCTCTTCGACCACGACATAAACCCGACGGACTGACCCGTACTTCTTATTCGTCAGCTCAGTGTCGTTTACCAGTCCCGCCTCATCGTGATGATAAAAGGGATATGGTCTCACCAACATGTTCGCAAGAGTCAAATCCCGTGTCCATTTCAGCCACAAGCAAAGAAAAACTCATAAACAGAGAAGAATTACGGAAAGAGAAAAATCCTATGTCCATTTCTGTTTTTTAGGAATTTAAATCCATCAGCTTAACTTAAATTACTGTTGGTCCCCAAAGTATTAGCAAAGGGATATTTTGGTCCCTAATGCGAAAAATTTAGTCTATCGAGTCCCAACCCTGGACTGTCTCCATCCAACTTCATGGTCAAAATCCAGGGGCCGGTATTTTCAAAACTTAGAAAGAGCTTTTAAAATTCATACTTGTTTCTCTAAACTCAATAATTCAAGCTTTTAAAATTCATATACTTTCGATATGAAATGAAATGAGTGCCACTTTTACTCGATGTAATTTCTTTTGCATCAATTAAAATTGTTAAGCTATTAAATAGAATCACTTTCATGCCCAAACAAAACGAAATTATGTTTTCTAACATGTAAGATTGCCAGAATACGATGTACTAATTATATATAGTAAGATTGAATTTATTTTAGCGGATTGCGGATATGCTTCAAATGAATACTCCTACAATTTTGCCATCATATATTTTACACATTTTTTTCCCGGCAAAAATAACATTTGATTAAGAAAATTGTGAACGTATTTCTTTCTGGATCGCGGTATATATACATACATACCTCAGGTGGTGATAGGTTATACAACTTGGATTGCAAATGCATGGGGCCCCAGAGGAAGGAAGTTGGAGGTTTGCCCTGCCCTTTATCGTACCTACGCTGGGTGTCCATCCAAGACTCCACTCCTTCAAAGAACTACACAGCATATATACAATAATAAACTCATGTGCAGGTTTATGATTTTCAGAAAATCAATATAAGGAAGTGTGATTAAATCGAAACGTTTGATATAGAGTATAATAGAGTTAGAAGCACATGGCATGGGAGAGAGGGAGAGAGAAAAGGGGACCTTGCGAAAGACAGTAGCAAGATTGAGGTCGGGACCGTGCATAAAAGAAGCGACAAACGCAGCAACTGAAATTTTCTCTGGAAACCGCTCCATAGCTACCGATATGCTGATACCACCAGAACTGTGGCCTACCAAAACAACCCGATCGTCTGGCGGCAGGGACTCCATGAATTCCATCAGCGGCTGAGAGTAGTCCGACATGGAATGGAGCTCGTCAACCTGCTTTGGGTGGACCCCAGAAGCAGCCATGTCCAGCCCCGTGACCCTATGACCGGCCGATTTCAGCAGCGTCGCTACCTTGTACCAACACCACGCTCCATGACCTGCTCCATGGACCAACACGAAATGCCTCTGACTCTGGTCCATCGCTTTTCTTTTGTGCTCTCAAAGCAAGTCTATGGTAACTTTTGTTGGAAAAAATTTCGGCAATAATGTATAATTCCAGAGAACAATTCCAGTGATAACAATACAATACAGTACATGATTGAAACAAAATTACAGATTGCATAAACTTGAACAGGAGATAACGGAATACAAACGAAATCTTTGAAACCAAACCGAGTCCTGTGTGGTACCACAGTCTCCTTAAGAAAGATTCGCCGCCTACCGTCTGTGTTGTAGGTTCGTGTTCGGCGTCTTCCTCCCAGGGTTGGCTCGGCTAAACCGCAAGCCGTCGGAACACCGCCGTCGACCGCCTTGGCGAACTGACCACCGTCTGCCTTTCTCTCTCAAAAACGAATTTCTGAATATGAAGGAGGATTATGGAATTGCTTGTACCTACTGCAAATCGGGAGCCTCCTTTATATAGAGTAGATGAGGAAGGAGGGGTGAATGCAGCCATTAATCGCTGAAATGAATTCAGCCATTATGCTGCCATCAAATGCTGGAGGTTACAAGAATCAAACAGCCATCAATTGCTGAATAATACATCATCATGGCCAGGGGTTACGAAATCCCACAATTCAATACGTCTATTGATTATGGGGTGTCCAGATACAACGAACCCGGGACCGGTTGCCTCGGAAGACCCTCCAAAATCCCGGTTTTATTCACCCGAAATTCCGTAAATTTCCAACAATCCCCCCCATGAATGGAATTGGCAGGCAAGCTGATGCAGAGTACAAAGTTGATCCGAGAGAGAGACAACGGATAATTCCTGCATAGGATAGGTGGCTTTTGACCTGGAACCTTCCCTTGTGATAGCCTATCGGGTTTACTGGCAAACCAGTGTGCGGTCCCGCTTTGAACTGTTCCGCCGCCGATGTAAACCGAGACAATAGACGTCACACAGGACTTCTCCTGACGTAGTTCAGTTCTCACTGTTGGGTTCATTTTGGCCATGACACCCCCTACCTGGTTCTGCGAGTATTTTCTCGAGAATTTCGCCACAATTCTCAAAGAAGCGGCCCCACTTCATACTAACATAGGTGACTTCCTATAAAGGGTATCCTGCTATACCCTGCCTGGCAATCCAGCGCAAAGGAGTCATTAAAAGCAATGCTTAACCTCTTTCCAATTACAGGTATCACTGTTTTACACCATAGAAATGGGCAGGAGACCGAGTCTCCTCAGCGATCGTTCTCTGCTACTCGCGAAAGATAGTCTCATTGAACCTAGATATTGGGATCTCCAGTCAGCTAGGTTGGCTACCCCCACAGTAACTATGAGCGTAGTGGCTTCAGCCCCATTCCTTTCGATGCTTGCTCAACTAGCTCTCGGTTTAACCCTTTGGTTAACGGATCCGCGATATTGTCCTTTGACCTCACATAGTCAATAGCGACAACCCCACTTGAGAGTAGTTGCCTAATGGTATTATGTCTACGTCGAATATGTCTAGACTTACCATTATACATATTACTCTGTGCCCTACCAATTGCAGATTGACTGTCGCAATGGATACTGATTGCTGGCACAGGTTTTGGCCATCTTGGAATATCCCCCAAAAACTGACGGAGCCACTCGGCCTCCTCAGATGCTTTATCTAGAGCAATAAACTCTGATTCCATCATTGAACGTGCTATACACGTCTGTTTGGAGGATTTCCAAGAAACAGCTGCACCACCAAGTATAAAGACATATCCACTTGTGGATTTTGAGTCCTTCATATCGGATATCCAGTTTGCATCACAATACCCTTCCAGTACTGCTGGATATCTGGTGAAGTGCAATCCCAAATCACGAGTATATCTTAAATAGTGCAGAACCCTGACTATTGCCTTCCAGTGATCACGACCTGGATTACTCGTGTATCTGCTTAGTCTGCTGACCGAATAAGCTATATCGGGCCTTGTACAACTCATTAAGTACATCAGGCTCCCAATTATCCGAGAATACTCTAATTGAGATACGCCTTCCCCCCCATTCTTGGATAAATGTAGACTTAAATCCACAGGGGTTCTTGCAACACTTGAATCAGACGAGTTGAACTTTTCAAGAATCTTGTCAACGTAATGTGTCTGAGACAATGCAAGTCCGACAGATGTTCTGATGATCTTGACACCTAGAATGACATCTGCAAGGCCCATATCCTTCATGTCAAACTTTGAGTTTAACATGTCTTTGGTAGTTTGAATGACCCTTTCATTGCTACCAACAATGAGCATGTCATCAACGTAGAGACACAAAATGACGTACCCTTCGTCTGTGTCTTTGACATAAACGCACTTGTCACATTCGTTGATCTTGAAACCACTTGACAATACAGCATTGTCAAATTTCTCATGCCATTGTTTTGGTGCTTGCTTTAGACCATACAATGATCTAACAAGCCTGCATACTTTCCCTTGTTGGCCTGGCGCGGAAAAACCCTCGGGTTGTTCCATGTAGATCTCTTCATCTAAATCGCCATTTAGGAAAGCTGTTTTTACATCCATTTGATGTATCTCAAGGTTACGCAATGCTGCGATCGCGATGATCATCCGGATGGAAGTAATCCTCGAGACTGGTGAGTAAGTATCAAAGTAATCTAGGCCTTCTTTTTGTCTGTATCCTTTGATAACAAGCCTAGCTTTGTACTTATCAATTGACCCATCTGCTTTCATCTTCCTTTTGAAGATCCACTTGTAGCCGAGAGGCTTACTGCCTGGTGGCAAATCCACCAGTTCCCACGTATGGTTTTGCAGTATGGAGTCAATCTCACTCTTAATGGCCTCTTTCCACAAAGGACCCTCAGGGCAGCTTACAGCTTCCTGGTACGTCCGAGGCTTATTTTCTACCAAATAAGTCAGAAAATCTGGACCAAAAGATGTTGATGTTCTAGCTCGCTTGCTACGACGTGGTTCAACATCAACTTCATCTTCTTGGCCTTGTCTGCTTTCATTTGCCGGATGCAGAGTCCGTTTAGCAGAACTTGACTCTCCAATGGATCTATAAGGGAATATGTGTTCAAAAAACACTGCATTCCTAGACTCCATGAGAGTATTCTTATGAATATCTTGTATATCTGACTCATACACAAGAAATCGATAGGCACTACTATCCTCTGCATAACCGATGAACACACAATCAATGGTTTTAGGGCCTATCTTCTCCTTCTTAGGAGGAGGTACAGCCACCTTCGCTAGACAACCCCATGTTCGTAAGAATGTATAGGTAGGCTTCCTACCTTTAAACAATTCATACGGGGTTTTACCAACATCTTTGCGAGGTATTTTATTGAGGATATAATTAGCGGTGAGAACAGCATCTCCCCACATGTTCTGAGGCAACCCAGAACTTATCAACATTGCGTTCATCATATCCTTCAATGTACGATTCTTGCGCTCAGCAATACCGTTAGTCTGAGGCGAATAAGGTGCCGTGGTTTCATAGATAATTCCGTGTTGGGCACAGAATTCTCCAAATGGTGACTGAAATTCACCACCACGATCGCTTCTGACCACCTTAATCTTTCTGCTCAGTTGATTCTCAACCTGAGTCTTGTAATGAACAAACTTATCCAGGGCTTCATCCTTGCTTTTCAGCAAATACACATAGCAAAACCGAGTGCTATCATCGATAAAAGTAATGAAGTACTTGTTACCGGCCCGAGTTTGGACATATTTGAGATCACACACATCAGTGTGGATTAAACCCAAAGGTTCTGTGCTTCTTTCTACTGTTTTGAAAGATGCTCTCGGCATTTTAGCCTCTACACAAGTCTCACACTTATGTTTTTTATCAAATTGGAAAGCTGGAATATGGTCCAAGTTAATTAATCTACGCATAGAATCATAATTAACATGACCTAGTCTACCATGCCACAAAAAGGAACACTCAAGCACATAAGCAACAGGGGATTTCTTTTTATTGATAGTAGGGATAACAGTCATTACATTCATCTTAAAGAGACCATCGGTCATGTAACCTTTCCCTACATACATTCCAGCTTTAGTCAGAGTGACCCTATCAGCCTCGAAAACCAGGCGGAAGCCGTGCTTGCTCAACAGTGAGCCAGAAACCAAATTCTTACGAATATCTGGCACGAACAGCACATTGTTCAGAGTCAACTCTTTTCCCGAAGTCATCTTCAGGACCACTTTCCCTTGCCCCGCAACATCCGAGGTAGCTGAATTCCCCATAAACAGCTTCTCACCGTTAGCAACCGGCTCGAAGGTAGTGAACAACTGCCTGTCACAACAGATATGACGTGTAGCCCCTGTGTCTACCCACCATTCCTGCGGGTTTGAACCAACCATGTTCACTTCAGATACCATAGCCGAGAGGTTGATATCGGACACTCCTGTCTCCACCTGAGCCAAGTGCGCCTGAGTGCGAGGGTTTGGTGGCTTCGTACACTCCGAAGCTCTATGCCCGAATTTGTTGCAGTTAAAGCAAGTACCCTGAAACTTTTCTCTTGGTTTCTTGGCAACACCACCTCTCGGTCCCAGATTGACACTTTTGTCCTTCTGCTTGCCAGCTTGCTTGTCAGACCGCTTGTCAGAACGCTTGTCCGCACGCCTGTCATTCTGATTTTTCCTCCCACCGGAAGATTGACCATGCTCCATCATGTTTGCCTTGGCCATGTAGGAGGCCTTTGCACTCCTATCCATACCTCGATTCTCCTCTTCAATACGGAGCTTGATGAAAAGAGCCTCCAAGGTCATCTCCTTATTCTTGAACATGAGATAGCTCTTGAACTCTTTCCATGCTGGAGGTAGCTTATGGATGACCGCAGCCACCTGGAATGCTTCACTCAGAATCATCCCTTCAGTCCTGATCTCGTTGAGCAGGAGCTACAGCTCTTGGACTTGGACTGCCACAGACTTGGAGTCCACCATCATATAATCAAGGAACCGGCCCACAACAAACTTTTTGGACCCAGCACCCTCAATCTTGTATTTTCTGTCTAAGGATTCCCATAACTCTTTGGCCGACGGAGCCTCGCCATACACAGAATACAGCGAATCATCTAGAGCATTCAAGATGTAATTCTTGCACATGTAGTCATGCTCTTTCCACCTAGCCACATCAATCCGCTTCTGAGTGTCAGGATCGTCCTCAGCAATAATGGGTGCTTCCTCGACAAGCCACTTTGCCAAGTTCAAGGTGGTGAGATAGAACAACATCTTCTGTTGCCACATTTTGAAATCGACCCCAACAAATTTGCCCGGTCTCTCCACATGAGACATTGGAACGGTGGGAATCCCAGGAATAGGAGCATGAATTGGAATAGCCACACCGCCATTTCCATTGCCACTGACATTACCAGTCTCCTTCTCTTTGCCAGTGCCAGTAGTTTTCCCTTGATCAGTTGTCATGTTTTCCTGAAATTAGGAACAACCACATATAAGAGAACAAATCTCAATATCATAATAACAAGCTATATAGCATAGATTAACAATCTATCAGATAAGCTAAGTCTAATATCCCCCACAATACCATGTAACCTGGGGGTCCCAGGGGGCGCGCCCCCTGACGGGGGTCCTGGGGGCAGCGCCCCCTGGCGGGGGTCTCAAGGGGCCGTGCCCCCTGACGGGGGTCCTGGGGGCAGCGCCCCCAGGCAGGAGTCTGAGGGCAGCGCCCTCAGCTCGCGGGGGTCCAGGGGGTCGCGCCCCCGAAAGGTAAACGGTATACACAATCTGCTACTAGCATGATTGTGGCCATCTAACTTCCCCTTCTGCAAAGCAGTGTAATTTGGGTATCGGTTAACACCACATAGGCCGCGCACCAAGGCTGAGTGATTCACGCCTACCACTGGCTAATCACTTCAGGCAAGGCACACATAGGCCGTAAGCCACCTCTGGCTAATCACATGCCTAGCACCCAAATCGCCTCTGCCAAGTAGATCATAACAGTGGGATCAAGGCCAGGCGATGTCAAGGCAGAAGCCAAGTAAATCACCCCAGAGGCCAACCAAAACTGATCCAAGGCCAAGCCGCGCACGACTGCCTTAGGCCGTAGCCTTTCTGTTAACTCCTTCTCCGAGCAGTGGCCATGTCGCGCACGACAGGCCATGGACGTAGCCAAGTGGATCTGTTATCGTATCACGTTACGATCAAATAATCAATTTGTGATAATCTCGTATGAATCATCGGCAGATTGATCGAACTCCTTATACCATGAATTGGTCCAGTCATGAATCTGTTCTTGCAACTCAAATGTTAGTCCAAAACAGAAACTGTTTTCTGGAATTCATTGCCGATCAATTGATCAGAATCTTTCTTAAGCTTGTTGGAAAAAATTTCGGCAATAATGTATAATTCCAAAGAACAATTCCAGTGATAACAATACAATACAGTACATGATTGAAACAAAATTACAGATTGCATAAACTTGAACAGGAGATAACGGAATACAAACGAAATCTTTGAAACCAAACCGAGTCCTGTGTGGTACCACAGTCTCCTTAAGAAAGATTCGCCGCCTACCGTCTGTGTTGTAGGTTCGTGTTCGGCGTCTTCCTCCCAGGGTTGGCTCGGCTAAACCGCAAGCCGTCGGAACACCGCCATCGACCGCCTTGGCGAACTGACTACCGTCTGCCTTTCTCTCTCAAAAACGAATTTCTGAATATGAAGGAGGATTATGGAATTGCTTGTACCTACTGCAAACCGGGAGCCTCCTTTATATAGAGTAGATGAGGAAGGAGGGGTGAATGCAGCCATTAATCGCTGAAATGAATTCAGCCATTATGCTGCCATCAAATGCTGGAGGTTACAAGAATCAAACAGCCATCAATTGCTGAATAATACATCATCATGGCCAGGGGTTACGAAATCCCACAATTCAATACGTCTATTGATTATGGGATGTCCAGATATGACGAACCCGGGACCGGTTGCCTCGGAAGACCCTCCAAAATCCCGGTTTCATTCACCCGAAATTCCGTAAATTTCCAACAACTTTTATAAGCTTGATATTAGTTAAAAGGGTGCATCAGAGTAATGATGTAATAAATCATACCAAAAATCTTTTTCGTTTTAAAAATAAGTCAAATTTTTAATAGTACTGATCGAATGCGTCGCAATTCACATGATGATGTCTAGATGTCGTGTAATATTAGATGTCCATTTCTTCAAGGTAAAAACAAAATGGCCAAAGAATTTTTTGTTTGTGCTCTTTTGAAGTCAGAGTACTAGTTCATGTTTCCAAATTTAAGGAAAATTGTGGACAATTGTACTTTTTGAGGTATAATTCTTCCTAGGATGGATTTCCAAATAGGGAATAAAATTATGAGACAGAAGAATTGCGATATTTTTGCTTTGTAAGTGAACTTGTTGAAATTAGACATTTGTATGAGTAGTTTCAATTCGTGATCGAAGATATGTTTTAACGAAATTTAAGTTATGTGAGCATAAGAAAGTGAAACATCTTTCAAAAATTTGGTAAATTTGTCAGGATAACACGAGAAACTAAATCAGTCAGTTGAAGTGGGATTGAAAACATTCTAATAAAAACCAATTATGTAATACAACACAGACATGACACCACTCGATGGGTCGATGCTCATCCCGGCTAGTTTTGCAAAAATTAACTTTCAATGTCTCCACACATAATCCTGATACACTTTCAGTTTCTGTCCATGCATCCTAACAAACCATCATAATTTATAAATGCTGCCATTTTAAGCCTAGTAATTTTCAGCTAGCTAACCCCAGCAGGCATTTGATCAGTTCTTTAGGCTTAGAGAACATGACCATGTGGTCCGAACCCGGGATAACCCTCACCTCATCTGTGGGATTATTTTCAATCATCCATCTCTGCAGACTTTCCTTAACCACCTTATCTTCTTCGATCAATACGTAAACTCGGCGCACAGATCCATAGTTCTCCTTGGTAAGTGCAGTATCCTTCAAAAGTTTCGGTTCGTCTTGAAACAGGGGATGTGGCCTCACCAGTGAAGTTGCAAGGGTTAAATCCTGATTCAATCGTTCCCATTATGGCGAAAGGGTAAATCATTAGACAAGAAGAAAAAAAGAATTAGAAAATTTTAAAGTACGTATATTATTCTTCAGAAATTATCGAAACCTATATATATACCTCAGGTGGTGATAGGTTATAGAGCTCGGATTCCAAATACTTGGGGCCAAAGAGGATGGAGGTTGGGGGCTTGTCCAGTCCTTGATGAAACTGATGTTGGCAGTCCATCCAAGATTCAAATTCTTGAAAAAACTGTGCAAATTACAAATATAAAAGAAATGTATAATCACTAGCACATATGAAAGAATAGAAACACAATGACGCTACATACACAAAGATTTATCAAAACCAGTGACAAGTACACATCGACTTAGCACACAGTTGTGGCTGGTTGTAGTAAATCTGTGTACGTAGCATTATTAAAAGAAACAAGAGTGCAAATCCTCATGTTTGCACCCCTGATTAAAGATCAAGATTCTAGACAAACGAAAGGCTAGCTAGAATGGGGAATCAGATCTTATCCGGTCCCTCAAATCAACAAATTAAAACTTAATTCCTTTTTGGCCCATTATATTGGTGGTTCCTTCCTTTATTAAACTTCTGAACATGAGTTATGCTAAAAATCATGTTGATTGGGATATCATTTAGATATGTTTACAGACTAGTACATCTACATTGATAAAGTGTATTACTATTTTCAATGTTGCGGATATTTCTTGAAGGTATATGTAGGGACAGTGGCGGACCCAAAATTTACTAAGGGTGGGGGCACATAACCTTAAGGGAGAAAAATTCAAAATTAAGCATGATCATGTAACACTAAACATATATACCCATAATTGAGTTAAAAAATAATTAAAAATCTTCCAAATAATCAAAAGATAAATAAAGAGCCTAAGTCTATTTAACAAAGAATGAGTAAAAAATCCTATTTTATTTACTCACGTTTTAACAATGTAGAATTTTTTTTGAAGATAATTGAATAATAGAGATACAAAATCCTTTCCTATATCATTTCTAACCAAATATTAATGCTGTGTTTGGATTTGGATTTGAAATTTTTTTTAAAAAATAGTAGGGATAATAAGTAGAAAGAGATAGAGAACGAGAAATGTTGAAAAGGGAGAATCTAAGGGATATGTTTTAAAAAATACTTTTTAAAAAGCAAAGACAACAAGGCATTAACATTCAATTGCAAATTTGTGAAAGCCAACCAAAAGTGGTAATGGGTTGTAGTGACGTGTATGGGGAGAGGAAGGGAGGGAGGGAGAGAGAGAGAGTCAATCTGAAATCCAATCAAACCTCTTTATTATGTGTGTGTGTATGGGGGGAGAGAGAGAGAGAGAGAGAGAGAGAGAGAGAGAGAGAGAGAACTGAAGGACTGTCACACAAACTTGCCTACTATGCCAACCGCAGGGGAAAATTTTCCAAGATTCAATGGGGGCACGTGACCCCAGGTGCCCTATTCTGGCTCCGTCCTTGTGTAGAGATGGATTCAGGAATATAGCCCAGTGAGGACACCTTGTTAATTATAATGGCAAAAGTTCAATTTTTTTAGTCAACTATAGTAAGATCGTACAAACTTCAGGCATGCATTATTAACTACAAAAGTTATAACACATTTTTTACGTTAAATTAGGTAAGAGCACAAAATCTCAGATAAAATTTTTATATGTTCTAAATGAACATCAACAAATTATAGAATGATTGAACTAGTTTTATTAATGATTTTATCATTAAATATTTTTTTCAGACGGTTAAAAATAAAAAGAATCAACAAATATATTTTCAAATAGACAAACAACTCATAAAAAACAAGTATAAATGTACCATATGATGAAATTTAAGCATAAAACTAATTCTGTATGTGTATTTTTGAGATATATGCAAGTATGTGTGTTTATATATTAGCAAACTTTCATAATTATGCTAATTTATAAAAAAATATTTAAAAAATATTTTAATTTCAAGTGGGGGCACGCGTTTGAGTGGGGCACGTGCCCGCGCATGCCCTTACTTCGGTCCGTCCCAATTTATATGTAAATGAATTTCAAAATCGGTCTTGTTATTGTCAGCCCATTTGGTTGTCGATAAGTACACTATAAACAAAAAAAATACGTATTTCAATGAACTTTTACATCCTTTAATACACATTCACATGCTTATTATTATCAGCCCATTTGACTGATTTTAGAATTTTCCTTTCAAAATTATTTCAAACGATATTCGATTAAAATATCATTTGAGGTGTGCCAGATGTTTTCAAAGCATTTATCGAGGGGATGCATCAACGTGTGGCCAAAAAATGACGACTTTCAACAAACAAAATCGTTGAGATGTACTTGTTTGATTTGTGGCCTAATTCTGAGGAGATGTGAACCACAAGTGCCTTTCCGGTTTACCCCTTAAAAAATAAATATTTATTTATAATTTTCAAATTTAAAAATAATAGATTTATTAAAATAAAAATATATATACAAAATGAATCTACCTTTATATATCTAAAGCTTGTAAAAAAAATTAAAAATTTATTTTCATAAATCTATTATTTTTAACTTAAAAATAAATTATTATTTTTAAGTACTTATTTTAGAATGTGTAACTGGGCCAACTGTATAATACTATAGACTTCGATCATTGTCACAAGGCTTTCCCCCAACTTTAATTCTCCATAGAATATAGACCCGTGGTCAAATTTCATGCTTTTCTGCCATTCAAGTCAAAACCATCGTCTACTTTTCTCTTTTGAATGCGAACAAAATAGAATAAAGAACAACTCGTGAGTACATTTAATTGAAGCTAACTAACTTTGGTAGGTGAAGGTTTTGGTAGGTAAAGGTTTTTTTTTTTCTCTGTCACGGGATGGTGGTCTCGGTGGTTTTGTCTCCGTCTGTTTAGGTCTCTGGCTATTTGATGATGGAGAGTGTGTGTAGAGTTTGAGGTTCGCTTAGATTTTTGGATGTTTTACGTTGGTTTATATGGTTTTTTCGGTATTCAGTTAGCATATTGCCTTCTTTTAGTTCTTGGATGGCTTAGTGTTGGTAGTATAGTGCTGGTGTACCCTTATTTTTATAATTCTTTATAAAGATTAATAAATTCTTTTTGTTTAGCAAAAAGAAAAAAAAAGGTTGGCTCTCCATTTATATATTAAAAATAGATATGTTAGAAAATCAATGATCATTGATCTGATGCACTAAATATTTAACAGAGGATGAATAATATGGCGAAAATTCAAATATACGCAATGCTGTCATTTTCGTAATGACTACGCTTATGCTCCAACACTTTAATACAGGGTTAAAATCTTGGAAACGTTCCAAGATATGGAAAAAATTTCAACGTTTCAAAGAGTCAAAGACATGCATTGTGATCATTATTGTCACTGTTTTTGTTTTCATATTTATTTATTTTGTTAGAATTGAAGTGAAGTTTTTTTATTTATGATCATTCGTCTTTCCAAGAAAAATTTGTTAAGACAAAATCGTCCTTTTAGAACTTTTTTGAAGTTTGGAACATGTAGTTACATTTTTCTGATTTCTTTTCTTGAGCGAATAGTTAATTCAAAAAAAAAATTACGAAAAGCTAAAAAATTCACTAAACATAAAAAAATATAATCTTTCTTTTAAAAATAAATTAATTCAATCCAAAGCCTAATTTAAGAAAAAAATTAGAAGGGCTCATGATAGCCGAAAGTTATGCCTCTGCAGTCATGTACGTCAAACATAAATAGTACCAGGTCATTTTGGTAATTACAAAGATATTCTTATGATTGGCAATTTCCCCGTAATTCATGTCCAGAAATTAATACTCCATGCAAAGACTATGTTCAGCTTAAACGGTACAAGGAAGGATCAGCGGAATCAAAGCAAGAATAAATAAATAAATAAAACCTTAACGCACAAATGTGAAGAAAAATATTTTCAAGTAAAAGTATCTTACAACTTGAAGGATTAACTTTGATAAAACAAAATTGCAACGATAAAATGACTTGCGGATCCAACATAAAAATAATAATTTCCTTCCAGCCAAAAGTTTATAGAGAGAGAGAGAGAGAGAGAGAGAGAGCATGATTTTATCTAATTTTTGCGTCCTCAAATAGTATATATGCGCTGTTACACTCTTTTCGTCCCGATTTGTTTGTTCAATCTCGGATTTTCAACTTATTAAGGAACATAATCTGATCTATTGATTTAAAAATTACATAATCTAATTCATTGATTTTGAAATTGAACTGTGAATTTGAGACATGTATAAGTCGAAAAGAGGACAAATAAATCGGGACGGATGGAGTATTATGTAACACAAAAGTAATGCGAAAATTTCCAGCAAAACTTAGAACACAATTTAAATGGGAGGCCAAATTAAGCATGTATAGCTGAAATGAAAATTAAACATTTATTTGACAAAAATCAAATTATTTCCCTAAAAAATAACTTCGTGATAATATGAATAGCTGCCACATCCAGGTGCAGAATACTTTGTAGAGAGAGCAAGTATACCTGTTGAAGAATAGCAGGAAGACTGAGATCAGGACCGATCATAATTGCTGTGACAAATACAGCCTCGTTAATTTTGTTTGGGTACCTCTCCATAGCAACAGATATGCTGACGCCATCCGCGCTGTGGCCGACCAAAACCACCCGATCATCCGACGGCAGTGACTCCATGAATTCCATCAACGGCTGAACGTAGTCGGACATCGAACGGAGCTCGTCCACCTGCTTTGGATGGACCCCAGAAGCAGCCATGTCGAGCGCGGTGACCCTGTGACCAGCTGCTCTCAGCTCCGTCGCAACTTTGTACCAACACCACGCTCCATGACATCCTCCATGAACCAACACAAAATGCTTCACTCTCTTATCCATTAGTTTTCTTTCTCCTGCTCTTCTTCTGTGCTTGCCACCAAGTCTGTATAAAGATACTTCTATAATATACTTTCATTCGTCCCGATTTATTTGTTCCTTTTTAGATTTATACATGTCTCAAATTGACTGTTCAATTTCAAAATCAATAGATCAGATTATGTAAATTTTCAAATCAATGGATTAGATTTTGTTCCGTAATAAGTTGAAAATCCGAGATTGGACAAACAAATCGGAACGGATGAAGTAGTAAAAGAAACATTATACATGTGCAATTAAAATAGGGCAAAGTTTCCCCCTGTGGTTTTCGCCATGTGCGGATACCTCTATCATGGTTCAAAATTGACCACATAACTTACCAATGGTTTTGAAAATGTACGGATAGACCCCCTGCCGTCGTGTTTTTCATCCATATTAATGGAGATGTATCTCACACGCCTCTATAATGTAATCTAATTCGTTCATAATATATTAAATAAAGAATAGAGTATCTTTGTAAAAAATCATCTCGATCAGATATCAATAACAAAGTGATCTAATTTTTAATAAATTCAAATTTGAAATTTTAATTTAATAACAAAATCGATTCGACCATGAGCTTTTCATTTTTTGATTGACTTAAATTTTGGTATAGATGTAGTACTCGTCAAAATTTACAATATCAACGGTTTGGATTCAATTTTTGAAATATGGGATAGTGTGGTTAGATTTAAAAGGAAGAAGAATCAAGAGACATGATAATGGTATATTGATCTTTTAATGTTGTGTTCGTTAATATGAATGAAAAACATGACAATAAGAGGTCTATCCACACATTTTTAAAATCACATGTAGGTTTTGTGGTTAATTTTGAACTATGAGGAGGATATTCACAGATAGCGATAACCACAAGGGGCAAAGTGAATTTTGCCCTGTAAATAATTGCACACCTACTTAAATATTGAGGAAATTAAATAGGCATCCTAAATGGAAGACTTATTTAGGTGCTCATCCGTAGGAGTTTGAATACTTATGTTCACATTCTCAAAATGTATTCTTGACCCATTATACCCCTAGTGTGTGTATATATATATATATATAGCTATTTATTTATAAATATTTTATACCCATTATTATGTTCCCACGATTACAGGGATTGGGTAATCCCAATTGAAGCAAATCTGCCCTTATTTTCAGGTTTCTCTCGCCCATAAAACTCTCTCTCTAGAACAAAATTTTATGCCCACCGCTTCTCTCTCCTCCCTTCGAACAGCCTCTCTCACTCTCTCTCTCTCTCTCTCCATGGACGACAAAATCAACCCAGATTGCATCGGTGATGGTTTGGTTGCTGAAGAAGAACAAAATCAGTGGTGGTATTCCTACGATCCTAGCCCTGTCCAAGCCATACTACTCAAGAAATCGTCGCCAAATATTCCGGTGACATCCAATCGGTTTTTTCATTTCTCCGAGTGAAGTCTGTTCTTCTGTTTGTCATCCCGATTATCCGACCTATTTTTTGGCACCAAATTTGACCGTGTAAAGTACTACTCATCCAAAAATCTTGGTGGGGTTTACTCTCTGTTTTTTTATGTTTATTCCTTGCCTAAATTCCTTGTGCTATATGTTATTTTTCATAATCTGTATTGGAAGATCGCTCGGTCATATTTTTAAATTTCATCATGACTTTAAAAGTTTATTATGTGATACAAGTTATTATCTTTTTTTGGTTTGTTTGAGTTTAATGGTAGATTGGTACAATTTTTTTGTCGACAGTGCATATAAAAAGGGCTTGTTTGAGTTTCAATGCAACATTTTTTTATTCTGAATGGGTAGTAATGGTTTTAACAAATTTTTCATGTTTGTAACCTATTGATCATGTTCGGGATAGCTTAGTTTTTAAATTGATCTTGTTTGTTGTAATGTACGTAGGTAACAAACTTATCATGTTTGTCGAAATGTTCGCATATTGTTATGTTTTTATTTGATCATGTTTTGTTCATCTATCTCGATCGAAACCTATACTTCTCGAAACTTGCCATGTTTTCCAACCTTGTCATGTTTTTTAATTGATCTTATTTTGTTCATCTACCTCGATCAGGTTTTGATCATATTTTTACACATTCGTTTTTGTAAGAGTCATGTTTTCTTTTTAGATTTTAGGAGAATGAAAATATGAGAGAGAAGATTGGGAGAGAGAAAAAATTCAAAAGATTAGGTGAGAGAAATGTTTGAAAGAGGAGAGAGAATTGAGATAATTAGAAAATAGAAAATAGAAAGATTTGAAAAATTAGGAGAAAGAAAGGGTAGTTTAGGATTTAATTGAATTTGAGTATTGAAAGATAAGTATTTAAACACATTAGGATGAACACCTAAATAAGTAGAGTAAAAAGGATGGCTAATTAAGTTTCCCCTTTATAGGAGTTTTTAAATATTCATTCTCAAATTTCATCCCATGTAAGTATTCATCCCGATCATTTTGAAGTATTTTTTTTTTCATCCTTTTCACTTGTGAAAGATCTTATCTACCCTTATTTGGTGATTCATATAAATATGCATAAATATTATTGCCTAATTACATGGCTTGTAATTAAGATTTATGTAAGCATAGTTTCCTAATTAAGTGGAATTTGATTGATGATTTGAAAAGGAAGGGGGAAATTCAAATCTTTGTTATCTTTTTTCAATCTAAATCATTCTCTCTTAATTTAGTGAATTTTCGTAAATTTGGTTGTATCATATTTCTAAACTTATTTGACCAATTTCATGAATTATTTCTGCAATATTATCATGAAACATATTTTCCGAAATATGGTGAATTGTCAAATCAATCATGTTTTTCATGAATACACCAAGATTTATTTCAACTTGAATCAAACCAAAACAACTACGATTTAATGAATACACCATGATTTATTTCAAAAATACAAATTCAAGCCATGATTTCATGAGCTAAATGGAATGCACCATGATTTTTTAGGAATTTAATCAGTAAAACATAAATAAACCATGAATGCACAAATCGTGAATAAAATAAACTATGAAATATATAAATAAACCATGAAATCCTAAACAAATAAATCATGAAATACACCAATAAACCATGAAATACCTAAGTAAATCAAGAAATACAAAAATAAACCATGGTCCGTGCATCTTTTTTTTTTTTTTTGCTCGGCAAACGAAACTTTTTATAGAAACTCGAAAGGGAACATCGAGGGTAGAACAAGACAAACAAAAACAGTGACTAGCCCATCCAACAAAAAGTTAGACAGCCACTACACCTCAACAAAAACTACAATTTGAGCTTACGAATACCGTCAAGAAACAATTTAAACTCCTCCACCGAATAAATCTTGATTTCGAACTTGGTCTTCATCCACAATGCGACTCTAGTTTTCACCAATTCTCCTACTACCTCAACACTCAAATTTGCATTGTTAAAGACAAGGTCATTCCGGGCTTGCCACAAAGACCACAAAGTGGCGGCAAAGAAAGACACTTCCCAAATATTTTTCTCCAGATTCCTAAACCCGCTGTCAAACCACCATATAGCTAAATTTGCCAACGAATTAGAACAAACCCACGGAACATGCCACCAATCCAAAATTAAAGACCAAATATTCCAAGAGAATATATAGTGCAACAAAAATTGCACTGAAAAACTCCTTATTCAACATGGCTATATATTAAATTGAATTACCACTCGACATCCTATAGAGGATACGAGAGCGCTAACATTTTTTACATGACCGCCATCGAGTTCTTACGGCTATAAAGAAGCGCAAACGGAGGTCAATAAAAATTGAGTTCATCTTTAATGGGAATTAAATATTAGTTTTTTAGATCCACAGGTAATTTTCTGTAATATTTTTGCCGTTTCCAAAAAAAAAGAAAAAGAAAAAGAAAAAGAAGAAGAAGGAAGGAATACGGGATCACAACGAGAAGGAAGCATCCCAACCTACCCGGCAATCATGTGCCCCTCCAAAACCCCTGTTGGATCAGGTGCTAACCAACTCACCTAAAAGCAATTGCGGTTAGGGAAAGGCGTAACTTAATCTTTAAAGAGTAACGCAAAATTCTAAGCGGCAGGTGGACGAGGGGTTTCGCAATGATGCCCATACAACAACGATGGGTGAAGCAGTTACTCCTCCCAATAAGCTTGCCTCACACCAGTAGAGGCATCTTAAGTACAGGATGGATGCACGATGCGTCTCGAGTATAGGGTGGATGCTGGCCCCCATAAAGCCAACACACCCAAAAAGCAATTAGTTGAAAAGATTCCAACCAAAAAGCATATAGAACAGATCACATTAGGACAGGCCCTAATGGAATTACATTTTCATAACAATTACAATCAGAAAGAGTAGAAAATGTTGCATTTCAGTTTCCCCAAATTCCAGAACAACAACAGAAGCGGTGCCCTTTCCAGCAGAAGTCAGAACCTTAGAATTTGCAGCTACCTAACAAATATTAGAACATGCAAGTGCCACTTCGAGAATTGGTGAGTGAACATTCTGCCCAGTTGACAATTTTCACTTAGTTGCAAGGGGTGGATTTTTGGTTTTTGTACTAAAAAATAATTGTGATCTTGTTGATGGATTTATTTCCGTAAATTACATCAAGAATAAAAGTGTCGACTTTGGTTTTTCAATTCCTCTTATGTTATATGTAATCATATCTTTGCTAACGCTAGAGGGAGTCATTATTATGTAATGCTTCTAGAACTTTTGAAAAAAAAAAAAAAAAACTTTTGAAGAAAGCAGTGACACCAATCGCGTATGAACCAACATTGACCCAACTTGATCATAATATGAAAAAATAACTACTCTATTGGATTCGTGAGTATCTGACACGAACAATAGAGATTTAAAAAAAAAAAATTTAATCATATCGATGCCCATCCCAGACTTCACAAAAAGTAGCAACTCTTATGTCTTAACGGACTCATGATCAAACAAAATAAATCTTAAAACACATTCCTTTTTTTGCCTTGGATTACCGCTTATTAGTCCTAAGAGGGAATCATGTTGTTCACAACAAAACGATTAAAGCATATTAACTGGTTGGCATTCAGACTCAGTGCTCCAAATTTTCAGCCAAGCATTGCAAGCAGGCCATGCTGGTGAATTTTGACAGTATCTGTTTCAGTCGATCCCCTTCAGATCAAGTTTACTGAGGGTTCGATGAGTGGCTGTTAGCGGTTGAGACCCCAGATCCCCATTCAAGCAGTTCTTTGCTCGTATCATCCTTATTAACTATCACTTTTTCGACTCACTTCCTTCGCGCTTCCACCACGCTCTCTCCTCTGGCTCCAACTCTAAGAGGGTGCCTTCGTCTGCCCCGAGATCAGCCGTCATTAGTAAGGGAATGATTCTAGGAACGACCCAGATTAGTCTGAAATAGAAAACTACAAGCAAATTTTCTACCAATGGTCCGATCAGTTTACACTAGTTATGCCCGTTCAAATCTATCATGATTTTGATACAAGTAGAACGTCTAAACCTTCATATATATCAAAACTTGTCATGTTTGTGAATTGATTATATTTTGTTCATCCACCTCGATTGAATGATCGTGCCGACGAAACTACAATAAACTAAAATCATGACAAATTTTTGAGAAATCAAAACACATCTATTGAAAATCATGACAAAATTTGTGGAATCACCTATCATGAATACGTATTAAATTATCATGAAACTACATTAAACTGACATCATGACAAAATTTGGATAAATCAAAGCTCTTATACTTAAATCATGACAAAATTTGAGGAATCGAAAAGCATGTCTTTCTACCTTGTAGTGACCAAAAAAGTTGAGGAATCGAAAGACTAACATGTAGTGACAAAAAAAAAATTGTAGCAAAACCTAGAATTTGTTGTAGTGGTGCATACAAGAAATACAAAAAGACAAAGCTCATGCTTAGCGCATATGCATGAACCAACACTTATATTCACACCATCAACATGCATAATATGGATTGGTGTACGTGAAGCTAGTACGTACCCAGACACCAATCGTCTCGAGATGGCAGAGCTCGATCCATATCAAAGACAACATCAAAAAATTGAGTGGCCAAAGATCCATTACTTGATTGCATCAAAATTTGCTTAGGCTATATTAACCAACTTGATTACTTGAGAGGTCAGAGATCCATTGCCAATATGGCCCGTGTCATGTGTGATTAATCAATTAAGTGGTGAAGATTGAGTAGTAATGTGAATTTTCATATTCTTTTTTGATCATGATTGCGTGATGTGTTTGATATTAATTTGTGTATATATATATATATATATATATATATATATATATATATATATATATATATATATATATATATATATATATATATATATATATATATATCTGTGTGGTGAGATGTGGGAGAGAAATCTACTGGGAGCATGCATGAGAGATCGAGCAAGGATGGAGCGCTACTGGCTGCCACCGGCACCGCCCCTGCAACGATTTAAAAATATACAACTATAGTTAAAAAAAAAAAAAATTGGATGTCCTATTGAATTCTATAATCCTGTCTCTAGTAGATTTTGCATATTTTTTAGATTATAACTAGCTAAATAAGTAGCTGACCTAAGTGACATGTTAAAGTCTATAAGATTCTAAATTAAGAAGAAAAAAAAGTTTGAAAATCTCACTACCATTTTAGAATTGTTTCAAGTTTTGAACAAAATAAAAAAGTTCACAATTTATCATTTTTAATGCCAAAATAACAGAAGTTTGTTGATAAATATACATATTTTGGCCCTCCAAATTACATTTATTAGTCATTCATCTTGGTTAATTGATATTTATTTATGTTCTTTTGTGTTTATAGGTTGCTCGAGCTTATTTTCAAGAAATTTGAATAAAAACAGAAGTAAAAGAATGTTTGGGGTTAAAAGTGCAAAGTGCTTTTAAGTTGATTTTATGAATTGCTATTATACATAGCTAAGAGAGTTTTGTGTAATTAAAATCTAGCATCATTACCCTATATAAAATAAGGTACGGATGATGACATGAAGCAGCAGCTTTTGGACGGGTCTTCGGGGCCGGGAAATAAAAAAAGGGCAAAAAAAGACAGCAGCTTTGACACGGCTGCTGCTGCCGAGATCAAGGGACGGGGCTGCCGATTTTCTTCGTTGATATTGTTTTTGTTTAAAGCTTTGTTTAATTACCGTATTGAGGTAATTCGTTTTAATTTCTGTTATTTATAAAAGTTATTTGTTGGTTCTCGTTTAGTTTAAATCTTTTCTTTATTTTTTATCCCATATTTAGAAGTATGATTCAAATTAGGGTTTTCTTCGTTTTTTGCGCAATAATTAGTGAGTAGTCGTATAAGTAGGGTCGCGGAGTGATTAGCACACCGTGGCCAATCCGTCCACTGCACCTATTTTCAAACAAGTAATTTTAGGTTAATAAAATATTTCCCACGGACGAATCCGGACATCGTTGGAGTCGATGTGAACGGGGAATGGTGGTCTAAAATTCATTCTTTGTTGCGCATGGGTATACGGCGACCATAGGGTCTTGAGTATAGTCATTTATCAATTTATCATTTTAATTTCCCTACGAATAAATTTTATAGTCACAATGGGTTTATATGCATAGATAGATCGATTCTAATTTCCTCACGAATAAATGTTTGAGTATTAATAATATTGGCACGCTACGTTTTTATAATCACATTTCAAAACTTGTCCTTTAATATTCAATATTTTTTTCCCTTCGGCAAATAGAATTTTATTAATCTTTAAAAATGATACAAAGATTAAAGGGACAAGAGCAAGTAAAAACAAACTGAGACCCAAGAGAAAAGGTTGGCAAGAAGCCAACAAAGAAGAGACTACGCCGAAAAAAACAGCCACACCAACATAAAACCAGCCTCCAAGACCAACAAAAAAAAAACCCAGCAGAACCAGCAGCAACAACCCAAGCCAACGAAAGCAGCAACAACAACAAAAGACCCAAGACCACCAAAAACTGAAAACAACCTAGCAATCTCAACAAAGAACCAAAAACCAGAACAAAACAATCAATCAACAGCAAAGATAACAGCAGGAACAACAAAACGGAAACCCAAAAAGAAACAGAATGAACCGGCATCAAAACTCCACAGAGATGGATGCATCATCCTCCAAATCATCATAATTATTCACAATAGCCTCAAGCTCCTTATCCAAAATCTCACCATCCTCCATTTCCATCGCAATATATTTTTTAATATTTTCTCTCTCACCGCCATAATAATTAATGCCCAAAGACTATAATTTTTTTCAAATTTACTAATTGTAGTTACAAAAAAGAGAGGAAAAAAAGGGTCTATTGGTACACACAGTGCATCATTCTCTGCCTTCTCTATGACTGTAAACTCCATGTCTATTACCTACGGTCCCAATGTGTGTATTAATGGTATTAGAAGGCCAGTGATTTAGGTGTACCATTGGGTGTATCTTTCGATGTATTTTTATTTTTTCTTGGGGTTGTGGTGAACTTTCTGGTTCTCCTTTCCTTTCTTCTCGATGTACCCTTTCGAGTTTAATAAAATCTTTTCCTTTGCTGAGCAAAAAAAATGTGTATTAATTTCCATAATATTAACTACTTTTAATGCTTTTTATGTTTAATTTACTAAACTATCGGCAATATAATTGAAAGAAATTCAACTACGTACATTTCAAGGAATCAAGTTCCATGATAACATTTGGTGATTTGCTACATGTAAGATTATTCTAACCCAAGCTTCGTTTTTTTTGTTTTTTGATCGGCCAAGCTTTGTTGACCTAAACAATCTTCTTAATCTCCAATCAAGGTCTACGAGAAAAAATCTTGACAAATCGTTGTAATGACATTGACGAAATGCGATCATCGTAATGATATTGTTGGTGCAGATATCATTGTAAGGATTGGGACAAAATAAGATCATGTTTTCAAAAAGATCGATCTGTACTAACATATTTGTCATAGTATCTCTTATAAGAATATTATTAGTGGAATGCACTGGTTTGATCCTCCTTGACTCAAGATATGAAATCTCGTCAATGACAAACGTAAAAGTCCTATGTTTACTCTATAAACGCCGATACTATTCATACCAATGTATATGTGAGATTTTACATATATATACATTATTTGTTAATAAAACTAGGGATATGATTTTGCTACTCCCTTTTTTGTTAACACCACTCCCCTGTAAATGTATTTTTTGTGCAAAAATACACTTGTAGGGAAGTGGCGTTAACAAAAAAATGAGTGACAAAATCAGCAGCCTATAACTATTAGCATTAAGTTAACTTTTGAATATAGTGGTTCAAATTCCTGGAAATTCGCTTGTCATGATTACAGTACCACAATTATTAAAGCACAATAAAAGCCAAAATTCGAATTGTATTTACTAAAAATCACTTTCTGGTTTGTATCATTTCTATAATTTATTTTCAGACTTTCTAAAGATGGATAGATGGTCTGGTAAATCTAAATTCTGTCCCTTGGTCAATACTCGATCGTGATGGAAACGAACCTAGGATTTGAGTCTTGCAAGCATGTTGATTAGGGCAAATCCATTTTTCTATGAGAACGAGAACGTACAGGTAAAGGACACTACACTTACAACGACGGAGAATTAATCATGGAACCATCCGTTATGTTTTACATCGCGATCGAAGAAGATAATCTGGTTAAAGCAAGTTGACAAAGAATAATATGATGGACGAATTGAAGGTCATTTCTGGTGCAGCCACTGCACATTGGTCAGGCTCAAAATTTGGAGCACTGAAAGCCAATCATCCAGTATCTTTTAATGTTGTTTTGGGAAAGCTTGAAAATATTTCTTCCTAACAAAAACTATTTTATTTTACGACCAAGTTTTTATAGGCTTTAGAAGAAATGAGTTTTCTTAAAATATTGAAAAAGCAATAATTTCACAACTCGCAAAGGACACTAAAAGAACACTTAATTTTGGACAATTCTAAAACATAAAATGAAAAGTAAAGCAATTGAGTTAGGAATCAAAGTTAAAAATTAAAATATAGGATATATTTATTTCTAGGGACACATATTTTGTCAAAAAAAAAAAAAAATCAGAGCTCCACGCGAATAATTACATCTCTTCAATTAGTTTAAAACATGTTTTTAATTAGAGTTCTCGTAAAAAAAAAATCAACTCATTTAGATATCGGTAAGAGCTTGATCGATTCATTTAATTTTTTTCCTGTCAAATAAAGAGACAAATACTGATCAACCCCTTACTGATATCCTAATAAGTTGATTTTTTAATAAATCTTTTAAATATATATTTTAAACAAATGGAATGAATCCGATCATGTGCAAAAAAACCGGCCTATATATTTAAGCTTTTGGTTTGGTTTTTGATGCAGTACGTAGGCGAAAGCAAATCTAATTGTTGGTACCAAAAAGAGAATAGCTGATTCAGTAACACAAACTGCAATAAAGACTCCATGTCATTATACTAATAAAAAATGACTTGGTGGTATGTTAACAAATTGGACCACTATCGAAAAGAAACTTTGTAAGTTTAAAAAATTAAGACTGAAACTAAAAATGACAAATGCAATTTTTTGAAAAGAGATGCAGTTAGATTGAAAAGAAATTATCTCACTTGCTAGCTAGGGTTATATATGAGGGAAGGAAGTAAATTGCTAATCCCGCGCCCCCCCCCGACACACCCCCCGGCCCCACCTCCATTTTCAATGCGGATTGCTAATCGCCCCCTTCCGTGTCAGGCCCCCCTCTTGGGACCTAGAGATTCTGCCAAGCAGGGGTGCTTGGCAGGGGTGCCGAGCACATCTCGACCATCCAAAAGTATTTTGGATGATCCAGATGTAAAGGTACCGAACGGATTTAAAAAAAAAAAAGAAAGGAAAAGGAAAAAGATGTTTCAATCCGGGCCGTTAATTCCGAGATGAATGGCTGGATTGGCCGCTCGGCACCCGCTTGGCAGGGGTGCCGCTCGGCAGGATCCCCGGGTCCCCCCTCCTGACATGGCTCTCCTTTTCCCCTTTTACCCCTACCCCTCCCTCTCTCTCTCTCTCTCTCATTGCACCCCTTCTCTCTCTTTCTCTCTTTTTTCTCTAAAATTTTAAATATTAATAATTTTTTTCACGTATTTTTTTAATAAATTATATATATTTGAAATATACTCAACAAAACCTATCAAACGAGCCTAATATTGATGGTGTAATAATGTAAAACGGAAAAATTATATTTTTGTGGTAGTTTAATATTAAGGGGGGCGTTCGGCTAAATAAGCAACTTCGCTTATTTTTTGTATTTATTCAAAAAAAATTCGCATTTGTTAGTTTTTAGTCAATTTTTGAAGAATTATTGCTTCGTCATGATGAGAGGAATCTAAAAAGTAAAAAATTACTATCCAAACCTAATTTTTTTGAATAAAGATAAAAATAAGTCAATAAGCCAAATTTTTCGTCTTTATTTAAAAAAAATAGATTTCGATCGTAGTTTTTTACTTTTTAGATTCCTCTTGTTATGAAAAAGCAATAATCCCCAAAAAATTGATCAAAAACTAAAAAATGCGAAAAAAATTTGAATAAGGACATTAAAATAAAATAACAAATTTGCTTCCAACCATCGACAGCAGAGGATCATTGGATGGATTTTATAACATTGGGACTTGTTCGCATTAAGGTACAACGTTGTACTACATACATTCAATATGATTGCTTCGAGTTGTCTCACTCACTTGCCGTTGAGCTCCCATCCAGTTCCATTCGCAGCGCGCAAACATATAGCTATTGGCCTTGTTAATGGAAATCACTTCGTACAAGTTTTCCTATACCCTCATTATCCTGTACCACCCATTATCATCTGGTGGAGGCGAAATGCATCAAATGAAGCACACGGATGGGCTCATCCTTATGAAGCACGCCTCCAATTGTGGTATGAAGTAATGCAGATAGAACCGCCGGGACGGAAAAAAAAAAGGACAAAAAATAAAAAATAAAGAGATATTATACTGGAACCAAAAAAATCATTTAATTTAAACACATTATTTCATATTCAATATTTGACTTGTTTGATAGGTTTCGTTGAGTAGATTTCAAAAATATAAAATTTATTTTAAAAAAATACGTGATTTCAACCTCTTTAGACAATTTATATATTAAAAAATATAGTTAAAAAATTAAGTATTTCAAATTTTAATCCGTTTGAACCGGTGGAAAGATTTTAATTTTCTGATCATTTTATCCTAAATGGTTATAATTAAATTTTGACTCTAGTACTCTCGTTGATTAACCCTAAGAGATATTTGATTCAAACTGATTGAAATTTTTCAACCTCTTTAGACAATTTAAACTACCAAAAAATATAATTTTTCCATTTTACATTATTTCACCATCAATATTAGGCTCGTTTGATAAATTTCGTTGAGTAGATTTTAAAAATATAAAATTTATTTTTAAAAAAATACGTGAAAAAAAAGTTATTAGCATTTAAAATTTTATAACAAAAAATAAAATAAAAGAGAGAGAGACAACGGGGAGAGAGAGAAAGAGAGCGCATGAGAGTCGGGGTAAAATGGGGAATTGAAGAGGGCCCGTGTCAGGGGGGGCCTGACACGGGGGGTGCGAGTAACAGCTCTCTTTCCAATACTACCCCGCCTCTCTCTCTCTCTCTCTCTCTCTCTCTCTCTCTCTCTCTCTCCCTTTTCTTTCTTTCTTTCTTTACCTTTTGGTTCTTCTTTTTTTTTTCCTTTTCTTTTTAGTTTCGTTTTTTTTTTCTTTTTTTTTTCAATTTCTTTTTTTTTTCATTTTATTTCCTTTTCTTTTTTTTCAGTTTGAATTTTTTTCTCTCTTTAATAATAGGTTCAAGTCTAATTCTAGGCTTTGTAAAGTAATTGATGGAAAAAAAAATGTTTCAATTGATCATGTTTATCCGACTGTTTTATTTTTATTTTTTTGTCCTTTATAGATTAAAAAATATAGTTACTAAAATAAGTGTTTCAATTTTCAATCCGTTTGAACCGGTGCAAAGTGGTTATTTTTATGATCATTTCATCCTAAATGGTCATTGTAAATTTTTGGCTCCAAAACCTTTCAATGGACACCCTAAGAGAGTTTTGAAACTAAATAATGAGTTTTAGGGTATTTGTTGAAAGGCCTTAAACCAAAAAATTCATTATGACCATTTAAAATAAAATAATAAAAAAACGATCTTTGCTCTGATTTAACTGAATTGAAAATTAAAGTACTTAATTCTTGAATTATATTTTTAAATATACAAAGAGTGTATTTATAGAAATTAAATAAATAAGGTATAAGTAATTAAATAAAAAAATAAATTAAAAAGTAGGGAGACCCGGGGGCTCTGCTGTCCTCATTGGCACAGTAGTCCCTACGAAGCCCCTAAAACGTTTCTGTTTTAGTTATAAAAAAAATAGAAACCAGCCACTTGCAATCCTATGGAATAAAGACGTGATTTGAAGCAATATACTACTGAATCAGTTAAGAGGATTTATGCTAAATAATGATTAACAAATTTATTAAATTGTACTATAGTTAAAAAAAAGCAATCCTAAATTGTAACGCCCCGATTTTTCGGAAGCAATATAAAATAAAATCTTAAGAAAATTTGTTAAATAAATATAATTTTTCAAAATAAAATTTAGCTATTATAATCACAAGATAAATTTACTAATTCAGAATACATTAATTTCAGAGCTGACTTTAGGCTTGATACAAATTCGAAGCACACTCGATCTTCGTTCCTGATATTCTTTCCGTGTTGAACTGCAACCTCTTTGAATCCTCTCCATTGAATCCTGCGCCCACTGGCAAATTGATCACCGAAGCAAACGATTTGCCAGGATACAGACGTATCCGTGAGTGATAAATCACCCAATAGAATAATCCAACCCAACCACCCCTCTTACTTTACAATTAGCAGGTAATAAGATAATATTGAATCGAAGAAGCCAAACAAATATTCTCCACAAAAGTCAGTTCATTACTATCCATAATCTAATGTGAAATCTAAGATCTCCGCGAGATCTTTCCTCCCCAACCGCTAGCTATGCCCTGTCCCATGAGCTCACTCTCTTTTGTTGTCGCGGATTGCACTTCAGTTATGTACCTAGCGTGTATCCCTCTCATTACAACAAAAGAAAGCTTATCATGCCCGAATTATAACTAGGGTTCGCTTATCTTATATACCACTTCACAATCATCACTGGGCTTACTTTGCCAGTATCAATACATCATTCATCATTGGGCTTACTTTGCCAATCATCATTCATCAATCAACACTGGGCTTACTTTGCCAGTTTCAAACCATCACATCCAACTCATCACATCTCAAAATCACGCCTGCAGGCAATCTAAAAATAAAACTTTTCAATTTATCCATTATCTAGCATCATCTAGATGAGTTCTATTTCGCAACACCACTCCATGCCTCTAGGGTCCAATCTACCATTCAAAATCAAATATCGATGCAATATACAACAAATCAATAATAATAAAACAATTAATAAGCAATGTAATCACGCAACTTTTTATGGATGGGCCGTTGCCCTTAATCTTGTATGGTCACAATGTCAATAATAAAGTAAGAGTTTTAAAGTAATTTAAAAGGAAAATTTTCTGGGCTCTTATTAATTAATTCTAAGATAATAGATTAATTAAAAACTAATTTTATGCATTAATTAGGTAAAAATATTAAAATAATTAACGTGACCTGATTAAGAGTCCGAGAGGTCCTATGCAACCAGTTGAGTATCAAAAGTTGGGTTCGGAGGGTCGCGGGATTAATTTAAATAAAGATGTTAAATAAAGTGACCAAAAGTGAAGTAAATAGATAATAAATAATTTACAATTTAAAATATGTTGCGGTTAACAAAATTTCACCTTCAGAATGTAGAGAGTCTAAATAAAATTATTCGGAAATTTATAATAAGGATATAAGGTCGTAAAGAATTTTTGATTGAAAACGCTATAGAAATAACAATAAATAGTAAATTAAATAAAAAAAATATTAATTTCACAAGATATCATCTTTGAGATGCAAGGAGTCTGGGCAAAATTAGTTTGGATGTCAAAAGGTTGTTTGGAAGGTCGCAAAGATTTTTCGTTAGTAAATTTGATAGATAACTAATAAATAATTCAATAAATATAAAATTAAATAAAAAAAATATGATCTTAACGAGTTATGATCTTTCAGGTGTGAAAAATCTAGGAAAAATAGTCCGGGCATCAAAATTAAGGTTTGGAAGGTCGCAAAATTGTTTCGAAACATTTAAAACAAACTCGATCTACCAGATAAATTAAACTGATATAATTAATACGTTCTATACTAATATGATATTATATTGTAAGAAAATAATATCGAGTCAGTAGTTTTTTATAATATTAATATCAGAAAGATTGTAAAATAAATATCATAAGGGTCGTCTTCTTCGTAAATAATTACAAATAAGATGTCGGGCTCAAGAATAATATCAATTTGATGAATACGGCAGAAAACGCGCGGTAAACTATATTTCTTTCGTTCGGGACATAGGGTTAAGCATATAAACACTTAATATACTTAGAGAAGTGATTGGATAGGATTATAGTACCTTTAATCGGATCGAATTGATTTAAAAACGAATCTTGAATTTTGGAGAAGGAGATTTCGGTTTTTTTGATCGGGAGACCGTGGAGTCGAATTGGACGACGTTTGGTGATGCTAGGAGTAGTAAGAAGAGATTGGAATGGTTGGATTGAGTTTCGGTTGGGTCTTAGTACGAAACCCACTTTTCTCTTTCTTTCTTTTTCTCTCTAAAACTCCATTGATTGGAGCTTGAGTTTCTTTTGGTTTTTCTCTCTCTTTTGGACTGGTAGGCGCGTGGAGATTATTGTGGTGTAAATTTCGTGGGTCAATGGGGTGGGGTATTTATAGGAGAATTTTGGTGGAAGAGGATAAAAGTGAATTTAATGGGGTTAGGTTCATGGGATTTGGAATGGACGAATTTGACTTGATTTAAGGGTTAGGGAGGAAATAGAGACTGAGTAGGAGACGGAGAGACGGAAGGAGTTTGTATTTGTGAATGCATGTAACTTGTGTGTGGAAAAATTTTAAAAAGAATATATGTATATATTACATGCATAATTGTATTTAAAAAAAAGAATTGCATTAAGGAAAATAATTCTAAATAATATTATATTTAGGAAAAAAAATTGGGTCAAAAATCCGGGTCGTTACATAAATATAACATTTGTATTTTGGATTAGTATGTCTTTTGCAAAATACATTTCGTAATTAGTTCTCGAACACTAATTATAATCTTAATGAATTTTTTGCTTTACGGCTTTTCAACGGGCACCCTAAAACTCATTATTTAGTTTCAGGACTCTTTTAGGGTGTTCATTGAAAGGCCTTGGAGCCAAAAATTTATTACGACCATTTATGATAAAATAGTCAGCAAAATAACATTTTTGCACTGGTTCAAACGGATTGAAATTTTTTTTGACACGTACGGATTGAAAATTGAAACACTTATTTTCGTAACTATATTTTTTAATCTATAAAGGACAAAAAAAGAAAAATAAAACAGTCGGATAAACATAATCAATTGAAACGCTTTTTTTTTTCTTTCAATTATTTTACGAAGCCTAGAATTAGACTTGAACGTATTATTAAAGAGAGAAAAAAATTCAAACTGAAAAAGAAAGAAAAGGAAAATTAAAAAAAAAACTGAACTGAAAAGAAAAGGGAAAAAAAAAAAAGAGAACCAAACGGTGAAAGAAAGAAAAGGGAGAGAGAGAGAGAGAGAGAGAGAGAGAGAGAGAGGTGGGGTAGAATGGAAAAAGGGAGGTGGGGGCGGAGGGGGGGGTGTGTCAGGGGGGGAATAGCAGGTCTCGGGAAGGAATTGAAAATCCAGACGGCAGCTGACCCCTGGTCTATACATAGATTCGCCTGTGGGCCACATCGACCTCACATAATCATTTTGTATGTGTCTTGTCACTGTCTCGTTGCAGAAATTTTTTAAAGAATAAACAATTTATTTCACATTTTCAAATTCAAAAATAATGTAAATAAAAAATATTTTTTTAATTTTTATTGTGCCGTATAAAAAATCTTAATGAGATTTATCAAACAAAATTTATATTTATAGGAAAATTATTTGCATAATTTTTAAACTTAAAATTACATTTTAAAAAAATAAGTACTTATTTAATGTTGCGGAACGGAGCCTCAACAATCCAATCCGATTCTCTGTCTGGTCAACTTTTGTTCATACGTGATTCATGATTCTCGTTTTCGTTTTGCAAAGTCCAAGTAGTATTACATGATGATGATAGTATATTGATAGGCGTATGATATCGTAGATATAAACGGTTAAGAAGGGCATATTAGCGCGTTAGAGGTGCGGTTTATTTCATTTTCCACTTGATGCTGTGTTTTGTCTTATTTTTGTGTCTTCGTTAGTTTCACAGGAAATAAGGCGGTTCTTGCGCCAAGTTTGGATTGCGAGGCCTTGAGGCCATGTCAGACGTCACCATGGGAAGTCGTGACGGAGGCGTGAGGCGTCGGGTGACGTGATGGACATATCGGGTGCCAAAAGGTGCATGCAAGCACAAAATTCTCACTAAAGTAGGGGGTAGGGCTACAGCTCAGAAGTGTAGTCCTACAGAGTGCATTAGCTGGGGAACAGAGAAACCCGTAGCCCTACAGCTATTCCTTGTAGGGCTACCGAAGGTTTTAACGAGAAAAATTGTATTTCAATTATTTCTAATTCTAGACTTTGAGAATTAATATAAATACCTCCCTAGACCTTGTTTTTAGGGTTAGAACATTACGTAGCAGCTTTTTCTTACGTTCTTTTTCTTTCCGAGCTCTTTTCTTTTGATGTTTTTAAGTTTTATTCAAGTACTCGTACTTCGGTAACTCGTATTAATTTTCGTCATTCATTAAAGTTGTTCATTGGAACTTGTTTTATCTATTTCTTCTGTTTGTTTCGTATTCGGAGGCTTGATTAATTCTAGGGTTTCCTTCTTTTTATTTTTAATAATGAGTAAGTAGTTTTTTTGAGGTTTGGTTGCTAGGTAAAGGCGCCGCGACCCAATTAGGATTCATCTCGCAATTCTTCGCACATTAATTTAACTAAATAATTTAGTTGGTGAAAACTACGTCCGTTGGACGAATCCGAAGCATTGCCAAGGTTCATGTGAGCAGGAACGGGGGACCAAAACCTATTTGCTGTTGTGTACGGGACCAGCAACCACAGGATTCGCATCCTTCGGAGTTTTCAATTCTCCCTAAATTTAACTATTTTTTTAGAACCTTGAAAAGCGAGCAGATTTTGATTGGATAGCGAGCGCCAGATTCCCTACGATCGTGCCTCTCTTTTTAATCATTTGAGCAAGTTATTTGTTAGTTGTAGTTAATTAATCAAATCGACAAGGGGTGGCTATCTAAGAGCTAATTTTAATACTACAACCTGAGTTTCCACGGCACACATATCACCGTCTTTAGTGGATTCAACTCCGGTCTTACCGGATATTATGCTACGTCGGTCTCCCCCCTACGCTTGGAGCAATCCATTAATTTAGGACTAGAAAATCGTCAAGCATATATCCCTCAGCATTATCAAAGACTTGCCCCGTTCTAAAAACCTTCTTAAAAAATAGGCAGTGGTTTATTTCATATTTTTAAACTCAAAAATAATATAAATGAAAAATATTTTTTTAATTTTTTTTACACCGTATAAAAGATCTTGAAGAGATCTATCAAATAAGATCCATGTTTGTAGAAAAATTATTTGCGTAAACATATTATTTTTGAGCTTCAAATTGCCTTCTTAAAAAATAAGTACTTATTTTGAGTTGTGGAACGGACAAGTCCCGTTCCGCTATCTCAATAAATATATAAAAAATAAGTATATATTTGTAAGTTTAAAAATAATGAACTTACGAGAATAATTTTTTAATTTTTTTGCATTGTTCAAAATATTTCATTGAGATCTATCAAGCAAGATCCATATTATATATTTTTAGATTTCAGTAAACACATTCACCTTGTTTGGTTCTCATCTCATCTCATTTTCCTCTCTAGACGTTTCTCAATGCATTTTTTTTTCTTTTTTTCTCTCCACTTATTACAGCAAAAATAACTTTCAAAAATGAGAACCAAACAATATGATTATTTTTAAGTATGAAATTTGTAAATAAGTACTCCCTCCATCCTAATTTACTTGTCCCAATTCTATTCTAACTGGATAAAGTTATATTTTTAAATTGGTAATGAATTTTATATAAAATATGGATCTCTTTGATAGATCTCAATTTATTCTATAATACAATATTTACAAAATCACCTAAAACATTATAAATTACAAGATATAATTAATTGAAAAGTGACACAAACTCCTAAAAAGGACAATTAAATTAGGACGAAGGTAGTACTTATTTTTTTGGGAGATTTAGTGATAAATCCACTATAAAAAACTTGTAGAGTCTCAAATCCACCCCAATAATATGTAGAGTCCCTAGTCGACTTCCTCAATAACCCCCACCCACCCCGCCCGAAAAGTTCGCCGGAATGCATAAACCACTAAAACCCTATGAAACTAAATTCCTAAACTAATAAAACCTTATGAAGTGCCTAAACCACTAAAATCTTATGACAATGGCTAAGTCACTAAAGCTATATGAAACTAAGTGCACACTAAAATCTTATGAAAGTGCCTAAAATCTTAAACCCAATGAAAATGCCTAAACCATTAAAACTCTATGAAACTAAGTGCACCCTAGAACCATATGAAAGTGCCTAAATTTTTCGGCAAACGTGCTGGCGCCGGCGTATTTTTAGACAAACTTCCCAGCAACGGCCAATTTTTCGGTGAACTTTCTGGCTCCGACCAATTTTTCGGTGAATTTTTCGGTGCCGGTCAACTCCCCGGCGATGATGTGGCAAGAGGGTATAAATGTTTAAGTTGAAATGAAGTCTACTGGGCCTACTATAAAATGTTAAAAATGGACTAGAGACTTTATTAACTTGGTAGGTGGACAAGAGACTCTTCAAGTTCCTTATAGTGGACCTAAGACTAATTTTTTATATTTTTTAAAAGGCCTTAATGGAATTAGCGAGTACTTTGTGTGCAATGCACGCGAGCTGATGCCCAATATTAGTGTTAATGCTACATTACTTATATAATTTAATTTACACTAATTTATATAATTTTAAATTAATTATTTAATAGATTTAATTAAGATCGATCAAATACAACTCATATTGCATTTACAGAGGGTTATCAGTTAAAAGATGTAGTATAAATAATTCTCTATCCAGTTAGGATAGAATGATAGATGAACAAATTAATGGAACATAGGAAGTTTGAAAACTAATGAAGAAATTTATTTGGTAATTAACAAGTTTCTACTTTTTTGTTATTCATAATTTTTTTTAGAGTTTTTGTAAAATATGGAAACTACAAAAAGGTTTTTTTCCCAGTTTTTTGTTTTTTAGAAACACAAATATTACCAAACATGTTTCTTGTTTTTATTTTTATAAAAACATAAACTTGTTTCAATTTCTAGTTTCTTAAAAACAAAAACAAAAATTGAAAACTGAAATATTACCAAAAGCACCCTTTAACTAGTACTTTGCGTGAGATGAGCACGAGTTGCAACCTCATATAATGTGGAGTCTTCACACTTGGGGGTGGACTCCACACTAACATGCGGGCCAAATTAATGCTCAATCTTATTCCTAGGGCATTGAGGCCCCGTTTTGAATAACAAAAATCACTAAAAATATAATGCATTTTATCATTTTATTTTCACTAACAAAAAACTTTTAGTATTTTACCATCGATCTTATTTTCACTAACAAAAAAGTTGTCAACAAACACTTATTTTTTTGAACAGCAAAAGAAATTTTTTATTAATCTTTGAAATTGTTATAAAGATTAATAGGATAAAGAGAGAACAAAAAAAAGTTCAATCCGAGACCCAAACCTTGAATTGACAAGATGCCAACCAAGACAACATTCAAAGGGAGCAAAAACCCAAACACCTAAAGGCCTAGAAGCCCGGATAAAACAGTTAATACAAATGAGACGCATCCCACCATCCAAGAGACCTAAAAACCCAAATAACATGGGACAAACCCAACTAGTAAAGCCCAAAAAAAAACATCAAACCCTAGCTACACATCACTGCCGCCAACACCCCACTGCTTAATGAAACCTTTCACCAGAATGAAATTTCTGATTGCTTCCATGCTAAAAACTTCAGTGCTCCATATATATGCTCAACAGTCCCGGCCCCAGCTACCCCATTAGCATCCACTTCAGCATAATCACATTCTGAATCACCCCATAATATTGAATTGATGAGAGAATTTTCAATTTAATGGTTCACCCCGACACTCACCACCGCCCTGATTGTACAATTCTGAAAGAGTTTTAAGCATGCAAGATTAGCATTTGCCAATCTAGCTCTTTCATATCGTCATGTTCCTCCATGCTTGATCATGATTTTACTGATAATCTCTTCCTCATTGCCCATGTAATCTTCACCCATAATTTTTGTTACTGTCAACACTCCCTGTGCTGCATTCAACAAGATTCTGTTCCTGTTATTTATACCTTCAGTTGCCCATCGTCACATTCCTCCACGATCATGATTCAACAAACACTATTTTTGCTACAGTAATTCTACTTATAAACAATCAGCAACTTATTTACTATCTGAAACAGTTCTCATGGAAACACCTAAAAAATTCTCGACCACAGATAAAAAATAATATACAATTTTTTTTACTACCGAAAACACGCCTTGAATATCTGCTCGGGGAATTGAAGGGCAGGGGAGAGGAACTGTCTATCAGTCAATCAACCCATTCTTTTCCTTTGTTTTGAAAATACCAACAGCCATAGCTTTAATTACCTGTTATACCCTTTCAAAAAGCTTTATTTAAGGGCAGATTGGTAAATGAAGAAACATAGAAACTGTTGATCAAGTCGTAGGGCGTTGTTAGGACAGAACACGTACTGTTTAATGTGCATTGACACTATTGCGCGCCCTCTTGCGTTTACATGGGAAGGATTTTTTTGTTTTTTGGATAAGCTCTATAAGAAGGATTTGATTACGTACAACCAATAATGCTAAAAGGGAGTTACTATCATGATCCTTCCCTTTTCTTTTTCTTTTCTTTTTCTTTTTTTGATGTAATCAAATCTTTGATAATCCTATCGGGAGTTTCTATCATGTAATGCCACTTGAACTTAACAAAGAAAATTAAATTGTTGTTCAAGTCGTAGGGCGTAGTTACAAAAAACACTATCAAATCCGATGCAAAAAAAAAAAGAAAAAGACAAAGGGGGGGATGAAATCATGTGCATTGACACTCTTTTTTTTTTATATGGGAAGTATTTGATTACATACAACCAATTAATAATGCTAAAGGGAGTTACTCCCTCAGTCCTAAAATGTTTGACCTTTTTGGGACTGCGTGTCATTTTAGATTGCTTATGTCTTTCGATTTATAAAAAATTTATGTGATTTTAAAAACTTCATTTAATAGAACTAATTAAAATCTATCAAATAAGATCTATATTGCATATTTTTAACATTCACATTGAAAGATATATATAAACAATTAAAAATGACACGCTATCACAAAAAGGTCTAATGACATTTTGAGACGGATGGAGAACTATCATGTATCCTTTCTATTTTCTTAAAGTAATCAAATCATTGATAAATTCTAGAGGGACATACAACCAATTAATAATGCTAAAGAGAATCCTTTCTATTTTCTTTTTCTTCTTTTTTTTATCGACCTTTCTATTTTCTAAAAGTAATTAATCATATCTGTGATAAATTCTAGAGGGTATCATGTAATGCTACTTGAACTTAACAAAGAAAAATAAATTGGTGTTCAAATTGTAAGGCAAAGTTAGACAAAAATACTATCTAATCGGATGTTAAAAAAAAGGGACAAAATCGCTGTGCATTGACACTCTTGCTTCATATACATGGGAAGGATTTGGATTGCTACTTGAGCTTAAAAAAGAAAAAGACAACATCAACCACGAATGAACAAAAGTTGACCAAAAGATAATATGAGCAACTTACAAGTCGGATTAAAGTGTTCGGTGTTTTAACAAAATCAGTAGTGGTGACAGGAGGGATTATTCTGCTTAATAAGCTAAGTGGCTTATTTTTTTGTCCTTATTCAATTTTTTTTTTTGCATTTGTTAGTTTTTCATCAATTTTTTGGGGATTATTGCTTCATCATAACGAGAGAAATCTAAAAAATAAAAAATTATGATTGAAATTCAATTTTTTTTTTTTGTAAAACGACAAAATTGACTTATTAATTTATTTTTGTCTTTATTCAAAAACTTTACTATAATGTCTCAATTCCAAAATGCTAGTCTACGATTGGTATTGCAATTTTTTTGTTACTTCCGTAGCTCCAATTTTTTTTTTTTACTTGTCTTAAGCAAAATAAATAAATGAGTTTGATTTTTTTTTTTTTGATCAGCAAAAAAAGTTTTATTCAGAAATCTTAACAAATGGTACATCAAGATGGGGGAGGGAATCCAACCAAGGGTTGGATGAAAAAATAAAATAAAATGTTGGGGTAAAGCCCAAACACACCCAAACAGGCCAGGTTCCAAAAAATAAAACCCTCAATGCATATGGGCCTGACCCACACCTTGAAGGGCTCAGCCCAAAGAATTGGGCCACGCCTAGCCTAAAATTAAAACTAACCCTGACAAAGTGCAACATCTACCGTCGCCACAACAAGACAACAACCATCGTCGTCACACCACAACCTACCACGACCCAAGCTCTTACCTTTCCATACTCACTAGCTATATCAATAACCAAAATATCAATGTCTAGATCCCTTGATACCAATTTCCATTCTCTGTCTTTTGGCCGTTGAAACCAAACTTCAAAGTTTGAAAGCTCCAAGTCACCCAAAATATGCAGGGCATTCCTCACTTGGACTAAGAAACAGCCTTCATAATAATTCAGCATCACCATTCATCACCCCATCAATAGCAAATCAGAAACAGAAAAAATTCAATCCAAAACCAACAGAAAAATCAGCATCAGTCGTGTAATTTCTCAGTAAAAGAGAACTCTTAGCCCTCCGAAAGATAGGAATTGAAAAGCGGATAGGACTGTAAGCATAGCAGCTTGAACATGAATTACTCCTCTTAGTGGAAAGAGGAAAGGATCTGTGACTCTGTTCTTCATTAATGCTTAGATGTTCTTGCGAAGAGGTGCAAACCTGTTTCTTTGAAGATGAGCGAATTCTTGAACTTCTCCTTCTATCATTTCCCTCACTGTCATTACGTCTTCCTCCTCGAAATCAATCCCCAGTGTGACACCTGCTGTTATAGTGGTTCTGAGTTCATTGTCAATCATATTCTGTTCCTGCTCTTGTGTAATAGGAGTGGATCTGGTTCCATGTTCTCACTATCTTCAGTTGACAGAGACTCCTCTAGTTGTTGGCTTCTAACTGCTTTCCTAATAGCACTTGGGTTCAAATCTACTAGCAGGTTAATACCTGCCATCTGAGATGGTCGTATGCCGCAATCTGATACAATCACCACTGGGCCATTATAGAGATACTCACTTCTCTGCTTCACTACTTTTGTTCCTCTGGGCTAAATGTATCTTGGGCTACACTGTTTTGGGCCGTATCACAAAGGTTGGCACTTACTTCTTGTTCTTCCTCTGATGGGCTTTCTGAATCAGGTATAAAAGAAACCAGTCCGTGTGAAGAATTTGAATTTGAATTTTCTTCATTAATATCTATACCTTCATTTGGGGTTAATGGTTCAGCCGACTTTGGTACCGGAGAAATTTGGTTTCCTTTTTTTGGTTCATTAACTGCAGTAAGCACACCTTGTACACCAATTCCCATTGGATGAGGTGTAATCTCCGAGTAAATTACCTTTGGGCCCTCATTAATTACATTATTGTCTTCCACATGCATCATCATTTCCATCCTCCCCTTCTGCTGTCGTGTCTGTCACTGATTGATCACCTTTGGTTGAGTTGGCAATCTTGTTCCTGTTACTTAAATCCACGTCATCATCTTCCTCACCAGAGCTTGAACCAGCAATCATGGTGTTTTTACTCGGGGGAATGAATCTGAAAGATTCTTCTTCTTCCACTCTGATCACATACTTCTCCTTTACAATTGTCAGCTGAATTTTACCTTCAATCTTGTTGTGGTTTTCAGTGGCTATCAGAAACCTCCCTTTGACATATGATGTTTCTCTCAAAGTATTATCATCCACTTCTATGAAATGTCCCCATTCACTTCCAATTGCTCTGAAATATGGAAAGTTCCACGCATTAAGGGGCATACCATAACATGCAATCCATGCAAACCTTTCATCTTTTGCTGGTTCTCCCTTCCAAGGTTTCAACTCATCAAACCATCCCATAAACCATTTCTTTTTTATTATTTCATCTCTGATTTCTTTCGTAGGGAATGTCAGTATCAAGAATCTTCCCCCCATAGGTTTTATCTGCATATTTTCAATATTTTCCTTCCTCAAAATTTCAACCATTTCACTGGCTGAAATTAGCCTTCTCATTTTACCAACTGCACTCCTATCCAGCCATCCATTCCCAACTGGCTGAATTTGAATGTTTTCTATATTCTCCTGTACTCCTTGACCGTTTTTCCTTTTATCCTCACCTTGCTTACTCGATTCTTGTTGCCCTTTTCTTCTCCAGATCTCTTTTCCCACTAAATTCCTTTTCAGATTGTGCCTGCCATTGCTCTCAAAGTCGTTTTTACCTGTTGTACTCACCAATTCCTTCTGGCTTGGTATTTGAGTTTTCTGGAATGGTACTATGGCTCTCCTTTTACCTTTCCACTGAGGTCCCTAATTTCGTTGCTCCTGCGCCCTTTTAGCTTCCATTTTTCATTGCTCTTGCCGAATGCCCCTGTTCCATTCTTGATTGAATCTCGATGTATTCTGAACTTGGCCATGCAAGCTTCCCCTGTTCCTTTCTTGATTGATTTCCACCCCACTATGAAACTGGTTGTGCAAGCTATCCGTTCTTCGTAAGAATCGCGCCATCTTGACAACCACTTCCCGATTCCAAACCCGAGCTCCATTTGTAATTGATGCAGCTTGTTCATCGTCCTCAGAGTATTCATACCTTACGAAACTGAAACGTTCACCTGTGATTTTGCTCTTCTTGTTCGGTATGAATATATCTCTGATCTTTCCATGCTTTGAGAATAGATTATATAGCCAATCTTTTCGGATTTGATCTGGAAGATTGTCTACAAAAAGGGTTGAATTTCTTTGGGTTTCACTCTCTCTCCACTCTCCCCCCTCTCTCCTCATTTTCTCATAAATGAATTTGAATTGTTATCTTCTAGCTAAATTTTGAAGATATTTTTTTTTAACAGCAAAAAGAACATATTTTATTAATAATCCACGAAAAGTTTACATGTTTTGAAGGGCAAGAGAGGAAAAATGGCATCACAAGGGGATTACATCACAACCAGGTTGACACCTAATTCACCAAATAGTCATATACCCCTCAAGCCCGGAAACTACACGGTTGACAAGCTGAGAGTAGCCAAAACTAAACTAAACGTAACCGTTACATAATGAAAGGTAGAGATCAAATCCCAAAACAAATAAAAAGCCACCTAACATTACAATATATTAAGGTATCCAATGAAGCCCAGCATCCCTATCGCTAAGACAGTATCCAAATTAATCCAGTTAGATCTCGATAAGACTGATCCATTGTGAAGAAGTAAGCATTGTATCCAGCCTCGAAGGTCCTTGAAAGATCAGCATGCAATAGTATCAATCTCCGCTTTCAGCATTTGAAACATTTTCCAATAGTAGCTGCAAATGTTAATGGAGAAGCATGACAGTAGAGTACTCATTCCTAGAAGCAGCAGAATACTTTTGAAAAACTGTAAGTCTGCCGACGTAGAGAAATTGTGTACTGATCGCAATGTGAGAGGGGGCAAATTGAACATGAGCACAAGTGGGTCACGTGACTCACCTGGAATTTTCGGAATTTTTTTTAAAAAAATAATTTAGGGAACCAAAGCATGGACTAAGCCCCACCACAGGCTTCTCTCTCTAAAACATATCGTTCTCTCTCGCCCAAATCATATCACCAAACGGCAGAAACTCACCAAATCCTCGTCTGGTATCAGTCTTCAACCGTCGTCATCTCGATCAGTCTTCGAACCCTCGTCATCTCGATCAGTCTTCAACCCGGCCTCGTTATCTCGTCTAAGTTTGGAATTAGTCCAGAATCAGCCCTCAACCCGCGTCATCTTGATCTCGCCCAAATCCCAATCCTCTCGTCATCTCGTATCGATCAATCCACGGACCACAAGCAAGTAACAATCTCGTTCATTAATTATATGCAAAACTTTTGCCTCTTTTTACTAGATTAGTTTAGTTTAATCTAATTAGTTTAGTTTAATACAATAGTTTGCCTCTTTTTACTAGATTAGTTTAGTTTAATACAATAGTTTAACTCTTTCATTCTCTCGTTCATAGATTAGTTTAATCTAGGCACACTAGTCTATTGATTAGTTTAATTGAAAATGTGAACACTGTTTTGATTTCTATTCTGAAAAAGAGGGCTTAAAATTCTTTTCGGTTCTCTTAATAGTTAGTCATGAAGAGATTCTACCAACCCGTAGTTGTAGAGGTGCCAAATTTGCTGTCAATTTGCCGGTAGTGGTGCCTAATTTGGAAAAAGGATGATGATAATTCTCGACCACCAAAACAAAAACATGTAGAAATTAATTTGGCAAACCTTCCTGCAAACTTTTAGGAAGGAATCTACACTTTTGTGTGCTTATGTATGTAATCTTTTAGAATGTTTTAAGTTCGAAGTTTTATGCTTAATGAAGATTAATGTTTGAACATTTCATCTTCGCATTATGTTGAACTGTGAATTTTCCTTTTCCAAAGTAATGCTTGAAAGGTGACTCATTTGTATAGAAATTCTGGATCCGCCACTGAATGTGAAGTCCACTACGGGTCCCATACAAACGATTCGAGCCATTCATAAAATTTAAAACATTTTTCCAAAGGCTCTCACCAAAAATTAACTCAATTCGATACTTATAAGTACTCTATCTAATCATTTAACTTTTCATTTAGGTTCAGACCACAAACACAAACAGAAAAAGAAAGCCCATCCATCTAATTACTTGAATGGCAGCACCCCAACTCAGCTAAAGCGGAATGGGAAACGCTCTAGTGCACCATGCAACCGATCCGGCCATTCATGTCAATACGAACAATTCGGATTTAATCCGAGATAAACAATCGAATTAGCCGCATTATACATGTAATTCGGAAGTGCACTACAGCACCCCGGATCCAACTCAAACCCCCAGCAAAGACGCACAGACTCATCCTAAGGAAGACAAATTAGGAAAGACAGACAGACTCAAAAGACAAGACAAGGGACACACACACAACGTTGACTCACTAAAAGAAACTTATCACAGTATCGCACACCCGAGAAGCACATCAGATTAGGGACCACCAAGAATGCTTGGCAGCCAGTATACAAAGTCTTCTAAAGAGTAGTCCTTTTCCCCACTTGCTTGCTTAAATCCAAAAAGCAACTAGATCTGAATTTGATTTCCTCTAGCACCTCTCCCCATGGATCCGGAGGATTTCTCTGTGAGGATCGTGTGAGATTTTTTATACATACACAGCAAATTGTACACAGATTGTGTACGGATTTTGTTGTGGGATCCACCACAGGTCCCACACAAATCATCCGAACCATTCATTAAATGTAAAACATTTTTTCAAGGGTTCCCGTAAAAAATAAGCTCAATTCAATACCTATAAGTGTTTTATCCAACCATTTAACTTTTCATTTAGATTTTCGGATAATAAAAAGTTATATAATTAGATCGAGCACCTATAGATCTCGGATTGGGATTATTTTTTTCAGGGACCCTTGAAAAAATATTTTACATTTAATGAACAGCTCGGATGATTTGTGTAGGACCCGTGGTAGGCCCCACAATGAAATCTGTGCACAATATGTGCACAGATTGTATGTATGTGTAGACTTTCTGAATTTTTTATGTGGGGACTGCCACCACATTCAGCAACCCCACATCAAAAACCTCACACAATCTGTGATGAATGTGGTGGCAGCCCCACATCAAAAGCCTCACACGATCTTCACAAAGAAATCCTCACAGAGGATCCGGATCCTCTCCGGTAAGGGTCAACATCGGGCCGGGCTGGGCCGCCTGTGGGTCGGGCCGGGTTTTTCCTTTTTCCGGGCCAGGCAGGCTGGGTTACCTACCATAAATTGAAGACTAGGCCAAGCCCACGGGCAAGCCCAATTGACGGGCTGGTGGGCCAACGGACGGGCTTAAATTTCCTTGGGTAGAAACTAAGCCAAGGGAAAAAAAGAAATGGTTTTGTGGGATGTCGGGCTATTGGGCGGGTATCACGAGCGAGCTCCCGGGCCGAGCCTGCGGGCGGGCCGCGTAAAAATTTATAGGCTCAAGCCCGCTCATTACAAACTACGGGCTGGACTAGCCCGCCAGTTTCACGGGCTCGGACCGGGTAAAAGACCGATGGACCGGGCGGACTTTGGGCGAGCCGCGGGCCTGTAGGCTAAATGATGACTCTTGCTGTCCGGATTCTGTTGTCTTATCTTCAAACACCCTCTTCATTCATTTTTAGCCATCTTGTCCAAACCAACAGCCAAAGGGGTAACATCCCAAATGATTTTTTAACATTAATGATATACGTACCGACCGTTTGTAGGGAAACCGTACTGACCGGCCGCGCTGGGCCGTCTCCGGCCACCGGACGGCCGATCCAAGCCGTCCAAAAATTTAAAAAAAAAAAAAACCGAGGGGCCTTCGCGTGAATTAACGGCATCCCATTTGTGTATAGTGCTTGATCTAAATACCTATATATGAAAAAAGGGTGTTTAGATCAAGCACCATACACACATCGGATGCCATTGATTCCCGCGCAAACCCCTCGGTTTTTTTTTTTTAAATTTTTGGACGGCTCGGATCGGCCGTCCGGTGGCCGGAGGCGGCCCGGCACGGCCGGTCAGTACGGTTTCCTTACAAATCTGTCGGCACACATAGCATGACTCATTTTTTAATTGGACTTGAGTTGATTTACAATCTAACATGTAGTCCAGTGATTCAATTTCTGCTGTGCAAAATCTGCATTTGGCTCGATCAACATTATGAGTAACTCCAGAGGTTTTAACACTACCCAAGGAAACAAGCCAACGAAAACATTTTGTTCTAACTGGAGTCAGCCACATTTTACCAAATGAGAACAAAAGTCTCATCATGGTTTGAATCTTGAGAACTGCAGAGATTATAGAAAGATTTTACAGAGAAGTACTTATTTGAGCTACATCCCATCCAACATAGTTGAGCAGTTCTCGCATCATTTGTACGTAGGTAGTGATCGATCCCAGATCCATCCAGAAGGGTAGACAGGTTTGCCAGCATTTCTTTTTCCCAGGCATAGATTTCTTCAGAATTGGAAGTTCCATTCATGCATTTGAAATTTTCTTGCAAACACATCACATATCAATTCATTCTTGTTGCGCAATCCTCTGAATAAGCACACATCCTTCCAAAACAGTACTCCCTCCGTCCCTTTTTAAGTGTCCTGTTTCGTAACTTCAACTTATTAAAAAGACATCATCATTATATATTTCACATCAACTTTTTCCTCTACTTTCCCTACTTACCCATCATCATTACACTTTTACTTACTTACTTTTCAAAATGGAATCTACTTTTAGGGACAAAATAGGTAATATACCAACTTTTACCCACTAACTTTACAAAATAGACATTTATTAAAGGACAGTCCAAAATGAAATACTGGACACAAAATAAGGGATGGAGGGAGTATTTGATTTCCACTTCCTACTTGGCCTTGTTCCGTGAGCTAAGATTTTTGGGCGTTTTGTCTTTATTGCTACAGTAAAATATTAATATGCATTTCTGTAGACATTCCAATTTGAACCTATTAATTATCTTTAATTTGTGCCCTCAAGGTTCCTCGATGATGAAAAGGAATCAAATTAGGACTCAACTAAAACTTGGACGATGCTTCTTGGTCTTTTTCAAAACCAAAATACATTTTTTCTCGACATCCTGAGGGTAAAATGGTCTCACATTTCAGCATATAAATTATATTTAAATGAAACAATTGGGTTAGAAAGAAGACTCAACCAGCTTTCCAATGCTTCAAAAAATACTCAAAACCGAGTTCAGGAGTGTATGTGGCGCCTCGTTGAATTTGGCCAGGCACCCATGAGCGATACTCAGGAGTGGCACTCTTGAGCGCTTAGGACTGCACTCTTGAGCACTCGGAAGCTCTAACAGGCCATTGGATGATGAGTTTGACCTTTGACCATGTTTCTTTTCAGATTTTTCAGTCCATTCAAACCTGCACATCTCAGAAGACCAGCAGGAATATCAGCATGCCATGTTTCCACCCAAAACTATTTTCCCATTTTATTTTGATTTTAGTTTCAAATTTCAAACACATTTTGTCATACCCTATAAATAACTGCCCCATGCTGCATTATAGGGGGACGAAAAAATCAGTCTCTCCCTCCCCCTTTTGCTGCCAAAAATCAGCCTTTAAAACTTTCTCTCAAACTCTTTCAAAACAATCTCCATTTTCTAAGAAAAATCACTAATTCTCAAGGAAACTCTCTATGAGAAATGGAGACCCAAATTTTCTCTTCTCAAACTGTTTTTTAACCATTTTCAAGCATCCAAATCAGTCCAAGAATCCAAGTTCAAGTCAAGCAAAGGTATAAAGGCTTACTTTATACTCCAAAATCTACTGTTTTTCTACTTCTTAGGGGAATCAAGGGCGCATACCAGTTCCTCATACTAGTTATGAGCTCATTTAATTTGATTTTATTTCAAGCAATAAGAGCAAGAAGAACAAAAAGAAACAAAACCTTTTATGGGCACTGTATTCACTCCCGAGCGCTCGAGACCATTCTTGAGCGCTCAGGAGTGTTGCTGCCACCAAAATTCTATTTTATCACTAAATATTATTTTTCTTGTATTTCAATAGATACCGGGTGTGTACTGGTCCATCCAGACCCCAATCAGGTTTATTTTCTGTTTGCAAGGAAGCAGCATTCGGATATTCAAGACCTGTACTTGTTTGTTTGAGTTTAATGCTAAGCAAACCTGCCTAAATGTAATTCTAATTCATATCTCTATGTTTGAATATTTTGTTTATTGTCAAAAGTACTAAGTTCTGTTTTGCAGGGAAAAGGTGGTCCTAAACGCTCGGGACCATTTATGAGCGCTCAGGAGTATTTTCAGTAACATTTGTTTCGCTTTCCGTTTTCATGCATTTTATATCAAGTCTTTGTTATATCCTGTACACCCATCACATGTATACACCTTCACTTATCATACTTGTAAATTCGTACTAACTGTTTTCATGAAACAAAAATATTTCCGACAAAATTTCACAAACATTGAGTAGAGACCGACACTGCGTCGAGCGAGAGGGGTGCCGTAAAATCCTTCCCCTCTCGTAACGTGGCTTCCGAACCCAAAACAATCTCTGGTTTTTAATTTCAAATAATCATTTTTAATCAAAACGGTTTTTCGGGTGGCGAACCATAAATCCGGGTGGCAATTCTTTCTATTTTTCAAAATGGAAGGCCTTCCGGGCGGGTAGCCCACAATTTCCTTATTCATTTAAGGATTTTGGATTTTGGATTCTAATCATTATCATATTTCTCTCCAATTATTAATCTTATTTTTCTCTCTGTCTCTCTCCAATCATTACCCATATTTTCAATCATTACTCTCTACACTCATTACCTACAAATTCAAATCCAAAATTCCAAAACGAACAAGTATGGATTATTGATTTGTCTCGACAAGAAAAATCGAAAAAACCCAAATATTTTTACTTTTACCCAAATATTTGTAGAAATATCTAAGATAAGAGTAGCACTATATGTACCGACAGGTTTGTAGGGAAATCGTACTGATCGGCCGCGCCGGGCCGTCTCCGGCCACCGGATGGCCGATCCGAGCCGTCCAAAAATTTAAAAAAAAAAAACCGAGGGGCCCACGCGGGAATCAACGCCGTCCGATGTGTGTATGATGCTCGATCAAAACACCTTTTTTTCATATATATGTATACGTGCATATATCATTAACGCTAAGATAAAGCCTCAAAAGCCACTTTTTGGGTTTGGGGGGTTTTATATTGGATATTTCAAAACTTTTTCGATTTCTCTCATTGAGACAAATCAATAATCTACAAAAATTCAGCTGGATTTTTTCAATAAGGACAAAATGACAAAATATAGACAAACAATGTGGCTTTCTTTGTTGTATCCCCATTAAGTCTTTTCAAATGGTGGAGACTTTCCTGTGAATTTTCATCTTTGGAATCCATCCCCCATCCATCTTGTATTTAGAGGTAGGATTCTTGACTACTATGAATGATGTGTGGAACGTAACATTTCTGTATACTGATCTTGACAGGAAAAAAAAATGTGTGGGTCATTTTGTGAAATTCATGCATGCATAACCTAGTTTTTGGGTCAAAGGGTTATTATGTGCTTGAAAGGCGGCCATGATGCTCTGAGTGATTTGGGAATATCATACTCTCAAGTCATTTTTTTCTTATTCTATGATTAGTGTTATTAGTAACGTAATAAGTGTTATTAACAAGTATAGTAAGTATTTTTTAAGAAAGTGTAGCCATGCAACATAGTAAGTGTTGACTTAAGGAATGGTATATAAAATATGTTTCTGTAGTAAGTAACACTACGTTTTTTTTGGTCAAAATTTCTTGAAATCATCTCGTTTTTAGCAAATCCATCCTAATTTTTTTTAGTGGTTTTGATCTAAAGACTGTAATTATCCTACTTTCAATCTAAGAGGGTCTAGATTTAATAGGAGCATCATACTCCCATATTACTTGGGAGCATTGTAGAAGTTTTGGCTTGAAAGAGAATGCTAGAAAGAGGAAGTTATCTAATTTTTTTTTTATAGGTTTGTAGATGCTTTGATGACTTGTATATCATGTAGTGATGCTAGATTATTATTTTTTATAACTGAGGAATAGCCTCACAACCGAGTCACAATTGGACCCGATTGCGCAACCCAAATCTAGAGAGAAACTAGCGCGGCCATACCAGTCACGGTCCCCCCACTTACTAGCAAGATACTCACCCGGTGGGGAATCGAAGCCCTGATTAAGTGGAGTACTCCCAAAGTCAATCATTTGCCCTTACCATTGAGATAATCCATGAGTGTGTAATAATGCTAGATTATTGTTTTGATAAACCCTAGGTTGATCTAGAGAGATGTAGTAATCTCATAGATGTATATAGAATTGACTATTTAATGCCTAAAAGGTGCTTGTTAGAATGCTTATTTGGACTTATGAAAAGTTGAAATAAATTAAGTGTTGGTAGACTCACTACTACAATAATAGATATGTATCACACTAAGGAAATTCACAAAGATCACAGTTTTCAGTGAAAGTGTGATAAAAAGTGATACTTAAATTTTTTTATTGCAGTTTAACTCCAAAACTGAGATAAAAAGTGGGTTTTAACACGGAATAAAAGATCTCGCTCTTGAGGTGAGATAAAAGAAAAACAACCTCACCTTTGCGGCGTGATAAAAGATTTTAGGGCGAAAAAATGAGATAAAAGATCTCACTCTTGTGGCGAGATAAAAGAGAAAAAACCTCATCCTTGTGGCGTGATAAAAGATTTTAGGGCAAAAAAGAATCAGATAAAAGATCTCGCTCTTGTAGCGAGATAAAAGACAAAAGACCTCACTTTTGTGGCGTGATAAAAAAGAGAAAAGATCTCACCCTTATTGCGTGATAAAAGATTTTAGGGCAAAACAGAATGAGATAAAAGATCTTACTCTTATGGTGAGATAAAAAAGAAAAGATCTCACCCTTGTAGCGTGATAAAAAAACTTAGCGCGAAAAAAAGTTAGATAAATAATGTCACTCTTGCGGCTAGATAAAAAGCCTACCCATTTAGGTGGACGATTTGAATTTTCACGTGGGCGGACTAATACTCATTTAGGCGGGCTTTGAAAAGTTATGTGAGGAAAACGATGTCATTTAAGGACTTTGAAAAGTTTTTTTTTTAAAGGTAAGAAAATAAGCCCTAATTACACTCATCCCATAAAATCTTTACGTTTCATCTTCATCTTCACGCCCAAAAAGATATATAGAGAGAGAAGGCAAATTCCACGAGTGGGTTTCACCAGTGCCAGTTGTTTCTTCGACGACGGTGAGTCGAGAATGGAGTTGGGTTTTGAGATTTTGGGGTCCGAAGTTTCTTGAGGGGCCTATTTGGCTCGAGATCGTCGTCGTCAATGGGTTTCTGAGATTGTCTTATTTTTCAGCTAAAGAGCTCGTTGGCTCTGTTTTCGGTTGGATTTGGATAAAAATTAATCTTGATTTTGTGTTTAGTTTTTTTTGGAGTCTATTTTGATGTGCCACCGGTCTTACTCTATTTCATTACTGATCACAAGAGGATTAATTAGCAAAGAGAGAAAGAAGTATTTTTGGATTCTTGCCAGCCTCTTAATTAAGCAATGATGAATTGGTTAAGTTGAAACTATTTGCCAAGTAATTCCGCAATCTGTGTTACTGTGTATGCAAGGATGGAACCAGAGGGTTTAGTGGCACCGGCCGCCACGTCAAAAATTTTAGAAAATGCAATTATTATATGTGACAATTTTTTTTATCTCCAACTTATATAGTCTTGCCACTGCTAGGTTTTTTTCCTTATTTTTTTATTATATTCTAGTCATAAATCTTCTATTTTTTTTCAAGAAAGAAGACCCAAAAAAATATTCCAAAACTAAATTTAATGGGTCAAAGTGAAATAATATAAATGATGATGTGTAATTAAGAAAAAAAATTCCACACTCTAACCCTAAAACAACTTAACCTAAAAAAATTAAGGGAATTTAATTATTATGCTATTATCGATACCCAAAATTAAAATTAGTCCTTTTTCATACTCCATGTGTAAATGACAAACATCATTTAGTTTAGTTTTTGTTATGTTATTTTAATTTTTTCTGGAGACGATGGCTATTAATATTGTAATGCATTTTTGTATTGAGGATCAGTCTTTACGAACTTTATCTTGACTTTAATTGAATCCCCGCTAATAAGCGGTGGATGAGATCTATCTCCAAATTAGTCGTTCTATTAGGTTGGATATCGAGTCATGCAGAAAGATACCCCATTGAGTCTTCAAGCCAGCATAAGGAAACTAATGAGTACGAGTGTATATATATATATATATATATAGAGAGAGAGAGAGAGAGAGAGAGATTTTCCAGTGCTTTGGGAACACAACCACGTGGATATTCTTGTATTCTTAATTTATTTTACTTTTGCTTGAACCCAATCAAACCTACAACTATGACTATGCAACCAAAACTAATAAGCTAACCAAGATTAAGAGTGACCAATCTGATTCAAATATAGCCAGGTTCATTAGAAAATATTATTTGGAGACAGTTGCATTCTTTACTTTTTATAATCACTTATATCTCTGTGTCTCGTGCCACTTTTAATTAATTAGTTGGAGATAGATTCCTTAAATTGTCTTTCGAAATTATTCTAACTATAGCATTCACGAGATCAAGAATTAAGAACCAGATCAGAAGTTACTATGGGAGGATTTCTTGACCTGGGAATTATCCTGCTGACAAGTACGTATGTGTACTATTCAAATAGTCTTGGTCTCTCTTTTGGTTTCATTTAATTGAGAATGATGATTTGGTGTCTAATGAGAGAATATTATCAACTTATTGTTGAACGAGGGAATCAAAAGGACCGAATGAAATTCATTTCTCATTGAATTAATAAGTCCCCACCTTATCAACTTATTGCTAAACGAGGGAATCAAAAGGACCGAATGAAATTCATTTCTCATTGAATTAATAGGTCCCCACCTTATCAACTTATTGCTAACAAGTACGTATGTGGACTATTCAAATAGTCTTGGTCTCTCTTTTTGGTTTCATTTAATTGAGAATGATGGTTTGGTGTCTAATGAGAGAATATTATCAACTTATTGTTGAACGAGGGAATCAAAAGGACTGAATGAAATTCATTTCCCATTGAATTAATAGGTCCCCACTTTATCAGTTGGTGGCAAACAAGGGCCTCATACGTTGTTATTGAAGCTGATTGCAAAAGTCTTCACTGAAAGTTTGCTAAAATAAATAAACGAAATGTCTCAATTGCATATTGAATGAACTTATCCCCACACACGGTTATTCTTGTATTTGAGAACGATTGTGTGTGGAATTTTTTTGCTCAAATCCAATATTGGAAGACTCCGCACTTCATTAATTTGTTTGTTTGTTTGTTTATTTGTTTGATTGAAGATTCGTCCATTTGGATTGGAGAAGCCAGTAAATGTTATTTTTTGTTGTTGTGGAAATTAGTATTTTGCGAGACTTGATTTAAGTGGGAGTTTTGGTTAAGAGTTTCTGATTGCACTTTTGGTGAGAGAATTTATAATAAATGGTCATACAATATAATATTGCAGAATGAATGAGCAGTGGATCCACATTATAATATTGCATCATTATAATGTATGACCTATAATGACTTGCGCCAGCTGACATGCTAACCAAGGATGGAACAAAGGGGGTCTAATGGCGGCGACTGCCACGACAAGAATTTTAGAAAATGCAATTATTATATGTGACAATTTTTTTTTATCCCAAACTTATATAGTCTCATTACTGTTAGGTTTTTTTCCTTATGTTTTATTATATACTAGTCATAAATCTTCTATTTTTTTTCATGAAAGAAGACCTAAAAAAGTATTCCAAAACTAAATTTAATGGGCCAAAATGAAATAATATAAATGATGATGTGTAATTAAGAAAAAAAATATTCCACACTCTAACACTAAAACAACTTAACTTAAAAAAATTAAGGGAATTTAATTATTATGCCATTATCGATGCCCAAAATTAAAATTAGTCTTCGTTTGTACTCCATGTGTAAATGACAAACATCATTTAGTTTAGTTTTTGTTATGATACTTTAATTTTTTCCGGAGCCGATGATTATTAATATTGTAATGTATTTTTTTTTAAGTACACATTTCGCCACTGCTAGGGTAAAATCCTGGTTCCGTCCTTATGTGTACGTAATAGATAAGCATGCAATGTTATGTCAGAGGCATTTCCAAATCACTCACTTTCTCTAATTGGAAATCAATTCAGTGCTAAGCACATGACTATATTGATGGCGTAAGTAAACCTCTGGATTAAACCAAATGGGAAGTTTCAGCGTATGTGTTTTTATATATATTTTAATATCATGTTAATCGCATTCCAAAAAATTCAGCAAATTTTAAAGAAAAAAAAGTTTTTTCACTTTAGGAAGTAAATATAAATATTTTTGTTTTCCTAATATAACAGAAGTTCTTGGCTAGCTTAGTGGTAAGGACTTGAGAAATCAACCAAGAGTGCGTGGGTTTGAAACTTGGCAATGACAAGAAAAGATGGTCTAATAGATTCAAAGAAAAGATCATGTGCAATAATTTTTCATCTCAGTTTATGGTGTGATTATTTTGAACTTTCAATCACGGTTATAGACCGTGATCTAAAGTGACATACAATCACTTTTAAAAAAGAGAAACAATCACGCCCAAGAGAAACAATCACAACTTATAATCATGATAAAAGAGAAACAATCACGTCTTTTGGCCGTGATTGTTTCTCTCATTCAATCACGGTTTATAACCGTGATAAAAGAGAGTGACTTACAATCACACCCAGATCCATCACGGTAGCAGGAGCGTGATAAAAAACTTACAATCATGGCCAATAGCTGTAATCTTTATGGTTTATTGTAGTAGTGACTTTAGGGGCCTGATTGGATGCTGTGGAAGAGAGATGTATTGTGCAATACACCCGTATTAGGATTTGACGGGACAGGTATGGAGCCACTTGGATGCGATTTTGTCTCTTGTATTCACGTATCCCCATTCTCCGTTTATCCCGTTGATGGTGTATAAATTATAGCCACCCCTTGAGGTGTGGATAATTTATCCGGCCTAATACACTCCATTTCTTGACAGATCTACCCCCACTCATCCCCCTCTTCATTTGTTCCTTGTGTTGCTGTACGATAACAAAAAAACAACACTTTCCACTTGGATTGTCCAACATTTTTCTGTAATTCTTGTCTAGCTTGCATTATTTGATTGGCCACTTTCAATTCTTCAATTTCATTTTGCATTGCTATGTTTTTTCAGTGTTCTTTCATTGTTGTTGAAAGAGATTGCACTCTCAATTTCCTCATTGGCCCCAAACCCATATGCCTTTTCCAGCCAGGGAATCATACCAGCAAAAATATGTGTAACGGTCTTCAATCTAGAAAAAAAAAAAAAAAGAAGACAAAAAAAAGTGTGGCTGGATGATAGTTCAAGAAGGCTAAATAAAATGGAAACATGTGGGTGGTATTTAACTAATTTTAAAAACGAATTATATGTTTAAAATATGATTTTTTAATATTTTGCATATTATTTTTAATTTTTTTAATATTATTATATTAGTTAACTAATTTATTATTGATTATTTGTGAAAAAAAAATTAATCAAAAGTTGGATTTCATAATTATATGTTTAATGTAATGAATAATCAAATTAAACACTGCACATGAGCAAATGAGTCATTTGATAGCTTTTTACATCATACACTCTTTCTTATACACCAAATTTATCCTTCATCCAAACAGCGTATTATTTTATCCCCTTTCTCTAATACATCACCCAAATCATCTACTTTTTAATACACCCTCTATAAATGTCACATTAATATGAGCCCTCCTTTCTTAATTAATATCCTTTACTATCTTATCTCCATTCATAAATAATACACCTAAAACTCACACGACATCCAATCGGGCCTAGGTGTATTGAAGTCATGGATCGGCGGGTTTATTGGCCAGGTCAACAGCTTGAAGCACCGCGAGGTGAGGCTGTTGCTTAGGCAAGCCAATAGGCCAATTAACCACCATTCATGAGAGCAGTGCCTCACTGCCTCATTCATCGCTCTTTCGTTGACAGACTATAATTAATTAATCATTGGGAAACAGTTAGGCAAGTGTTGTTTTCAGGAGAATTTAACTTACTCCCCTTGTACTTTGAGAAAAACTCAAAAACAACCCCTTCCAGAAAAATTAGACATATACACCTCTAAACCCATGAGTAAAGTGAGTGTTAATTATTTCATTCGTTCCAATAAAAGACTGTTAATCAAATCCCTTATACCTTGTTTGAAGTGATTGCATGGTACATCCAAAATGTAAAAGATACAAGATTCAAAAGTATTCGTTTTAAAAATGCATTGGTTGCCACTATGTACAATCAAAGGATAGAAAGGAATCAAAGGATTTTTCAGCAAAAAGCATCAACTTTGGACCAACTTATACTAAAGATTGTATTAGAGAATCCATTTGTTTGAAAAGGGGTGTGGAGCAAACTCACATAAATAGAGCCCTTTGCAATAGCTAGGGACTGTCAGATAAGATTTTTTACCTTTCTCACTATTTTGTGCAGACTCGAATATATGTATAGAGTTCTTTTTATTCTTTCTATGATGGCAGTTGTTTGCTTGGTGTAAACTGTAGAGTTGTGTAGATGCCTCTTTTTTCCAAAACCAAAGATTGGAGATTTGTGGGAATAGCATAGTGGACAAGGACAGAACCAGGATTTTACCCTAGCAGTGGCGAAATTTATACTAAAAAAATTTAGTGGAGGCGAGACTGTATAAGTTGGGCATAAATTTTTTTTTTACATATAATAATTGCATTTTTTAAAATTCTTGTCGTGGCGGTCGCCTCTACTAGACCCCCCGTGATCCCATCCTTGATAGTGGACCCAATTGACTTCCCAAAAGGAAATTAATAGAATCACCATAACCAAATTGCCACCTCAAACCATGCAACAAAGTATCCCTCCATGGAGAATACTTTCCCAACACCAAAAGCTTGAAGGCTTAGAAGAAACAAACGGGACCGATGAAGAGGGACAATATTTGGATAGGAAGAAATTGGAAAAAAATGAATCAGGATAAACTAGAATCCTTCAACTTTGTTTGGTGAGGAGAGCTTGAAGACCCAAGAAATCCCAACTTCTAAGATGATAAGATCTCTTGTTACAATTCCCTGACCAAAGAAAATTGGAGAAGATGGAAGAGAGCTTTTTTGCAAATATAAGATGGAAATTTGTGAATGGACATGTAGAAGATGAGAACTAAAGCAAAGGGGAGGTTAGTGCCATTTAAGAGAGTTTAGGGGAGGTTTCTGTACCTCGGGGGAGGTAAGTGAAATTTACCCTTATTTTATAATCTCGCCTCGGGGGAAAAAAAGAATTTAAAACAACCTATGGATCCAGTGTTGAGTCTGTTGATGAGAAAATCTTCCATACCGGGTGCTGCTCGAGCAGAGCTTATTTGGGCTCTCCTCTCATTCCACCATTTTCTCCTTCTAAATTCAAGCCGTTCAAAATCAAAATGGACGGTCCAGATGCGCCAAACGGACACCACCTAATTGCACTGAAAAATTTCCCAATGTTGACAAATTGCCTGTTAAGGAAATGAATCACACATTGCTTAGGAGTAGAATGTGTGATCACTTAATAACATCTAAAACCTCTCCACTCATTACCAATTGGTTTTGAAATGGATATAAAGTTTTCTCATGATATTAGAGTGGGGCCCATTCCACCCCACGTTTTAAAAATTCACAGTCCACATTCCACGATGACAGACCAGTAAAAAGGCTGCAGCACAATAAAAATTCACAATCCACACTCCACAATGACAGATTAGCAAAAATGCTGCAGCACAATCATAGGACTCAAAAAGAGACCACACGTGACAAATCTCAAAACGCGGCTGCACGTGAGGGGGATGTTAAGAAAATAAATCACATATTGCTTGGGAGTGAAATGGGTGATTACTTAATAACAGCTGAAACCTCTCAATTCATTATCAATTAGTTTTGAGATGGATATAAAGTTTCCTCATTGCCATTACCTTTCTTGCGACTCTATTTTCTCCATTAGTTTTCCGAATCTAATCCCAGCATACAGTTGGAAATATGGAGTTCTTGAGCTTAATTCTGTATCTCTTGTTAACCATCATTCTGCTTCAGGTCCTCCATTCACTTCTAACACGAACCAGAACAAGATCAAACCTTCCACCGGGCCCGGGCCCGCTACCGATCGTTGGCAGCCTTCTGAAGCTGGGTGACATGCCCCACAAGTCACTGGCCGAGCTAGCGAAAACTCATGGCCCGATCATGAGTTTGAAACTGGGCCAGATAACGACAGTGGTTATTTCTTCATCATCCTTAGCCAAAGAAGTTCTCCAAAAGCAAGACCTCGCTTTCTCCACCAGATCCATCCCCAACGCCCTCCACGCCGAGGAACAGTACAAGTACTCCGTCGTCTGGTTGCCAGTTTCCGACCGGTGGCGCAGCCTCCGAAAGATCATGAACTCAAATATATTTTCGGGTAATGATTTACAGAGTACTTGCATGAAAATCTATATCCAACGATATTGGTAAATGGGTATTTTCATTTCGAAGTCTAAACAGCCGGTACTACTTGATCGATGTAAATGATTAAAAATTTACTGCTACATCCTTTTGGTTGTATTTATTGTTCTTTTCAGGTAGCAGACTCGATGCTAATCAAAATCTACGGCAACAGAAGTTGAAGGAGTTAATCGCCTATGCTGGAAAATGCTGTCAAGATGGCGTTGCAGTGGACATAGGCAGTGCCGCTTTCACCACTTCCCTGAATTTGCTGTCCAACACCGTGTTTTCTGTGGATTTGGCCGGCCTAAGTCAGGAATCAGCGAGAGAGTTTAGGGACTTGGCTACTAATATAACGATGGAGGCCGGAAAACCCAACTTGGTTGATTATTTCCCTGTGTTAGCCAAGATCGACCCACAAGGTATCTGACTTTACGTTGTTAATCATTAGTTTATCTAAAAAGTTCAAGCAATTAGATCTACAAATAAATTATGATTTTGTTTCTGAACAGGTATAAGGGGTCGCATGACGGTTCATTTCAGGAAAATGCTTCAGTTGTTTGGTGGATTAATCGACGAAAGGTTAAAGTTAAGAAAATTGCAGAAGACTAATGCAGAAAATGATGTGATAGATATTTTGCTCAATCTTGGTGAGGATATCGATAGAACTCACATCGAGCGTATGTTTATGGTTCGTATTCCCACTACCACACAATATCTCCTATCCTTCAACTCATAATTTATGATATTTGATATTCTTGTGATGATCAAATTTTATTGCAGGACCTATTTGTGGCTGGGACAGATACAACATCGAGCACGATTGAGTGGGCTATGGCGGAGCTACTCCACAATCCGGAGATTCTAGAGAAAGCTAAGGCTGAGCTAGAACAAACAATTGGCAAAGGGAAACTGATTCAAGAGTCGGACATTTCGCGATTGCCTTACTTGCGAGCAACTGTGAAAGAGACAATGAGGATTCACCCGTCAGTCCCATTCTTAATCCCTCGCAAAGTAGAGACGGATGTTGAAGTCTATGGGTACACAGTACCTAAGGGGGCACAAGTGCTGGTAAACGCTTGGGCTATTGGCAGAGACCCCAGCATATGGAAAAATCCAACGACTTTCATGCCTGCGAGGTTTTTGGAGTCGGAAGTTGATGTCCGAGGCCAGGACTTTGAGCTGATTCCATTTGGCGCGGGGCGAAGAATTTGCCCTGGGTTGCCTCTGGCGATGAGGATGGTTCCGGTGGTGTTGGGTTCGCTCGTAAATTCATTTGATTGGAAGCTTGAAGGTGGGATAGCACCAGGAGAGTTGGACATGGAGGAGAAGTTTGGCATAACCTTACAAAAGGCTCAGCCTATGCATGCTATTCCATTTCATATGTGACAATCAATAGTATTGTCTTGCTTTCTTTCTTCAGTACTAAAACATCTCGCTTAACTTAAATTTCTCCATTACTATCGAGTAAATAAATTTGGTTTGCTGAAAACTCACATGTTTTATTTAAGAAGAGATTACCTGTTGTTTGGACTATTAATGCATAAAATGTACGATAGTACTACCTTTTCGCTCATGTATTACATGCAATAATTTATACTTTTACACCAACCCCTACCCAAACCATCAATAAGGTCTCAATTTCCTTACCATATTATGTGTTAAACTCAGAAACTCGTTGCACTTAAATGCGAGTCCGATTTTGTTCACCCTCACTAATAACGGAGAACATTACTCTTACTTTTATTGGTTCGTTCTAACTTGCAGTTCCACCAAGTTCGAACCTATTTAGCTTTAAATACCAAAAAATATGGTAAGAATTAGGCCTGTGCAAAAAAACTGTTGACCCACGGACCCGAACCGACCCGAAGTCAACGGACGGTTTTGATCAAGGATTCTATCGGCCATCGGTTTGCTAGATGTAAAATTATCGGTTCTTGGTTCGGCCTTCGGATGTAGAGAATCTCTACCCGTCAAACCGGAACCGTCCGATTAAAAGGCGCAGGTACACCATACACGTGGCATAATCCCAAAGGATGATGCACCTTATCTATTCTCTCTTTTATCACATGCCTCTTTCTGATTTTTGCAGCGTAAAAAGTGGATCTATAGTACTCCTACTCTCTCTCTCTCTCTCTCCTCTGCATTTTCGATTTTCAAACAAAGGACAAGGGCAGACGACTCCATCTCTCTCATTACTCTTTCTTCTCCTCTTGCAATTTTTATTCTTCTCCTTTGCAATTTCTGTCTGATGAAGACGATAATCGATGGCCAAAAATCATGACTCTCTCGAATTCAGACTCCCTCTCTCTCATTCCTCACCGAGCTTCCACAATCAGTGAGATGGAAGAGATCGACGCCGGAAGTCATCATCCTCTTTATTTGTTTCCTTTGCTTTCTCAGATTTGTGTTTTTTTTCCGATCGAAACCGACATCCGACTGACATCTGATGACGTCGGATCGGTCGAGTTTAGCCCTGTAATTGGTCGGGTAACGGGTACGAGTTTTCTAACCCGATCTGCTCGGGTCGGGTGGCGGGTCTAGGTCAAACCCGACCCATGCACACCCCTAAATTAAGAATACAAGATCTACTTACCATAAACTCATTGAAGATAAGTGCCATTTAATCAAAATGAATCTTTTTGTTTTGAAGTTACTGGAATTTCTCGAGCAAAAGCGGGTTTAGCTTTTTCCTCAGTAGTGCCCATGCATTTTTCACGGAAATAATTTTCAAATGAGCTGATCATGTATCATGACCATAATTTATGACTTTCAATGTCAACTATGGTTTAATCTAGTGGGACCTATAAGTTAGAATGAACCAATAAAAATGAGGAAAATGTTCATCCTCACCATAAGGATAAACAAAATCGGACTGCAGAAAGGATTCGGCAATCCTGTCGTGCTCTACCCACGGCAGAGGCTCCCGTCCCTCAAATCTCAATGAGTTGCCGTTTTGGCTGCCCCTTCTCAAAAAGTTTAGGCCCCCAAATTCCCCGTTTCGTTCCCATTTTATGTGACACGACCTAAAATTAAATTAATGACTACATGAAATGGTTATCCGCTAATGATATGAGACTCCAAAACAGGCTACACATGAGGGGATCGGCGGTACTGTAGGGCGCTTTCTTGTAGTGCAATCTGTTGGGCACAATTGGACCATCCATCTCGGTAATCAATAGTGCAGATATGTTTGTTAACTATGACCGATAATAGTTTTTCAACGAATCTGAACCAATGATTGTCGAGATGGACGGTCTGAATCTGCACTACATGGTACATTACAGAGAGCTCCCTATAGTGTTCTGGTTCCCACATGGGGATCACCAAAGCAGTTGCATCTCCGTTTAGAGGCCATTTACACTCACCTACGGTTGAAACATTGAGAGCTACGGGGCCATTTGGCTTTGCATTCTTATGAACTTAACTTAAATATGATAATTTTGTTTTTATTTATTTATTTTTTTGCTAAGTTAATTTTGCGTCAAACTTTTATAAGTTATTGATTCGTCTCGACGAAAGGAATCAAAAAAGCTTATTTGTTTTTGTATTTATTCCTCTCGTCTAGAAGAATCAATAACCTACAAAAATTTGGCGCGAAATTAACTTAGCAAAAAAAATTCAAATAAAGACAAAATTCTCAGAGTTTAGTTAAGTTCATAAGAACGCAGTATTTTACTTATTTGTTTTTGTACTTATTCAAATATTTTCACATTTATTATTTTTTCTTCAATTTTTGTAGATTATTATCTCCTCTCGACAAGAATAATTAAAAATAGTAGAAAATTATGATATTTTTTTGGCTTGCTTTTGTCTTTATGTAAAAATTGTAAGTTTGTATTATAATTTTCTTTTTTTCTGATTCTTCTTCTCGTGATGAAATAATAATTCATAAAAAATTAACTCGAAACAAATAAATAAGCAAAAAAAAGCATTATTAGCCAAACCTGGCCACAGTAGTTTTACTTTATTCCTTCGAATTAGGGATGTCAAATGGGCGGGTTTGAGCCAAATTGGGTAAGTTATAAGTGGGTTGGGTCTTTAATGGGTCGTTGACTCATTTAGACCCAATTAGTTAGGAGTTCAATTACCCATACCCAACTCAACCCATTTATTTGGAGAAAGTTCCTGGTCGGTCCTGGTGAAGAATAGCCCACTAGATCCTGCCCAAAGATCCCATAGTCCAATAGGTCCTTTTCATTATTTTGTTGATAAAAATACCCCTCACAAAAAAAAAAGGCGATTTGAGAGAGATGATCGAGGCGATCTAGCCACCACCACACCACCACCACCACCACGCCACCGCCACCATCACCACGACGTTGCCACCACCACCACACTGCCACCACCACCACCACAACACCGCCGCCGCCGCCACCACTGCTACGTCACTACCACCACCGCCATGCCGCCACTTCCGCCACCACCATTCCACCACCACTCTGCCGCCACCACAATCACGTTGTCGCCACCACCCCACTCCCGCCGCCACCATCACCACCACACCGCCACCACCATGACGACGTCGCCGCCGCCACCACTACCGCAACCACCACAATTAACAGTGTTAATTTTGTCTAAATTAACAGGGTTAATTTTTGTCTAAATTTACACCCCAATTAACAGTGTTAATTGGCCACGATTAACAGTGTTAATTTTTGTCTAAATTTACACCTCAATTAACATTGTTAATACCCGAATTAACAGTGTTAATCTGCCACGATTAACACCACCATCACCACAACGCCGCCACCACTACCACCACCACCACCACTCCACCATCACCAACAGCAACACCAACACCAACACCATCATCACCATGCTGCCACCAGAATGCCCACTACCACGCCGCCGCTGATGCCACTACCACCACCACAACTAACAGTGGTAATTTTTATATAAATTTATACCATAATTAATAGTGTTAATTAACGGTTGGCCATGTAACCTCCTATACAACCACCTACACCACCACTCCACCATCACCACCGCCACCACGCCGCCGCCACCGCCCCCACCCCCACCACCACCAACACCACCCCCACCACCACCATCACGTCGCCACCGCCGCCGCCGCCACCACCATCACTACCACCACAATTAACAGTGTCAATTTCTGTCTAAATTAACAATGTTAATTTCTATGTAAATTCACACCTCAATTAATAGTATTAATACCCTTCAACCCATACATCCTCCTACACCACCATCATCGCCGCCGCCACCGCCACCACAATGACCACCACCACTCTACCACCACGCCACCACAATGACCACCACCGCGCCGCCGCCGCCGTCACCACAATTATCTGTGTTACTTTCTGTTTAAATTAACAGTGTTAATCTCTCACTAAATTTACACCATAATTAACAGTGTTAATTTTTGTTGAAATTAACAGTGCTAATTTTCATCAAAATTCACACCGCAATTAACAATCTTAATTAATAGTTTTAATTTCTGTCTAATTAACAATTAACAGTATTAATTAATAAAAGTGTAAAAGTACAATTAACAATATTAAATTCTTTCTCAATTTATAATTAACACTGTGAATCTGAAGCTAATTTATGGAATAAAAGACTCATTTTATCTCTACATATATTCTAGTAAATTTTATGTTTTAAGTTCATTTCATTTTTATTATTTGTTGTTTAGTATGAGTTAAAGATAGAAAATCTTATGACTGTATTTAATGGTGTCTCCACTGAGCAAAATTTCTGACTATGCCACTATATTAGCAGAAAGACATACAGTTCCGTCATCCCCATTTTTAACTCAAAAAAGAAATCACGTTAAGAACCCCACCAAAAGGATTAGACACCATTTCAACAGCATATGTACACATAGACAAATATCTGCGTAAGGTACGTGGATTTCATGGATCATCTCTCCTAATCTTAAAATCAATTGAGATTTGCAAACTATCCTAAAGGTCTGCTCAGATAAAGGGGAGTTCCATGAGCAGACGTAGTGTTCAGTTTAATTTAGGAGCCTTGGCTATAGTTGTCTTTTGAACGTTCAGTTTTATAATAAATACAGGTGGATTAGTACAAGTGTCTTGTGAAATTGAAGTTTTTAACAGGGATTAGAGATGGCATATATGATCTTATCGGAATCCTTATACAACTACAATCTCAAATCACACTTACTCAGTAACCATTTCAAGTCAATATCAAACTCAATGTGGAAATGCATATATAAAGTACCAAATCTAAATTCCAGCAACTCTTACAGAAACTTTATGTCAAATTTCTTCATTTTAGAAATCCCCATCTACCCAAACTGACCCTAAAAGAACCCACCAGTACCGTCTGCCGTTAAAGGTGGGGAGTTGAGGATGAATAGTTGCTCGTATCCAGATCTGTTGGTGTGGGTCGGGCATTAACGAGGCCACGGCGCTGGACTAGGCTAGTGGCTTGAGCTGACAACGGTGGAGAGGAAAGACGAGCGACGATTGCAGCTCGACGAACCACCCTCGCAACCAAGGAAGAAGCCATGGCTCGGAATTCGTCGATGGTCGACTGAGATCGAAACCAAATCGACGAGCTCCTGGGCGGTGGTTGAAACCGGCGGCTGTGTTGGAGGGATGGACGGTAGTGAGGATGGTGGCGTCGCTGGTGATGGTGGCGTCGCCATCGTTGGTGACAGGCGGGAATGGCGGCGGCGGAGGAGATTGTGGGGGGGGTGAAGGGGAGAAATAGAGACAGGAGAGGAATAGGTTGTACAAAACCCATTTAAATGAGGGTAAATAAGTCAAACCATACTCAAGGGATTTGGAGAGAATTGCACTTTTGCCGAAAAGGCCCTGGCGGGCCAAGAAGTAAAAAATTAGGAGCGGCCCACATTTATTTAAAATCAAATCCAACCCGCCCATTAACTTAATTAAAATTTAAAATGACTAAAATACTCATATATACTGAAATGACCATATCACCCTTGTACATTTAAATGACAAAATTATCCTTGCATATTAAAATTACCATAATACCCCTATATACTAAAATGGAGGAGGAGATACAACATATAACTTCTTCTTCTTTTTGACTTTATTTGAATTTTTTTTTTTGCGTCAAACTTTTGTGACTTATTGATTTGTCTTGACAAGAGGATTCGGAAAAGTAAAAAATTTTGATCGCAACTCATAATTTTTTGAATAAAGACAAAAATAAGTTAACTTATTTTTCTTATTCTTGTTCTTTTGAAAAAAAATTATGAGTTTTGATCAAATTTTTTTATATTGCCGAGACGAATCCCCTTAAAAGATTGATTAACAATTTATGCAAGATCATTTCAAGTTTATTACTCGTTAAAAAATTCCCCAAACACATTAATTACCAGATTATTTTACATTCTTCTCGAGCCATAGGTTCTAATCGAATTTTTGCTAACCAGTTAAGAGCTGCGAACGAACTGACCACTCATGGCTCGGCTCAGCTCGGTGCTCGTTTTAGTAATTGAATCGAGTTCAAACTCAAGTTTCAGGCTCATACAGTAAATGAGTCGAGCTCAACACTCTAAATCCTCGTCTCGTTTTGTATAAGCTCGGCTCGAACCGGACTCGGCTCGTTTACAAACAAACGAAGTTTGAGTTCGAATTTTTGGTTCGTTTAGTGTACGAGTTCACTACAAAACTCGGCTCAACTCGGCTTGTACTGTAACTAAAATTCGTAACGTGAAACCATTCAAACCGAGTCACCAGTTCCTAATTTGACCAAGAAAAAGGTTCGCTTCACATAACATGTTTACTTTTGTTTTTTTTCATTTCTGTCGATTGATGGATTATGAACGGACCAATACATCTTCTACGTGAACTGTCCAGATGCTCTTTGACATTATTTTTTGGTGGAGACTAGAGGAAATCGCCCCTGCTAGGTCGTCAAAGTAAAAAAGTGGGTAGTTCAATTTTTATGGGGTAATATTCATGACTCATTGGCCATTTAAGTTGACCCAATTGAAACCCAATTAAGACCCAATAATTAATGGGTTAGAGGGGTTTGGACCTATTCTAACCCAACTAATAAATCGGTTGGAGAATTGCTAGGTGCAAAGAAAATGGGCAAAGAAAATACCCTTAAGGCCCGATTGGATGCTGTATCCATCGGGTGTATTTCGCAATCCAGGTGTATTGGTTCCTTACTCCACCGGTTGGCAAGATTAAGGGCTCCTATATTCGTTTCTCCCCTTCTTCGTTAACACAGGCCAGAGGGTATTAATTTATGACCATCTCCAGAGGTAGCCATAAATAATCCGGGACAATACAGGTGAAATCTTGCCATTTCTACCCTCCCTAATCCCCCCCTCTTCATCTCCTCTTCGTACATGCACAGAACGGAAAAAATGGAAAATAGAGAGAGAGGAAAAAAATTATGGCCAGAGTTATCATTTACAGTAGAGAGAAAAAGAGAGAGAGAGAGAGAGAGAGAGAGAGAGAAGTACCGTTGCCGTTCAAAATTTGCCCATCGACGGTGTGCATTTGCCCGTTCGAAATTTACCGGTCAGATTCGATATTTACCGGTCAGACACGGGAGAAGGTGGGTGGGTTTTGTAGTAAGAGGAAATTTGTCGGTCGTCCTCGTCCAAGGGAAAGTGGGTGGGTTTTGTAGTCAAAGAGAGAGAGAGAGAGAGAGAGGTGGGTCAGTGGGTGGGTGGTTTTGATAGAAAAACTGTGTATTCCTATTTTAATAGGTATTTTATTTTGTACAAAACTAAAATCTAACCCTTTTTATTTATTTCTTTTACTCCTATTTTGTTGTGTATAAAACTAAATATTCAATAAATAAAATAGATAATAAAACAATTTAAAAACACAAAATTTAGTTTTTTTTAAATTATAAAATAATTAAATTATTAGTAAACTAAATTATTATTGCTTAATTGTGATAAAGTAATTAATTTTATTGGATTTTGTAATAATATATTTAATCTAATGAATTATTTTTTTTAATATTGAGTAAGGGCAAAAGAGTCATTTGATAGCTTTTTACATCATATATCCTTCTTTATACACCAAATTTATCATTCATCCAAATCAAGTATTATTTTATCCCACTTCTCTAATACATCATCCAAACCATTTCCTTTTTAATACACCCTCTATAAATATCACATCAATGTGGGTCCTCCCTTCTTAACTAACACCCCTTACTATTTTATCACTCCTTCATAAATAATACACCCAAAACACATACGGCATCCAATCGGGTCCTTAAAGTGTACATGAACGGCTTAAATGCACTGCGCAATGAATCTGAATCATTTATGTGCATTTTAAGGGTATTTTATTTGTCAATTTTCTTTATCTCTGACACTCCTCAATGGATTGAGTTGGGTTTAATTTTTAATAGGTAGGTTTGAGTTTCCTAATGAGTCTGGGTTCAATTTGCCGCCTCTGCTTCGAATAAAGCAAGTTCCAACCACAACTACTATATAGAAACTCCCACACCTGGTATGAGAATTACACTTGATTAACCGAGTTCGAACCACAACATTAACAATCTTGCACCAGATCAGCCAAAGGAATCCTTCGGGGAAGAAGATCAAGGGAAGAAAACACTCGATCTGTTGGAAAAAATTAACAAAAAGCCACTGGATCCAAGTAGTTGGAAGCCATGGACTTATTGGGGTTTATCCTTTATCTCTTGTTAGCCATCACTCTGCTTCAAGCACTCCGTTCAATTCGAACACGAAGCGAACCAAGATCAAAGCTTCCGCCGGGGCCGGCTCCGCTACCGGTCATCGGCAACCTTCTAAATCTGGGTGACAAGCCCCACAAGTCCATGGCCGAGCTAGCCAAAACTCACGGCCCAATCATGAGTTTGAAACTGGGGCAGATGACCGCAGTGGTCATCTCTTCTCCTGCCTTAGCCAAAGAAGTCCTCCAGAAGCAAGACCTTGCTTTCTCCTTCAGAACCATCCCCAATGCCGTACAAGCCTGCGGCCAGCATAAATACTCCGCCATTTGGTTGCCGGTTTCCGATCGGTGGCGTAGCCTCCGAAAGATCATGGCCTCTAATATGTTTTCAGGTAATGCCTAAAAAACAGAGTGCTATATTAAAATCAATATAGAGTGATGACCAATGGGTATTTTTTTTTATTTGAAATTCGAAACATCAACTGTTGCGTGGCTTGTGTTTTTTTCTTTTCTTTTCAGTTAGCAGACTTGATGCTAACCAAAATCTGCTTCGGGAGAAGGTGCAGGAGTTAATCTCCTATGCTGAAAAATGTTGTCAAGACAGTGTTGCCGTGGACATAGGCAGGGCCGCTTTCACGACTTCCCTGAATATGTTGTCCAACACCGTGTTTTCGGTGGATTTGGCCGACCTAAGTCTGGATTTGTCGAAAGAGTTTAGAGACTTGGTTTGCAATATAACGGCTGAGGCTGGTAAACCCAACTTGGCTGATTACTTCCCTGTTCTTGCAAAGATCGACCTACAAGGTATTCTTAGGTTGTTAACTACCAACTCATCTACTTGACCAAAAAAAACCAACTCATCTAACAGTTCACGCGGATAAATCAAGACTTTAAACTTTATCTTTTTGTATTGCCAACAGGTATAAGGAAACGTATGACGGTTCATTTAACGAAAATACTTCAGTTATTCAGTCGATTGATCGACGAAAGGTTAAATTTAAGGAAATCGCGCAAGACTAATGCCGAAAAAGATGTGTTAGATATTTTGCTCAATCTTAGCCACGAGATTGATCGAACTTACATCGAGCGTATGTGTTTGGTTCGTACCTTAATCCTTGTCCCACTACCATACTATTAGTACTTACGATCACATCCTTCTACTGATCGTTTAAAATATATGATATGTTTATGATGAAATTTTATTTAGGATCTATTTTTAGCTGGGACTGATACAACATCAAGCACAATCGAGTGGGCAATGGCAGAACTACTTCATTACCCGGAGCTTCTAAAGAAAGCAAAAGCCGAGCTTGAACAAACTATTGGCAAAGGGAAACCAATCAAAGAATCAGACATTTCGCAACTGCCTTACTTGCGATCGATTGTGAAGGAGACAATGAGGATTCACCCTTCCGTTCCAATCCTATTCCACAAAGTAGAGATCACAGATGTTGAAGTCTATGGCTTCACAGTCCCTAAGGGGGCACAAGTGCTAATAAATGTTTGGGCTATTGGCAGAGACCCGAGCATATGGAAAAATCCAACAGCATTCATGCCTGAGAGGTTTTTGGAATCGGAAGTTGACGTCAGAGGCCAGGACTTTGAGCTGATTCCATTTGGTGCCGGGCGAAGAATGTGCCCTGGGTTGCCTCTGGCGATGAGGATGGTTCCGGTGGTGTTGGGTTCGCTCATAAATTCATTTGATTGGAAGCTTGAAGGTGGGATAGCACCAGGGGAGTTGGACATGGAGGAGAAGTTTGGCATCACCTTGCAAAAGGCTCAGCCTCTACATGCTATTCCATTGCACATGTGACATTATGTTTTCAATTTTCTTCACTCGGTATGCTTATGTATGTTAACCTCTTTTAACTTAAATTGCTCCATTACTGGTAATTCAATAATGGTTTCTGAAAATTTACATGTTTTTTAGTGGCATCTGTTTTATTAGTAATTATTATTTGTACATGAGCCAAAACCAAAATGCATAGGACATCTGTTTAGGGGATCAAACGATACCTATTTTAAAGACCTGCGATATAGTTACATGTCATATTTTTATCATTCGGATTATGAATATGGTTGATTGAGTTTTGTAGAACTTTTATGATAGTCAAATCTAATACTCCTAGCTAGTATTAAATTAATCAATGATTCCGACCCACGTTGGTTTCTCTCCGGAATAAATTTCTATTATGCTTCTCACTTGAGTCCTGAAATAAGTAATGAGAATTGACGAAATTATGACCGTGTTCTATTAATTTGGTTAGGGTCAAGTTAATTGGGTTAGGTCTAGGGTAGTAACTATGCCACACTTGTAAAAATGAAATTAACAAATTATGCTAAATAGTTATCTAATTACGTGCTAGCAGGACTAATTTACAAATTATATTAATTACTGATCGAATCATGAAAGTATCTTTCTATTTATTGTAAAAGTTTGGATTGTTACAAGGTTCTAAATTCATCTTTGAACGAATTTACTTTGTACTTTCATAATGGTCATTAATTATTTGGTTACAAAAAATTTATTTTATTCGATTTTTTTTTTTTTGGAAATTATAATCGTTTCAAATATCCTTTCCAACAATATATATTATACTTATTGTTTTCCTGATCCTGATAAATGCGGCAGAACTATACGACTATGCAAGCAAAAATGACTTTTTCCATAATATAGCTGAACAGTCCGTTTCACATGAGAGGATTTTCATTTTAGCTAAAATACGGATCTCTCCATTTCTCTCATTTTCCGATCTAATTTCGATGATCCGAGTCGCTTAATGTGATCAGAACATAATTTTAAGAGTACTTGTTAGAAATCGGCAAAAAAAAGTGATCGGGAAGGGTTTGATATGAGCAATTTTTATTTGAACTGTTCATTAAAAAAACTATTGAAAATTGTTCGGATGAAGCCCTTCCCGGTCATTTTTTTTTTTTGCCAATTTCTTGAGAATTCTCTTAAAATTGTGTTATAAACATATTGAGCGGCTCGGATTATTGAAATTCAATCGAAAAAGAGGGATCCGCTTTTTAATTAAAATTAGGACCCCTCATTTGAAATAAACCGTATAACTAAAATACATATTTGAAACTGTCAAAACAAATCAATTTTCTGTCCCACTGGTCTGAACAATGTGGTCCAGTTCATTTAATGGATTGGGAGTGATGGAAACAACTAGCTCACCCATAGCCTCGTAACTTTGCCACGTCTTCTAGCAAGGCGAACAATCTACGGAGATAACTAAACGTGTGGCTCTCATATAGTCATACTCGGTGTTTTGGAAATCGCTAGGTGATAGCCGCCTAGACCGATTTTTAGAACAGAGCTCTTAAAAATGTCCTTGAATTGGGAGTGATGGAAACTACTAGCTCCCCCATAGCCTCGTAACTTTGCCATGTCTTCTAGCAAGGCGAATAACCTACGGAGACAACTGTACGTGTGGCTCTCATACTGTCATACTCAGTGTTTTGGAAGTCGCTAGGCGATGGCCGCCTAGACCAATTTTTAGAGCAAGGCTCTTAAAAAAGTCCTCGGAACATCACGCTGAGGTGCTCCACGAGCACTGAATAGTCACTCATATATGAGTCTCTGTAATTTAATTCTGCTTTGTGTGAGGAATTTCGGGTCATTGATAAGTTCAAGTCCAAATCGGCTTGGTGGAAGAGGATTTTTTTGTCATTTGGAGGAAGGCTTATCCGTATTATATAAGTCTGTTTTGAATAGTATACCTATATACTACATGACAATATGACATTGTTTAAACCGAGACAGGAGGTGCTGTAGTTGTAGTGATCATGTAGTGAGGCACACTGATCATCGATCTCATCAATCAACGGTTGTAATGTGTTTTTTTTTTTTTTTTAACTTTGACCAGTCATAAATATCTTTTACCGATAAAAGATAGTTTTTAATCTGAACCGTTGATTAATGAGATCGACGGTTGTCAGTAGCCCTACACACGTAGTACACTTGGATCTAGAGCAGATTTCTTTGGGGAGGTTGTGATGAATTGAAGAAAGTGCATCTTGTGAAGTGGTATACCAATAGTAAAGAAAAAGCTGGTGTGGGTATTAAGAAGATTTCCCTGATGAATGAGTTCTTTTGAAAGGGTGGGGAAGATAGGCCTGTGAATGTACCGGATTCGATCCAAAAAATTCGATCTGGATCCGGATCCGATAATGTCGATCCGATAATCTGATAATCCAAATCCCGTAATTTAAATACGGATCGGATTAAATCCGTTATCAATCCGAATCCAAACTTTATTTTTTAAAATATTTTTTAAAAAACAGTAAATTTTTTATTTTGAAAAAAAAATGTTTGCGAAGTTGTATTTTTATTTTTTATTTTAAATTTTAAAAAAAAATTCGGAAAATATTTTTTTTTCATTATATTTTTTTGCTCAAATTTTTGAAGTTAAAAAAGTTTTCGGATCAGATTCGGATCCGGATTACCACTATCGAAATCGAGTCTTATCGGATTCGGATCGGATTTGATCTTATCGGATCCGGATCCGGATCGGATCTGACTCGTTGACAGGCCTAGGGGGAGATTTGCAATTGAAAAGGGAGATAAAACGGAATGGTGCTTGCAAAATCCCTCTATTTCCAAAAACCCGCTTTCTTTTGTTTTTTGCAAGCCTCTTCAATTATTTCATTGTCAATTGGGTTTTTTTTTGTTTTCTTGGCAATGCAAAGTGCCCTAGGTCATCTCGCACGCACCTCAAACAAATCCAAGCAACCCCTCTCACAACCATTTCACACGCTAACTCATGAAGGTGAGGTAGTTTCAAAAGTTGCTGGCAAGAAAATCATCAAACCTGAGACCTAAAGAATGAGCAAATCCCTTAGTCTCAAGCACAACAACTTGGCGAACCCCTTGGGGTTCAACAATACAATTACTCCCTCCGATCCGTTCCCATTATTGTTTCCTCGTTCTATATAGTAAATTGATTATATTTTTCAATTGATAATAATTTTTATATGCAATATGCATCTTGTTGATAAATCTCAATTAGTATTGTTAAATAAAATTTTAAAAATCACCTAAAACCTTATAGATTACAAGATATAATCACTTAGAAAGTAACACAAACTCTAGAAAGGACTAAAAAAAATTGGGACGGATGGATTATTGAATACGGAAAATGTAGGTGCCCTAGTGTTCTTCAAAAGACGATGAAGAAATGGTCAGGTGTTCAATCAGGAGCAAATGGATCGCACATCCACGTTAATTAGGGCTTCTAAAGCTCATTGTGAATTTGAATCGGTATCACCTATTCAGAGACAGGTTTGGGATCATTGTGATGATCACCCCCCCTCTTGCCATTTCGATCGGCCTGGAGAAAACCTATCCCTGGTATCATCAAGATCAATTGTGATGTGGCTATGCCGCGTGCAGCGGTGCAGGCTCCAAGGCCACTGCAGTTGTGGTTGCTCGCAATGACAAAGGGAGCTTATTGAAGGTTCATTCTCCACCTACAGCTGTTCCTCAGTCGTCCATGGTGAATTGGAAGCCATAAGGAAAGCATGTTTTCGGGCAAACGAGTTTCAGTGGTTTCTCAGTGACAATTGAATCAGGCAACAAGATTGGTCATTTCTCTGAGTGTGTCTGAGCAGCTAGTACCGCCGTGGGAGGTCCATCCAATGGTAATGGATATATTTTCGGGAATTACGGAGTCAGCGGAATCTCGAGTGGGTTTGGGTCAAGAGAACGGCCAACAGGGTGGCCTCTTTTGGGAGGAAAAGGGGAAGCTGTCGATCGACGGGATCTCCAATCTGCAAGTCTCTTCGGTTATGGTGCGTTTGGTAATCTTTTTAGTTTTTTTTTTTTTAATTAGAACTAAAAACGGGTTTATGTTTTCAAAAAAACAAGAAACATGTTTGGTAATATATGTGTTTTTCAAAAAAAAAATTGGGGAAATACCTTTTATAGTTTTCATATATTACAAAAACTCTAAAAAAGTTTATGAAAAACAAAAAAATATAAACGTGTTACTAAACAAGTTTTCTTCAATAGTTTTCAAAAAAAGTAAAAACAAAAATCAAAATTTTTTTACGTTCTGTGATTGCAGTATTTTCTAAAAGGTTATCAAATGTCCCTTAAGTTTTTTACGTTCCAAATGTAGTTTCGTCTTCATTGTAATGTAAGCCTTCGGGAATTCTTTACCAGTTAAAAAAAAAAAAAAACCGACGTTTAGAGAGAGGAAAAAGGAGCAACACGATTTCTGTTAGTGGCATGTTTACTCATTCTTCTTGTATCTTTTTTTTTTTGTGTGTGTCTTTTTGTTCTTTTTTTTTTTTCCCCTCCATTATAGTGCTTCAACTTTTCTTTTCGCAACTGTGTTGCAATCTTTTCCAATTTTTTGCAAATCTAATTGTTTAAACTAATCTATACACAATCTGTGATTGCATTATTTTCTAATTTCTTGCAAATCTAATTGTTTAATACTAAACAATCAGAAAAGCTATGAGTACCGACCATGGAGGAGGGAAAACGTACCGACGGCCGCCGGCGGGCCGTCTCCGGCCACCGGACGGCCGATCCGAACTGTCCAAAAATTCTAAAATAAAAAACCGATGAGGCTTACGCAGGAATCAACGGCATCCAAGGTGTGTAAGGTGCCTGATCCAAGCACCATTTTTTCGTGTATATATGTATATGCGTGTATATACACGAAAAAAGGGTGCTCGGATCAAGCACCCTACGCACCTCGGATGCCGTTGATTCCCGCTTAGGGCCCCATCGATTTTTTATTTTAGAATTTTTGGACGGTTCGGATCGGCCGTCCGGTGGCCGGAGACGGCCCGCCGGCGGCCGTCGGTACGTTTTCCCTCCCCCATGGTCGGTACATATAGCAACACTCCTAAACAATAGCGTTTGAGGCACACTCAATGCATATGTGCTGACGAGTAAAAAAATATAATAATTAGTTCAATTTTGATGATACCCCTACTTCTTGTAGAGTCCATCTATGGTACACAAATTTTTTTTTTTTGTGTATGTTATCCAAAAAATCACTTGAATGGTAAGTATTTCATATAGAGTGGTAAGTATAGAAATACTTGTCACTCAATGTAGAATACTTAACACTCCATATGAAATACTTATGTACTCAGTGTGAAATTATTTCATATAGAATGGTAAGTATTGTACATTGAGTAATAAATATTATACATATGAAATAGTTACCACTCAACGTGGAATACTTATAACTCCTTATGAAATACTTACAAAATTCAATGTGGAGTACCTATCACTAAAGTGACTTTTTAGGTACTATACACTAAAAAGTGATTTGTGTACGTACCATAGAAAAATTCCTTTCTTCCAAAGGCATTCAAAAACAACGTTGGTAAAACTGCATCACGTCACAGATGTATTCGGTGACGAAATTAAGGAGCATAAATTAAACCTTTCTCTTACCGTCTTACGCACGTACACATATTCTACTGAATATCGGATACAAATAGATTCACACTTTACGTGTATACATTCCTATTGGTCTCCATTTCCAATTTTTTTATCATTACTTGCCGTGACACTCCATAATTAATTTTGATTTCTCTTACTTTTTGAAAATAACAAAATCAAGATTTATGGATCAAAATAATAAGTGGATTATATAGTAGTATTACATACGTATTTGGGAATCGGGATGAGGAATCGTAGCAGAAGGGCGAGCAAGGGAGTAATCACATAAGGTGGGCTTATAATCTATTGCAGGAGCAATTGTTGATGTGGCAGAATGCAATTGGCCTTCCATCCACTAAAAAATATTGCACCACATCAGCAAAAGGAATCTTCAAGGCTATTTTGGCTTAATAATTGTTGATTAGATCGAGTAACTATAGGTATCGAATTAAGCTGATTTTAGTTGAAAACCCTTTAAAAAATATTTTATATTTAATGAACGGTTAGAATCGTTTGTGTGAGGCTCGTAGCGAGACCCACAAATTTTTTGCACAATCTGTCAACGTTTTGTCCGTGTGACTAGCACTGTTGTTAAAATAAAGTGTTGATACTTGAAAAAGTACATATCCCTTCTCGATGGACATTCCGTTTGTAATCCAAGTAGTAGTTGGAAAACCATGGAGTTTTGGGGGTTAATTCTGTGTCTCTTGTTAACCATAACTCTGCTTCAAACCCTCCATTCGATTCTAAGGCCAACCCGAACAAAATCAAATCTTCCACCGGGCCCGACTCCGCTACCGGTCATTGGCAACCTCCTAAAACTGAGTAACAAGCCCCACAAGTCCATGGCCGAGCTAGCCAAAACTCATGGCCCAATCATGAGTTTGAAATTGGGCCAGATAACCGCAGTGGTCATTTCTTCTCCTGCCTTGGCCAAAGAAGTGCTCCAAAAGCAAGACCTTGCTTTCTCCTTCAGAACCATCCCCAATGCCCTGCAAGCCTACGACCAGCATAAATACTCCGCCCTCTGGCTGCCAGTCTCCGACCGGTGGCGTAGCCTCCGAAAGATCATGACATCAAATATGTTTTCAGGTAATGCTTTACAAACAGAGTACCTATATATTCCAGTTACTATAGAGTATAGAGTGATGACCAATGGGTACGTATTTTCATTTCAAAGTCTAAGCACCAACTAATTTGTGGCCTGTCACCGGAGGGTTTGCCACTTGTGAACATGAGGACCCGGAACTAATTGACGTGCACGCAAGCTGGCTTGGACATCCGATTATCAAAAACAAACTATTTTGTGGTCCGGTAAAAGGGTTCAAAATGTAATTACCGCATCTTTCTTGTGTATTTATTCTTCAGTTGCCAGACTTGATGCTAATCAAAATCAACGGCGGGAGAAGGGCAAAGACTTGATCGCCTATGCTGAAAAATGTTGTCAAGAAGGTGTTGCATTCGACATAGACAGGGCCGCTTTCACGACTTCCCTTAACATGTTGTCCAACACCTTTTTTTCGTTGGATTTGGCCGACCTGAGTCAGGATTCAGCGAAAGAGTTGAATGACTTGGTTGTTAGTATGGCGGTCGAGGCTGGCAAACCCAACTTGGTTGATTACTTCCCCGTGCTTGCGAAGATTGACCCACAAGGTATTGTTAGGTCGTTAACCATCATTTCATCGAAAAGTTCATAACCAGACTGGAACTGACCCGAAAAAGCAGTGTATAACTCTTAGATCTAATGTATAAGTTTATGAAGTTAAACCAGGAATTCACACTTATTGTTTTCTATTGTCAACAGGTATAAGGAAACGCATGACGGTTTATTTCGGAAAAATACTTCAGTTATTTGGTCGATTGATTGACGAAAGGTTAAATTTAAGGGAATTGTACAATACTAATGCAAAAAAAGATGTGATAGATATTTTACTCAATTTAAGCGAAGAGATTGATCAAACTCACATCGAGCGTATGTGTTTGGTTCGTACCTTCATCCTTGTCCCCGTAACATACTATAGTTACATTCTCATCCTCCAATTCATCATTTACAATATCTGATGATGCTTATGATCAAATTTTATATAGGACCTATTTGTAGCAGGGACAGATACAACATCAACAACAATTGAGTGGGCAATGGCGGAACTCATTACTACAATAATAGATATGCGTCACACTAAGGAGATTCACAAAGATCACGGTTCCAGTGAAAGCGTGACAAAAAGTGATGCTTAAAATTTTTTTATCTCAGTTTAAGTCCAAAACTGAGATAAAAAGTGGGTTTTTGCACAAAATAAAAGACCTCGCTCTTGCGGTGAGATAAAAGAAAAACAACCTCACCCTTGCGGAGTGATAAAAGATTTTAGGGCGGAAAAAAATGAGATAAAAGATCTCGCTCTTGTGGTGAGATAAAAGAGAAAAGATCTCACTTTTGTGGCGTGATAAAAAAGAGAAAAAATCTCACCCTTGTGGTGTGATAAAAGATTTTAGGGGGGAAAAGAATGAGATAAAAGATCTCGCTCTTGTAGCGAGATAAAAGAGAAATGACCTCACCCTTCACAATCCGGAGTACTTAAAGAAAGCAAAAACCGAGCTTGAACAAATTATTGGAGAAGGGAAACCAGTTCATGAATCAGACATTTCGCAACTGCCTTACTTGTGATCCATTGTGAAGGAGACGATGAGGATTCACCCGCCGGCTCCATTCTTACTCCACAGAGTAGAGACAGATGTTGAAGTGTATGGCTACACAGTCCCTAGGGGGGCACAAGTGCTAGTAAATGTTTGGGCTATTGGCAGAGACCCTAGCATATGGAGAAATCCAACGACTTTCATGCCTGAGAGGTTTTTGGAGTCGGAAATTGATGTCCGAAGTCAAGACTTTGAGCTGATTCCTTTTGGCGCCGGGCGAAGAATGTGCCCTGGGTTGCCTCTGGGCCTAAGAATGGTTCACGCGGTGTTGGGTTCGCTCATAAATTCATTTGATTGGAAGCTTGAAGGTGGGATAACAAGAAAGGAGTTGGACATGGATGACAAGTTTGGCATCACCTTACGAAAGGCTCAACCTCTACGTGCCATTCCTTTTCATACGTGACAATGTCTCGGTTTTTTTTTTTTCTTTTTTGTATGTGTGTGCATGTTTTTTATTGTCTAAGTTCATGTATGACAATGTATTTTGATTTGAATTTGTTCCATTAATAATAAATGAATAAGGATTCTGATTTTCGCGCTCAACAATTGGCTAGAGGCGCTCCACTTTTGTCTCCATCCGGTGAGAGAAGCAATCTGTTTGCTCTGCATTCAATTAAAAAACTTATTTTGATTGGGTATCAAAATGCAGAGATTATTTTAAAAATATGAATTGTTATTAAAAATAAGTTTTTTATTGAATGCTCCTCTTAACAAGTCCTACGATTTCTACGATTCAGGCCAAGGGAATGCTGAGCATAAAATTGTCTAACTTATTCCAAGATTTTTTTAGATTTTAAGATTCCGAATTCTGTTGAACAAATTAGATCAATTACATACAAAAATCCAACTGGGCTACATTTTTCAAAACCAATTGAATAATTATTTTAAAATTATTCAACGGATCTTTTATGCGTGACTTCTAAGCGGGTCCCACACAATCATGTGCAAAATGGTCATTGACTTAGGATGGGCTACAGATGCAGCAAATTGCTTCTCACACCGAATGAAGACAAAAGTGAATCGCCTCCGGTCAATAGTGGAGTGCCAAAATCAAAAACCAATCAATAATGTCCATCAACTTTTTGGTTGTTAATTTGAAATCTAAATGAAAAAATAGAATATTGGATCGAGCATCCACATATATCGGATTGAATTGATTTTCTACGGGCCCACCCAAGTTTTTTTTTTATAAATAATAATAATAGTAAACGGGTCGGATCATCTTTGCGGGACCCAGAGTGGGCCCGCGTGCCCGTCGGTTACACTGTACATAATTACATATACGCCCCTGCTTCTTGATTTTCTTGGCGGGGAAGTGGTGATTATACACATTCAATCATAGCGTATTGCTTACTTCTATTTTTTATGCTACCATCACATGAGTCCTCTTCATTAGCAACCTTCCTCCTCAAAAAATGCGCCTCCACGACCGCCCTCCGAAAAGCACGCCAACTCCATGCCCTCCTCCTAACCTCCGTGCCCGCCACCCTGCACTCGCCGTTTCTCAAAAACAACGTCCTCTCCATGTACTCAAGATGCGGGTCCCTAGGGGACTCCCGCCTCATGTTCGACAAAATGCCTCAACGGAACACCGTTTCTTTCAATGTACTGATATCGGCCTATTCTCGGAGCACAAGACTCGTGCTCAAGACCATCAAGCTGTTTTTGCAATTGGGAAATGAGGGCCTTAAGCCTAATGGATCGACATTCACAAGCTTATTACAAGCATCTTCTTTGCTTGAAGATTCCATTCTTGGCTCCACTGTTCATACCCATGTCATAAGGTGTGGATTTTCGGGCAATACATCTGTTCAGACCTCATTACTTGGAATGTACTCAAATTGTGGGGATTTGGAATCTGCAGAAGAAGTTTTCAGCTCCATAGTGGAGAAAGATTCTATGGCTTGGAATTCAATTATTTGTGGGTACATGAAAAATGATAAGATAGCCGGTGGTCTTCAATTTTATGGAAAGATGATGATGTGTGGTATGAGTCCTACCCAATTTACATACTCAATGGTCTTAAATGCCTGTGGTAAACTAAAAGATCATGCCTTTGGGCAGCTTGTCCATACCCGTTTGATCGTATCTGGCGCACCAACTGATTTGCCTTTACAAAACTCATTGCTCGACATGTATTGTAGATGCGGCAATACCCACACCGCATTTGATGTTTTTAGTAGAATTGAGAACCCGAATTTAGTTTCCTGGAACTCGATGATAGCTGGGTATTCTGAGAGAGGATGTGGTGAGGAGGCCATGGTAATGTTTGTCCAATTGCAGCAAATGGGATTTGATAGACCTGATGAATATACATTTGCAGCCATCATTGCAGCAACAGGAGCATTCCCAGCTTCGGGTTATGGAAAACCACTCCACGCCCAGGTTTCAAAAATGGGTTATGAGAGAAATGTCTACGTAGGAAGCACTCTAATATCTATGTACTTCAACAATGGCGAATCTGATTGTGCCCAAAATATTTTTAGCTTGATTGCCGAAAAAGATGCGATTCTATGGACGGAGATGATCGCGGGTCATTGTAGAATGGCTGACGGAGAGAATGCAATTAGGTTCTTCCGTGGAATGTCACAACAAGGCCAAAAGATAGATAGTTTTGCTCTTAGTAGTGCTTTGAGTGCATGTGCCGACCTTGTAACCCTGAGACAAGGTGAGATGATTCATTGCGAGGCTATTAAAATGGGATATGATATCGAAATATCTGTGTGTGGAAGCCTTATAGATATGTATGCCAAAACTGGGAAACTTCAAGCTGCTGAATTGATAATTTTTGAAATAGGATTCCCTGATTTGAAGTGCTGGAATGCAATTCTTGGTGGGTATAGTCACCATGGGAAGGCGGATGAAGCACTGAAGGTGTTTGAAGAGATTCTAAAGCATAGTCTCGAACCAGATCAAGTAACATTCGTTTTTCTCCTTTCTGCTTGTAGCCATTGTGGTTTCGTTGATGAAGGGAAGTTTTTGTGGAATTGTATGAGAGAAAGGGGTTTGAGGCCTCTACCGAAGCATTACTCTTGTATGGTTAGTTTGTTAAGTTGGGCTGGACTCTTCGAGGAGGCAGAGGAAATGATTTTGGAGTCACCTTTTAGTGGAAATTATCTGGATTTGTGGCGAACATTGTTAAGCTCATGCATTATTGGTAAAAATTTAGAATTAGGGGTTCGTGCTGCTGAGCGGGTTTTAAGCATAGATGCAGATGATGGAGCAACGCATATACTGCTTACTAATCTATATGCTGCTGCAGGGAAATGGGATGAAGTTACAAGAATGAGGAGAAAGATAAGAGAGCTCATGTTCGATAAAGATCCTGGTCTAAGTTGGGTTGAGGTCATAGATAGTATCCATGTATTTTCCAATAGTGATCAATCGCACCCAGAGATTGATGAACTGCAGGGTGAATTGAAGAGACTAAAAGGAAACATGATGAGATTAGGAAGAGAAGAAATTTGACACAATGGGATGCTGCACAAAAGATGCAGGCAAGGGTGGCTTCAGACGTTTCAGACAGAGGTGACCTAGAAGAACTTCACTTGTACGGATTATCTTGTTGACTGTTAAAAATAGTTGACGACATCCGTGCAACGTTTCCAACAAGCCTATAAGAGCATCCGCAATGGTAATAATCAAAATCGATAATCAAAATGTGCCACGTCAGCATTTGCTTATCCATTTTGTTCATAATCAAACTTAACAACCTCTACCTCCACATTGGTTATTTTTGTATCCCTAACCAAAAAAAATCCACACAATACACAATGCACATTTGTCCAATCGCAAACGAATTTCAATCATGCACCCAACCACACCAAATTATTCGTCTCGATGAAACAATTCCAATGTGGGGTGTTTTTGAGTTATTGAGTTTTGAGTTTGGTTATTAAGTTTGGTTATTGAGTTTTGATTATTGGTGTAAAAGTTGTTAAGTTTGGTTATGAAATGGGTGAAATTTGGTTATTTGCTAAAAGACTTATAACTTTGCTTATTACAATGTGAGGTGTTTTTTGAACATTATTGTTAAGTTTGATTATCTAAACTCATTTGCTTATCACAATGTGGATGCTCTAATCTGGAAATAAACTTTCCAAAACCTAAGATGAAGACAAATTTTATTTTTGATCAGCAAGAAAAAAAAGAAAAAAGAAAGAAAGAAAGAAAAAAGAAGAAGCCAATTTTGATATATTCATGCAATTGTTTCTTGAAAAAAGCAATCAAATTGGAATGGAAAAAAAAAAAACCGATGCTTGTAGTTCTTTTGGGGGCTGCTAGAGCTTCGCTTGGAAAACCAGTGCTGGCATTTTAATTTTTAAAGTAGGACTTAGAATGTAAGTTTTCTCGCTTATATATATTTTTATTTGGAACTCACAGGGGTTCACTTGCACCCTCTTCTTATATGCAAGAACCACCCTGCGGATGCAGGGAGTAGTCTGGGATGAGCAAGGAGCTTCTGTTGTGGCCAAACCATCAGTTCTTGGTTTTACCAAATCACATACATTTTATTCAATGGTGGATTGGAGGAGATAAAACACAGGACACGTTGCAAATTGCATTTAGATAAGAATCGAATTCAGACACGACGCTCAGCAAGTAGAGCTTCTTGGTGACAGCCAAACCCTTGATAAGACTCAAATCCTTTGATTATTGATGCGAAATTATCATCTGATAAATGTCTCTTTCGTTGTGGCATTCAGTAAAGCTTGTATCTGGGCTCTAACAACGTGCTAAAGCCAACCATCAAAGAAACAAAAACTAAACAAAAGAAAACATGTTACAAACTTGAAGAACAAGAAAGCACCATATTTTCTTCAGAGAAGAACCAAAAGGGCATAAATCTTCCGAGAAATACTACAATCATCAAAGATCTCGGAGTTGTATAAGATTCACTGGAGATACATATTTGGGGTCTCCTTGGAGTAGCTGTTTGGCGATGATAATATTGGCAGCCTGGCTGGGGTGGTAAGGGTCCCAGAACACGTGCTTGTCACGGTCCTTACATAAACTAGACGAAGGTCCACATGGAACAATTCCAGCAAACTGGCCCCCATTTCCACAACATGCTCTACTGGCTGTTGTAAATCCTGCATCAGTTTCATCAATATCAGTGCTTTGAGTTTGATCACTTACATGGGTTAATTTAGCTGAGTTTTAGTAGCAATTATATCAGAACCTTCGGCTTGCTCTTTTGGACACGTTTAACTCTTTGGCGGGTAGAAGATGAGTGTTTGGATCGCTTGTCACTGAGATCCTTCTCGCCTTTGGTTGAATTTGACCATGGGTGGCAGGATAGTATGATCCTAATATGGGCTGGCTCAATCTCTTCTGAGAGGTGGGATTTGGTGAGTTACGATAAAGAATCTCTATGATACAGACACTCCTATTTGATCCCACTATTCATGAGATAGTCTAGATTATTTTCCACAGTAGGTCGTTCCACGGTAACTTACATCCCTCCTTATCCGAGTGTGATCTTATTTCCATTATCTTTTTGTCATTTGAGTACAACTATCCCTGATTTTACATATCATGGGATGGGTAACAGTTTTTTGGCCCGCTGGCCAGATGTATCGGTGGGAATACAGAGCACTCGTATGTCAGTTTACCTACGTATCCCGTTCATAGCCGATTAAGAACAACTAGACCAGTCACAGGAAAAATACAAATTTGGCTTTTCTGTTTTGGGATATTGATTTAACAACAAATTGTAACACTACACGGCTATTACGAAACCATGCCTTTATCTTATTTGAATCATGCGCTATATTAGCAGTGAATAATCGGATAAATAAACACTAACCATATTTGGCATAGTTTTGGATGAGTTCCATCACTAGATCGTAGACATTTGCGTGAACAAATGTGGCTCCGGATAGGTTTTTGTTGAGCTCTGTGAGTAGATCCTTCAAGCGGGAATTATACTGAAGTGCCAGCTTGTTAGGCAGTGCAACACACTCATCTTCAGTTAGTTGGTTGAGTGTCTTCTGATAAGGGATGCAACCAAGTGGTCCAACATTTCCCACAACAAACTTCCTCGCATCCAGCTGATAAAGTCTCTGCCATGATTGATAATATGCCACAAAATTAACACACAGACAGATACCGCATTAGCACTGTTTTCTTGTTTCCAAACATTACAAGTGCGCTTCTTTTCTTTTCCATTTTTGAAACAGATAACCGACAGACTAACAAGATTATCAAATGCTAGTGATTGGCTATTGTACCGTGAGTTGGCCCCGGAGATGGTTGATGAGATCATCAACGAAAGCATCTGGAGTTTGGGATATTCTTGCCCCAATTGAGAGGACTGGTAGTAGGTAATTGTTGAGAAAATCATTCGATCCAATTGTGATTGAGAATATGGATTTCTTCATTATATAATCTCTTGCCTGGGATTTACCCAACAACTTGTCGATCTGGTTTCTAGTAATGGCAAAATAATCAACCTGAATGTCCATTGAAAGCCTGTTAACCTGTCATAAATATGCACACATATGGTATATTTTAGTAAGCATAACATAAATCATGATGGAAGTTAATTTACGCACATACAAATATTCTTCCAGTGGCATTCATGATTCCACCCCCACCAGATGCATAATTCACTCCATGCAGTATGGCTTGTCCAGTGGAATTTGGGGCCAGAAATGGCACTGCGTAGTGTGGCTGTCCCAGTTCCTCTCCTAAAACACAAAAGCCAGATAGCGGGCATAAACAGATGTCTTAGATAATTATGCTATAAAATCCTTCAGAAATCAACCAAGAGAATTCCTAGAATTAGTGTTCTTTTGTGTGTTTCTGAATGAAGAAATAAGTTTACCGATAATATCTCCTATGGTTCTGCCATTGGTGTAGCGGCCGGTGGGACTTCCTCCAGAAGCTTGGAAATCAATCCCGTTGGGTGCGACATTGGCTCTGGACAAGGTTTGAAGATAGTTGTTATTCCCTGCATCGACCAAAGAATCGCCAAAGATAAACGAAGCTCCCAAGCCTAGATCATCACCCTTCAATAATCTCAAATTGATGAAGAAAAAGAACAGTGCGGCGATAAAACGACTACTCATGCCCATCTCTCCTCTATCTCTACAGGTTGATGATCACAAACCAGGACTAAATTGCATGTCTGGTTGGGCAATTGCCTCAGTGACACTTATATATTTATATACTTTGTGGACAAGTTCATATTTTTCAGTCAAGTGAATGTGTGTGGGAATTCTTCATTGCTAGTGGGTGGAAACATGCATGTGGCTAGGGGGTTGTTTATTGTTTATTGTGAAGTTGTATTTAGTTTGACTCCAATTTTGTGCAACAGTGTTGGAGTGAAGATGAATTTCAAGAGGTAGTTCATCAGTATGTTGAGGGAATCGAAGTGGTTAACTTTATAAGGGAAAATTGTGGCCTCCACATGAAGTCAAAAACAGTGTTTGGAAAATCTAGTGAAGACTAGAGTGGTCTTGTTTGGTTTAGGGGTTGAGAAGCTTTGGAGAGAAACATAGCCTGAAGTACAAGATGGCAACAACTAGGGAATGGGTAGGACTTGGGAGCCCAAACAATGGTTTAGGTGTACTTTATTTGCGACTATAACACATGTAACCATTCAAACCTTTTGCTTTCTTCTTCTTGTGTAATTTTTATTTTTCATTTTTTCATTTTTACATAGTACTTCAGATGATGAGTTTTGTACATTTGTTTCTTACGTACATGACGATCAAAGCCGGCCATGTCATTTTGGGGTCCAAGGGGAATTTTAAAATTTGAGACCCTTTATGCATTTCACAAGCAGACTTTTTGTTTAATGAATACTATGTACAACTTTTGGGGGCCCAAGATGAAAGCCATGCTCGCTTAGGGTGCGTGACAATATTATTTTTTATTTTTATTTTTTTCCGCAGAACTAACACTAATTCATGAACGTTATCGTATGTCTCCAAAGACATAATTCATCAAAGTTAGACTGTATCGGTAAAGCGCGATCCCCTTTTTTCTTTTTTTATGAAATGTGTCCTCGTAGTGGGTGTAATTCGGACTCCTGTTCATCCTGAAATGTGTCTTTTGTAGTGGGTGTAATGTGGATTCTGTTCTTATACTTTGTTAATGACTTTATGTCCTCGTAGTTTTATTATATTCGCAGTTCAATTATAGTGCAAGTAATTAAATAAACACTTGTTTGTTGGGTATTCTTTTAAGGGTAAGTGCGATTAGCTCAAAGTTTATTACTCCTTCAACTCGCGATTAGCTCCCTTTAACGATTAGATAGGTCTAATATTAATTGAAACATGAGGTATGAAATATGTTTTTTTTTTGAACAGCAAAAAAATTTCTTTTATCTTTGAAGATGTTACAAAGACTAGTAGGACAAGAAAAACGACATCATATTTCTAACAAAGCTAAGAATAGTCCTATGACCGAAATAGGTGCATCTTTTTATTTAGGGATGAAGAAAAAAAATTAGACAATTCAGGGGATAAAATTGGAATTACCTCTGGAATTTATTACTAGCATTAAAGTGAATATTGTACCTCAAAATTCGCAAACAGATAGTACTACTTGTTTTTATAACTCATTGTGTTTAGGATAATTTATACATAACTCAACTAATTTTTAGAGAATCAATCCTACAGTCTATTGACAGAAAATTTATAAATGTGTGACAAAGCGTCATATGGACCTACCGATTGGAGTTCGTAAACAGGTAAACGTGTTAGTATAAGGAAAAGGTACCGATTAACGTAAAGGATTAATCACGTAGAATATTGTACTAGCCAAATACTACTAGTTGAGGTTTTGAGTGTTGCTCCTATAGTCCTATAATAGATTTCGAAATCTCGATGCGACTGCAGTCGGTTCCCAGTTCCACTATTCACAGTAGAATTTTGAACTGTGAATTTTGAATTGAGAGCGATGGCAATTCCTGGAGTAGTACAAAAAAGGGAACTTTTTCGCGCACTTTATGTACTTTATTTGAGTAATTGATTTGGGGCAGTGATTTTGCCACATCTTTTTTTATAATGCTACACCTTGTAAGTGTATGTTACAAAAATACACTTACAGGGTGTAGCATTATCAAAAAATGGTGTGACAAAATCATTTCTCTTGATTTGAACTTGTACAGTACTACTAGTTGTATTTACTCCTTCCGTTTCGATTTGTTTGTTCACTTTTTAACTTTTGAGTATTCCAAAATATTTGTCCATTTGACTTCTAATTGAATCAATTTTTTCTTTTTGCCCTTTCTTTAGTGGAAAAAAGTTGAGGGTAAATGTAAAAAGTTGTATATTTTTAAGTGTAATAATTATCTTTCCTAAAAAAGTTAAATTTTTTAGATAAGACAAACAAATTGAGACGGAGTGAGTATTCTTGAATGCATATAATCTTTGAACAAGTATGATTGCATGTGATAAGCCAGTGGCGGAGCTACAGTGAGACTAGTGGGGCATGACTCCTACTTCAATCTCGAATAATACCAGTTTTACCTCCAAATTATAAAGGCGATGACAATTTGTGTGTAAAATTATGTACATTTTTCTGGTCGCATTTACATCCCCTAAAATCTTTGTCAAGTTCTAAAGAAGTCTTCTTCTAGGTATTTGTTTTGGGAATTGATATTCACACTCACTTTTTTGTTATCCATACTCATTGTTTATCTTTTAACAAAAAAAATACACATACTTTCTACACAAAAAAACAAAAATGGGAGTATGGATTACAGAAAGAGAAAGTGTGAATATCAATACCCATTTATTTTTCATAAAAACCCGTATCCATCTCTATACTGTAGGTGATTTGTTGGATTGCCTCTACGTTAAGGCTTCTCAACCCGCTACATGGTTGTGCTGGAAATTGTAGAAATTTTGCCAAACTAAAAGCTTAAAGTTATAAGGTGGAAAGATTTCAACATTATATTAAGTGATCTCACCCATTTCATACTCAAGTAATGAGAGATTGTACTTCCTTAACATCTCCTCTCATGTGTAGCCTGTTTTGAGAGTAACGAGTGGAGAAACATAAATAGAGTAAATTTATTGGAGACCATGTCCACATTTTCTTCTTAAAAAAATAAGTACTTATTTTACATTTTCAAACTCAAATATAATGAAAATAAAAAATAATTTTTTTATTTATTTTTACACCGTTTAAAAGGTTTCTATAAATCTATCAAATAAGATCTACACTGCTAAAAAAATTATTTGCGTAACTATATAATTTTTAATCTTAACATTACTTTCTTAAAAAATAAGTATTTAATTTTTTTAAATATGGAACGAGGCCTAACATTTATAGTTTGATTTTGAATTATGGGTGTCCAAGAGCACCGAATAACTTTTCATTAATGGGGTTCTAATGTCATTTCAACACAACTCGAATTCCCTCCCTCTGAACCCATTTCCCTGTACGAAACACGTATTCCAAGTTCCACTCCACACTCGACCGTTGAAGACTCCAGAGTTGAAGAGAGAGAGAATAGAGAGAGAAACAAGATAGCAATGGTGACTCTGAGAAATGCTAAAACCCTAGAAACCCCAGCAAACCCAACCACCGACCGAATCAACGAAAATGGCCACACCCAAATCGAAGAGTCCCACAAAAAATCGGACTACGAGCAGGCCAGGGAACAGAGGATCAAGGAGAACCGTGAGAGAATGGAAAAGCTGGGCATTTTCGACCTCTCCCTCAAGTTCAAGTCGGTCAAGCCCGCTCGCAACAACTCCTTGAATGGAAAACCCAGTAGGTGTCTCTCTCCTCTGCCGCCCCGTGGACCCACTCGCCGGTCTTCTAGGTACACTTCTTTGCCTCTTTTCTCTTGTTCGGTGATGGGTTTCGTTTCATTCATCTGATTTAGAGCAATATTGGTGGTATCGATTGATTATTGTTAAGTGTAGCACTTATAATCAAAATGGGTTTTTTTTTTCTTTTTTAAAAACACCAAGGTTAGTTCAGTTGGTTGGTGAGTTTGCTCTCCACACAATTGATCAGGGTTCGATTCATAAGGTTAGATCACAAGAAAGTATTTTTTTGTGAATTTCTAGTTTTGACATAAATGGTTTGCCTTTGACCGGAATGGGAAGAGGATAAGTTGAATAAGCTCGCCCGGACACCCTAACTGTCGGAAAAAAGGATCCCCTTTTTTCCCTTACATGGCCCAATAGATCCCTTTTTTTTCAAAAAAAAACCTATTTTTTTTTTCAAAAAAAAAAAAATCACTTTTAGCAGTATGTTTATATTTTTGTAATATTATTGTGTTTTTAAAATTAAATAGGAATGCACAAGATTTTATGCAGTTATAACTACAAAATTACATATTTAGTAATTGAATAAGTTGATCGAAACTACATATATGATAATTATTCTATAGTATCTTTTCAATATGTTGTAATTACAAAATGACATATTTAGTAATTGAATAAGTTGATCGAGACTACACATATGATAATTTTTCGATCGTATGTTTTTTCAATTTGTATTGGCAAAATTAATATTGCCTTTCATATGTTATAAATTTTTGCTAATGGTTCGCCTACCCAACTTTAAAATTCCGCATCACCAATGACTAACAGGGTCTAATTAAAGTCAATACGGCTTTATGAGGCATAACGTTTATCTGGAAGAAATGGGTCGTTGATTGTCAGCATAGGTGTTGATTGTTTCTGTTCCTTAACGCTTAACAGGATTCTTGCTTTTCTTGGTTTTCTAGGCTTGATGGCGTTCTTTCCATATGTTTTTTTGTATCACTAGGCATCCATTTTGACAGAGGCGGAGCAATGATCCCCATTCTGGCTAGGCAAAATTGAGAGAGAATATTTTTAACTTAAATAAGCTCATGATTATGTATATTCTTGACCACTTTATTATGCGGCATTATATGTAACTATTCTGTTTATTTGTTTGGGAAATGGTAGTAATTAGAACACCCATAAACTTATAATGCGTGTGCTTCATGAGAAAATAGAGAGATTTTTAAGAACTAAGGTGAAAGGTTTGAATCGAAGATCGAACCAAATTTATCTCAAGTTTTGTAACTCAATATCAAAATCTCTATGCAAACTATCAATTGTATAGTTGAGCTATTCAAATGATGTCAACTCGAGCCCAAATGTGAATTTTAGAATTTTGACACTGTGGTGTTTTTGGATTCATATGTATATTAGTCTGCTTAATCGCATGTCATGCGTTATTTCTGTGCTTGTAAGAAGTTTCAAGACTCTCATTGTGAGTTTTGAAATTTTAACACTTACTGCGGTGTTTTTGGATTCATATGTTTATTAGGTTGACTAATTGTGTATCTCATACACAATATATGGGTATTATGTTGTTTCTAGACCCTCATTGTTTCCTCTTGGTGATATTGGTGGTAGTTGTTGATTGCTTTGTGAGTGGACTATAGATATCCAAAGTGGATTGTTGATGGTTACCATATTCGTCTCAAAACCTTAAAGCTTACGGTTTCTTATTTTTTCTCGTGTTTTAATACTCGATGATGCTTTTCTAATATATTCTTGTGAAAAAATATGAATCTTGGGATTTTGACATCTAGTGAGGTTTTTGGTTCATAACACTTTTGACATGAATTGACACTGTCCTCACTCATTTTGGCATGAATATAGGTTGCAGAATGCGACACCAGTTGTCTACTCTGAGGTTGAAGTCTCAAAAAAGAATAGGAGTGCTTCTTTGGAAGATGAGCGTGATTTACTGGGAGAGGGTTCAAAGCCAGAGGTTTACACGGACGAACATGAAAAGCTGTTGGGCAACACTGAGAGGAGTTGGACTCTTTTCGTTGATGGTATCGGACAAGACGGGAAGAGAATTTACGACCCAGTCAAGGGAAAAACTTGTCATCAATGCAGGTCGTGCTTTGTTTTTCATAGAAATCCACCAAAATGTCTTGAGATAATCAAAATTATACCTTTCTTACATAGAGTTTACACATTCTCCTCAAATGGCCTTGCTTAAGTATGTAGATGCTGTTACTCTGCTGTGTGGCTACATACCTTCATCATTCATGATAGATATATGATTTTGCTTTTTGCAGGCAGAAAACCCTTGGTCACCGCACACACTGCAGCAAATGTGGCATGGTCCAAGGACAGTTTTGTGGAGACTGTTTGTATATGCGGTATGTTGTGATAGAGCAATCTTAGTCTCCTGAATGTTAACATCAATAAAGTCTTTCGTTATTCGTTTGTATCATCATAGTATGCAATGAACTTATTCATTTAGTTGATGGGTTCGATTTTGGGGGACTACCTTCTGAGCTATGGAGGCAATTGATGGCATACAAATGTTGATCGATAGCCGTATACCTAATCACCACAGCAAGCTATGTTCAGCCAATTAAAGATTTACGCCTTGTTAATTCAGTCTCAGGTCTGAGTTGTCATATATTCCTTTTAAACAAGAAAACAACAAGAGTATTTTGCTCAAGTTGTGCTTCATTCCGAAGTGTATTGTGGGCAATTTTCAATAAACAAGAAGTTGCTTCCTCTCTTTCTTTGTTAAAGTTCCCTATTATTAAATGTGCCACTGCAGGGGAAGGAGAAGTTGTGGTCTTTTCCTTGTTAATCTAGCTGTGAACTGCCAAAATATTTCTCCAGCAGTTTTGGTCTGATGATTGTGGTCTACATGTATTGTTTGAGCAGATATGGGGAACATGTTCTTGAAGCAAATCAGAATCCGGACTGGATTTGCCCCGTCTGTCGTGGAATTTGCAACTGCAGTTTGTGCAGGCAAGCAAAAGGATGGCCTCCCACTGGCGCTCTTTATAGGAAGGTAATTTCTCTAACCATTCACAATGTGATGTACACATTTCTCGTTGTACAATTGGAGCTAAGTTCAAACTCTCCACTTTCCAGATTTCTCAGCTGGGCTTCAAGTCGGTCGCACATTATCTCATCCAAACCCAACGATCACAGCCTGATTCCGACAAAAATCCCGGTACTAAGCTTCCAGCATCTTCCAAAAAATCACTGCTGTTTTCAGAAGTAGAAGCAACATCAGAGGGGAACAAATTGCCTATCTCCAACAATGACAATCTCAGTTTGGTAACCACCAAAGATGAAGAGAACAAGACAGATGATGATGAGCTCAAAGGTGTGAAAATTGAAGAAATGGATTTTGTTGAGAACGAACATGGTGATAGTGATATTGCATCTAAGAGCAGCCAAGAGCCTGACGAGAAGTCTGCACTTACCTCAGCGTCATCAGAGTCTGAATTGGAAGGCAAGAAAGAGGAGAAACTGCAGGTTCCAGATTATAAACACAGTGACAATCATGTTCCACTGGAAAGCAGCCCAAAGTTAAAAAGGAAGTCTCCTCATCCTATTGCTGAACCAACCCCAGATAGTATAGGTGGTAGACTCAGGCAGAGGCGTCGTACTGGCAATGGGCAATCAGTACTAGTGGAGACATCATAGGTGGGGTATTGAGGCTTCGACTCAAGGAAACATGATGGACTAATGGGGGTTTTGTCGGCTTGAACTCGAGCCGAGAATTTTATTGTTGCATATGTTGAGCGACTTGAAAAATGTTGCCAGACAATGTTTTGTGCACTTGGATGTATTTTGCAGCATTCGGATGCGATGACATGCTGGGTACGGCTTTTTGGGTTGTTTTTGTTTAGTCCTAAGCATTATGCAAGATGTGATCGATATCGAATCAATTTTCTTTACTTGGTTAGTACGTGTAGCGACTCAAGTTTCACGCTTGTTTTGGTTATGTGGACCAATTTATTGAGAAAATGGAGGGAAAATTTATGTCCAAGCGATATTTTTTTTCATTTAAATATTTTTGTTCGTCTTTTTTGAATTCATGTTGAATTTACATTATATTTTTTGGCTTAATTATCTGTCTCGACTTGAGGAGTCTATATAAAAAGAAAAAAAAAAGTTCACTAGAGACGAAAAAATATCAAACAGCTGGTATTTTTTGTCAACAATGTCAACTTACATTAACTTTTTCAACTTTGGTCCACATTTTCATACCTTTCCGATCTCTTTCGTTGAAACGAACAATTAATCCCAAAAATTTCAACGAAAAAGCTAAATAAAAATTACAAAAAACAAGTTTTAATAAAGGGAAGTGATTTTCACATTCCCCTTTTTACAATCCACACTTCATTTTTCATCTTTATCCACTTGAATAAACAATATTGCACTCGGATGAGTGAAAAAATGGATTGAAAACTGGTACTAACATAGTAAATTCACGTGGATAAAGACAAAAAGAAGAAGAAGAAGAGTGAATTGTAAGAAGGGGAGTGTGAAAACTATTTAATAAATATGTTTTTGCTTCCCTTGTTTTTTTTTTTCTTTTGGTTGATTGAATTCTTCTCCTTGTTGACATCTGCATGTGTTTGCAATCTTGGACTGAAGAGTTGGTCTAACCATCATTTTCCTGGCCCAGGAGGCCACCAGTCCAACCGTCCAAGGGAAAAGCCCAAAACTTCCAACACCTTAGGCTTTGGTGAAGGAATCTACGCTCTTCTTTTTAAGCATTTGAGACCATTTTAGTCAAAAGTTAATTTGCAAGACGATAGTAGGTAAGGTATCTTCAATTCCAAGACATGGATTTTTATAATTTGGATAATAGGAATTTATACAAGGGGAAAAGCAAGTAAAGGACAAAAACAAGAAATCAAGTATATATGCCAAAATCTAGTTTGGTGCAGCTACCCATCTACCTAGTATCCATAAGAAATTATACTATACATTAATTTGCTTCGAGTATGCTTTCACGAAATGTGTTGGCCATTCGTATGAACAAAATACTTTCAAACCCATATATGTATTTTAATGTATGCACTTTTAAATCTTTCTAAACACGTTTCTTCCTCTTCTCTTTTTTAGAACAAATTATCTGTATTTTATACTAATGTATAGTTATTTTATGATCTATAAATCATTGTGTAAACAGTGAAATAGTGAATTCCACATATAAAACAAGATATTGCACAGAAAAAAGTATGTTTTAAGTTTAACAAATAAGTAACTTTTAAAGAGGTCCAACTATCTAGGCAACTATAGTGCAATTGAGAAAATTATTTAAAAGAGGGAGTACATTACACTCGTAAATCAAAATATTAACTATTTGACAGTCTCGAAAAATCTATAATTAAGTCTAGCTGGCATTGGTTGTGCAGAACTCTAAGGGCTTGTTTCGTAGAAGGATATCGGAGGGGATATAGATTTGGGATAAAGATATCCGAGTGGAGAGTATCCTGTGTTTGTTACGTTTTTACTACTTGGACATTATTTTCCCCATATTTACCGGCCAAACTACCCCTTGGGTCCGCTTTGTCCCCTTCATTTTACACCTTGATGTGTGTGTGTGTGTGTGTGTGAGAGAGAGAGAGAGAGAGAGAGAGAGAGAGAGAGAGAATTTGGACAAAATAACTTCTTTTTTTGTCTAAACGGTTTGGTTGGGAAAAAATACCTATTTTGTTTAAGGGAAAATTAGGTATTTTACACTATATATTGCACATTATCCACCCATCATATCTCATTCTAAAAGAAGTAAACAAATCATTGTAACTTTAAACTTTCTTTCTAAAATAATCTCCTCACCAACTATATTCATTTCTTTATTCCTCTCTTATTGATTATATCGATCTCCTTCTTCCCTTCAAATCATATAATCCGCAAAGAATGAGCAAATATGAAACAGATTTAAGTTGCTGTTTGCAGCCAATATGAAACAACATCGTGCAACTAAAGGATTTGAAGTTGTAAGTTGCTGGCTTAATCTCAGTCGTCGGATGACTTCATTAAAGAGGTGTCAACTTGTAGTGAAAAACTTTGGTAGATGGTTGGGAGAGAAAGGTGTGGAGAGGATATGGATCCTGATAGCAATGAATGCCCTCCCACAGATGCATTGGTTTTGATTGGCGTACGTACGTCACTACAAAAGCGAAAGCAAATTAGCAGTAGTAAAAAGGAAAGCCTTCCAAAGCAAAAGGCATGCATGCTTCCAAAAAGAGAAGGGGTGTCGGTGATACCAACTTTAACACTTCACATAAAGCAAAATCCATGAATTAATTCTCACGTCCTTTTTTAAATAAATAAATAAAATTACCCTGAACTGCATTACTTCATGCAAAGTACACATGCTGACCTTTCCATTCCCGCCTAGCTAGTCCCACGAATCTTGCAAAAAAAAGCATTCACAAATAGTAACTATTCGAGCAAGGGGTAATCTGGTCATTCTATGAATGATTGACTAGTCATGATGATCACATTTTAGTCAGTAGTATGCTTTGATTTTTTAAATTAGAAAGAGAGAGAGAGTTAAGTGTTTTTTTTTTTTTCTTTTGACCTATAGCCACGATTCCAAAGAATTGGAGGGGCCTAAAGCCTAATTTCAAAAGCATTTAATTCGTGGCAGGATCAAGGAATCAGGGGAGCTTGAAATGTCAGATTAAATGGTTAAATACAAGGCATTTCAGTTATCTATCCATGATGGGGTTCTGGGGTTCTTGTATCTTTGTGTGTTTTGGTTTTAGGTAAGTGGATATCAGTTTGAGTGTTGTTGAGCTCTCGGTTGTGGTGTTTATGGGTTCCATTCAACTTTTTGTTGGATGCGGTTATTCTTGTTTTTGTTCTTAGGTCTTTCTTTCTCTTCATGTATCAACATCATAAAGCGAGTGGTTTGTCCCTCTTTTTGCTTTTTTGATGTACCCTTTGTTGAATTTTTAATAAATTTTTGTCATTTCAATTTTATTTTTTATTTTTGGGGGTTAAAGCCTGATTAAATTTCACCTTATTTGATTTTACCGTAAAAGAACGGCTGTCGACTGCCCCAAACCCAAATCTCTCTCTCATCTTGTGTTTTCCCTTTCTTCCCCCAACGTTTTGCCCTAATGAACCTAGCGGTATGGTTGTTGAAGGAGGACAACTAGCACCAAAAGGACGTTGTTGAACACCACGCCATTGCTACGTATACTACCACATGATCCCACCATCGGTATGTTCAAAGATATATTCCGAGGGTTTGACACGGACTCTATCATAAATGTTTTTCATGACATGAATGAGCGTTGAGCACAGTTTAAAATACTTGATATTACTTATTAATTAGTAGAGAGGATTGGGTAAACGTTAATACTTTTGCAATCTAAGTTGATATGACAAACGCGTTTTTTTTTTTTCACTAGATATGAGAAACACGTTTAGTTTTATATGTATTGGTGTTATTTTGTATTTTTTTGAGTTAGTAAAATTCACACAATTGTGTCTCTTTTTTTAATCTTTTTTATTATATATATTCGCCCCCGCTACGTAAAAATCCTGGCTCCGTCCCCGTATAGTTTGCATAATAGGATTACATAATTTACGTTTTTTGTTTGCTTCAAAATTACCACAATTATCAAACCCCATGACGTGTCCTAGTACTAGAGGTGGGACGGACGCATGCATGGAACCACTTTGCTAGTGACATCTATCTGTGTGTTCACATGTAGCTGTATAAGTGCTTTTCGGGGAGATTGACGTAACATATGTTGGCGAACCAAACTTAACTTTAGATGCTTTTCAAAAAAAATATTTCGATAACCGGATGTCCAAATTAAAGCAGTTTGCGCACACCTCAACTAATGCTAGGGACATAAAGATAACGACTGGACATAACCCTCAGTAAAAATTAATGGAATAGCAAATGGAAAGGGACATGATGATAGTTTTCGTCTCCCACGATCAAATAGCTTTTGTAAAGCTAAAGATGAATTTCATAATAATGTAGGGGAGTACTCATGCAAAGAGGCATGCATGATAAGTAATCTTTTTGATTGAATTGATGGATTGATTGTGGGTTGTGATCGAACGTGAACTTTGGCATTGAAATAGCTAGGTTTGTCTGTTATTATGATGTATCCGAATTGGTGTACTTGTTGGTACACATTGACAGATAGACTTTCGAATTTCCGTTTGACCGAAAAAAGGAAAAAAAAGATAGGCTTTCCGAAAAGCCGTACTGGCTGTCTAGCTACGTGCAATCTTCTGTAACTTCTAACAAAAAAAATTCACAATGATGCATGACCCGTCAAAATGGAGGAGGCTCCCATCCAGTTCCCATGGTTCAGTTTTCCGTTCAGTTTGGGCCGTTTGTGGGCCCTTTTCAGATCCACAAAGATTATCGGAATAGTTCATTTTTTAAAGCTCGTCGAGCACATCGAAAATTAAGTTGATCGGATACCGTTTGATATGATTTCGAAATTCATTTTTTATGCATTTATCCCAGCCACTTTTTGAGGTTATTTTTTCATCCTCGTATTCAAAAGAAAAAAAAAATCCTGTTTTATCCTTATTGCACTATTTTCTTGATTTTGTGGGATACAATAGATGCACAATTTTTTGGCATTGAAACTAAACATGGAGGTCCTGTCCAACAAATCCCATATTTCAGGCTTCCCATTTCTTCAATTCTGGAACTTTTGAACGGTAATTTGCCAACCCACCATTTCAAAGCTTCTGTTTTCAAAGCAGGGACGCGAAACCCCTCTATTTTTTCTCAGAATTGAATCGCCACCCCGCCGTCGACTTCCGTCACTCATCCCGACGCCCAGCTCCTCGGCCTCAAATGCTTAGTCCGTCGCTCATCTTGTATTCCATCCCGTCCCTTCATCATCGTCACTCATATTTGGCGAGTTATACAGTACGTGTCGGGTTTTTGCAAATAGTTGTTTACTAGTATTTTGTTAGGCAATTAAATTGGATGCTTGTGGGTCGTTTGGTTTTCCGACTTATATCCGTTGTGGCTTTTATATACCACATATTTGGTGCTTATTCTTGCAAAACTGCCAAACATATATAATAAAAGCGATAAACGACGGAAATTGATTTTGCCACTCCCCTCCCCTTTTTGTTAAGAGAATAAATTATTTACACTGCCGGTGTAAACATTTGTTTCCGCCAAATCAATTGCATCGCAACACGTGTCAAAATAATGGTCTCAATTAATAAAACATGGCAACGTGGCGCAATGCAATTGATTTGAAGGAAACAAATGTTTACACCGGCTGTGTAAATAATTTATTCTCTTTTGTTAATGCCACTCCATTTCTCTCACAAAACAAATCATCTAATCAAAACAAAAATGGGAGTGACAAAATCACTCCCCTAAACAAAAGCAATTGATTAACAAAACAAATTTGTCTAGGTAACCTATTGAGCCGGCAATCCTGTTACTAGTTTTTGTTCAGGATTACAACCTTAATTAACTATTAGGATTGTGTTCAAGAATTAATCTATATCTGACTCCCTGTTCTCTTGAACTTAACTTAATCTTAACTTAAATCTTAAAATTTTTTCCTTATTTAAATTTTTTTTGCATTTGTTAGTTTTGCAAAAAAACTTGTGTGGGTTATCAATTCATTCATCTCAACGAGAGGAATTGAAAAAGTATTTTTTATTTATTTTTACTTTTACCCAAGTATTTTGAGAAATAAACACTTTTTTAGAGCAAAAATGTCATTTTTTTTTGGCTAAAAAGTGGTTATTTATCAAAATATTTAGGTAAAAGTGTCAAAATTTTACTTTTCTGATTTCTCTCGTCGAGACGAATCAATAACCCACAAAAGTTTGGCTCAAAACTAACAAATGCAAAAAAAATTCAAATAAGAACAAAACTCCCAGATTTAAGTTAAGTTCAATTCAAGAGAACGGGACAGGACCCTTAATATTTTTATGCCGATTGAGGTAAGATAATACTTTATTCCCTCGCAATTATGTCAACCAAGATACGATGACCGGCATACGAAAAATTCAAACTTGAATAGATATCAATATGTCAACCAAGATAAGATGACCGGCATACGAGTATTGATTATGTTCGGTTACTCTTATGAACTTTGGGACAAATTATAAATAAATATCAGGTGATGAAGTTGTACGTACCCGCTTACAATTTTACTTTATTCAACCTTATTTTAGAAAAATACTAATGATCCTTTCTTTGAGTAACAACGGATTTGGAGCTGTTGTGATTGGGACACAACAAATGTATATATTCTTACTATACTATATATGAGATCCATCGTTCCAGGTCCCAAAAAGTGATCCAGGCCATTTATCTTGTTCTATTTATCAAATTTGTCACATAAGCGGGGAAAAAAAAAAACAGTGGTTAGACATCCATAGCGATATGATAAGAAATGTTTGTTTTGAAGTTAATTCTCAATTTAATACAAGCCATTAAATTTTCTCAAGCCAAATTTGTTTGATCCGTTCATGCCATTTTCGAATGTCCTATTACCCTGATTTTTTTTCATATACGACAAACAGGATGAATCGAACAAAATGAACAGATCGAATAAGTTTTTTTAAGCCCGCAAATGGCTTATATACAAGTCGCAGTAGAGCTCCCAGAACCCATGTTGTAAATTAACATGTCAGTCATTACCAAGACTTCGATATTTATAAATTGCAGATTTTTTTTTCATTTGTGTACAAGATATATATAATCTATAAATTACTAGATGCTATTTTCAAGATACAAAGTAATTGGTAAGACGTGCTCTGTATTACTATTTTCTGAGTCGATACTTTTCGAATTTGTCAACCTAGCTAGAATGGTTGAAATGGACGAGCACGTAATTTTATAAATTTACAGTTGTAATTAACACGTTAGCTGGAAATCAAATCGATCCACTTTAGTCAACTGGATCAATCGTCACTAATTACTATCGGCTACCAATATTACTGTTAGTTTTTTTTTTGCCATTGTTAAAACGATAGCCGATGATATTATAGATCCAATAAACAGCACATCAAGAGAATTTCATCTCTAAACAAGGAATCAAGAAACCAAACAGGAGGGGACTTATTCCAAAGACTACACCCAACTCCAACTAAACCCATCGCTCCAAACAGTTGGAGTACTGCAAAAAATAACCAAAAATACCCACACAGGGGTGATAGGAGCCCCACATACGGGGAGAAATCCCATACAGGGGACACTAAAAAAGAGAACAAAAAAGAGAAAAATCGGTAACAGAATCGAACGGAGTTCGCCGTACCAGAGCAGACTTCATCCGCCAACCTAGATCTCCTACTTCAGAGGGGGAGAACACCTCCAACGACCACGATCTGCAAGACACAACCTCCAAAGGCCGTCAGACTACACTGCGGAAGAGGTGAAGGAGGAACGGCAGATTTGTTCATGTTAGATCGATTCAAATTGTTCGATAAATTACTTAAACACTTAATTAAATCAACCCAATCTACTTTAGCCACTTGTATCAAAAAATTATTCAGCAGTAATCAATTTGTCTAACCTTTGTTAACCACCACTAACCATTGTTAGTTACTGTTTCATGTTGATTGATTCTAGTCGTTGGAACAATTGGTTTTTTTTTTTTTTTTTATAATCAAAATGGTAATAGCTTCATTGATAGGAAATATAGATACACAAGATAATCAATCACCTAGAAGTCTAGAACTAGCATCTGTGCTTAAATTTTTGACTAGAAAGATACAAAGGACGATAATCTTCCCAGGTACAGGCAACCAAATCACTACTATCTCTTCTCATCAATGAGTAGGCCACCTTAGTCGCACTCAAAAAAAAAAAAAAAAAAAAACCTCACAATGATATAATGAAAAATCCAAACACCAATAGTAGCGAGGCCGTCAATATTGGATCGCCACCACAACCACTTTCTTTCATAAGAGAACACCACCACCACCACTATTGGAATTTGAACACCTTTATGATGAAGAGGAAGCTGAGAAAGGAAAAGAGAGGGATAACACGAAGAAACTCTCATATTTGAGATCAAGAGATAAAACTCTCACTAAAAAGGAGGGGTTACTGAAAGCAAGGAAAAAAAATCTCCATGGAGGAAGAAAATACCCCAAAGCCCTCCCCTTCTGCCACCCTAACATTAGGATTTAGCACTAATAGATGGATTGGATTTTATTAACCAACATTAGGATTTAGGCCTTTTTCTTGATATATCTTTATGATACCACCCAAGCATATATATATTTTTAAAAGTTAGTATAATTTACTATAATAATTTTGGAAAGTAAATAATATGTTTTGATAAAAAAATTTGCATTTTGCAAAATTATTGTAATAATCATTACCATGAGGTAGAAATTCAAAGTAGGTTAAATTGTCTTCTCACTAAGAGCATCATCATCAGCTTCGCCAAATTTCGAACCAAATTATAACATATTTAAAAGTCACTTTTCTATTTTACCTAGTCACCTTTGCAAATTCATACTACATTGCTAATAACTCTATTTTCTTAAAATACTATTACTATTAGTTTGCACATTCTTTAATATTATTTAAATTATTAATATGAGTTGAATCAGCCATGAACTATCAAAAGGGGTGATCAGTGTTTTGTTCTTTAGTGAAAAATGTTATTTTTCTTTACGAAAAAGGAACAGTTTCTCTTGGTTTCTAGTGAGGTCCCAAACGGGGAAAAAGATTATGATAAGGGTACCTGCATCTGTATGGGCAATGGGGGCCTCACCTGATCATCCTTTTGGTGGGATAATTGGACAGGGAATGGACCCATCCCTGCGGGTAACCTTAAAAGTTATTAATGGAGGTATTTGAAGGGGTTTGTGTCCATCAAACATATTTATCGCGAAGTAAATTATTGTGCGGATGTATTAGTAAAGAACGCACCAATTTCGATGGGAGATTTATATATTTACCCTTGTACTGCTAATCTACTTTATATGGATTTGATAGGGATTGTATACTCTCAGCTTGCAAACTCTTAATTTAAGTTTTAATGCATCATCTTGATAGCAATATATATATATGGATGATGCAATGGTGTCTCCGGTCATTTTGAGAATACTGTAATTTTTGGCATAACTTCATCATTATGAGTATAACTAAAACCCATTACAAACATAACCGAACCAAAACAAAGTATAATCAAGGAATATCCAAAAAACTAACCAAGGCATAACTAAATCCAATCAAGGCATAACAAATAAGTTATGCTTTGCTATGGTTCTGTTATGCTCATAATGATTTTGGTTATACTCATAATGGTTTTGTTATGTCAAAAGTTACGGTGTCCCCAAAATGACCGGAAACACCGAAGTCATTCCCTATATATATATATATATATATATATATATCCGTTTCGAGTAATTATTTCATGCCCCTGCAGCATCACGTGGTGGTATCCCAAACTCTACTCTATCACATATTTGTGTGAGCTCTACACACTTTGTGGTGGAGACTACACAAATGTGTGGTAGAGGAAGAGTTTGAGACACTATGTGGCATTACCCCAAGGCATTAAATGATTTTTCTTCCGTTTCTGATGTAAGTGATTATTACGAAAAAAAGTTTTAATTTTTGAAATAGAAAATAAAGTATTTTCGTACATGATTTTTAAATTTTTTTTAATACCAATTAAAAAGTTGGTTGAGATTTTAATTTACTGTCTAGAAAGTTAAAATATAATGAATGAAAATATATAATTTTGTAATCTCAAAATTTCACGTCTTTTTTAGTAAACAAAAGAATACGTTAAGCCAATTTGAGTCAATGAAATTACGATTTTGTTAAAAAAATTGAGAAACCACCTCATTTCCAACGAAACAACTCTCCACACATTTTATCTGTGATTTCCATCGACTGGTTGTGATTTAAGTATTTTTCAATCCAATAGTCTATACTTTGTGAGGCATAGAAAACACATACTCCTAGTACACAATCACTCATTGGTTTCTATAAAGAAGTCAAATGTGATTCGCTCTGTCTGTTAGTGTAAATTGTTGAGATAGCCAGCTAGGGTCAATGATAGAGAGAGAGATAGAGAGAGGGGTAAAACACAGTTGGCGTAATTGACCATTTGGTTTGGAGTTTCTGACTTCAGTGGGTTTCCAGAAAGCTGGAGAGAGAGGGAAGGAAAGGAGCCCTGTGCAGTTTCTTGAATTCTTGAAAACCCTTCTTGTTCTCTAGAACCATTTCTTTGCTATGTTAGGTTGAGTGTCTTTTGTGCTCTCTTCTTTGCCCATATTTTGAGGATCTGAGCGTTGGTTTCTAGAGTTCGAGGTTATGATTCTCTCTTTGTTTCTGTTTCTTCCAATTTAATTCTCTTGTTTGACTTTCTATTGTTTTCTCTCGTGTCACCGACCCAGAATGTCAATGTGGTCCTCTTGATTTCAATACTTGAACCCTGAAATCTGTTGTGGGTTTTGTCTTTTTTTTACCTCAAGAATGTTTAATCTGGGGTTTTCATTGAGATGCTTTCACCCAATTTCTTGTTTTTCTCTTTGAATTTTGCCTTAAAGCAAAGCCCCAGGGGTTTCCCTCCTTAACCTAGGGTTTTGATTTTTGAAACCAAAGCTTAGATTCTGGGTAAGCTTTTACATTTATTCCTCTTGCTTCCTTTTGACAACAGGTTTGAAACCAAAACCTGCTTTTTGGGTTTTCAAACTTCATGGGCTAAACAAAAATCTCATAAGTTCTATTACAGTGAAGCTTGAGCCTGTTTATCTTTCTTGGGTTCTTTCAATGCATATTTCACTATGGAAGCCAATCTCTCACTGTGCTTCTCTGATTCTGGACAAGAAGAGAAGAGAAAAAGATGGGTCTAGCCACTCATCCCAAGAAATCAACAGAAACCCATCAATTCTTAGAAAATTGCAAGAGCACAAGCTCAGGGAAGCTCTTGAGGAAGCATCTGAAGATGGGTCCCTTGTTAAATCCCAAGAAATGGATTTCGAATCGGCTGCTCCGAATCAAGGAAATGGCTTAGGGAGATCAAGATCCCTTGCTAGGCTCAATGCCCAGAAGGAATTCCTCAGAGCCACTTCTCTTGTGGCCGACCACAAATTCGAATCCGAAGACTCCATTCCTTGCCTAAATGAATCTTTCGACAAGTTCCTTACAGTGTACCCGAAGTACCAATCGTCCGAAAAGGTCGATGAGCTGAGGGAAAATGAGTATGCAAACCTATCGGGGTCACACCCTAAGGTATGTCTTGATTATTGTGGATTTGGGTTGTTTTCTTTTCTCCAAACAGTTCAGTATTGGGAATCATCCACATTTAGCTTATCTGAGATTACTACAAATTTGAGCAATCATGTCTTATATGGAGGTGCTGGGGAGGGCACTATAGAACGTGATATAAAGACTAGGATTATGGATTATTTGAACATCCCTGAGAACGAATATGGCCTTGTTTTTACTGTCAGTAGAGGGTCCGCATTTCAATTGCTAGCTGAATCATACCCTTTTCAAACAAACAAGAAGTTGTTAACCATGTTTGATCATGAGAGCCAGTCGGTCAATATGATGGCTCAGGGTGCCAGAGATAAAGGTGCAGAAGTTCACAGTGCTTGGTTTAAATGGCCAACCCTCAAATTATGCTCAACTGATCTCAGAAAGCGGATTTCAAACAAGAAAAAGAGGAAAAAGGATTCGGCAACTGGTCTTTTTGTGTTTCCTGTCCAGTCTAGAGTCACTGGTGCTAAGTATTCATACCAGTGGATGGCATTAGCTCAACAGAACAATTGGCATGTCTTGCTTGATGCTGGGTCATTAGGTCCCAAAGACATGGATTCTCTTGGATTGTCTCTCTTTAGGCCGGATTTCATTATCACCTCATTTTATAGGGTATTTGGCTATGACCCAACTGGATTTGGGTGTCTTCTCATTAAAAAGTCAGTGCTGGGGAGCCTTCAAAATCGGTCTGGGCACACTGGTTCTGGTATCGTCAAAATTACCCCAGTTTTTCCTCTGTACCTGAGTGACTCTGCTGATGGGTTACCTGAATTTCATGGAGTTGAAGATGATGAAGCCTGCGGGGATGGGGAATTATCTACTGCAACTCACCCAAGGCAGCTGTTGCCTGCCTTTTCTGGTGTTTACACTTCTGCTCAGGTGAGGGATGTATTTGAGACTCAGATGGATCCGGATAACAGCTCTGATAAGGATGGGGCAAGCACCATATGTGAAGAAACTGAGAGTATGTGTGCTGGAGAGGTGATGCGGAGTCCTGTTTTCAGTGAAGATGAGTCATCCGAAAACTCGATATGGATTGATTTGGGTCAGAGTCCTTTGGGGTCAAATGACAAACAGAAGGATTCCTCTCCCGTACCGCCTGTTTGGTTTACTGGGAAGAAGACCAAGCGCCTTTCTCCAAAACCGTCATCCAAATCTTCCAACTGCCCAGTATACGATGAAGAGGTGCATCCAGCTTCCGCGGAGGACACCCACATGCTGTCATTCGATGCTGCTGTTCTATCTGTGTCACAGGATTCTGAACATCTTAAGGAAGTTACAGAAGAACAACCATTAACTGTAGAACAATCTTTTTCTCAAAATGGTGAAAAGGATTTAGGCCAGAAAAATGATCTGGAAATCCAGGAGGAACCTCAAGCAAGGAAATATTCTGGGGTAAGTAGATCTCGCCTAAAAGAGTCCCCGGACAATGGCACAACCTCTGAGATTTGTATGGAGTCGAAATCGAGCATGATAAGAAGAGAGACAGAAGGGGAGTTTAGGTTGTTGGGGAGGAGGGAAGGTGGTAGGTTTTTTGGGGTGGAAGAGATTGAACAGCCTGATAGCAAGGGAAGAAAGTTATCGTCTGGTTCGGAAGATCACCATACGGAGCATCTGAGCAACACAATCGAACCAGGAGACTTATCGGCCGCAAGTTTGGATGATGAGGAGTACGTCAGTGATGGAGAATATGGTGACGGGCAAGATTCAGACCGAAGGGAACCTGAGATAGAGTGCAGGCATCTTGATCACATAAACATGTTGGGTCTCAACAAGACCACTCTCAGGTTGAGGTTCTTGATCAACTGGCTTGTGACATCGTTACTGCGGTTAAGGTTACCCTCTCTTGATGGGAAGGAACCTGTGCCACTCGTTCACATTTATGGCCCCAAGATTGAGTACGAAAGGGGTGCTTCTGTAGCTTTCAATGTGAGAGATGGAAATCAGGGTCTAATCAATCCTGAACTCGTCCAGAAGCTGGCGGAGATAAATGGTATCTCTCTCGGGATTGGTATTCTAAGTCACATAAGGATTTTGGACAGTCTGAAACAGCAACGAGGGTATCTCAATCTTGACGAGACTGCCCTTTGCAGGCCAATGGAAACTGAGGGGCGCGATCGAAAAAGTGGGTTCATTCGAGTTGAAGTTGTCACAGCTTCTCTTGGCTTTTTGACTAATTTCAATGATGTTTACACGCTGTGGGCATTTGTTGCAAAGTTCCTTGATCCAGCATTTATCAGAGAGGGTGGATCTCAAACTGCTGCTGAATGTTCAGAGGCATAAGGCTGCAATCAAGTATGTAGTACTGACTCTACATTGTATTTCAATGTAAAGATGGATCTGCGCAGTGTAATGGTTTTGGGAAATTGCATTGACAGAATGAGGAGTTGATGGTTTTATGTGCGATGTCCTTTGATCTTTCCTGGAGGCGGCTCAGCAGCAAGCGGGTGGATTTGTTCATTCATGTTCAGAATTGCTTGGAGTTTCCTTTTTTGCCTTCCAGGGGTATCCTAGTTTTGTAGGGTTTGGATTTTGATGTTCAAAAAAGAAAGTTCTATGATAGGAGTGTGCTATACAAGCTTGTTTTTCTCTGCTTGTGTGTAAGATTCAGCTTTATATGCCGAGCAAAAAAAAAAGATTCAGCTTTATATAAATTTGTTCTATGATAGGAATGTGCCACAGAATCCATACCATGTACTGCTTCTATGGTGTCAATGTTTTCCTAATTGTTTTCTCACTTTTGTTTTGATTTTTGTTTTTGCTTTCAACTAGTTATGAGAGTAGCTGGAATTTCTTTGTCCGGTCGAAAGGGTATAACTACTGCGGTTTTTTGCACAACTAGTATTGAGAAAGGTTTTTTTTTTTTTGAAGAACAGGTGGAGAGGTATATAGAGAAATGGAGGAAATAAGTGAGAGAAAACTTGTTGAAAACCATGGTGAGAGAGGGGGTGGTTCTAGAAACCCCAATTAACCAAGCCGGGCAAATGAAAAAAGTTGCCTTTCTATGGAGTATAAACTTCAACACTGGGTACACCGCATTACCAGTTTCAAATTCAGTAACTATGGTTGCGAATCTTTTTTGCATTTACTTCACCAATTTCTGCACCGTAATTGGTCCTGGCCATCTAGTTGCATGATGTGTAACCGTGCACGCAGTGCTCTCTACCTGGGATGCTATAGTCACTTGGTTGATATCAGTCAATTTTTGCAAGGAAATCTTGTCAACCGTGGAACTACGTGACAGCAACAATTCATCGGTAACCTGCATGCGCTTCTTCGACATTTAACCCATTGATCAATTTATCGCTAGATGTATAGTTCATTTGATTTAAATTTGTCGTTTACGTGTACAATTATATCAGCTGTATCTTTCATTGCCCAGTTGCCTCTCACTTATTATTCGCAGATGATTCTGTTGTGTAATAAGATCCATGGCATGGGTCCACTGCCACAACAAAACAAAGCAAGCAAAATAGATGGAGGAACAACAAACAAGCTACTAAAAACATAACGATCTATGTCTTGAACGAACAAGATTACTAAGGATTGAGAAACCAGGCCCCCATGCGCCTCAAGGATTGAAGTATAACCACGTCCATCCAAAAGCCAGAGACCATGGCCACCTGCAGAAAATAATAGAAAAAAAAAAAAGAGAACCTAACTTTACAAAAATAAGTGAACATACTCGCAACTTCACAGGTCGGATCGGGGGGGAAAAAAATACTACACAAATGAATGTGTACAGGTCCAAACACCGATCGACAATGAGGGGGCCGAATTGAGTTGGGTCGCTACAACTATCTTCTATTGTAAGCGAGCTTTTCTTTTATTAAGAAGAATGATGGCAAATACAGAACCACAAAATCATGGCAAGCATACAACTAGATCCTAAGTGTTACACATATCCAAGAGAAAAGAAAACTAGGGCACCACATCCGGGGGGGTTTCTTACTCTCTAAAATCCTAATTAATCAGCTGGGTTGACAATGTAAGACATTGAATGGAGAGAGGCCAACATTGTGCAAGCACGACATCATACCCCTGAAACGGGATGCTATTTTAACCAGTCTCGTCAAGGCAAAGCATGACTCTATCGAGCAAAAACTAGATTTCCTTGGCCATTTGGCCTCAAATACTCGTAGTTTCTTTCTAGAACCCAAATAACCCCCTCCCCCTTGTCTCAAAACGCAGGCCCTAGCTTTCTGTGTGTGCGCTCACTTGCTTGCTTGTGTGCGGGGGGGGGGGGGGGGGGGGGGGGGGGCGCTGATTCGAACTGATTAATCCTTATGACAACAGATATCCAAAAAACCAAACAAAATATCAGTGAAAAGGGAAAAAAGACCGTTATAAAAACAAAATATCACCTCCTACCCCACAGATAGACTAGGTCATCTGCAACTTGTCACCTACTATGTTCGCATTGCACTTTTCGTGGCTTCCCAAGGTTCGCACTTCATCTGAGTGGCAAAATGCAAACAAGGTATGCTGCTTAATTTTGTCAACTCAGTTGAGCCTCTAAACGCAATGTCGATCAAGATTGCATTCCTATCTGCATGTCCATATCTCTTCCCAAGTTACACACTCTAAATATTCATTTTTCCAAAGCTAGTAGTCAAAATCGTTCAGAACTCAACCGGGAAAATGCATCACATGGACTTTTCTTCTTCTTCTAAGTCTTCACCATCATCTTCTTCTTCTTCTTCTCATTTTGCTTCTGGTTCTCCGCCTCCTCCTTCTACTTCTCCTCTTCCCCAGAAGAAGACATGCCTTCTCCTTCTTCATCTCCTGTCATTCCATATAATCTAAGCATTATTTCACGATCTCGTTGACATATCCTTTTGTATGCCTCTTCCATGGGTTCTTCAAAATAGTGTTTGACAAGGATGAACATCTTGCACAGCAAATACTCGTAATTGGGGATTTTCTCTTTAAGAGCACGGAGATGACTGTCTGCCACCTCTATGTTGGGATTGATAATTGTTAGAGATTTTCAAAATAAAAGAGTCGTCGTTTTGGTTTTGTAAATTTTCTTATTTCCTTAGAATGCTTGTTTTCCTCTTTGTAAGTTTTGTCCCACATTAGCTAGTTGAAAGATGTTGGAATGGTATATATTAGGGAACATTCCTAATATGATTAAACAATGATCTAGTGTGGTGCAGCCCTATGGTGCTTTGCACCATACCGGCTACGCATTCACATGTGCGCGCGGCATGGGCTGTGGCGCTTTAGCGGCGCACTTTGCACTTAGCACGTCAGCGCCTTGTAGGCGCCATTTCTTATTGCAAGTTGGCGGTAAGGTGGCGCTGACGTGGATGTCGCGTGTCACACACGTGGCAGGTGAGTCACACGGAGTGGTTCCGATCAAGTGCAACTCGAGCCTACGGGTGCGCTGGTTCATGGAGTTGCGATCGTAGCCGTCGACCACGAATGGGCACAATCCAACGGATTGGATCAAATCTGATTCGATATGAATGAAACAGTACACCAGTTCGGTGTGACTGGGTGTGACTGGTCGATCAAGATCGTAAGATCTGATCCAACGGTCAAACTAGATCGAGTATGTACCCTTTCACAATGGGTGCATAGTGGCCTATAAATAAACCACTACTTGTCAGAATCCATATACACACATATGCCGAATTTCTCCCACATCTCTCTCTATATTTCCTAGCATTCATTCTACGTTCTGTTTTACTGCAGAAAACATAATTCAGTGGTTCTCGATTCTTATATTCGTTCAGCAGGTATTCTGTCTGTTTCGTTAGTGCAAACACAAACGAAAAGAACTTCAAGTTCGGGCTTTGATTTATCTTGAAGGCAGATTTTCTGTAACCCTTTGCATACCATTTAATGGGGGCAAATACTGTCTTTAAGAAAGCGATATAGTCATGACTCAAAGTGTATTTCAGGTTTGGTGGAGATTTCGTCAACAGTTCAGAATTTGCAGCAAACATCTTTCCAACAATCTAAAGACATTATTTGGCAATGGCGATGTCTCTAAAAAAAATGACGCAAGACTTTCTGAAATTGGAGCGGTTTGAAGGTGGGAATTTCAGGCGTTGGCAGAAGAAAGTGCACTTCTTGCTAACCACCTTGAAAGTGGTTTATGTTCTGACTACTCCGAGTCCGGTGATACCGGAAGAGTCAGATGATGAAACTATGGAGTAAGCTCGTGAAATGGGCAAATGGGAGAATGATGACTACATCTGTAGAGGACACATCCTCAATGCACTATCGGATTCACTATTCGACGTCTATCAGAATTCAATGACAGCAAAGGAACTTTGGGATGCACTCAACAATAAGTATCTTTCTGATGACGCTACAAGTAAGAAGTTTCTTGTTAGTTAGTTTATGAATTATCGCATGGTTGATACAAAGTCGGTCATTGATCAGTTGCATGAGATTCAGTACATTCTCAGTTAGTTTAAGGTAAAGAATATGCATATGGATGAATCTATTATTGTCTCCTCTATTATTGACAAACTGCCTACATCTTAGAAAGACTACAAAAAGGAACTCAAACACAAGACCGATGAATTCACCCTTGATCAGTTGGCACAACACCTTTGGGTGGAGGAAGAGACAAGGCGTCAGGAGGGTAAGGATAATTCTACTTCTAAAGTTCATGTGGTGGAAGAAAGTTTCAACAAGAAACGCAAGAACAAAGGCAGTGATAAGTCTTTTGGTAAGTGAAAGAAACAGAAACTGGATCCTACCAACACTGGTTGCTGGCATTGCTGCAAACCTGGGCATCTTAAGAAAGATTGTCGATCCCTGAAAAGGAAGAACTCTAGTGGAAATCCAGGAGCATCTGGGGCAAAGAATTCTAAATTCATTGTTGTTGTTTCCGAGGCGAATATCCTCAAAGATGCTGGACATTGGTGGATTGATTCTGGTGCGACAAAGCATGTCTGCAATGACAATAGGTTCTTTACCGAGTATAAACCAGTTGCAGATGGCACCATTCTGTTTATGGGAAATGCATCAACTGCACCCTATAAAAGCAAAGGTAAAGTGGATTTAGAGTTCACTTCTGGTAAGACGCTAACTCTTACTAATGTGTATCATGTATCGAAAGTTATGAAGAATCTCGTGTTTGCAAGTCTATCTAATAAGTATAGCTTTAAGGCAGTGTTTGAGTCGGGCAAAATTGTTGTGTCCAAGGGTGGTGTGTTTGTTGGCAAAGGCTATGTAACCGAGGGGATGTAAACCCATAGCAAAACCCAATCAACTAGTTCCTTGAAGTATGTGTTTAAAGTTTAGCAATGGAACCATGAAAGAGATTTGTGGAGGAACTTTCTTAACATCCTTGCATGAATTTCAGCTATCATTTTTCACATTCCCAAATGAATTTCAGTCATCATCCACTGGATCAAGAGACTAGAATAAGGAGAAAACAGGGGAGAATAAACAGAGTAAGGTTTAGTACACTTGAAGGATGTGTTCAAACAATGAAACTATGATATTTTTGGAGGAAAACTAGGCGGGGAAACATACGTAAAACTCGGGATTCGCTATTGATGATAAGAAGATATGAACGAAAGAAACAAGTGGTCACGCTCGTATGCATAAATTAGAAATACAAAATGTATTCCGAGCCATTTTCAATTAATTTGAAAAATCCCTGCACAACTACAACCTAAACAAAGTAGTCAAATTCTAGACATGCAGCTAATAATGTCAATACTCTAGGATTGGAAAAAAAATAGTGTTCAGCAAGTAAGCAATACAATAACATATCAACAATTCATGTATTTTGGGGTGCCCATCCAACTACGATTCTATAAGGGTAAAAGTTCGGGTTTCTCCTGGCTTGTGCTTCCACTTCTTCGTCACCCTAGAGAGAAAATTTTCCGTGTACTCTTCCTCTTCCCAATCGCAGTTGGGAGGAAAAACCAAACTTTCTACGAACACATTGACATCTACATCCGAACCACCATATCTGATTGGAGTAACCAATAAGAGCGAACGTCGTTCAACATTGTATGCCAAAACTAGAATGTCGTTGTCATTCATGTTCCGTAGCATTAGTAGTAGCCCTTTCTTTGTAAAACACAATGGCACCAAGTGATCTGAATAATCCAATCCTCTAAAATTAGACACTACGAACAACCTTGTCCAAGAATTCCCGTCGCCATATTTCTGCATTGCAAATACCTCAACATCGATCCCTTCACGCCTCCTACGGTCTCTGCAGAGAGCAAAGGCAAGGCATCCATCCAAGACTTCTAAACCATAAACTACTATATTCTTTTTTTCTCTCTCTCTTTCATTGTGGCATTGGCACCTCCGCAAATTCATTGGTCTGTGGATTGAAATAAATAATCAACTGCGGTCACGAGTGTTGTGCAGAAGCCGAACAAACAGACAGTGATTATGAATATTGAATCGAAGAAAAATAGATGTGTGAAGCAAACCAAACGTGAGAGAAATCAGACAAAAGGACAGAGAGACACACAGATATACGTGGTTCGGTTTTACTTTTGGATGTAAGCTTAGCCCATGGGCAGTCGATCGATGGCTTCACTAATCAAATACAAATGCTCAAAGAGCTACAAAGAAGAAGTCTGCAGAACTCTCCTACCAAAAGCCAAACCAATGAGGCAACTCTCTCAAACCCTAATCAAATACCTAATATTTGCTCTCACACAAATACAGAGGCAAAACAAGTGTATTTATACCCAAAGATAAGTTGTCTAACAAGTCCTAACCATATTGGGCTTAATTTGGAGCCCCTCAAAAACTCTAAAAACGAAGTCAAACGCGTTGTTTCGCATGCCCGCTGGTCCGGACCAAGTGTACGGCGGTTCGGACCAAAATATCAGAGAACGACGATCAAATCTAGAACAATCAGCCGAAGTTTGTTTGGATGGGGTCCGGACGCCCGAAGGTGCTGAGATTCATCCGGACGAACTTGTTCGTACCAGACTGCGGGCCAAAAAAATAGAAAGCTCCAGAAATGTGTAACAAGTGCTAGTCCGGACCACCAAGGCCTTGGTCCAGACTAATCAAGTTCCGCACTCCAAAATCAAACCGAAATTCAACAAATCTTCACCTCGGCGAGATATCCAAACCCAAATACCAAGTGAAGCCAAAACCAAAGTCAAATCGAACTACCACAAACCAAACTCTGTCTAAAAACTCGAACCAAAAGAGAGTCAAAGAGAGGACGAATCAAATCCAAGGAAGCAACCAAGTCCGTAACGAACAAACTAAACCGATCACCAAACTGCAGATGTACCCAAAACAAACCAAGCATCGGAACAACCTCACCAATTTCTGAAGCTTTGAGCAATCTTCAGAACCAAAAAACAAAGTTGCAACAACTCCAATCCAAGTTCCAATAGCCAAAACAAAATCCATAACCAAACCAAAAACCAAACCAAACCAAGAGCCAACCCCAAGACACAAAAGAACCAAACCGTCTTCAAGGCTGCCCCAAACCCACGCCCTAAGGCACATGCACCCCGCAGGGCGCTCAAACAAGTGCAAAGCGGATTAAGTCCAAAAAATATTTGAACTTAACCCCATAGACCATGCTCTTCAAATCTGCAGTACCAAATACCAATTTTCCAACTCACCGTTGAAACCCAAGTTAATCTTCAGATGATCTATCTCCACCAGCAGAAAATACCCAAACAAATTCTCAAAACCAAAATTCGAAGTATTGATCCAATAGTAGCGAGAATGAAAATCAACTAACAAACCAGATTAATACGTACCTTCAAGAGAATCAACATTCACCAAAGCAAACCCCTAAACAAAATCAAGTGCTCCAATGAAGCGGTCGACTGCCATGCCGAACTTGACTCCAAATTGCTTCTCCAAAACACAATGCTCCCCAAAACGAACCCCAAATTGCTTCCACAAATCACCAAAGCATTTGTGCACCAAAGCGGTAGTATCCAAAATAGATTCCCCAATATCCAAAGCGCCAGTGGCCGCTCCACCCAACACTTTAGTCCCTTCAAGAAAATACAAATTATTGCGCCTAATGCCCTCCATCACAACCAGATTGCCAAATGAAACCTTTAGAGCTTCACTCTTCAAAGTGATCACCGAACCTACTGACTCTAAGGCACCTAGAGCGATGAGATTATATTTCATGCTCGGTATATATCGAACGTTATCCAATGTCCAAATGAATCCATCATGCATAACAAAGCTGATTGTACCTATCCCCAAAGTCTTGCAAGCATGGCCATTACCCACAAGAATATCACCGCCATCTAACTCCTTCAAGTTAGAGAACCAATCCCTATTGGGACACACATGACAGCCACAACCAGAATCCAAAATCCACTTTGACTCCCTCGAGTGGCTAATAGGCATGAGACTTGCCAAAGCTTTCAAGTCATCATACTTGTCAGAAGCATAATTGGAATTAGAGTCCTTCTTACTCCTTAAGATAAGACAATCCCTTTTCCAATGACCTTTGTTATGACAGTAATCACACTCATCTTTTGCAATACCTATTGTATTCGCAAAAGAGGGAACTTTGCTCGATTGGGGCTGAGTCTTATTCCCTACAACCAAACCTTGACTGAATGTGTCATGTTGGATCTGCTTATCTCTTAAACGATACTCATTATTAACTAGAGAATTCGTCACATCCTCAAAACGACTTTCTTCCTTACCATATAACAAAGTAGTAACAAGGTGATCATACGAAGTAGGAAGAGAATTCAACAAAATCAAAGCCTTATCCTCGTCGAGAAAGCATCCAAATTCTGAAGGTCGGCAAGTATTTTATTAAAATTAGACAAGTGCTTGTTCATAGAACTACCTGTATGGAACGAGAAACGGAAGAGCTTCTTCTTCAAGTAGAGGCGGTTCTTTACGCTCTTGGTCATGAACGTATCCTCGAGCTTCTTCCAAAGATCCTTCGCCTTCGTCTCCTGCATAACAAAATACCTTTGATCTTTTGCGAGACATAACCGAATGGAACCACAAGCCTTATCCCAATCCTTATCGCTCATGTCCGCCGATTTGTCCTCCAAAGCAAAATCCAATCCTTGTTGAACCAAAACATCTAGAACTTCACACTGTCACATACCAAAATTGTTTGTCCCATCAAATTTTTCAACTTCAAATTTTGCATTCGAAACCAAAGACCTCACCGCGTAATCGGTGCCGGACCCGGTTGGTACCAATTTCTTAGACGACTCCTTAGACATCTTCAATCTAATTTTCCTAAATCACCAAACCAAAAATCCAAAGAATCAAGCAGAACAAATCGAAGCCTAGGTCGAAAACCTGGCTTTACTACCAGTTTGTTGTGCGGAAGCCGAACAAACAGACAATGATTATGAATATTGAGTCGAAGAAAAATAAATATCTGAAGCAAACCAAACTAATCAAACCAAACGTGAGAGAAATCAGACAAAAGGACAGAGAGACACAGATATGCGTGGTTCGGTCTTACTTTGGAATGTAAGCTTAGTCCACGGGCAGTTGATTGATGGCTTCACTAATCAAATACGAATGCTCAAAGAGCTACAAAGAAGAAGTCTGCAGAATTCTCCTACCAAAAGCCAAACCAATGAGGCAACTCTCTCAAACCCTAATCAAATACCTATATTTGCTCTCACACCAATAAAGAGGCAAAACAAGTGTATTTATACCCAAAGATAAGTTGCCTAACAAGTCCTAACCATATTGGGCTTAATTTGGAGCCCCCCCAAAACCCTAAAAACGAAGTCAAATGCGCTGTTCCGCGTGCCCTCTGGTCCATACCAAGTGTATGGGTGGTCCGGACCAAAATATCAGAAAGCGACGATCAAATCTAGAACAATCGGACGTAGTTCGTGTGGACGAAGTCAGGACGGGGCCCAAACGCCTACAGGTGTTGAGGTTCGACGAATTTGTCCGGACCAGACTGCAGGCCAAAAAAACAGAAAGCTCCAGAAATATGTAACAAGTGCTAGTCCAGACCATCAAGGCCTTGGTCCGGACTAATCAAGCTGCGAACTCCAAAATCCAGCCGAAATTCAACAAGGAGAACTTATTTTGTTTGCCATTATTTTTACTAATCAACCAATAAAGGCATCCGTTCACTGTATGCCCCGATACCACTTTTTCACTTGTTATACGGGAAACAAATTTCTGTCCAAATTTTATCTTTGAGGCTTCCAGCCATGACAATTTTGTCGTTGGAAGACATGCTATCGAGATCTGTAAACGCCATCACTGCCTTGTAATCATCAACGGACGAGTCATAACAAAGTCCAGAAATAGTATCATCACCGTAGAAATTGCTCAATCCCTCGTGGGAAAGCACTTTCTTGGAGCACCGGGTCATTGGATTCCACAAGAGCGACTCGTTGTCAGCATTTAAAAGCAGAAACCCGTTACAAGAGCCCCTAATTCTCACACCACGAATTGATTTTATGTCCACTAGTGCCATAGGGACCTCCATAACCGAAGCTTCATCATCTATCATGCGTATTGAATGATGTAGTTCATAACTTGTAGGCACAATGACAACTTGTTGTCTCTGAACTGATAATTTGAAATCGGGATTCGATATTAAGAAACTCCAATGCTTGGAAATGCACTTGAATCGAAGAAGCGACTTAACTGGTAACATTGAGAGTAATCCGAAGAATGATTTCATCAGGAAAGTGGGAGTATTGGGTTTCCATTATTGCTTCTGTTTCCTTGTTCCTCTCTTCTCTTCCCCCTGGCTCCATTATCTTCTTTGGAAAACTGTTTGGAGGGAGAAAACGCCGTTGGCTCTAAAACTACTACCGGAGCTTATCTCATCATGTACCAAAAGCACAGGTACTTAAGCTTTAGGAGAGTATAACTAGGGTTAAACTCCAAACAAATAAGAAATTCAGGCCACTTACGAAGATCATAAATTGTACCCACCACTTAATACTACTTTTCTGATTGGTTAATCAAATGTCGACCTGAACCTGATCTACCTTTCGCTTATCAAAACAATTCAATCCCGAAATCAACAAGCAACAGTTGATACCAAATTCAGAGATTTCAAATGCCAAGTGAATTGTACTGTGGAGTTCTTAACAAAAAATTAAACGAATAGGCAATATCATTCCTATATAGCATCTACAAATCAAATAAGAATCTGTAGAAAAGAAGCGCAGTCAAAATCAGACTGAATCTTTTTTTAAATCCAGTCATAGGCTGGTCATTCAACAGGTGGCGTTCGATAATTAGCTATCGCGACGGACACCGGCATCGATAGCTAACATCTCTACATAATCAACCAGTAACTACCTTTTTTGTGCATACTTGCAAAATCAAGCAATCACTTCTTAAGAATCTATTCACGCTAATATGAGAGTGATTCTATGCTAGTAGGACTGTGTAGAAAGAAACAACAATTGAAAGCTATGCTTAAGACATGATAATTCCTCCTTGGCAATCAGGATGTGAAATGCTAACTCTACTGCATTTGTGAAATCTGTGTAAGGGTGTGTATTATTTTCTTATATGTCTGGTTTGACTGGGCCAAATGTTGTCGAAAATCACACGGAGTATGACCTAGTATCACTGAGTCTCATTTTCATTCTTCAAGTATCAATTGTCACTCTTTTGACCTTCATGTTTGGCTTTCGTACCAAGCTAGTCTAATTGATAACATCTGTTAGCCAAACTGGACGGAAAAATCGGATTGATGGCAGTTTGGGGCGTTGCAGTTCATACCAAATTGGTCCAATTGATGACATCTACCCTCAATTTGATTTTTTCCGTCCCGTTTGGACAACATAAGTTATCAATTGGATCAAAAGAGTTGTAATTGATACTTGGAGGATAAAAATGAGACTCGAATGAAACTAAAAGGACCATTTATATAAATTTTCCTTGAAACAAATAAGAGGCCAAGATATTTATTGAGTGGGTTGCTTCTCGAATTTCATACACTCCGTATATTATATTTTTAATACGCACCAAAGTAAAAACTTTAACTTCCTGATCAACAAATATGATTATTCAGTAACACACTAAGAAAGTTGAGTGAGAAATATATTACGTATGATAGTTATTATTTCTCCCAAAAACGAAAGCAAAATGTAAACCTTAGAAATAGTACACATTTAGTTTGTAGAAATTCTCAATTTCGTTAGTCGAGGGTGAGAAATGACAATTTTGATAATGAATTCTGCCTAGCCCAATTTATCATATTGAGGAACGAAATTGAGACATAATGTAAAATGTGGAGTTAAAATTGACACAATTGGAATGACTATTTTTAACATTTTACTATAAATTACTAACCAATGTACTAATTGGTGAAAGCACTTCTTAACTTTTCCTTTCAGCAAAAATTATACGGACATAAAGTTCTCAATTTGGAAAACAAATATGTTAGTTTGGTACATTTCAAATAAAAAACAAATCACCTTGTGAATTACATAATGAAATTAGAATAAATTGCTCATTTAATGTAAAAAGGTTTGTGAGACTAACCCTTTTTTTTTACTCTCGTATCCTCTATTTCGCTGCTACTTTCCAAATATGAACAATACAAGTAATGAATTTTTCCCTTTTGGACTTCTGTAAGTTTATCACTGCTGCTACTTTCCAAATATGAACAACAAGATTAAAATGTTTTTATGGCGATGCTCTCACTACAAGAAATTACACCATTCCTGACTAACAGTTTAGTCGGCAAAAGTAAGGAATTTAGTCGGCAATAGTAATTCCTGACTAAAAAATTTGGTCGGCAATTTAGTAGGGGAATTGCGGTCGGGAAAGGTAATCACCGACTAAAAAAGATTTAGTCGGCATATGATGGTTTTTCCCGACTAATTATTTAGTCGGTTAATTTAAATTATTATCGACAAAGTATTTAGTCGGCAAAATTTTCTAGTCGGCAAATGTTTAATAAATTACCGACTAATTATTTAGTCGGAAAATATTTAATAAATTACCAAAAATATTTAATAAATTAACCGACTAATTATTTAGTCGGCAAATATTTGATAAATTACCGACTAATTATTTAGTCGGTAAATGTGAAAAAAATTAGCATAGTTGGCATCTTTTACCAACTAAGTATTTAGTCAGCAAATATAATATTACAAATTTTAAAACAAATTCTAAAATCTGTCGATATATAGATATATATATATATTGTAAATATATATATTGGTGATTCACAATAAATTAAATTAAGCAACATCTATTCACCAATCTACTGTAATCAAGTATTAGAATTCAAAAATAATTCATTCATAACTTCCATAAATAAAGGGTGTTCACCAAATACTTAACAAACGGTATCCAAATTTGTAAAGTACAAAATAACAAAAAATCGCACCACGAAAAGTCCTACCATCAAATATATCATATCTAAGCCCAAGACCGCAAAATAATACAAAAGTTCAACAGAACTAGATTACGGTAGAATCCACCGCAAAAATCCAACTTCTTCATATATAGTCCTTAATGAGATGACAAATACTCCAATATCTGTGGAAAGAACAAAACAAAATAATAAGACCAAAATCAAATCTTTCTTCTTATAGCTATCAGCTGAAAATAATCTGAAAGCAGAAACAAAAAAATTCATTCATCCCAAAATCAGTAAGAAAATCTCAGAAAATCAATTACCCAGAAGACAAAAAGTTCCAAATTTTACAAATCGTACCTAAATATGTTATGAACTAGGTTCTTTTGCGTGCGAGGCACAAATATTATGCCCGTTGAAGAGAATATTTTATGATTTGGGGTAGTGTTTTGTTGGCATTAGCTGTATAGTTTAAACTAGGTGAGCGGCTCGTGCCAGCACGAGGTGTCTCATGCCTGGTATTTTGTTGTTTGGAGCATTCGTATTGTAAATTGAGTTTTGACTACGCTCCCAATGCGCATAATATTTGGAAGCAACGGAACAACAAAAATTGTAACTATAGCTATAAATATTGTCACATTACTGAATGCGCACAAACAAAATGCTTCCAGGTACCTTCCATTTCAAACTATGGTCTGTCATTAATTAGTACAAACTATGAAAACAAAATCAATTTCATGGTTTTTTTTGTGCACCAAGTCAATAGGCACAGTTTTTGTTACCCTGGACTGCAAGTACCAAAAAGTTTAACCTACATGTTGCCAAATAAGTTCCTCAAGATCAGCACTGTAAATCTACACACACACACATAGAGAGAGAGAGAGAGAGAGAGAGAGATGAGTTCCAACCATTCATAAGATTTCTATATCAAAATCAAGTGAGACCAATATCCTCATCAAACGGATGAACTCTTCCATCAAGTTCTCTTGTCATATTTGATGAAATTTTGGAAAGGCTAATATCGTTGGATGGGATCCTTTCATGTAATATGTCATGAATTTACATTTGCTGATAAAATTAAGGTAAGGGTTACAGGGCTCCATTATCAGATCAAGCTTTTGTAACGATCCGGATTTTTGCCCTATTTTTTTTTTCAATAAAGAAATTATTTTTAATCAAATAGTCTATAGTAATTGATTAATTAGTTAAAAAGTGTTATTGATTAATTCTTTTCTTTAATAGATATGTACAAATATAATTATAATTCTTTTCCTTGATAGATTTATACAAATATAATTATCTTATCATATTTTTTTCAATTTGCATGCATACACCTCTTCCATCTCCCTCTCCTACTCAGTCTCTACTTCCTCTAACCCTTAAACCAAGCCAAATTCGTCCATTCCAAATCCCATGAACCCAACCCCATTAAATTCAATATTATCTTCTTCCACCGAAATTCTCCTATAAATACCCCACCCCCATTGACCACGAAAATAACACAATATTTTTCACGCCCCACCAGTCCAGAAAAGAAGAGAAAAACAGAGAGAAACCCAAATTTCAATCAATGGAGTTTTAGAGAGAGAAAGAAAGAGAGAGAAAAATGGGTTTCCTACCAAGACCCAACCGAAACTCAATCCGACCATTCCAATCTCTTCCTACTACTCCTAGCATCACCAAGCATCGTCCAATTTGGTTCCAAGATCTCCCGATCAAAAAAAAATCCGAAGTCTTCTTCTCAAAAATTCAAGATTCGTTTTTAAATCAATTCGATCCGATTAAAGGTACTATAATCCTATCCAATCCCTTCTCTAAGTATATTAAGTGTTTATATGCTTAACCCTATGTCCCGAACGAAAAAAATATAGTTTTCCGCGCGTTTTCTGCCGTATTTACCAATATGATATTATTTTTGATCTTGACATTTTATGTGTAATTATTTACGAAGAAGAAGACCTATGTGATATTTATTTCACAATCTTTATGATATTAATATTTTGAAAAACTACTGAATTAATATTATTTTATTACAATATAATATCATATTAGTATAAAACGTATTAATTATATCAGTTTAATTTATCTGGTAGATCGAATTTGTTTTAAATGTTTTGAAACAACTTTGCGACCTTCCAAACCTCAATTTTGATGCCCGGACTATTTTTCCTAGATTTTTCACATCTGAAAGATCATAACTTGTTAAGATCATATTTTTTTTATTTAATTATCTATTTATTAAATTATTTATTAGTTATCTATCAAAGTTTACAAACGAAAAATCATTGCGACCTTCCAAACAACGTTTTAACACCCAAACTAATTTTTCCTAGACTTCTAGCATCTCAAAGATGATATCTTGTTAAATTATTAATTTTTTTTATTTACTTTATTATTTATTGTTATTTTTATAGCGTTTCCGATCAAAAATTCTTTGCGACCATATAACCTTCTTATAAATACCCGAATAATTTTATTTAGACTCTCTATATTCTGAAGATGAAATCTTGTTAACAGTAACATATTTTAATTTATAAATTAATTATTATCTATTTACTTCGCTTTCGGCCACTTTATTTAAACGTCTTTATTTAATTTAATCCCGCGACTCTTCGAACCCAACTTTTGACACTCCACTGGTTGCGTAGGACCTATAGGAATCTTATTTAAGTCATGATTATTATTTCAATATTTTTATCTAATTAATGTATTTAAATCAGTTTTAATTAATCTATTATCTTAGAATTAATTAATAAGAGGCCAGAAAATTTTTCTTTTAAATTATTTTAACACTCTTACTTGATTATTGACATTGTGACCATACAAGATTAAGGGCAACGGCCCATCCATAAAAAGTTGCGTGATTTCATTATCTATTAATTGTTTTAATTATTATTGATTAATTGCATATTGTGCTGATACTTGATTTGAATGCTAGATTGGACCCTAGAGACATGGGGTGGTATTACGAAATAGAATTCATCTAGACGATGCTAGATAATGGATAAACTGGAAAATTTTTATTTCTAGATTGCCTGCAAGCGTGATGTTGAGATTTGTGATGAGATTGAAACTGGCGGGTGTCCAGTGATAAATTGATAGGCTGGCGGGTGTCCAGTGATGAATTGATATACTGGCGGGTGTCCAGTGGTGATTGTGACGTGGTTTGTGAAAGTGGTACATAAGATAAGCGAACCTTAGTTATGATTCAGGCATGATAAGCTTTCCCCTTGTTGTAGTTATTGGGATGTATACTCGGTACATAACTTAGATGCATCTGCGACAGCAAAGGGAAGTGATCTCATGGGACCGAGCATGGCTAGCGGTTAGGGAGGAAAGATCCCGCGGAGGAGATCTTAGATTACACGACAAGTTAATGGATAGTAATAAACTGTTTATGTGGAACAAATTCTGTGTTACTTTTTCGCACTATTATTATCCTGTTGCTTGCTATCTGTAGAGTAAGAGGGGTGGTTGGGTTGGATTATTTTACTGGGTGATTTATCACTTACGGATACGTCTGTATCTTGGCAAATCGTTTGCTTCGGCGATCAATTTGCTAGTGGGCGCAGGATTCAATGGAGATGATTCTAAGATGTTGCAGTTCAACACGGAAAGAATATCAAGAACGAAGATCGAGTGTGCTTCGAATTTGTATCAAGTCTAGAGTCAGCTCTGAAATTAATGTATTTTGAATCAGTAAATTTATCTTGTGACTGTACTAGCTAAGCTTTATTTTGAAAAATTATATTTATTTAGCAAATTTTCTTAAGATTTTATTTTATATTGGTTCCGAAAAGTCGGGGCGTTACAGCTTTTAACCTAAACTTTACTAAAATAAAAGAGTTAAGATTGGATATTGCCTAAGAAATCTGGTTAGTAAGATTATCTTGGAAAGAAAAACTCACCCTCCAGCCTCATGCCCGAGGATTCGTGGAAACAAAGCGTTCTTACCCTACAAGATTGAAACTGAACCAATCAAATAAGGCACAGAATCACTCAAGGGATCATCACTATATATGGAACAAATCAGTTGGAGCCTTGGACTGCTGACATATCATCATAACAAGGAAATAGAACCTACTTGCATAGTTGAAACTGTATCCTATGTTGGAAGCTGAATGTTCAGGAGTTACAAGCTCATAATAATTGCACATCCACTCACCATCAACAACAGTTGTATTCATAACATCCTGCGTAAGATGAGGCGGTGATTTTAATGTCGCATAAATTAGCAGGAGGATGGCAAGTTGCAAATTCCATTTGGGTACGGCATGTATCCTGTTAATTCCTAGATAAGAATTTAATGGTGGATCACAATTGTCCTCGTTCATAGTGGTGATCCTCAAATGCAATCCTAACAAAAGGGATTTGTCAATATTTCAGTGTGCGAAAGGGGTGTCAAAAGACTCAAAACACCTAGGTACTCTTGAATGGAAGTAACGTGAATGTGGTCACACCATCCCTACCCAATATTTAGAATCCATTGCTTGAAAGTGAAAGCGGGGAGTTTTCTTCCTTCCCCTTTTTCTAGGGACGGTTAGTAATTTGACTGCAACTGGAGGCTATAAATGCCTTCCAAATACTACAACAGCTGAAGAAAATTAAATACTAAAAGACAAAACAAACTCCATAAGTACTAATGATTGAATGTATGTAGGCTTCAAAGGGAAAGGAAAGGGATGGGGGGAAGGTTTCTAGAACAGAACACCCATGGATGCCCACTGCCACCTAAACTTTCAAAAATTTGGTTATTACCGGTACCTTTAGAATCGACCATGAACTATGGCTATTGTGGTGTGTAAAGAGGGTTGCCTAGTCTTAGATATCATTAGCAGCAAAGTTGTCAGCAGTCAAAACAAGCTGAATAAAATACTTTCACCTTCTCAGGACAACAATCTTAGGAGCTTACCTGCAATTCTCTCTGGAGAATCCGCAGACCTCGTTCCTCATCAAATTTGATAGGTATCCTCTGAGAAAAAATTGTCCAATGAGTCAGTCATGAAATCTGAAAAGTTCATGAAAATATACTCAACCTTTCAAGTATTTCTGAGCGACCAAAACTTTTAACGTTGATATAGTAATTCGTTAGATACAGAGAGGTTGAGCTTGATATGTGCTACTTCCAGCCTTTGCAGGCATCGAGTTCTCTGATATTGTCCCTCAAGCCCCTCATGCGGAAACCAATTTTGTGTAACCCTATCTTGCACGCAAAGACACAAAAATCCAAACATAGACAAGTAGAGTGCAAGGAAAAACAAACGAACACAAACTGAGATAATTACCCTAAAAACTTAAGCTGTCAGGAAAGAGGCTAAACAATGCATATGAAACTCTCCAATACTTAAAGAGTCTAAGGCAAGTTGTTCTCCAGGTAACTATGACTCCATTAGCAAATTAGCAATCCATGAACCCAAGGCCTGAACATCCAATTCAACATTTCAGTCATTAATGTGGTGACATGATTAGCAAAGAATCTTGCGAGATAATTTATGCTTAGTTATTAGTGAAACCATCTAAAAGCTCATGTACCAAGGGGTTAGCGACAAGAGAGAATTCGAGCAGCAAATATTAAAAAGGAAAAAACACAATGCATATGGTGATAATGACAACCTGGATGACAGATCCGAACAATTTCTAAACAATTTTTTCTTAAATCCCCAGCAGCTCAATAGAGGATTGTACCTGGAGTTGTGGAGGAGAAGCATAGCGGCCTCCGCCTTCAATAAGTGAGTTATCCTTGCCTATTGTCGTTCGACGAGAGACGAGAGAACAAGACGACGGTTGAAGTAAGGCGGCTCTACGATTGACAGAGGGACCATTGCAAAATTGAAGACAACTACAACTCAATCGGAACCCTAGATTTACATAAACCTAGTCAACCAAGTAAGGTAACAACTTTAAAATTGAAACAAGATCGAGAACATAAGACAACATATTTCAGAAAAATTAGAAGTAATTTAAAACTGAACCTAGTCAACCAGGTAAGGTAACAATTTTAAATAACAACCAACCCGATTTGCCGCAAGACTTGATGACTAACTTTGCACAAGTATTACTTTAGTCGTATGATGACAAGCAGGGGAGGTTTAGCTTATAGTGATAGAGCACTAAAAAGAGTAGTCAATACGAACTCCTAGACTGAAGGACATTTAAATGGGCGCTTTTAGTTCACAGATGTGTACGCATGAAAATGGTGCTACGAATTCTAATCACCATAGAATGTTACAAGGTTCATTCCAATATAGCATAAATGGGTGCTTGGAGGAGACCTTACCACTTTGCATCCTTCTTGGAAGATAGGTTAACATAGGCCCATGATGTGTTGCTGAAAATGTAACCTATTCTTGGCAATCAAAATCATCTATCTTTGGCGTAATACGAATAAGATCATTTGTACCAAAAATGAAGTTAATCCCAAATGGGTAGACACTTGAACAAACAAGATTTTTTTTCTAATTTAAGAATTTGTGTGTTGATAAAGGGGCTACTTTAACCTGATCAAGCCAAAATTTTACGAAAAACTTATGATTAAGAAGGACAAAAACATGAATGGTTTTGATCGGAAAAGTTGCATCGTGATCAATGTAGTCGGAACAAATATTTCCATTCTTGAAAGTTTTAAAAAAGGAGAAAAAATTTATATTCCACGACTAAAATTATTTTTAGTCGGCAAAAATATATAAATGCCGACCAAACTAATTAGTCGGGAAATGTAATTCGTTTATTGATTTTTAAAGAACATAAAAAGTTTATTTTTCCCCGACTAAAACGATTATTAGTCGGCAAAATATATAAATCCCGACCAAATTAATTAGTCGGGAAATGTATTTCATTTATTTGATTTTTAAATTGGTGAAAAATGCATACTTTCCCAACTAAAACTATTATTAGTCGGCAAAAATATATAAATCCCGACCAAATGAATTGGTCGGAAAATGTATTTCATTTGTTGATTTTTTAAATTGATGGAAAATGCATATTTTCCCGACTAAATATATTATTAGTCGGCAAAAATCTAACACTAGCGACTCAAGAAAGTTTAGTCGGGAAATATCAAAACATTTACCGACTATTTTTATTTAGTCGGTAATTGGTTAAAAATTGCCGACTAAATTTATTTTAGTCGGGAATTTTAGTCCGCAATTGTGTAATTTGTTGTAGTGTCTCACAACACTCTTGCTGTGTTATTTAATCTTTTCAAGAAGAAGATTGATGTTTCTCATTACTGTCCGCGGTGTAATTTTGCATTTGAAACTATTGAGCATCTCATTTTTCAGTGTAAATCATCCAAGGAGGTGTGGGCAAATTCCCCCTTTGCTAATGCAGTCTCTCCCTCTTGGGATTCTTTCTCATTTATTTATGGTGGACTAGTATGGTCCAATAGGTGCGTGGTTCTAGTGGCGTGGAAGATCTCCATGCTATTTTAGCCACATTGTGCTAGATGTTATGGAAGGGGAGGAACACTGCGTACTTTGATAAGAAGTTCTGGACTTGCTCTGCTACAGTTGAAAAAGTGATCACCCTATGTGAGGAGTTCAAGGCAGTTACAGAAATGATCCATTCCCTCCCTAGACTCTCCACTCCCCCCACCCTTCGTCCTGGCTTCCCCCTCCACCAGATGTTATTAAACTTAATGTTGACGGTGCAGTTAATAAGAAAAATGGCATTTTGGTGCAGGTATTGTAGCAAGGAACCATTTTGGTGAAATTTTGGGATTTGTTTCGATTCCTTTTGCTGGTTTCTTATCGCCACGTTCTACTGAAGTTTTGGGATTTCGTAAATCCCTTGTCACTGCAGCTAATAAAGGGTTTTCTCAAATTTTTGTTGAAGGTGACTTGTTGCAGGTAGTTCAGCGTTTGATTCAAGATGGAAAGTCTCTCTCAAATTGTAGCTCTATTCTTGCTAATTGTGTAGAGTTTTTACCTTTATTTTCATCTTGTTTCTTTATTTATGTTAAGTGTTCGTGTACTAGGATAGCCTATTCATTAGCTAAACGTTCCCTATTAGGTGCTAGACTAGCGTGCGTGCGTGTGTGTGTGTGTGTGTGTGCGGGGGGGGGGGGGGGGGGGGGGTGTGGGGGGGTGTGTTTCCTGTCCCCCGACATCTCTCTAGTCTTGTCCCTGATGATTTTCGGTCCTCGATTGTCTTAATAAAATCATCCCTTCTTCCATGAAAAAAAAAAAGTTTATCACTTATCCTAAATTTGTGTGTTTGTATTTGTAAAATCAATAGATATATCTACAGATTAGGCTACTTTTACATATTAATTTGACAATTAAGTTTTACCAGGAAAAAAAAATAGTGGGCTTTTCCTTTTGCTAGTTTTTCTAGTTTGAATAGACCTTTTTTCAGCTGAGGAATGGAGTAAAGGTACCGGACTACTGGTGTGATAGCGTAGGATTTTAATGATGCTCAATCAATCTAATTTTTTGCTTGAAATTTTCCAAGTGGAACATTCGAGCCTAGTGGATTTTTTATTTAAGAAAAAAAATTTATATGAACCCAGTGGTTCATAGATCATTATTTGGGTTTGAGATGAGCCCACAAATCAGCGAAACTAGATCGGACTTGAGAGTTGGAAATTGATGTGAGATGTGTTCGGAATGTAGACCATCAAAAAAATAGACTCAAGGCCCCTTCTGGTTTAGTTTTTTGCGGGCCCATACCTGGTCCATAATAATAATTAAAATCATTAATTTGTCAAGCTCTAAATTCTTAAATTTTTAAGGGATACCGAACAATGACTTATCGGAGTTGTGCAAACAATGAGAGGAGAGAAATGACAAAGTGAAACATTATTGTGATAATGAACTATTAATTCGTACTTACCATTAATCTGAATTCAATGCAAAATATTTTCAAGGGTCAAAGTTAGGTCTAGATTCATGAATTAGTTAATGGTATGGTAAACAGAGTGTATATCGATCGAGTCAAACTTATACTGAAAATCTACAGATTAGGCTACACTTACATATATTTTAATTTTTCCTTTGATCAGCATAAATATGCCAACTAAAAGTTCTCAATTTGGACTATCGAAAAACAAAAAGTTCCCAATTTGGATAAAGAAAAGAATATACTTCACAAGTTACATAAAGAAACGAGCATAAATTGCTCCCATTTAAGGAAAAATTTCAAAAAAGCCCCTGAACTTTCTGATAACTTGCAAAAAAACACCTGAACTTTCACTATCAACAAAAAAAATACCTAAACTTAGCATTCCGTTAGCAATTAAACCCCTGCCGTCTAATTCCGTCAATTTTTAACGGATGGAGCTAACGAAAGGTGTTAACTTTTTATTTTTTTTACTTTTTACATTCAAAAATTACTTTTAACTCTTTCTTTTTTTTATTGGTAAATAAATATGCAATTAAGTTCTTTTTTTCTTATTATTTATCGAAAATTACTTTAACCCTATTTTTTATTTTCAAATTTTACCTTTCCCCCCCCCCCCCCCCCCCCCCCCCCCCGTTTTTTCTTATTAGAATTGACTCCACACCACCAATTAACCCCACAACCAACCGCCAAAGCCTTAGCCACAATTTCAGAAATTCAAAAGTTCTTTTAACCTCCTCTTTGGAACCTTTTCTTTTTTTTACTACTTTTACTTCCAAAAATTATTTTTAACTCATTCTTTTTTTTAGTCATAAATAAATATGCAATAAATAGTAAAAATGGGTTAAAGTTATTATTATAAATAGTAAATAGTAAAGATTAGAGTTAAAGTAATTTTTGATAAATAGTAAGAAAAAAAACTTTATTTCATATTTATTTTCTACTAAAAATAAAGAGTTAAAAGTAATTTTGGAAGTAAAAAATATAAAAAACAAGAATGCTAAAAAAAGAGTAATTTCGAATTTCTAAAATTAGAGCTAGAGCTTTGGCAGTTGATTGGTGGAGTGGGGTTAAAGTTCTAAAAAAAAAAAAAGAGGGAGAGAGAGAGAGAGAGAGAGAGAGAGAGAGAGAGAGAGAGAAAAGGGGAAAGGTAAAATTTGAAAGTAACAAAAAAGATGGTGGTTAAAGTTATTTTTGTAAATAGTAAAAAATAGAGTTAAAGTAATTTTTGATAAATAGTAAGAAAAAAAAAAGAACTTTATTGCATATTTATTTACCAATAAAAAAAAGAAAGAGTTAAAAGTAATTTTTGAATGTAAAAAGTAAAAATAAATAAAAAGTTAACGCCTTCCGTTAGCTCCATCCGTTAAAAATTGACGGTATTGGACGGCAGGGGTTTAATTGCTAACGGAATGCTAAGTTTAGGTGTTTTTTTGTTAATAGTGAAAGTTCATGTGTTTTTTTGCAAGTTGTCAGAAAGTTCAGGGGCTTTTTTGAAATTTTCTCCCCATTTAATGTGAGAAAGCTTTGCGAAACTATCCTTTTTTCTTTATGCATGTATAAACAATATGTATAGACTGAAATCTATACAATAGTTTGGCAATATAGCCACGTGTTTAAAACCACACGTTTCTGTGGGAACTATCACTAAGTGTATGGATTCCACTTAGTGACCTCATGGAAATATGTGAGTATATGAAGTGGTTCGAAGTACCACGTGGTAATACTCTAAGGCTATTGAATATTCATGTATAATGAGTCTTTTTCCCTATTAAAAGTTTCTCACTAATCCCATGTTTTTGTGTTGCATTGGATTCATAAAATCAAGACACATAATATAAAGACTCCAAAACAAAACAAAAAACAGCATAACAATTAAGGCATAAGATTCCACCAATCCACTAATTTGCTAGTGTTTCTAGACATGTTTTAATAGAACCAAATAAATCAAAAGACAGAGTTGTAGTAATTAACATTCTACTAAATTCACCAATTGTGCGCCTTCCCAAAATTTTTCAAAGCAAATTACATGTATCTTAAAACTAGAATCAGCTGATGCGAAATGGATCTTTAAAATCCCCGATAGCTACTGCTTGCCGCAATCAGTTGGCATAAAAGAGAGCACATTATTCTCAAGGTCATAACCAATCAACAAGTTCATCTGAGACAGGTTTCCAAATATGGCGAATTCATTGTTAGGAACCATCGCCAAACATATCAAATCTCCATTCTGTACGAAGCTGCTCGACGGCGGCAACACCACTTCCGCCCCTCTGAAATTGAACGTCAGCGCCGGGAGATCGTCAACGTTCGTATTGCTGTCGTAACAGAGCCCGAGAGACTGCTGAGGGTCCGGAGTTGTTTCCTTGTTGATGGCTTTTACCAGCTCGTTTTCCATGGCCTCGTACAAGTCCGCAGGCAGAAACGTCAGGGTCGTCCCCGAGTCGATTATGATGTTACCCTCTTCGCCGGAGTAAGCGGGATCCGTGTCGGAGGGCTCTTTCGTCTTGTAAGCCAAGCTCTTGTTTCCGACGGTTATGCTTTCCAGGGTGAGGTAGTAAAAGGTGTCGACTTCCTTTTTCACGATGGGAGTAGAAACCACGCCCTCACCGGAGACCACCGAGTCTTCCCCGAAACTGATCTTGCTCGTTGAATTCGATTCGAGGCCGACCAGACAATAGGAAAACTTGCCATTGATCGCTTCACGAAATTGTGTAACGATCGAGAGGGGTCCGCCTCCGAGTCCGATTATTCCCGAGGCCGTCTCGTTGAACGTGCCCGAGTTGCTGTGCCCGCAACCGAGTACCGTCTTCGGAACGGAAAGAGCCCGGCCCAAACTGGACCCGAAGGTGAAAGTCTCGACGGCTAGTTCTCCGGTGCTCTGGGACTGGTCCCCGTAGCGCATCGTGTATTCGCAGATGTTGTCAGCCTGCCTGCACGAAGAAGAACCAACGGCCTCACAAGCACGCGTCTGGCATTCCAATGCTCGGTAAGTCGAGGATTGTTCAGGGTCGAAAATCGGAGCGTTTTGCTTGTAGCAGTCTTCGCATGGCTTACACTGCGTCCACGTGAGGTCGCTCCCGGTATCGGCTATCGCCAGGACCTCGAAACGCGGGGTCCCGATGGAGATGTTCATGAGGTACTCTCCGCTGGTGGGGATTATTTCGGATTGGATGCCGTTAGGAGCGAGGGTACTGCTCCGTTTCTTGAAGTGAGAGGCGCGGGTAAACGAGCGTCGCACGGCGTTTGTGAGGCGGTCTGTTTTGGTTGCGGAAGGGTTGTAGAAGGGAGATTGCGGGGAGTCGCGGTGGATGAGATCAACGGTAAAACCAGCCGCCGAATAAAGGACAATAATAAGTTGAATAATGAAGAGGGAGAAGAGAGAAAATGAGGTGAATATGGTAGCCATAGCTCAACTTCAATGTAGAGAGAGAGAGAGAGAGAGAGAGGATGGAATGAAGAAGTTGGTAAAGAAAGACACAGTTTATATATTGTGGAGGTATAGAGGAAGAGAAAATTAAAGAGGAAAATTGAAAGGTCAAAATGAAAGGTATTTTTCTTTTTTGGTAAATGTAATAATTGCATTCATATTAGGGAAAGTGGCCAAAATCATTGGAACCAAAACGAGAAGGTCAAATCCGGGAAGATCCAGTGCATGAAAGTGGTTTAATTGATGGAATTAGCCAATTGTAAGTGGCCCTTTTCAGTGTAATAACTCTTCTCTGATTATGTGAATCAGTGAATGCAAAGAAAGAGGGATGTTATATATTCAAAACAAAAAGACATGAATTTCGGGATTGATTCATCTAATTAGCAGAAGAAAAGGTTTTGATTCGTGCATGTATATCTATTTACTCTCTTAAGAGTTAAAGACCTTGAATTCCTCTTGTAATTACTTACTTCGTTCAAATACTGTGCATGTTTCCTTTTTTTTACGTCTGAAAAAATTGCCTATATTTTTTTATTTATAGTATTTTGTATCTTTAATTAATATGAATCTTGTTTTATATATCTCAATTAAATTTTTTACACAAAGATTTAAAAAATATTAAAGATTGTGAGATAAATACAATATTTTTGTGAGGTTTCAAAAAGAAAATAGGCACAACAATTTGTGAAGGAGGTTGTACATTGATTGCTTTAATTCCTGAACTATTTGATTTTATATACAGACCCAGCATAAAAGCATATTTCATGTAAAAACTTTAGCACCCGTTTGATTGGAGTGAAAATGATACAAAATGCAAGAAAGAGAAAAAAATTAACACTTTTTTTGTGTTTGATTAGCTGAAAATGATTGAAAGTGCGAGATATGAAATTTTTTCAAACAACTCATTTAAGTATGGTTGCATGGCTATTATTTTATGACACTTAGAGTATCCACAATGCTATAATCAAGAGAAAAGGTTTTAAAGTTAACAATGTTGGTGCAAAATATGACTCACAATGCTATAATCAAATTTAACAATCTTTTTAGAAATAATCAAATTTTGGGCTTTAGATAATCAAAACTAGCAATATTTTGACAATAACTTAATTTAATAGACCCTACATATTTTCAATCAAATACACCAATCATTATACAAAAATATTCTATCTCTTTCCCCTTTTCATCTCTCTTTCTTTTCAAACAATATTTTCAACAAAAAAGATCATTTTACTAAAAATTGTTTTTTTTAGAAAACAGTTTTTTAAAAATAGTTTTTTTTTTCCAAAAAAAAATATTTCAAAAACTATTTTCTATTTCTAGTTAATAGTTTTTATTAGTTTCAAGATAATTTTTAGAAAAACTATTTTCTACCATTCACAGTTTTTAGTTTTTTGTAGTTTGAAAAGATGATGTGACAAGTTTTTGTTATCCAATTTTAATTATGTCATTGTAGGCATCTACATTGATAATCTTAGCAATCTCTTAAATGAATAATCAAAAGCTGATATGGACGCTTTTGGTTATCAATTTTTGATTATAGCATTATAGATACCCTTACAAGAAAATAAATGCCTATATTTTTTTTCCTTTCCTACCAGAATCCCTATTGTATATAAAGGGTAAATTAGTAAATATAGGCATTTTTTTTAATAGACTCTAATAATGTTTTTCATTTTAATCAAACACATAGAAGAAAATAAATTTTCTTGTCACTTTCTTTTCTTTTATTTTCCTTTATCTCTTTTTCACTTTCCAACATGAATTTCTTTTTAATCTAACGGAAAAGATTGAAAAGAAAAGCCCAAAGCCGGACCTGGTAGTAAAGAAGAAATTATCAAAAATGGTATCCCAAACTTGTCAGTGGATATAACTCGGATATACGAGTATAAGGGATGATATGGCTGGATTAGAAGATAATCTCTTAAAACTAATTAACCTGCAGAAAGGTGCTAGTTTTTTGAATGGTTGAACAAAAAGGAAATGTTTCAACCGTAGAACGCTACAAAATGTATGTGAAAAGCAAAATTCCAATTTTTGCTTTGGCTTCGAACAAAATTGGTAAAACTTTTGGTTCATTTTTAGTGCAAACATATCAGAATTTTGGAGAAATATCAAGTCCCAAACCACATAGGTGAATGTAATGTTGTTAAACCGAAAGGGGTGTTTGTGAAATCTACCCTATATGAAAATGACCATATCACTAGGTGATTGTAATGTATATTTCTTTTCTAATTTTGAAATTGCTTTGACCAAACATGTCAAATTCTTGTCATTTTTTCTTCCCTGTTTCTTACTCATATAGCTATACGAACACCCAAGCCCCAACCCTTTTCCCTTGTATATACGCCACACACACACACACAGAGAGAGAGAGAGAGAGAGAGAGAGAGAGAGAGAGAGAGAGAGAGAGAGAGAGAGAGAGAGAGAGAGAGAGAGAGAGCTTTTTTGTCTTGCTTGTTATAATGGTAGGATCTTAAAACATAGTCTCTACTCGATCCAATCCTTTTTTCTTTTTTTTTGTTATTACTTCTTCTCACAAATGTATTACATCCTTGTAATATTTCTTACCTTGATAATCATGACAGAGGGGCCAAAAAAAAAAATTGCAATTATTTTAATTTAAATAGTTGATTTGAAAATGTGTGTGTATATATATCATGTGTGATTCGGGATTTTTAAAAGTGTTTTAAATAATAAGTGAAGTATATAATACACCGCTTTTCAAAACTGTTTGAACAGTCAATTTTAGATATTATTTGTAAATTCCACGGACATAAATTTAAGGGTTCGTTTGATTAGTAAGAAATTTGTGCTGGAAAGTTAAAATGAGATCGAGAAAGTAAAGTAAAAGAAAAAAAAAAGGGAAAAAAAATTACTGTACTAGCTTACCCTTTTATATATATGGTATTATGGATCATGATGGAAAAAGAAAAATAGTTATGGACATAATGGCAGTATCATAAAAAGTGACAACTTTCATAAAAAATTAAGATTTTTTTGTATTTTTAGCAAGAAATCAGAATATATGTACTCAGGGGATGTTTTCACTAACAAAAAATACTAAAAACTTAACACATTTTACCATATTGTTTTTACTAACAAAAAAATTTCAGCATTTTATCATATCATTTTAACTAACAAAAAAGTTGTCAACAAAAACTTTGTTTGCTACAGTAACTCTATTCACAAATTTCATCAACAACTTATTTACTACTGGATATAACTTGACATTTCTCAACAACTTATTCACTACTGGAAACACCTAACAATTTCTCAACCACAAATAAAAATCTACAAATTTTTGACTACCAAAAACACCCCTCATGTTTAATGAGTTGTACCAGAAAATTTACTTTATACACTTTCTTGTATTTTCTTATCAATCAAACACCAAAAAAGTGTTATTATTTTCTGTTTCTTACATTTTTTTTTTATCACTTTCACACTATTTAAAAGGACCCTAAGGTGATATGAAATAGAAAGATTAGTATTTTGTGTCTTGTTAATATGAAATTGGTTTGACTAATTTTGGCCGGGCTTGCGGTTCAGTAGGTATAATCAAGAGAGAAATCTTAGGATTTAAGACCCCCCAAAAAAAAAAATTTGATTTACCCAAAAGAAAAAGGAGAGAAACCGCCCCGTTTGATAACAATGATAGATGGATGGAATTTGTAAAGAGATGGGATTAGGATTGGGATTGATAATGAGAAGGGATTGTTAATGAGAAATGATTGATAATGAGTACATTTGTTTGGGACGGAATTAGATGATGAGATTATTAATATCATGTTTGCTTGAGATGAGATTAGATGGTGGGATTGGATTGATATAAGAAATTGGTAATGAGAAAGGATTGGGATTAGACAACGAATACCAAGTCTCAAGGGGTATTGCTAATACCCCCTATGGAGCTTACTACTCATCCCAACGGAGTAATAATCCGGTTATCAAACAGGGGGTTTGGGAAGCCCTTGGGATTGGTAGTCCAATCCCAAGGCATAGTCGGGTTATCAAACAGGGCCTTAGTAAAACATCATTCCAGCTTATTAACACGTCTTTCCTACCGAGACTAGGTAATTAGCCCAATAAAATGCAATATCAAGGAGAAGCTCACACTCTCCTACCTAGACTTGCAATGAATAAAAACTCCTTAATGGGAAGAGGTAGTTTTTTGACTGGCCCGGAATTTATCCTTAACAGAACCAATAAAAGACATAATTTTCTTAATACTAAATATACCAATTAATGCCTTCCAAGATTTTTCAAATGCAAATTACACATGTATCTCAAATTATAATCAACTAAAACGAAACAATTTCCATCCCCACCAGCTACTGCTTGTCGCAATCAGTTGGCTTAAACGAAAGCACACTCTTCTCAAGGTCATAACCAATCAAGAAATTCATTTGAGACAGGTTCCCAAATATGGCAAGGTCGTTGGTGGGAACCATTGCCAGACACAGCAAATCTCCGTTCAGTACGAAGGTGCTCGACGGCGGCAACACCACTTTTGCCCCTCCTTTGAAATTGAACGTCAGCGCAGGGGGAACAATACTCGTATCGCTGTAACAGAGGCTGAAAAACCGCTGGGGGTCTGCTGTGTATTTCTTGTTGATGGCTTTCACCAACTCGTCTTCCATGGTCTCGTACAAGTTCACGGGTAGAAACGTCAATGTTGTCCCGGAGTCGATTATGATATTACCCTCTTCGCCCTTGAAAGTGGATCCCGTTTCGGAGGGCAGTTTCGTCTTATGAGCCAATCTCTTGTTTCCGACGCTTATACTTTCCAAAGTGAGGTAGTAGAAAGTGTCAATTTCCTTTTTCACTATCGGAGTCGAAACCACCCCCTTCCCGGAGACCGCAGCGTCCTCCCCGAACTTGATCTTGCTCGTCGAACTCGATTCAAGGTCGACCAAGCAATAGGAAAACTTGCCGTTAATCACCTTGCTCAATTGTCTCACAATCGAGAGCGGCCCGCCTCCGAGTCCGATTATTCCCGAGACCGACTCGTTGAACGTGCCCGCGTTACTGAACCCGCAGCCGAATACCTTGGTTGGAAAGGAAAGAGCCTGGCCCGAACTGGACGCGAAAGTGAAAGTCTCCACCGCAAGGTCTCCCCGGCTGAAGGACCGGTCCCCGTAGCTCTCGCTGTATTGACAAATGTTTTTATCCTGTCTACACGAAGAAGAAGCACCAGCGGCTTGACAAGCGCGCGTTGTGCACGTCAATGCCCTGTAAGTCGACGATTGTTTAGGGTCGAAAAGCGGAGCCTTCTGCTTGTAACAGTTTTTGCATGGCTTGCACTGCGTCCACGTGATGTCGCTCCCGGTATCGGCTATCACGAGCACCTGGAAACGAGGGGTCCCGATGGATATTTTCATCAGGTACTCTCCGCTGGCCGGGATTATTTCGGATTGGATGTTGTTCGGAGCGAGACAGTTCTGTTTTCGGGAGTGAGAGGCCGCACGGGTGAACGAGCGTCGCACGGCGTTTGTTAAGCGGTCTGTTCTGGATGCGGAAGGGTCGTAGAAGGGAGATTTTGGGGAGTCGCGGTGGATGAGATCGACAGTGAAACCACCACCCGCCGAAGAGAGGACGATAAGTTGAATAATGAAGATGGAGAAGAGAGGCAATGAGTTGAATATGGTAGCCATGGCTCAAGTACGTACTTCAAATATAGACGTACAGAGAATGGAATGAAGAAGTTGGTTAAGAAAGACACAAGTTTTATAATGTGGAGGGAGGTCCAGAGGAGAAGAGAAAATTGAGGTGGAAATTGAAAGGTCAAAAATGTGAGTAATTTTCATTCTTGGTTAGTGTAATAAGTGCATTCATATTAGGGAAAGTACTGACCAAAAATATTGGGACAAAAGATCTAGTGGTTAAATTGATAGAATTAGCTAGGTAAGTTGAATGGCCCTTTCCATTAGGTAAGTTGAATGGATGGCCCTTTTCAGTACCGTAACGTACTTCGGTCTGATTCTGTGAATCACTGAATGAAAAAAGAATGAGGGATGTGATTCAAATAGACATGAATTTAATTAGGGATCGATTCATCTAATAATTTAGCAGAAGAAAAGGATATATTTGATTAGTGCATAGCTGTTTATTCTCTTTTAAGGGCTTGATGAATTTGGTAATATCCAACCTCTTGATTCATGAAGACGAAATCACATCTTTAAATTTCCCACTTTAGGTACAAAATAATATCATTACCATAGGTAGAAGCCTAGATCTTCTTAAATTAAAATTTGGGGAAATTACATTAACCCCCCTTTAACTACCACCCGGACACACATTGCCCCCTTTAACTATAAAATTCAACACTTAACCCCCTTAAACTACCGTTGACTGAAATTGAGCGGATGGCGTTAACAGAATTCATGAAGTTACCTTATTGCCCCTTTTCTTTTACAGCATATATACATACACCAATTGTACATACATATATACATGCCTTTATTCCTCCAGATCTGACTCTAAACCCACCCCTCTCCATGTTGTCTCCAACCCCACCAAACCCACCACTCCTCGCAGCAGCCCACCACTCCTCGCAGCAGCGGCGGGAGAGAAAAGAGGGTTTTTCAGGTGGTTTAATGACTGACACTTCCCCCATACCAAGATTGGGCCGAGATTCTAGCACGCGGTGGAGAGGCCGCGTGGTGACGAACCCAAGATCGAACGGCTCCGACGACGGCGGGATCATGCGGAGCGTGTACGAACATCAGCAACAACGCTCTTGAAATGGCGGTGTGGGGTGCGACAGTAGCAGCAGCCAGAGCTTTCCGGAGACTTTTTCAGCGGATCTTGACTGGGTTCGGCGACCGAACCGACGGGGTTGGGGAGATGGGTAAGGGATTTGAAGGTAGTAATTTTCAACGGTTGTTAATTGGGATTTTTAAACCAATTTAATGTTTGCTTTTTTATTGTTTGTGGAGTTGTATTGAAAGAGATCACGAGTTCGATCAGGTTGTTATGGCCTAGGGTTTCGTCGAGTGGTGTCCGGGTGTTGGTTTTTGCCTGATCGGTTCATGCTCTGGTCGAAGCAGGGGAAGAGCTGGGAGAAATCGCTTCCCATTGCATTTGATTTTTTTCAAAAACAAGAATTTTGAAGGTTTCTTTTCCCCTGCTTTACAATACACTGGAGAGAGAGAGAGAGAGAGAGAGAGAGAGAGGCTGCAGTTGTAGTTCGACGAGAGAGAGCTTTTTTTTTTTGATCCACAGAGAGATGTACAATGGTTTTTTATATAAACGGAGGAGATGAGGGCAAAATAGTCCAATATTTGATTTTCAGTCACTGTGCACCACTTTCCGTCCAAAACCCTAACAGATTACAAACGGTTGGCCTCATTTGTGCAGTAAATGATAGTTAAAGGAGGTTAAGTGCTAAATTTTATAGTTAAAGGGGGTAATGTGTGTCCGGGTGGTAGTTAAAGGGGGGTTAATGTAATTTTTTGACTCTCATTAATCAACCACTAGGGGAATGAAAACCAAAGAGATGTAAAATATTAACAAAAGTACTCCGTGCGATGTGCATGCCAGAGATTTTTTTTTTGGTAATTAATATATTCAAAATTGTAGATAAAATTTAGGAATATTTAAATATTCATCATCTTTATTCATATCATGTAAGAATTCATCCCGTCTTTTTTTCATACTTATGTTTTCATCCTTTTAGTGTGTGAATTACCTTTCTTACCCTTTTCACTATGATATACATATATTATATCATATTATTTTCCTAATTTAGTGGGATTTGATTTGATTGTTTTCCCAATTTAGTGGGATTGGATTGAACTATTTTCCTAATTCAATGTTATATTGCTTTCCTAAGTTAGTGGGATTGGATTTGATTGTTTTCCCAATTTAGTGGGATTGAATTGGATTATTTTCCTAATTCAATGGGATTTGGTAAATTTTAATATGATTGATTACTTATTTTTAGGAATATAACATGATAAGTTGACCACATATTTGCATTTTTTCTTCATTCTTCGAGTTGGCTAACCAGATAACAGAAAGTCATATTTTTCATTGATCTTATTACATGAAACATGGCTAAATTACTGTAAAAAAATATATAACATGACATTCAAACCGTTACATGGTTAAATTACCATGACATTACATGGTTAAATTACCATGACGATTACTACGTGGACACGATTAATATCCCATGATTCGAACAAATATTTCATGGTAAATGATTCAAATAAACAAAAAAATCATTCAATCTGTGTATCGTCATGGAAACCTTCATTAATAATGATGGTAAGAATATCCAAACAAGCCATAAATAAAAAAAATCAACGAACAAGACGAGAAAAAAATATGAATATTCAATCGCCGATTCATGGTTAATAAACCATGAATACCCAAACCATATAAACAAAAAAAACTTCAAATCACTACATCTTGAAGATTTACGCCGGCGACAACGATAGCGTCCACTTCTCTGTTAAAGTTCATTGACGATAGAAGATGATTGATTGGCGAAAGTGAGGAGGGAATCGGTCGACAGCAACGGTAGCGAAGGGAGATTTCTGTCGGCTTCATTGATGACGACGGAGGATGATTGACTGGCGAGAGGGAGGAGGGAAATGGCGGCGATAGAGCGGAAGACGTCGGATGACGAGTGGATCGCCGCCCACCGGAAGACGTGTGAATGGCGGCGGTAATTTATGGAGGACGAATGAAGGACTTTGGAGAGAGAGAGAGAGAGAGAGATGCTTACTTATATATAATCCCACCCGAATTTTTGGGATCCATAATTTTAGGGATTGAACGGAAATCGTGGGACGGGATGGGAAATATTATGTTTTGGTCTCATTTTCTAGTATATATATATATATATATATAGTCCGGTTTCCCTAAGGGATCCTGCACGGGCTTACCGTGCGGGACTCCCCTTTCCCGATCAAATTGCCACGATCCGAGCCGCTCAAAGTGATCAGAACGTGATTTTAATGGTTCTCGCCAGAAATCAGCAAAAAAAATGATCGGAAAGGGCTTGATCCAAACAGTTTTTTCTTGAACGATTCAGTAAAAAATTGCTCGGATCAAGCCCTTCCCGATCATTTTTTTTGCTTATTTCTCATAGGTACCCTTAAAATCACGTTCTGAACACATTGAGCGGCTCGGATCATCGCAATTCGATCGGGAAAGGGAAGTCCCGCACAGTAAGCCCGTGCGGGATCCCTCAATGGATATAAAGTGTGTGTGTGTGTGTGTATATATATATATATATATATATATTAGGGGCACTTTTGGTATAAAAAAATATGGATGAAATCATAACTGTTCAAAAAATTGAGGATGAATACTTAATTTGGATGAGATTTGAGGAATGATAATTAAGCCTCCCTAAAATTTAATAATTTCCTTGGAATTTTTTGGAAACTGGATCTTTTTAGCGTTTTATTGCGACCGGAAGTCTCTATTTTGACGATCCAACCCACTCTATTTTTTTACAGTACCTAATTTGTTGAGCAATGTGAGATTTTGTACCTCCAATCCACTCTTCAGTCAACTCTAGCTACTATGGCTTCCTCTCGCTCATCAAAATTGGTGATTTGAGAATGACTTACCAAATACTTCAAATATAAGTCCACCTCCTTTTTTTTAACCTTATATTTTAAAAGGAAAAAAAATACTAAATAAACTAAATAAATAGAATTTGAAGGGCAGGTTTGAGTGCTAAACATGTAAATTACCTTGTCAAACTCTTCGTTTGGGCAATTGCACCAATCTATTGGTTGTCGGCAGCACTTCTTTCCCAGTTTCCTGTGATTAGTAAATGAGTATCTGAGCTTATAAGTAGATCAATTCTACATCAGAATTGTCCAATTTCATCGCAGCATATAGGTGAGACAGGCCATAACTAATTTGCTTTACGTCCAATTTCATGTCAGCCAAAAAACTTCTTGGCCTTGGCGTTAAATTTATTTTTGTGTGCGGTTGCCGGTTGCTAGATTTGGTTGACACAGCAAATACTATAAACTTAAATTAATAAATTACTACTGCGCCATTTCTTTCCTAAGCCACTTACAAAACAAAACATAAAAAAGTAAATACAATACACGATACAATACACGATAATGCTTCTAGAGGCACAATTTTATAGGTGTTACCTAAGTAAGTTGATCATACTTGGAAAATAGGTGTCGACAAGGCTGAACTTTTCATGCTATTTATCTGCTCATACTCTAAAATAGGTTGAAGCATGCTGATATGATAAATTCATTTACTATTTTTCATGGGAGTTGTGATGGTAGTGGACTCATGTCAGGTTTCTGTAGTTGCCCTTGATTATTTTAGTTATTTTTTTCCACTCTTCTTGCTGTATGGCCGGTTGTTTGCATTAATGTGATGTGGTTATTGCTGGGTCTCAGATACCAGTTAATAAGAGTACAAGCAAGAGGGTTTGGTGAAAATTGCAAGTGGTTGGAAATGTTTGAAGATGTTCGACTTGTCATCTTCTGTGTCGCCGTGAGTGACTATGACCAATATGCTATAGATGGAGATGGGGCTTTGGCGAACAAGATGTTACTAAGCAAGAAGTTTTTTGAGTACATTGTAACTCATCCAACCTTCGATCAGATGGACTTCCTCCTCATACTTAACAAATTCGATCTGTTCGAGGAAAAGATAGAACGGGTCCCTCTGACACAGTGTGATTGGTTCAATGATTTCCATCCTGTGATTAGCCGAAGTCAACGCTTCAACAGCAACAGCAACAACATCAATAGTAACCCCTCCCTCGGCCAGCTAGCTTTCCATTATACTGCAGTTAAATTCAAGAGGTTATATTCGTCTCTCACAGATCGGAAGTTGTATGTTGCTCCGGCAAAGGGTTTGGCGCCTAAGAGCGTTGATGAGGCCCTTAAATATGCAAGGGAGATTCTGAAGCGGGAGGAAGAGAGTTCCAACTTCAGTTTGAGTGAGTACTCAATTTACAGTACTGAGGCAAGCACTCCCTCTCATTGACAATGACATCATAGAGAAAAAGCTGGTAAAATGGACTATTCCACTTCACAAGGATCATTCCATGTGTACATAAAAGGTTCTGTAAATGATTGTCGAAAACAAGCAGGATGCAAAATTCCCGGATGGTGCTGCCGTTATACATCCGTAGTTGCTCCCAAATTTAGGGTGATGCTGCGGTGCTGCATATGGTTTAGCAGTCACCAAATTCTGGTACGGTGCTCCTTGTAACAAGTTTGAATAGTCGTGCCGTTTGGGGATTCTATTCTAAAATATTCTTCCACTGGCCTTGTAGGTTAGGTAGTACGCAAATTTTCTCTCAAACTTGGTGTTAGTGCTATTCTTCTTGTTGTATTTGCCTATCGGGTTATCTAGAATGAAAATGCAGCTGATTTGTATGTTAGTCTATCAACTTTGCAACCCTGCAAATGCCCTTTTTGCTTGATGGGACTCCTTCTGGCTTGACACAAAATTTACGATTGTTTGGAAGTTCAACCTCAAGATTTATGATCACATTAGACACACCGGGGTTTGAAGTGTATGTATCAGTCTTTTTATACATTTTTCTTTCATCCGCTAATCTTTCTACATTTTTGTTACCTGTTTGGTATATCTTCGGGAGCTTGTGTTGCATGTTGAAGTGTTCAAAATAATGATAAGCAATCTAATTGGCAGTAAATGGGTCACGTAGCACTTAAGTTAGACGTGACCAAAGCTTACAATATAATTGGGTTGATTTTTCTTGGATAAGGTAGGAGAGCTATGGGTTGATCTTACCATGAATTGCATCAAAACTGTTTTGTATTTGGCTTTAATGAATGGCGAACAATTCGGCTATTTTCTCCCAGGAAGAGGCGTCCATCCAGGAGCTCCTCTATTTCCACAGCTTTCCTATTATATGCGGAAGGGCTAACATCTCTTTTGCAGGCAGCGGAAAGAAATGTCCCCAATTCACGGGGTATCAGTTGGACAGGATTGTTCTCCTTCAATACCACTAGAGAGGAGGCCACGGTTGTTAGAGATTATGTTCAGGGCTTCGGGACAGCGCATAAGCTTGGCGTTGTTGGCTTTAATTGTGTGTAAAAACCCGACCCCAGAGATAAGTCATACGCTTGCTGGAATCCAGGGAGTTACAGTTACCACCCACATGAGGATGGTTCGATGGTGGTGCCATAATTTGGGATGAATTGGGCCATTTCTATCATGAAAAATTTCAAGCTGCTAGAGAGAAACTGTCCGTTTTCTGTTAGGTTTTTACCACGACGAAACCATTTTAGTATATTTGCGATGACACGGGCAGCTTTGAGTCCCGTTTGAAGTATTGACGGAAGACATTAGACAAAAAATGGTTCTTCTGTATTACGCCTACTGGGCGGACGGTAAGAAACTACTTTCTCTTCAAACAAGGTGAAATTGATGTCTTCAATTTACTTTTCCTCTGACTGATGTTAAGACCGGTCATTCTGTCTCTTACTTTCCAAGATACCTATTTTACCCTCTCACTTTTTTCGTGCACCAAATTTTTTTACAACTCAATGCGTCAAATCCTCTCTTGGAGAAAATGCTTAGATCAGATTCATCTGTGGGCTAAGACCCCGTTCCACCAACTTTTTTCTCTTTTTTATTTGTGCTTATTTGTTTTTTTGTTTATTTTTTATTTGTGTTTGTTAGTTTTGTGCCTCATTTTTTTTAGTTTTCTGATTCGTCTCGTTTTTTGTTTTTTGATTCGTCTCGTCAAGATGAATCCGAAAACTATTTTTTTTTTTTTTTACTTATACTCAAATATTTTGAATAATGACCCCTTTAAAGTTAAAAAAAATTGATTTTTTTTAACTTTTTTACTTAAAAGTGGTCCTTATTCAAAATAATTGGTCGAGACGAATCAATAAATCACAAAAGTTGGGCGCAAACTAACAAACGCGAAAAAAATGAATTTTTTTTTTTACATTTGTTTTAGGATTTTTTTATGGGAATTGATTTTCACACATCTTTTTTGATATCCACACTCTTTTTTTCTTTTTGCTTTTTTAGTGTTGAAAGTGTATGTATTTTCTTGCAAAAAGACAAAATAGAGTGTGGATATAAAAAGGGGGAGCAAGAAAATTAATTCCCTTTTTTATTCATTACTTTTTTTCCCTCTGTGGTCTTGAAATTAGAGATGTAAAAACAAATGGATTCAAATGCACTGTGGTGGTAGTATTTACCTCTGTGGTGGTATAAGGGGGTGTTTCTGGTAGTGAAAAATTTATAGATTTTTATTTGTGGTTAAGAAGTTGTTGGGTGTTTTCAGTAGTGAATAAATTGTTGATAAGTTTATGAGTAGAGTTACTGTAACAAAAAAGAAGTTTTTATTGATCAATTTTTTGTTAGTTGAAACAATATGATAAAATGTTAAAAAAAAATTATTAATAAAAACGAGATGCTAAAATAAATTAAATTTTTAATATTTTTTGTCAGTTGAAACGGAGTCTAAATAAAGAATTGTTCAGAGATCACGGTTCAGAGACAGAGAATGCGAGAGAGAGGGAGAGAGTAATGGGATCGGACAAAACTTGATGGGGTAGTTTTGTAATTTGCTCCATACATTAACTACTTCAAGACCTTTTTACTGCACGTGTCCTACACTTCTGATATTGTCTTGGAAAAGGTGTAGAAGTCAAGCGCGTGTATGACACAATCGTGCATCCTTTGGGCGTATTTTAGCACTTGTCTTAGACAAAACTCGAAATGTCTCGGAAAGATTGGATTTAGTAGTGTCCTTACCACCTGAAATTGGGTAGGCGTCACTTGGCTCAGACGGCTTGTTTTGGTCATGACTACGATGTATGAACAAAGTTGGAATTTTGTAATGTCCATCCTTATTTAGGCTCTGTTTGGAACTCAAGGAAAATGAAAGGAAGGAAAAGAACATAAAATGAAAGGAAAAATTTACTATTCACAAAACTTAAAATTTTATTTTACTATTCACAATTTAAATTTTATTTTATTTTCTTCTCTCTTTCTCTTCCAACCAAACAATAGGAGGGAAAATTTTTTAGTTTTCCTTTCTTTTCCTCAAGTTCCAAACAGAGAGTAAGGTTTTTCAAATTAACAATGCTACAACTTGTATCAAAACGAAAAAAATATAAGAAAGACAGAATTAAAAAACGCAACAAAAGGTCATTATATGATGATATTACCACAACACGTTTAGTAATTGACCAGACGAAAGATACAATGATGAAGCCAGAACAGCAACTCGATCCACACAAAACTGGCAAAAAAGATTCGATAGTACGATTCGAGACTTAATTGAAGTATGGACCTAAACCCTTCAGAACTGATGGCTCCAAATGCAAGAGCAGCTACTCCCTTCCAGATTTCTTCTTTATGAGACTAAGTACAATAGATGATAATTTTCCTCACAAAAGAAAAGGGAATGTAGCCAATGAGTTTTTACTAGCTGCTTGGAATTTTTGCTCTCAGAAATATAATCGCTCAATCTGGGCATCTGAAAATAGAAACTTTCAGTACAACATCATTTTTCTCAATTAGTTCAAAAACACAAATGTCATCTACTTTAAGCGTGTTTTCCCTGCAAAATGTGAACCAACCGTGACAGAACCTCACTCTGGTTTTGCTCAATTGCACAGGCCAAGACCGATCTGAAACTACAAGTGTTGCACCATGTCTATCCTCCATGTACCTATGGAAGCTTGATGGTATGTTCTGCAAAAATGAGAAGATTTCGTATCATTTGTGGATGTCATCAAGCTAGTTGCCCAAACCAACAGATACATATATCAATCAAGGCAATTCAATCAACTGATTCTAAATCCAAAATCGGACGAATTCGTGGTCCTGCTTTGAGCAAAGCAGAACAGGCGCGGCTGTGAGCAAAATGTCAATAGACATCCATATGCTTCGGCCAAATTTGATCAATTTCAAAGGCCAAGACCGATCTGAACAAGTATAAAACCATGTCTATCCTTTCCATGTACCTGTGGAAGCTTGATGGTATATTCTGCAAACATGGGAAGTTTTTTTTATCTTATGTGGATGTCATCAAGCTAGTTGCGCATACCAGCAGACACATAAAATCAATCAAGCTAATTCAATCAACTGTTTCCTAAAAAAAGATTGGACAGATTCGGGGTCCAGCCGTGACCAAAGCACAACAGGCCTGGCTCACAATAGGCCTGGCTGTGCGCAAGGATTCAATAGAAATCCATCAACTATAACACCAGTTAACCACTGTGAACAAACCTTGAAGCATTTTTCATATGCACCCAAGAAACTGAAATTGCTATATTCTTTTTGGCGATCAAAACCCAACCAGGACTTTTTTTCCTACTTGGAATCACAACCTAATAAGGAAGCCATTAATTTCCCACGGAACTGTCTCAACATCCCTCTGCAATAACCAAAGATTGGTGTCTGCGTACGGTGGCGATGGGCATAAGTAGATTAGGGTGGTAGTGGAATGCTTGGTGTGCTTTCTCAACAGAAACTGTGTCGTTCTGGCTCACAGCAGGACCTTATTAGACTCTTAAGTTACTAATCAACAACTGGCAGGCCGAAATATACTGCTTGAAGACATAAATTATTCTTGATCCAGGAAAAATCGAAGTTCTATCCATTTATGACAGACTAATAAACCAGTGGCCTAATGCCAAAGAACTCCTCATTACTAAGGCTGTATAAGTTTAAATCAGGGCCTTCGCTGTGTTTTAAGAGGAACTAAGCAAAGGTTTTGAGATGGGACTATTTTTTACCTATACACAACGATTAAGTTTCGTCTATAATGCTTCTGCAATCTGCATATCGAAAACGAGAATTTCACGAGCTAAAATTCATAAAGATATGTTCAAATTAAAATCTAAGAATTTACAAAAGATGCAGGGTTCAAGACCTCACCACAAACCCTTTATTGATGTAACTAGGGCTCATAACTACTTCGAAGAACGGAAATTCAGAAACGAATTTGCTGGCATCTTTACGAGTGCGCTCTTGAGTCGCCGATGAAAATGTCGGACACAATTCTTTCTGAGCACTTCCCTCGCCATTGGCTCTTTGTGCCAGTCGTTTAGACTTCCCTACATTATTCCAAGCATATTCTTAGATTTTTTCACCCGTCATAAAATTTGACTTCCTGGTGTTAAGAAGTTAACTTACTTCGTTCGACTGTCTGATTGTCTTGGGGATGTGTGATTTCTTTGTCAATCTCCCTAGGAGGCCCGCTAACCTTCTTTCGACAACCATTTTTCCCGTATATCTTGGTATAGAATTGTGCATTGCCACCATAGTAGAATATGAGAAAGTCTCCGAATACTAAGGAATTGTCATGCACAAATTGCTGCCAACCTTCTTGGAAATACAAATGTTCATCGACCTCAATCAGTTCTACATGCCATGATCTTTTTTCCGGAGTAGTGATTGTAGATTTATATGGCAAATCTCCAGTGAAATGCTTGACAAAATCTTGTGGGATTCCCTATTATTTTAGCAATGAATGAAAGTGAAAAGAAAGATTGGTTATTGTTGAAAGGGGAGAAAAGGAAGAAAATTGGCAGAGGCATTACGAAGTATAGCTTACACTAGACATGCCATGTATCTCAAAAGAAAACACAATTTTTAAGGGAAAATTGCAGAACACTGATGGGAAATCGAAACAATTTCCCAAAACAAGGTTTCAAGTTTAAAATGTCCACTTTCATGGTAAGATGTAAACGTAATCATACACAACAACAATGTCAACGTCAACAATAACAATAACGACAACTGTACCCATTTAACCCCTAATCAATAGGGGTATGAGCGGGAAGGACTCAAGACTGACGCAACCGTTAACAATATATGGACTAGAAATAAAAAGAAATCTGGGAAGATAAAATACGACCACTTTAGAATATGACCAAGTTTTGAAAATATGATGGGAGAGAGGGAGGGAGGGAAAGTGAGGTGGTAGGTGGTTGCTAGGGCCTTAGGGCAATATGCATAAAAAAACTTCATATGAGATGAACTCTTTCTTTGTTTGCCTTCACCGGCTGTTCAGTATTTTTTACGTCGTGAACTTTTTTTTTGGCCTTTGCTCATTATTTTTTACCCTTGAGACTTCTCTCGTCGATTTGAATGATTAATAAAAAAAATAACAAGAATCTACCAAAATTTCAGAAAAGACTTGTAAAAATACCAAAGCAAATATTCAAGAAGAACAGGCCGAGACCAAATTTTATTTACCATGTTTATGGTACGCATAATTTTCGTATCAATCATACATATGCGGAATAAAAAAGTATATAAGAGAAAAGTTGAAAAAAATAACCGTATAAGAAGACAAAAACCCCTTCAAAAGTCAGTCCAGGGGACTTTAGTCAAACACCACCATGAGTCCATGATCTTGACAGATTTTTCAATAACACTTTTACGACTTCCGGAAAAAAAGAGAGGCTGAAATTCGTTGTGACGAAGAACATTCCAAAAGATTGAGTTAAAAATCGGCTTTAAAGAAGTTAACCGAAACCACTACCGACAACATCCAAACGAGCAACAATCGATCAGCTTTCGATCAAAGAAACAGAGAGGAAAAGAAAGAGAAAGACAAGGTCTTTTTACCAGTCGGTGATAGGACAGATCAGGCACATAGACTTTGCAGAACTGAGGAGAACTCTCCGAGAAGTTGAGAATTTCCCGCCGTTTCACCATAGCCTCTCTCTCTCTCTCTCTCTCTCTCTCTCTCTCTCTCTCTCTCTCTCTCTCTCTCTCTCTCTCTGTGTCTGAACTTAAACCCTAACTGAAAAAAACCTCAAGGTTGGCAGGTTTCCCGGATGGGGAGATGAACAGTTTTCCGCATGCCGAACACACAAAACAGGAGGAGAGACTTTTGTAGAAGAAGTAGTTTTTTGGGATTCTTCTTCCCCTTTAGGAGGGTGGCGTTTATATAGCTCGAGAGAGGAAATAGGTGAGAGAATGTTTAGGAAGAACATTGGTTTTTTATGAGGGAGTGGTTTCACACTTTACAAATTGCCAACTGCGCGTCCCAAGGGGAGTTATACGTGATTTTTGCACTTCATAAAGAAAATTGAGTTCTACGCTCTTTTTTTTGATATTTATATTCTTCTTTTTGTCCTCTAAAAAAAATTACATACACTTTCAATATTAAAATCCAAAAAAGTAGTGTAGGTGTCAAAAAATAGAGGATAGAATTCAATTTCCTTGTAAATCTTAATTTTGCGTTAATTTTTTTTTTTTGTAAACTACTGATTTATCTCAATAAGAGAAGTCGAAAAAAGAAAAAAATTATGAGCGAAACTTATAAAATTTGGAATAAAGACAAAATTAAGTCAAAAAATCAGAAGTTTTGATCATAAATTTTTACTTTTTCGACTTCTCTTGTCGAGACAAATCGATAATCCACAAAATTTGATGCAAAACTAACAAATACAAATAAGTACAAATTAAACAAAAAAGTTAAGTTGGGTTTTTTTTTTTTTTTGACAAAATGGGCATTCAGGTGAGTTTCCACTATAATTTTTTGTCTTTCCCGATGATATTTGGATTGTTTTCGATAAATGATATTTTAGTTGATGTATGTGATAAGAATTTTTGCCTAGAATTCATAAAAATAGTGGTGTAGTCATAACCATGAGAATATAAAAAATATTGAATTTAGATTAAAGAATAGCGTAAAAATTAATTTCTCAGTCATAACCATTTAGCTTGTTTACCCAATCACCCATTCAAGCTCTATTCTTTATCCATCCACCCCACAAGCACAGCTCCCTTTGTTTTTTCCTCCTCTCAAAACTATTATTTTCATTCTTTTCTCTATTTTGCCATCCGTGTTTTTTCGTCTTTAGCATTTTTTATCAACTTTTTAATTAATTTTTTACTTTTAGGATGGATATAGCGTACCTTTATTAAATAAAAAATAAAAAAATTGACTTAAGACGAAAAAATACGCAAACCTATACAATTATTTTGGCTTAAAAACTTACCTCAAAATTGACAATTAAAGAAGAGCTTCTACTGTCTCCACGGCCAATGTTTTCAAGTTGTGAATTTTCATTTTTGGAGAACACTATCAATAAACAAGAAAGTTCAGCTTGGCGGTTCGTTGATTTAACCAGTAAAACAGAAACCACAAATCTTCTTTCGTATATTATTCATATTTCATCTAAACAAGTTTTACTTTCGCATTCCATCTCGATGAGCGAAATGTTAATACAATACAAATTTAAAACAGTAGAAGAAAATCCAATAAGCAAAAAATTTGTAAAATACTACATACACGGAGGTTGTTTAGCTTGTTGAGTTTTACAAATGGAGAAATTAAAACTATCTTTTCTTGTAAAACACTAGCTAGGTAACATATTAAAAACATAAAATTTTTGAAACTTCAATAGTTCAATTCTTGTAAATGCAATTTACTAAAAAAAAATTCCTTCCTTCTATTTGGAGAATCATAAAATAGAGGACCGAAATTATTTCGTTCAGACCCTTCGTTTTGGATTTTGAATTATAATTATTATCTTATTTCTATTCAATCATTACTCTATTTCTCCATATACTCATTATTATCTACAAATCAAATTTCTAATGATTCTGCTTTGTTTTGATGGTGTTTTGAAAATATTTTGAGTTTGGTTTTTGGGTGATGAGTGAAGAGAGAAATTAGGATAATGATTAGAGATATAGATAATGAGTGAAAAAATAAAAAGAAAAAATTATAATAATAATTGGAGAGAGGAGATAGAAGAAAGAAATGAAAATAATAATAATATATTTTTTTTTTCAAAATTCCATCCAAACAAGGTAGAAAAGATTAGTAAAAAAAAAGCTTTACAAATGTAGCCGACCACATGGCTTTCTCCTTCTCGAAGAACCAAAATTAAGGGCTATTTCGTCATCTGATATGAACCAGTGTACAGATTCTTCGATTCGGAATCTTGAGTGCTGTTTCTTCCTTCGAATCTTTCGCCGGAGCCGGATACTCGTCATGGACATGTCTCTTCATGCACATCTTGTCCGAGCAGTCGTTGCTTTTCTTCCTTTTTGTCCAGCTCGGGATCCGGTTTGGGTTTTTGTGAGCCCACACAGGGCTCATGATAATAACCGAATTAGTTTATTTTGCAGAACTTATCGAATTTCTCATTCACTTAAAAGTTTATTGATCGAATGCCGGAAGATCAAAACAGATTTATACCAAAAAAATACAAAATTTAAGTTATTAATACTAGTTTTTTAATCCAATTTTTCTTTTATAAATTTGTTTCAATCATGTATCAACTGATATTAGATCAAGCTAAATGTAACAAACTTAATAAGTTTTACAAAATGAACGATTTCGATTATTATTGTGAATCCAAATGTGGTCACAAAAGCCCAAATTGGAAAGAGAATTGGATAAAGGAGAACTAAGAGGAGCCTGCCCCACCATAAGGAGGTTTTTAGTGGTCCGCTATAAGAAAAAGAAAAAAAGAAGAAGTGTAGATGTCAAAAAAAAGAGCGTAAAATTATTTTTTTTATCCGAAAAAACATATCATTAAAAATGCCAAGTGGTACTTACAGCGAATCCATCTGAATTCAATGAAAGAGAGACTACGACCAACCCATCACTGAAAAATGCACACGAAATACAGGGACAAAGAGACGCAAAGTGTTTTGATCCTAAGGGCGAATCAAGGCTCTCTTCTCACCGCCACTAAGGGTCGGGACACAAGGAGTTAGCAATCTATCCAACAGTCACCTCGGGATGGCGAAGAATCCAAACCGGAGATAAGCACTACAATACCGATGTAAACAGATAAGAATTAGCAAAAATAGAAGCACCGTGGACGAAACCACTAAGCACGCCGGCCTGCTTCGGCCGAACCCTGCACGCCGCCCGTTATTGAGGCACAAACGGGATTACGAACCAAAGCGGAGGAGATGACATCTCCAGCAAACCTCCGCTGACACGCGAAGCTCTAAGCATGGAGATCAAGGTAGAAATCCTCCTGGGCTAAACTCCGATCAAACCACGACCACACGGCGCCCAATGACTGCAAAACCTTTTCGGCCTCTTTAAATCCCTAGGATAGAACCTACGGCTATGAACTAGTAGAACCCAGGCTCCAGGGCCAAGCCCCGACCCTTATACCACCTGCTCCGAAGTCAAGCCCCGCGAGAGTTATTCGCCCACCGCCTCAACCCACCAGATCCGGGAGAAACACCGGACTGGTAACAAGCCGAACTTGGAAAAACCAGTCGGAGAAGTCCAGACAAGCCGGAGAAGCAAAACAGAAAAACAGAAAAGAAAACCCCGTTCACCTCCTCCTCCATTATTAACCCCAAACTTAATCACCCCGCACCCCCGCGCCTCCATCATCGCCACCAAACGATCTGAAAGATTCGGGGGGAGCTGAGCCAAAGGAGGAACTCTAGCCAAAATGCCTAGTCCTCCAAGCCAGTCGCACACCACTAAAATCCCCAAATCAGAGGGCAAGAACAGGGCTTAGAAGGGCGGGAAGAAAAGGTGGAGAGAGAGGGGGCTGGAGAAGGGGAGAGGAGAGAGGGACAAGACCGGGGGGAGCCTCCCCTCCCCCCGAAACCCTAATAAGAGGCGGCTGAGGATTCTAGAGAGAGAGAGAGAGAGAGAGAGGATTTTGAAACGATGTGGACGAAAACAAGTGTAGAATTCAATTTCCAAAAAAATTAGTAATAAGTACAAAAAAGAGAGTCAGTTTGGCTTCTTCTTTTTTTTTTTTTTTCCAAAAAAGGGTCTAACTTTTTGTGTATTTGAATTTTGATGGTAAATCATTTTCCTATTTTGTTTACCAAAAGAAGCTTGCAGACTGCAGCGCACTACTAAAAGGAGTATATATCCATCTATGCATCCCATTTCACTTCCCAAATTGAGAGGAGACCAAATGGGGAGGAAGCCAAAACATTACCCTTCCTTCTTCAAAGTCTTGATGAATGACGTCGCCATTAAACTTGTGAGCTCTCTCTCTCTCTCTCTCTCTCTCTCAAATGTGATCACTTCTACAAAATGATTCCACATATGAACGTTCGTTTATAGCGTGTTTTTTCTCCACTATAATGCATTGCTAATAATGTACTCTAAGTTTCAAAATTGTTTCTGGCTCTCTCTCTCTCTCTCTCTCTCAAATGTGATCACTTCAACAAAATGATCCCACAGTAAACACCCCCATATTCACGTCTTTCTCTCTCTAGAGTCACTCTCCCTTCTCTCTAAACTTTTCCAACTCCTAGGCTTTTCCGTTGGGAGGAGGGGCTGCCGCCCCCCTCCTCTCCCTCCTTCCTCCCTCTTTTTTCCCCTAATCCCCTCCTCCTTCCGGCCCTTTCTACTGTTTCTCACCTCTCCGTTCTTAGTTTCGTCCTTTGTTGAACTCGGCGATTGGACTCCGCCCATGGCCTGTGGGTTTCTCCGTTCGGTTCTCGCGGTGGAGACTCATATCTGGTAGCTAGTAGTCGGTGGGGGGTTCAAATAAGGTGAGGTGTTTTGGAGTTAGGGTTTTCTTTTCCTTTTTCGACGATTTTTTCGTCTCCTCTACCGGCTGGTTTTTCCAGTCCGGTTGTGTACCGATTTGGGTCTCCCCCGGATTTGGTGAGGTAGTGGTGGTGGGCAAATAATCTCTTTTTTCGTTCTTGTTTTGGTTTGGTTTGTGGATGGGTTTCATCGGATAGTCTGCCTAGCGGTTACCGGTCGAGCAGTCCATGGAACCGGAAGGCTGCCTATTTGGTTGATTTCTGTCGATGACCGGCCTTGCGCTGGCGAAGACGGCTGCAGGTCAAGGGCGAAGGAGGTTTTGGTCTCCGACCGTCGAGCTTCCCTTTTCAGTCGACGAATGTTGGGATTAGATTCTTTTTCGCTTGAGATCGTTGGTTATTTTTTGATTACATCTGTTTTCTTTGTTTAATGGTTTGTACTGGGATTTCGTTTCGATTTTCTTTCTGCCTAGTCCCGAACGGAATTCTCATGTCGGCACCTAGTGCTGATTTGCTCTTGCAGGGTGTCCGTTAATCCCGGAGTAGGTAGTTTGGTGTATTCTGTATTTGCGATGTAATCTTTGCCTTCGGGCTTATGAAATGATATTGACATTTTCAAAAAAAAAAAAAACAACAACAAAATGATCCCACATATGAATGTTCGTTTATAGCGTGTTTTTTCCCCCTATAATGCATTGCTAATAATGTACTGTAAGTTTCAAAATTGTTTCTGGCAGCGGATACCTCGAGATTTTGTGATCATGAGAAATCTTGAAGGAAAACTGCCAGCAAAGGCGCTGATTAAAGATCGAAATTATTTGCATTGGTGGACTACGAAAGTAAAGAAAACGGGCAAGAAGAACCACCACAGCTTCATGCGAAGCGGTTGGAGAAAGTTTGTGAGAGATTGTGAATTAAAAGAAAGGGATTTCTTGGTTTTCAAACTCATATCAAACTCAGTGTTCGAAATCGTGAGATATGCTCCAAATGGGTGCAAGAAGGATTGAAAGAGTAACCCCATTATTGAGCCCCAAGACTCTGTTTCTGAGCAAATCAAAGTAAACCCAGCTAAGGCCCATAAGACTCGGTTGCGAAAGTCCAAGGAGACACTACTACCTCGTAATCTCTCTCTCTCTCTCTCTCTCTCTCTCTCTCTCTCTGCCTTGCTTGGTTGAGGTATTTTGGATTTAGATTCTAATTATTACTCTATTTTTCTCCGATCATTACTCTCATTTTTGTATCTCTTTTCAATCATTACTCTTATTTTCAATCATCATTTTATTTTTGTCTATACTTATTACCTATAAATTCAAATTCCTCAAAACGAATAAGCAATGTATAACGCACATAAGGGATGAAATATTTAGGCTCTGTTTAGAACATATATGGAAAAGAAAAGAAAAGAAAAAGGAAGGAAAATAGAAGAGAAAAATTACTATTCATTGAACTTGAAATTTTTATTTTATTCTCTCTTTCTCTTCTAACCAAACAATAGAAGGGAAAATTTTTAAATTTTTCTTTCTTTTCCATAAGTTCCAAACAGAGCCTTAACTCTTTGTGATTTTTTTCTTAATTTTTTTGTGCAAATTCATGTTATAGGCTAAGTGATCTTTTTTATACTGAATATCTACATCCATAACCGTTCCGTTGATTAACATTTTTGTGATACTTGAGATACTAATGTGCAGATCCAAGTTCCAGAAGAACGAGTGGAATAGTGGCTTAAGCATCTGGTTCTCAAGAACAAACAAAGCATCCTAATTTTAAGGTTGTTATCAAGAAACACCTGTTGTAACGAACGCTATGAACGCAAGCTAAGAACGAGAAATTGAAAACTAAACAAGAAATCACAAAGACACAAGATGTACGTGGTTCCCCAAGTTGGGTACATCCACGGGCGAGGAGAGAGAGGATTCACTAACCAACGTGAAGAAGAGATACAAAGAGCCGGCTATGATCCGTAACTCTAGAAAGGCCACAATATGAAAGCCCAAAAAGATAATTCCTAGAAGTTTTCCAAAAGCCTTATTTATAATAGACTACAAAAACAGGAATAACATAATTAACCAATGTGGGACTAAAGAATATAAGGCATTCCTAACAATTCTCCACTTTGACTTGAATTCCACTGAACCAAATCACCAAATATAGTTATCCCCTTCTAACCTCTCACTCGCCAAATGCCCCCGAGGGGCGATCAACTGCAAATACCAAGCAAGCCCAAGCAATGCTTGAACTTGGCAACCGGAACCGGTTTAGTCAACATATCTGCTGGGTTATCTGTCGTACCCACTTTCTTCACCTCAACTTGCTTCTGTGAGATGATATCCCGAACTAAGTGATACCTGACATCGATATGCTTGGTCCTCTCATGATACATCAGATTTTTAGTCAAATGTATAACACTCTGCGAATCACAAAATACTGAACTCACACCCTGTGCAAGACCAAGCTCACAAAGCAAACCTCTCATCCACAATGCCTCCTTCACAACTTCAGCAATAGCCATATACTCCGCTTCTGTTGTAGACAGCGCAACTGTAGCCTGTAAAGTAGCTTTCCAACTAATGGCACTTTCGGACAGAGTAAAAACATAACCTGTCAGAGACCTCCTCTTATCGTGGTCACCAGCAAAATCCGAGTCAACATAACCAATAGCATGATCACCAGAATTGGCAATCCCAAACAATAGACCAACACCTGCAGTTCCGCACAAATACCGTAGTATCCATTTCACAGCCTCCCAATGTGCCTTTCCTGGACGCCCCATATAACGACTAACGACACTAACTGCATGTGAAATATCAGGATGAGTACATACCATGGCGTACATAAGGCTCCCAACTGCGCACGAATATGGAACCTGAGACATATACTTCTCCTCATCCTCCGACTGTGGTGACAACTCAGCTGAAAGTCGAAAGTGTGCTGCCAAAGGGGTACTGACTGGCTTCCAGTTCTGCATGGCAAAGCGCTCAAGCACTTTAAGAACATAAGACTTTTGATTCAAAAATAGTTTGCCAGCTACTCGATCTCTACAAATCTTCATACCCAAAATACGTTTTGCTGCACCCAAATCTTTCATCTCAAATTCACCACCTAACTGTTGTTTCAACCTGTTAATTTCTGATACACTATTGGCAGCAATAAGCATATCATCAACATACAACAGTAGATAAACAAATGAACCATCTGGAAGTTTTCGAAAATACACACAACTGTCATACTCACTCCTAGAATATGACTGGCTTATCATAAAAGTATCAAACCACTTATACCACGGCCTAAGGGATTGTTTGAGACCATACAAAGACTTACGAAGTAAACAAACGTGATCCTCCTTATCAGAAACAACAAATCCCTCAGGCTGACGCATATAAATCTGTTCTTCAAGCTCGCCATGCAAAAACGCAGTTTTGACATCAAGTTGCTCTAACTCAAGATCATAACATGCAACAATAGCAAGTAAAGTGCGAATGGAACAATATTTTACAACTGGTGAAAATACCTCATTGTAGTCAACACCCTCCTTCTGGCTGTATCCTTTTGCCACTAGCCGAGCTTTGAACCGAGCATCTTTTACCTCTAGAATACCTGGCTTGCGCTTGAAGACCCACTTGCATCCAACAATCCTCTTCCCTTTCAGCGGTTCTACTAACTCCCATGTCTGATTCTTTTGAAGAGACTCAATCTCCTCATTCATAGCAACAAACCACTGTGCAGACTCAGTGCTCGAAACAGCTTCCGTATAGCTGGAAGGCTCTTCATACTCAACTGTCTCAGCAACTGATAAAAGCATAGGCCACCATCTCAGAATAAGTCGAATACCTTTTAGGAGGCCGAATCTCCCTCCTTGGCCTATCTTTAGCAATAGTGCGTGGTTGCTCAACTAATGCATCAACCTCTGTGTCTGAACTCTTGAACTCCTCTTCAATTGGCTTCTCAATATGCTTCTTCCCTGAGTCGGAAGATTCACCCAAAAACTCCACCTGCTTTAGAACACTATGTTCCTGAACTGTATCATCAACCTGCTTAGACCCCTTAATCAGATAATTTTCATCAAAAGTCACATTCCTACTGATCAAAAACTTCAAATCATCAAAGCACCATAACCTGTACCCTTTGACACCTGCTGCATAACCCAAGAAAATACACTTCTTGGCCCGTGGCTCCAATTTACCCTCATTCACATGAGCGTAAGCTGGACACCCAAAAACACGCAACACAGAATAATCAGCTGAATGACCTGACCATACCTCAAATGGAGTCTTACACTCAATAGCAGTCGACGGAGACCTGTTCACCAAATAGCATGTTGTGGAAACGGCTTCAGCCCAAAATTCTTTGTCCAATCCGGAATTGGACAACATACAACGTGCCTTCTCCAAAAGAGTCCTGTTCATTCGTTCAGCCACACCATTCTGCTGAGGGGTTTTTCTCACTGTGTGATGCCTCACAATGCCCTCATCACTGCAGAACCTATCAAACTCGCCAAGACAAAACTCTATACCATTGTCAGTTCTCAAACGTTTTATTTTCTTACCAGTCTGATTCTCAATCAAAGTTTTAAACTATTTGAATGTATTAAAAGCGTCACTCTTATATTTCAACATATACACCCAAACCTTACGAGAGAAATCATCAATAATACTCATAAAATATCGAAAACCACCTTTAGAAGTTACCTCTGCGGGACCCCAAAGATCCGAGTGAAAATAATCCACCGTGCCTTTGGTGCGATGAACAGCTGTACTGAATTTTACCCTGCACTGCTTGCCGTAGACACAAGGCTCACAGAAATCCAGCTTCTCAATTTTCTGGCCACATAGCAAACCCTGTTTGCTCAAAACTGTCATCCCCCTCTCGCTCATATGCCCAAGGCGCATATGCCACAAACGAGTCAAGTCTGAATCTGAAACCTTGGATGAATCAACCGTTGCTGCATCACCTATAACTGTACTGCCCTGGAGTGTATAGAGGTTACCACGCTTCTGACCTTCATCAGTACTAATGCACCCCTTGAGACTTTCAAAACTCCACCTTCACCGAGGAATTTGCAACCATGAGAATCAAAAGTACCCAGGGATATAAGATTTTTCTTCAAATCCGGAACATGTCGAACCTCAGATAAAGTCCTAACAATACCATCATGCATCCTAAGCTGAATCGTTCCTGAACCAACAGTCTTACAGGCCATGTTGTTGCCCATCAAAACTGTACCACCATTGACCGCCTCATAAGTAGAAAACCACTCTCTATGCGGACACATATGGTATGAACATCCAGAATCTAGAACCCACTCGGTATTAGAGCGAGAATCGCCCTCTGTAACTGATAACACATTATCTGACTCATCTGAACTTTCAGCAATTCCAACAATTACTTTACCCCCTTTCTAGTCTTCTTTTTCCTTCTCCTTGAGTTTTAAACAGTCACTTTTCCAGTGCCCGGGTTTCTTGCAATAATTGCACTTTCCCTTCTTCTTACCTGATGATTTGGATCTTTCCCTATTACTTGACTCCACCCTTTCTGCTGTTCTTCCCCTAACAAACAAACCCTCCGCATGTGCATCACCCTCACCTGACACTTTTTTCCTCAATTCTTTCGAATATAGGCTGGCCTTAACATCCTCCATGGATATCGTGTCTTTACCATACAATAGGGTTGTAACAAAGTGCTCATACGAAAGTGGTAAAGAACATAGCAAAATTAGGGCTTGGTCCTCATCCTCAATTTTACTATCAATATTTTTCAGATCCATAATAATACGGTTGAACTCGTCTAAATGATCTTTAACAGGTATACCTTCTCGCATACGAAACGTATAAAGACGTTGTTTGAGATATAACCTGTTGGTGAGCGACTTCGTCATATATATGCCTTCCAACTTCAGCCAAATTCCTGCTGCTGAAATTTCTTGTTCCACCTCGCGAAGAACGTCATCTGCCAAACTCAACTGAATAGAACTCAGAGCTTTGGCATCTGTATCATCCAAATCTTCCTCTTTAATTCCAGAACTAGTCTTGCCTAACAAAACCTTGTGCAATCCTTGTTGGGTTAACAAAGCCTTCATCTTTACTCTCCAAAGACTGAAACTGCTGCTCTGCCCATCAAACTTCGCAATCTCGAATTTAGCCGCCATAGCCACAATCGGAAACGAAACCCTAGTTTTTGCAACCTAACCGCTCTGATACCAGTTTGTTGTAACGAACGCTATGAACGCAAGCTAAGAACGAGAAATTGAAAACTAAACAAGAAATCACAAAGACACAAGATGTACGTGGTTCCCCAAGTTGGGTACGTCCACGGGTGAGGAGAGAGAGGATTCACTAACCAACGTGAAGAAGAGATACAAAGAGCCGGCTATGATCCGTAACTCTAGAAAGGCCACAATATGAAAGCCCAAAAAGATAATTCCTAGAAGTTTCCCAAAAGCCTTATTTATAATAGGCTACAAAAACAGGAATAACATAATTAACCAATGTGGGACTAAAGAATATAAGGCATTCCTAACAACACCACGGATCATGCCTGGTAAATACTAATATATTTGCACCTTTTGGCTTCTCTTTTTCTTCCTTTTTCTGTTCTTATTGTTATACATGTCCTATAGAGAGTATTTGTGGAAATTTTATATCCACCTCAAAATAAATTGACAATGAGTGGAGAGGTCTCAAACGTTATTAAGTGATCACCAATTTCACTCCTAAGCAATGTGGGACTCTACTTCCTTAACATCCCCTCTCACGTGCAGCCGCGTTTGAGGTCTGTCACATGTGGCCATTTTTGGGTCCTATCATCGTGCAGCCTTTTTGCTAGTCTGTCATCATGGGGTGTGGATTGTGAATTTTATAAAATGTGGGTTGGAACGGGCCCCGCTCTGATACCATGTGAAAACTTTATATCCATCTCAAACCAATTGGCAATGAGTGGAGAGGTCTCAAATGTAATTAAGTGATCACCCATTCCACTCCTAAGTAATGTGAGACTCTACTTCCTTAACAGTATTCATGAGGTGGTGTCACCGCATGGACAGGAGACTGAGAAAAAAGTCCTTATTTTTCAATAAGGCAATTTCAAACTCAAAAATTATAGACTTATTGAAATATAAAAATATGCAATATGGATCTTATTTAAAAGATCTTATCAAGATCTTTTTATACGATGCAACAAAAAATATTGAAAAATTAATTTTATTTACATTATTTTTAAGTTTGAAAATGTTAAATAAACTGCTTATTATTTAAGAAGATTTCTGAAATGGGGTCTGATTCATTATTTTGAAGGCAAGAGGCGAATTTAATTAAAATAGTGGGGGCCTTTACGCATTTCAAGAGTAAAATGATAAAAAGATAAGTCGATTTTAAAAAGCAAGTGTTGGTATTCAATAAGATCAAAGTATAAATCTAAAAGTACGTATCGATACGAAAATTTTAAATAGAGAAACTCTACAATACACACTCCTTAAAAGGGTGTACCATATGCACCTATTTTATGGTTCATTCATAACATTTTACCGTGTTTTGTAACTTTTGTTCTAAAATTCATAACTTTTCAGCCGTACGATTCGTAACATTTTCATTATGATTTATAACATTTTGGTATATCCCGTAACCTTTATACGATTCGTAACTTTTTAGTAATACGATACGTAATACTTTCTCTATAATTCATAATATTTTGGGGGTGCATATGATACACACCCAAATAAGGAATGTGTATTGTAGTCTTTCCCTTTTAAATAATGGATATACTTAAGGATGAATCACTAATCAATGCTTGTCTTTTTCGATGGGCTTATTTTACATGAATTTAATTTAGGCTTTTGAATTGAAACGAATTTGATACTATAGACATATATTTAATACTTATAATACACAACAATTTTGGGTCCCTATTTTAGCAAAGTATTTGGTGCCCAAGGCGAAAACCTTGCTCTACGTTACTAAGGGCTCGTATTGTGTTGATGTCGTACGTGTAACGGCTCAATTCATATTCGGCCTTGTGTGTCCGATGGAACTTTAGTCCAAGCTAGCAATGCTGAGTAGTGGCAAAACATGAATGGGTCGGTGACACCATATCAGTACGTCACGTAGTGTCACTGTTTCTCAAAATCTGATGTCATATAAGGTAAACCAACTATGTGACTCTCTTTCTCTCTCTCTACTCTCATACTTTAGACACTTCCAAAGGATTTTGTGAGGGCTACAGGATTGGCCAGGAAGAGTTATGTGACGCTGAGGAATGGGGAAGGGAAGGAGTGGCGAGTTGAGATATGTTTGAGGACCTATCCAACCTCCCATGGTAGGATTGATTTAAGGGAAGGGTGGTCTGATTTCAGGAAGCAGAACAAGATAGTATATGGGGATTCCTGTTTGTTCAAGTTCATCAAAGGTGCTGGAAATGCGATTGATTTTGTGGTACAGAAGAGGGGAAGAGGGTAGGTACTAAAATTGAAAATCACTCTGCAACACCAAAAAGACTTGAATTTTAGGTTTAAAACTGTGTTGCTAATATGCACTCTAAATTATAACTACAATCCGGGGTTCTTTTGGTTCCTAGTTTTGTGGTTTCTCTTTTGTGGAAAACTGGTGCTGCCAATGTAAAATTTGGTACTACTTTCTCTTTCAAAAGCTGGCCTGGCTGCAGTCATTTTAGTCATGGGAACAAGTACATGGATTGGATGGCTAGACTTTACCCTGTTGAGACCAGATCCCCTGTCCGAGTGAAATCCGGACAGGAGCCTGTCTCACTGTTCGGAGCTGTTGATCTCGCAAATCAACGGCTGAAATCTGCCGAACACTTTCTGGTCCAAAACGACGTCGTTTTGGCTCGGCAGATCTCAACCGTTGATTTGTGAGATCAACAGCTCCGAGCAGTGGGACAGACCCCTGTCCGGATTTCACTCGAACAGGGGATCCTCGGCGTACCCCTGTTGCGTTTTGGTAGGGCGTACGGACTCTTTATCGTAGAAAGTAGAAACAATCACTGCGTAAATACAATCCTTTTTTTGGTAAATACAATCCTTCATTAATACTCCCTTCTCCACAATTACTGTATCTTATTTGTACTGTATTTCACCATGTCGGCACAACACAAACATATCATACTGCATGATAGCATATCGTAATACCCCCTTTTCACTCGTTCATGTGGCACTGTTATGTATTGTGTTACACTCCGAAAAAAGATTCTAAAGTTTCGTGCACCATATATGCTAGGGAAATCATTAATGTTTATGTACCTAGTAGGCTAGTACTGTGTTGTTCCTCAAAAAAGAAAAAAGTTTGCCCATTTTTTATGACAGTTATTCTTTTCTCGTGTTTCAATATGTCCTTTTTTGCAGTAATAATCTGAGATTACTCCAAATTTAAGGGTATCATGGCCCCATCCACACCGTAGAGCACAGATAAGAACCATCTTTGAGTAGTACGCAGGGGCGGAGCTATGTTCGGGCAGGAAGACCTCTGCCCCGGCTCTCCGAACGTTCGAATTTTAAAATTTTTATTTTACATATATTTGATTTTGAATATTAATGATAATTATTCATGTCATATCCGTATTCTCGTATTTGTGTCCGTGCTTCTGAGTTTATCACCCATTTAGTTTTATTGGAGCTAACCATTCCACTAACATTTCCTCACATGATATACGCAAAAGCAATAAACCCTAGCCAACCTGGCTCTGATGAATGGGAAAATGATGGCTTAGAACATGTTTTGATAATTAATACCCACTAAGAACATCCTGAGAATATTTGTTAATACTGAAAATGTCATTAACAGGTATTAATTATCAAAACACGTCATTGACTGTCATTTTTCCAAAAAATAGACCTAAATCCAACTAAGTATAAAACACGATAGAAATGTAAGATGCAGCGAATGAAATCTAAATTATGCAAATCACAAGCAAACGAGACACAGATAATTTTTACTTGGTTTTCCCCAAATTAGAGATACATTCATGGGACCGAAATCCAATTCCTTTATCAACAAAGTTTACAATCACCTTTATAAAAATATAAGGATTTCACAAACATCCTTATGTGTATCCAACCAAATTCAACACAAGGAGAGAGAAAAGATCTCACCAAACACTCCAACAAATCTGAAAATAGAGAGCTCAAATGACACTGGCCGAAAACTGCGAAGTTATAATAGTCCCGAGATGTCACTTGACAAGGGGTAGCCGACGCTACTTGACGTTACTAATCGCGGATGTCGCTTGACATGATCAAGTCACGCATTTTGGGAGAAGAATCCTGTCCAATCACCCTAGACCAGTTTGATCCAATTTTGTTATCCGGATTATCCAAAAATGTTTTGAATGGTTTAAATTTGTTTGGATACATTTTTATTACAAAAAATCTAAAACACCTTGAACAAAACTGGATCATGCAAAAAAAAAAAATTGGACCAAACTGATTCCTGAACAACTTGACGGGATCCGTCCCCCACATTTGATATGCTTCTGCATGAAGAGACATCCATTTTTCGAAAGATGACTTGCAAGTGACAGCTCAAGCAAAAGATTCGGAAGATCTACAGCACTGAAGTACTCCAGAACCAGAAAGGCGTTTGGTTGGCTACATTTGTAAGGCATTTTTTTTTGGAATCTTTGAGGGAAATAATTTCGGTACTCTATTCTATGATTCTCAAAATACAAGAAACGAATTTTTTTTACTTATGCATTATTCTCTTTGCAATTTAACAAAAAATTTCAAAAAATTCCTTTTAAATTTCTCTTAGATTTTCATTACTTTTAATATTTCTCTCTTTATCTCTTTCTACTCATTATCCTTACTTTTTTCCAAAAAACTTTTCAAATTGCAATCCAAACAAAGCATAATTGCATTTATAAGAATTGAAGTGCCGTATTGTTTTCATTTTTAGTATGTTTCTTGGCTAGTGCTTTACAAGAAAATATAGTTTTTCTCCATTTGTAATGTTTTGTTTGGACTGGTTTTTAAATTTTTTTTTTTGAAAAATAATAAGGATAATAAGTGAAGAGAGATAGACAGAAAAATATTAAAAATAGGAGAAATTTTTTTAAAAATTCTTTTTGAGTTGTAAAGCAAACAAAGCAACTCAACAACCTAAACATTAACCTCACGTATATGTAGATTTTGCAAATTTGTTGCTAATTGGATTTTCTTCTACCGTTTTAAGTTTTGTATTGTACTATTAAAATTACATTTCGATCGTTGAGATGGAATGCGAAAGTAAAATTTGTTTAGATGAAATATGAATAATACACCAAAAAAGATTTTTTTTTTCACTGGTTAAATAAAAACGAATCATCTAGCCAAACTTCCCTGTTTATTGATAGTGTTATCCAATAATCAAAATCCATAATTAGAAAACGTTGGGCGTGGAGACGATAGCTATGCTTGTGGGGTGGATGGATAAAGAATAGAGCTTGAAAGGGTTATTAGATAAACAAGCTAAATGGTTGAGAAAATTAATTTTTATGTTCTTCTTTAATCTAAATTCAATATTTTTTATATTCACGTGGTTATGACTAAACCCCTATTTTTACAAATTCTAGGAAAAAAATTATGTTCACATATATTAACTAAAATATTATTTAGCAAAAACACTTAATTATCGTCGTTAACCTGAAGACCAAAAAAAAACTAGTGGAAACTCACTTGAATGTCCATTTTGGCAACAAACAAAACCAACTTGACTTTTTGTTGTCTTTATTTTAAAAAAATCGCATTTGTCAATTTACGTTAATTTTTTGTGGGTCATTGATTTGTCTCGATAAGAGAAAATAGAAAAATAAAAAATTTTGATTGAAGTTTTGAATTTTTTTTGAATAAAGACAAAAAAATTAATTTTTTGTTTATTTTTGCTTTTATTCAAAAGATCATAAGTTTCAACCATAAACTTTTAATTTTTCGATTCTTATCGTTGAGACAAATCAACAATTTACAAAAGCTTAGGCCCCGTTCCAGAACACCTTCTTAAAAAATAAGTATTTATTTCACATTTCCAAACTAAAAAATCGAGATTTTTCAAATAAGATCCATATTGTATATTTTTAGATTTCAATAAATCCATCATTTTTGAGCTTGAAATTATTTTCTTAAAAAATAAGGACTTATTTTACGTTCCGGAACCGGAATGGGGCTGGTGTGAAATTAACAAATAAGAAAAAAGATTGAATAAAAACAACAAAAAGTCAGGTTGGCTATTCTTTTTTTTCTTTTTTTCTTTTTTAAATGGGCCTGAGTTTTTGTGTATTTGTTGGTAATCATTTTCCTATTTTGTTTACCAAAAGAAGCTTCCAGAGCACTACTCTATGCATCTATGCATCCCATTTCACTACCCGAATTGAGAGGAGACCAAAATGGGGAGGAAGCCAAAACATTTCCCTTCCTTCTCCAAAGTTTTGATGGATGACTTCGCCAGCGAACTTGTGAGTTCTCTCTCTCTCTCTCAAATGTGATCACTTCAACAAAATGATCCCACACATGGATGTTCGTCTATAGCGTCTTTATAATTTATTTATTTATTTTCCTATAATGCATTATATATGTACTCTAAAGCTTCAATATTGTTTCTGGCAGCGGATACCTCCAGAATTTGTCATGAGAGATCTTGATGGAAAACTACCAGCAAAGGCACTGATTAAAGACCGAAATTATTCGCATTGGTGGACTGTGAAAGTAAAGACAACGGGCGAGGAGAACCACTACAGCTTCACGCGAAGCGGTTGGAGAAAGCTTGTGAGAGATTGTGAATTAAAAGAAATGGATTTCATGGTTTTCACACTTGTATCGAACTCTGTGTTCGAAGTTGTGAGATATGCTCCGAATGGATGTGAGAAGGATCTAATTAGTAACCCCATTATTGGGCTGCAAGACTCTGAGCAAATCAAAGAAAACCCAGCTGAGGCCCCTAAGACTCGGTCGCGAAAGTCCAAGGCGGCTGATGCACTACCTCGTAATCTCTCTCTCTCTTCTCTCTCTCTCTCTCTCTCTGAACGATCCGCTTGTTTGTTACTTTGTTGAAGACAATTGGACCTTTTAGAGGGTACAACTGGAAAGATTTTTCTTTTTCTTGTTCTGTTTTTTTTTTTTTTGGTTAAGTCGATCAGCTAGAAGCAATTATCCTTTGATAAAATGGGCTGCTTCGGGCTAGCATTTCATTTCTATGGCGTGTGTCTGTGTGTGTTCGGGACGTAATTTTGGTCATTGATAAAGTATTCTTTTTATACTGAAATTTCTACGTACATCCATTACCGGCAACCATTTCATTGATTAACATTATGTGGTAGTTGGGATAATGTACAGATCCAAGTACTAGAAGAAGATCGAGGGGAAAAGTGGCTGCTGAAGCATTTGGTTCTCGGGAACAAACAGAGCATCCTAGTTTTACCGTTGTTATCACGAGATACTATAGATCACGCCTGGTGAATCTATCTTTACACCTTCTAGCTTCTCTTTTTTCTTCCTTTTTATTTCTTATTGTTATACATGTCCCGTGGAAAAAAATATGGAGAGTACTAGATATTCCGAAAGAATACCTAAATATTATTCCGAATTTAAAAATCAATGATGCAGATTTTGTTTTCAAATTCACCACTGGCACGGTTACAGAAGGCTGATCCCATTACTTTTTACGGCATAAGGCGACTTTAAAAGGGTGGAGCCCTTTATGCGTTTCAAAGGTAAAATGTTGAAAAGATAAAATCAACTTCGAAAAGCAAGTTTTGGTTTTCGAAAAGATTCAAATACTAAACTAAAAGTATGTATCGTTGAAAAGTTTTAAAATAATGTATTACATTAAGATTCCTCTTGTGCATTTTGAGCGCTAAAATTAATATTAACCATGCTCGAATATCAATCTTCTCTTTTTTTATGGATTTATTTTTCATGTATTTAATTTATTTTTTGAACTGAAAGTGAAGCGAGTTTAATATTATAGACATATATTTAACAAATATTGCATATCGGGTCCTATTTTAGCAAAAAAAATTGTGTCTTATTCGACTTTACTTAGGCTAATACAACAATGACATTGTGTAACGGCCCACGGATCAACCCATGTTCAGCCTTGCCCGATGCAGACCTTTTGACCGAGTGGTTGACCAGTTCGGCCTTGGCTCCCACATCGAGAACAGGCTGGAAAAAATGAACGGATCGGTGATACCACATTAACACGCCACGTATTGTCACCGTTTCGCGAAATCTCTCTTGATGTCCTATAAGGTTAACCAGCTCTCTCTCTATCTCTCATATATTTCAGACACTTCAAAAGTCTTTTGCAAGGGAGACTAGAATGGCGACGAAGAAGACTGTGAAGCTGAGGAATGAAGAAGGGAAAGAGTGGACAGTTGACATATGTGTAAGGAACCATCGAACGTCCTATGGAAGGATTGATTTAGGTGTTGGGTGGCCTGCCTTCTGCAAAGCGAACGAGATAGAAGATGGGGATTCCTGTTTGTTCAAGTTCATCAAGAGTGCTGGAGATGTGATTGATGTTGTGGTACGCAAGGGGGGAAGAGGGTAGGTACAATAACCCTCTGCAACACCAAAAAGACTTCGAATTTTGGGGTAAGCTGTTGGTAATGTATAAATTATAAGTACAATCTGGGTTTCTCTTGGTTTCTAGTTTTTTGGTTTCTCTCTTGTGGAAGACTGGTGTTGCCAGAGTAAAATTTGATACTTGCCATTTCAAAAGCTGGCCTGGCTGCAGTCATTTTAGACATGGGAACAGGGGATACTCTTGTTATAAGCAAATGCTGTGTTTTGGTTGGGCGTATGGACTCTTTTTTTTAGAAACAACCACTACGTAAATACAATCCCTTTTCGGTAGAATGTATGGTGTGGTGAGTACAATGATCGAATAATTGTCTTTCTTTCTCGTCAAAAATGCTACTGGTACAGCAGCTGCTGTACAGCAGCTGCGTACAAATCTCCTTTGCGCCCGTCTCGGGTCCCGTAAAGATGATCGGAGCCGCTCATTTTGTTCAAAATACGCCGTTTAAGGTCCCTGAAAAAAATCACCTCAATCCGATATCGGGAAGGGTGTTTACGAATCATCCAACTTTGTTTCAAAATTTAGACTTAAATTTTGAAACAAAGTTGGATGATTCGTAAACACCCTTCCCGATATCGGATTGAGGTGATTTTTTTAGGGACCTTAAACGGCGTATTTTGAACAAAATGAGCGGCTCCGATCATCTTTGTGAAACCCGAGGCGGGCGCAAAGGAGATCTGTACGCAGCTACTGTACAGCAGCTGCTGTACCAGTAGCACTACTCCTTTCTCGTGTTGTGTTTTTAGTTGTAGTGTTTTTGGTTATTGGATCTGTGTTGAGATCATTCCTTTATTGGATGCTTTATTTTTATTAACCTCTTTTCCTCTCGAATTACCCTTTTTGAGTTTAATGAAAATTCATTCTTTTGCCGATTTAAAAAAAAAAAAGAAAAGAAAAGAAAGAGAGCCATAACCAGTTTTGATACTAAGAGCAAGTACATCAGTGTTTAGTTTAAAAAATTAGTGCACAGTACATATTTTCATTTTATCTATTTACATTTTTTTCAACACTACATTAATAATATCTATTTACCCTATTATCTATTAAAATATTATTATTTTTATTTCTCCTTTTTCTTTTCTTCTTTTTTATCTTTATTAAACATTACTATATAGATATAGAGAGAGAGAGAGAGTTAGATTCCGGTGAGGGATTCCTCATTTTATTAAAACGAGGGGCTCTCCTTTTCAATTGAATTTCGATAATTCGAACCGCTCAAAGTAATCAGAACGTAATTTTAAGGGTCCTTGAGAGAAATCAGCAAAAAAAATGACCTGGAAGGACTTCATCCGAGCAGTTTTCATTGAACGGTTCAAAAAAACCGCTCAAATGACGCCATTCCCGGTCTTTTTTTTTGCTAATTTCTCGCGGGGACCTTTAAAATTACGTTCTACACATATTGAACGGTTCGGATTTTCAAAATTTGATCGGAAAATGAAAGTTCCTCATTTTGTTAAAATGAGGGATCCCTCACTTGAAAATTCCACCTAATATATATATAGTCCCGCTCTTATGAGAACCATCTTATTTTAATAAAATGCGGGCTTTCCTTTTCCGATCGAATTTTGATGATCCGAGCCGCTCAATGTGTTCAGAACGTGATTTTAAGGTGTTCGTGAGAAATCAGCAAAAAAAATGATCGGAAAGGGCTTCATCCGAGCAGTTTTTGTTTATTTTTTATCTAGCGGTTCAAACAAAAATTGTTCGGATAAAGTCCTTCCCGATTATTTTTTTTTCCGATTTCTCGCGGGTATCCTTAAAATCACGTTCTAAACATATTGAACTGCTCGGATCATCGAAATTCGATCGGAAAATAGGAGAAATGAGGAGGTCTACATTTTAGTTAAAATGTGGACTCCCTTATTTGAGACCGATTGTGTGTGTGTGTGTGTGTGTGTATATATATACACACACACACACACACTCGAGATCCAATGAAGGATCCTGCACGGGCTTACCGTGCGGGACTCCCCTTTCCCGATCGAATTGCGACGATCCGAGTCGCTCAAAGTGTGCAGAACGTGATTTTAAAGGTACTCACAAGAAATCGGCAAAAAAATAATCAGGAAGGGTTTGATCCGAATAATTTTTTATTGAACTGTTCAATAAAAAACTATTCGGATGAAGCCTTTCGCGATCATTTTTTTTGCTAATTTCTTGCGGATACCTTTAAAATCACGTTTTGATCACTTTGAGCGGATCGGATCGTCGTAATTTGATCGGTAAAGGGAAGTCCCGCACGGTAAGCCCGTGCGGGATCCCTTAGGAGATCCGGACTGTATATATATATACACACATGTATATATACTTCGAAACTCACAGTCAGAGGAGAACAACCTATTGTTGATGCCGTCGATCGCCGAAGCCCCAAATCTCCATCACTGTGAAGCCATTAAACCCAAACGCCGTGAAATCCAAAACCCAGAAGCCATTAATAAAAAAAACTAAGTTGGACGAAGATGGAGGTTAAACTCAAAAGTTGGACGAAGCCATTAAACCCAGAAGTTAAACTTGCTGTACGTGAAATCGATGAGGTTGGGAGTGAGAAGAAGAGAGATGATCTACAGCTTCAATCTCTGTAGAGAGAAAGAGAAATAATGGAGTACATGGTGAATAGTGTTTAGTCATATTTACCTAATCACTATTTATGGATGAATTTTATCTAGACATTTACCTAAACTGCTACAATACTCATTTTGGAGTTTTGCTTAAGTAAAATGGCTAAAAAGCTTTTTTAGCTCATTTGATAAACTTGCTCTAAGGTTCTCTTTTTCTTTCTTCAACATACACGGAAGTAACCTTTTGACGTCAAAAATTGGTTTCCAAGGCAAAATTTATGACTTGAGTCTTATCATAGATCTCATTTTCAGTGTATGCCGTTTATATCTCCTTTGTCCGTGTTCACTTGGGTTGCTTATTTCGTGTTTGCAGTGCACTATGAGCATCTCTAACGAAACCCTTCAAGTACCAAATGTCTTTTAAAGAGTTTTGTACTTTGTATATACGTATCTCCGCACTTATTTCAAACAGTATTTCACTGTTTAAAATTCAATTCTCAATACGTACGTAGCATTCTTCAAATACAGAAGTCCTATAATTCATTGATTTACTTTCACTTTTGTCTTATGTACTTCGATTTTTTGTTTGTCTATCTATAGTAGTATTGTGTAATTTTTGAAACGATTAGTATTGTGTAATTTAACAAAATAGTGTTTCAATAATATACTAATTAGAGTCTTTTTAACTGTGTCACGTGTCTTCTACTAGTTTAGTTGAAAGGACAACCCGGTTTTGCTAAGGGGAATTAAGTACTTATTTTTAAAATAAGTACTCTCTCCGTCCCTAGATAAATGTCCAACGCGCAAATCTAGGTCTTTAAAAAGATGCATTTGTTTCGTTAAAAAAATTAATTTTTTTTTCACAAATCATTAGGTGGCGATGAGTTCTATTAGATTGTGAAAAAAATTAAAATTTTAATGAAAAATATACATATTTTGTAAGGTCTAGTTTTACGCGTCGAACACTTATTTAGGGACGGAGGGAGTAGTTATTTTTTGAATTAAAGGTAATGTATTATGAGAGAATGACCTGTATCTTAAAGCAAAAAATAAGTATTTAAAAAATAAGAACATTAGCAGAACGAGTTAGTCACAAAAACACACATAATTCAAATAAGTTAGCTATATAAAGTCAACATTTTTCTAGAATACAATAGCAAAAATAACTTTACTTATTAGCCTTTATTTTAAGGATTATTCCAACCTCCACCCAAATGGTACAGGATAATATGTAAAATGTGTATTAATATCCGAGAAAAATGTATTAATATCCACAAAATATGCATTGATATTCGAATTTGTTTGAAATTACTGACATATTATAAGCGTGGGCGGAAGTTAGCAAAACCGTTATTTTTAATAGAGAAACTAAGAAGCCAAAAAAACTGACTTTTTCATATATGAAAACACAATCTAACATTGTCAAAGGCTAAAAAGTCGCAAGCCATCTTTTGTTCCTCTAGAAGCTGACACGAGAACTTTCCTAAACAGGGTGTATTTTCCAAACGCTTATCCAAAGTCGTAACATCACCGCAGTACCCCGCGGAGAAAAGAGAAAAACAGAGCAGGCGATGTGCGTGTGGAGCCTTCAAATGAATTGACAATTTCAAAGAATGGCATTCCCATATGGGTCTATATATACCTCTCGAACTCCTTTCATTTTCCCATCATCTCCTTCAACTACACATTTACCTATACCAACCAAAATCTCTCTCTCTCTCTCTCTCTCTCTCTCTCTCTCTCTCAAAAGAAAAAATCACCTTGTCTAGTATGGCAGAAAAGGAGCAGCAACAAGCGTATCCCCTGGCGCCTGCCAATGGTTACGCCAGAAGCGATGCCGAGGCGGGCATGGCCGATTCGGAAGAGCTCCGCCGCCAAAAGCGCAAGAAATTGTTGCTATATATTGCAGCTTTCGTCGTCTTCCAAACAGCCATCATAGTGTTGTTTTCGCTCACCGTGATGAAAGTCAAAACTCCCAAATTCAGGGTTCGCTCTGCCACGTTCGACAGTACTTTTGATGTTCAACCAACCAACCCTTCATTCGCCTTGAATGTGAACGCTCAATTCGGGGTCAAGAACACCAATTTCGGCCCGTACAAATACGATAGCAACACGGTTTACTTCTACTACAATGATATTCAAGTTGGGAGTGCAGTTATCCCCAAGTCAAAAGCAAATTTCCTGTCTACCAAGAAAATCAACGTTGCAGTGGATCTCACATCAGCTAATATATCGACCAATACTAGTTTGGCAAGTGATTTAAATTCGGGAACTTTGCCACTGACCAGCAGATCCAGATTGAGTGGAAAGGTGGAGCTAATGTTAATTTTCAAGAAGAAGAAATCCGTCGATATGAATTGCACCATGGATGTCAATATATCAACCAGAGAACTCCAGAATGTGAAGTGCAAGTGATATTATAAATACATTTTTTATGTTAGGTTTTTGAGTTTTGATTCGTAGATGTATTAAGCGATCTGTGATTGGTTATGTAGCTCTTACAGTGTATGTTGTATTTATATTTATTTCATTGAAATAAAAGTTACACTTTCCTTTGTATATCCAATGATTAATACTGATTTTTCTATCACACATAGTATGAAGGGTGGATAAATGAGCCAAACGAGCTCATGAGCAATTAGTTGTTTAAGTTTGGTTTGAAAACTTTACGATGTTCCAAAATATGTTGAAGCTTGTTTTGTTTATGAAGTAAACCCATCTCAAATGAGCTTTAGTCGAGTTGATTATGAGTCGACCTCAGCTTTGAAGTTTTTAATCAAAAGAGCAAAACACTTATTTATCTATAACTTGAAGACCCCGTTCCAGTTTTCCCGTTAAAAAACAAATACTTATTTTCAATTTTTAAGTTTAAAAATAATAGGCTTATTGAAATAAAATATGCAATATAAATCTTGTTTGATAGATATCATCGAGATAGAACCCTGCAAAAAAATCATCGAGATAGAACCCTGCAAAAAAAAAATTAATTTTTTTTTCATAAACCTATTATTTTCAAGCTTGAAAATAGATTCTTATTTTTTACTAATCACTTATTTGAGAAAGAGAAACGAAGTAATATTTTTTTCTAACTAAATAGACTAAACGACATTTTTAATGAAAAAGAATGTGGGCTTTTGCCATAATGTTGAAGACAAAAAAATTAGTGGAAAATATGAGTAAAGACCAAAACTGACCCGTTCGTTTTGGGAATTTGGATTTGAATTTATAAGTAATGAGTATAGAGAGAAATATAGTAATGATTGGAAATAAGAATAATGATTGAAGAGAGATAGAGAAAAAAAATGAGAGTAATGATTGAAAAAAATAGAATAATAATTAAAATCTAAAATCCAAAATCTTTAAATGAACGTTGAGGATTCGACGACTCTGCCGATCCTCATGAATTGCAGGCAATGCTGACCCCCGAAACGACATCATTTTCGGGCCCAAAACCCAAATCCAATTGTATACCTCTTGGGCTGTGCTGAGTCCCAGTTTGGCATCGAAGCAGATTAATGATTTTTTCGAGTCCATTCAATATCAACAAGGACTTTTTCGTTTCAATTCGATATTAACAAGGGCCTTTTTAGAATTCATACAGAGAAACAATTAATTTCAGATTCATGAATTTTTGGGAGATCATTTTGGATCGCACAAGGATTAATTAAACTGCTCATTTCTCCTTTCGATATACGATTAAGCTAATTTTTTTTAAGAAACTCATAAAAAAATCATTTGAAAAGTAATGAGAAGGATTTGATTTATTCTTGTGGCACCCGAAACATGTCCACAAAATTCATTAATGTGTTTTGCTTCTAAACGAAAACTTGGCACAGCCCAAGGGGTAGGATTATTAAAGTTGGAATTATATGTTTCTTCATTCAATAACTACAAAAATAGAAAATTACCAAAATTAATCACTGCACAACAATTTTCTTCCCAATAGTCTCTCCCTCTTTCCTCTTCTAACAGCCACTCCTGTTCGTAAGGTCGGCTTGTCGAGAATATCTGCCTCGCCAATGCCCAATGCCCCTGCGTCCTGGTTTTTCTGATTAGGGTTTTGGTGAGAGAGACAGAGAAGGGCAGAGGATATGGTGAAACGTCGAAAAATTCCCGATTTCTCGGAGAGTTGTCCCCAGTTCTTCAAAGTCTATTTACCCAATCAGTCCGCTCACCGACTGGTAAAAGAACCTTCTCTCTCTCTCTCTCTCTCTCTCTCTCTCTCTCTCTGTGTTTCTTTAATAAAAAAACCTTTTACCAGTAAAAACCCAATCCTCCCTGTTCTGGTTTTGAATTTTTAGGTGTATTCTTACATCCAGAATGATCCAAAACTGATTGTTGGTTGGTTCGTTGGATGTTCTTATAGAGTTTTCGGTTAAGTTCTTGAAATCTCAATTTTAAAATGATTGTTTAGAATGTTTCTTCGTAACAACGAATCAAGTGAATTTTTCAGCCTCTGTTCTTTCTTTTTTTTCCAGAAGTCCTGAAATTGTTTTGAAAAAGTCTGTCATGGTCATTGGTTTTTATTTTTATTTTTTTTTCAATCTGATAAAAGAGATTACTTACATCATACATGAAGAACAAGTTACAAATCCGGGACGGTATCAATTGTGAGAGCACGAGACAACCAAATCTAACAACTCAACCAATAAAAAAATAAGCTCATTATAAGGTAGAAAAAAAGAAAAGAAAAAGCCTTCTTAGAAAAGAACACCCACAGTACTGTTTGGCCAACTGAATTGGCCCTAGTTGGTTATGGTCATGGGTTCATGGTGTTTAAATTAATGGAATAACTCACAGACGCTTAGTCGGTCATCATTTTAGCAGTCTCTTGAGATAATTGGGTAAAAGCCGTAAATCTTTACTTTTTCGATTTCTCCCGTTGAAACGAAATAATAATCTACAAAAGTTTGGCGCAAAGCTAATAAATGCGAAAAAAATTTGAATAAAAACAAAACCCAAAAAGTTAAGGTGCTAGTCAATTGTGGACTATGCCCAAACCACCACCCACCTCGCTTTCCCTCCCTTCCCGTCATACTTATAAAACTTGGTCATATCTTGATGTGATCATTTTTTTTTTTATTCTGATGCTTTGTTCTATTTCTTGTGCATGTATTGTTAAAAGTTGTGTCTGTGTCCTGTCACACCCAAACCCCTATCGATTGTGAGTTGAATGGGTACTGTTGTTGTATATTATTGAACATCTTACCATGAAAGCGGACGTTTTTTAAAACTTGAAACCATGTTTTGGGCAATTGTTTTGATTTCCTACCAGTGTTCTGCAATTTCCCTTAGATAGATTTCTTTTCCTTTGGTAAGCATGGCCTATCAAGTCTAAGCTATACTGCATAATGCCACTGCCAATATTCTTCCTTTTCTCCCTTTTCAACAATAACCAATCTTTCCTTTCTGCATATTTATTCATTGCTAAAACAACAGCAAATCCCGCCAAGTTTTGTGAAGTATATCAATGGAGTTTTCCCATTCGAATCTACAATCACTAGTCCGGAAAAAAGATCATGGCATGTAGAACTGAAAGAGGTCAATGGACATGTGTATTTCCAAGAAGGTTGGCAGCAATTTGTGCATGTTAATTCCTTAGAATTCGGAGACTTTCTGGTATTCTACTATGGTGGCAATGCAGAATTTTATGTCAACATATACGGGAAAAATGGTTGTCGGAAGGAGGTTAGCGTACCCAGTAGGGAGATTGACAGAGAAATTACACATCCCCGAGACAATCAAACAGTCGAACGAAGTAAGTTAATTTCTTAATAACAGGTTGTCAATTTTTCCTATGGATGAATAGCACTAAGCATATGCTTGGAACAATGCAGGGAAGTCTAAACGACTGGCGCAAAGATCCAATGATGAGGAAATTGCTAAGAAAAAACTGTGTCTGAGACTTTCAATGGCGACTCAAGAGGGCAACAGAGCTCGTAAAGAAGCCAGCAAAGTTGTGTCCAAATTTCCATTCTTCGAAGTGGTTATGAACCCTAGTTACGTCGATAGAGGATATATGGTAAGGTCTTGAATTCTACATCTTTTATAAATCTTGAACATATAGACTTTCACATTCTCTGATGTTATGATAGGTTTGCTCACCCTGATAAATTAAGCAACGCAAGATACTATTACGTCCTGGGCTAAAGCTCATGTAAACTTCCACATTTTAATGCTCTTTATATAAGTCCAAAACAACCAAAAAAAAAGTTTTAGTTTGATAAAGGGCCTAATTTAAAAGGTTTTAGCTGGTAAATCCCAATCTCTTTCTTTGATTTTGAATTTGTTTTTAGACATGGTTTTTATTTTTCTTTTTCTTTTTATTTTTATAGGTAGTAAAAAATTCAATTAAGGTTACATCCTCAAAGGAGCATACCCCAGTAATACAAGACTTGGCCGTATCAACCTAAAAACTCCTGCACTAGTGCCAAGTACTGAAACAAAACAAAAGCAACATATATGAAACAAATCAAACCTATTCTACCAAGAGAAGATGTAATCTGCCAAGCTCCACTTGGCTACTAAAGACTTGTTTACTTGGGATGGTTTCACCCCCAGTCCTTGAGCTCATAAAGTCCCAAATAGAATTCACCAAAACCGTAGTAACCTGGTCCAGATCAGTTGCTTTATTCTGAACTACCCGAGATTTCTTTCCCTCCATATGCAGTATACTGCTGCTGCAAACGTGCACCGCATAAGTAGCTTTTGAAAACCCTTACCTCTGACATGAATAGAAAACAAGTCCAGAACTTCCATCAGTCTACATAAAATTCCAGACCTAGGTAAGCTAGTCCAAACAGCACGCCAAATTGCAGAAGAGAAGGGGCATTGGAAGAGCAAAACACACATATATCATCTGTAGTGCTCGGCTTTTGTTGTACTGCCAACCAGAGGATAAAAGCTCACCTCGGGACACAATTACTATACCAGATCACCCTGTCCAGCACTTTTTCCTTACAGCTTCCCATGCAGATTTCACAGAGTAACAACCATTGGGATCTGGAAGCCAGGTAATGCTATCCTCCTTATCACGATCAGGTTGAAAAGTAGTAGTAGTTTGGCTAATAATAGACTGGGTGACTTGATTTTTGGGCCTTGGTCATCTCCAATCACCTTGATGGATAATGTGATCCACCTTAAAGTTTAAAGACCCACCAAGATTATACACCACTGCCTCCAAAATCAGTTATGCAAAGGCCCTAAAGGGTGCCAATTATCAAGCCATAAAAAGGTTCTCTGGCCATTCCCAATTTCGTATTGAATCATGGACTGACCCAACCCTCTTAAGCCTAAAATCTTTCTCACTGTCCATGATGCATCCACTTGGGACTTACATGGACCATAAACTCTGCTCTTTGATGATATACATATGGACCCACTTCATCGAAAGGGTGTCAGCCTTCTTACTCAAGGCCCAAACGTGTGTTAGCATTGTTGCCTTGTTCCATTCTTTGATTCTTCTAAAGCCGACTTACTTTTGCAGAAGTATGCTTAAGCCCAACGCCTGACCAAAGGAAAGCCATAAGAGTGCTCTCAATATCTTTAATCACCCTACTTGGAATGACAAAGATGGAACTCCAATACACTTGCACAGTGAACAGCACAGATTGAATTAATTGAGCCCTGCCTCCATAGGATAGAACCTTAGAAGAATAATAATGAATTCTGTACAGAAGCATGATCGGCAAAACTTAATTTGGGGAATGGGTAAAAATTAGTCCCCATCTCTAAAACTTTGCTTAGGGCCCCGTAAAACACAGGGACGGTCCTAATCCAAACCTACACAGCTGTAGTATTGAGTTTTTTTGCATTAGGCCATTGGTTTATTAGTCTGTCATAAATGGATAGAGCTTCAATTTTCCCTGGATGAGCAATAATTTACGTCTTCAAGCAGTATATTTCGGCGTGCCAGTTTTTGATTAGACACTCAGAGTCTAAGAGGGTCCTGCTGTGATTGCAAGAAAAGAAAAAGTAACTGATGGTGTCCTTGTTGGGTTTTGATTGCGGAAAAAAATTTAACAGCAATTTCAGTTTCTTGGGTCCATATGAAAAATGCTTCACGGGTTGTTCACAGTGGTGAACTCATGATATATTTCATGGATGTTTATTGACAATTTGCTCTAGCCGAGCCTGTTGTGCTTTCCTCACAGCAGGACCGCGAATCCGTCCAATTTGGATTTAGGAACCTGTTGATTGAATTGCCTTGATTGATATATGTTTCTCAACTGTACGGGCAACTAGCTTGATGACATCCACAAATGACACAAACTTCTCATTTTTTGCAGAATATACCATCAAGCTTCCACAGGTACATGGAAAAGGATAGACATGGTGTAACACTTGTTGCTTCAAATCGATCTTGGCCAGTGAAATTGATCAAATATGGCCTACACATATGGAGGTTCATTTGTGGTTGGACCACATTTTGCAGGGAAAACAAACTTAAAGTAGGCGATGTTTGTGTTTTTGAACAAATTGAGAAAAATGATTTTGTACTGAAAGTTTCTGTTTTCAGATGTCCCAATTGAGCGATTCTTTGTGGTTGCGATGTTGAACTATTTATGAGAGCAAAAATCGCAAGTAGTAATTACTCATTGGCTCCATACGCTTTGTGGATGTAGGACAATTTCTTGGGGGTTTTAAATTATAGAACCTTAATTTATTTTAGTTGTAACTTGGTTTGTGAAACTTTAATTTTTTTTTGTCACTTGTTTTGGGAGGATACTCCTTCATGTTCCCTTCTAAAAACCCTCGATGTGGTCCGGAAGATGAGCGATTGTTGGAAGATGCTACATCTACATGTTACCCTATAAAAACTCTCGTAAATCTAATCAAGAGAGTTATATCGCATGTTTTGTTTCAATAATCAAAACCACTCATTTCTTACAAAAAAAATTGTTTGGATACCGTGCATAAATTCAGTCCCATTGGTTATCTATAAGTACTTTGATCAAAAATTTCAATTTTACTCTCTCCATTTCTAAACCTAAGAATACGACTTTTCGATCAAGTATTTATCGATATTTGACTGTGCAAAATTTTGCATAATCTCCTAACGAAATATGGGTAAAGATAGTGTTACTTTGAGGAAATGACCATAGACCCTCGTGGGATGGGGATGCCTTGGATGTCATGTTTAACGCTGTAAATGACATAACCAGATCTGTAAATGTTTCAACTACCCAATGTACTCATCTATTAAAGTAAATTAATTACTTAAACAGGAAGCTAAACACGGTTATATGTACTTTTAACTTCATTAATTACTCCATAGAGAAGCTAAACAGCTTAGCTTATGCTTCTTTTTTTTTTTTGATCCTAGCTTAGCTTATGCTACTACTAGTATTTTAGTTCGTCGCAGTAAAAAACCCTCTATCTACAGATTCATTCAATTGCTCTCCCACCCTCAGAAAGATTCACCCCCGGAATATGGTCAGTAAAAGCCGTCGTCGGCAAAGCGGCGATGACGGGTTCAATCGGTCGAGTTCTGAGGCGAAGGCATCACCTCACTTTTTCAAGATAATTCACTCTTCAGGTGTTCCCAATCAAAAACTGGTAAGGGATTAATCAGCCCATAATACAACTCATTTAGTCTCCCTCTCTGTTACACTTGTTAATTTCCTCTGTTTTCAGTTTTTGGGGTTTTTTTGGTCGTAGTGAATGTTACGAACTACTCCTAATCCTGTAGTGGTATATATTCCCAGCAAACGGTTTACTGGGAAACAAATTTACTGACTAGAGTTTTGTGGGTTTGTTTTTGCACATGCCACGTGGTGTGTCCCATACGTATCTCCGATGTGTCGCATGCCTCAACACGGATACGACAAGCAGTTAAGAGCATTGGTGATTCATAGCCACTACAGTATGCCGTAACAACACGGCAATCAACCGTTACTAACACGTCAAAAATATCATTGGAAAATGCTAGTCCTGTTTCCAACACAAAGTTTCAACAAGTGTTTGATTTTTAATACTCTTCCCGTCCCAAAATAATAGTCCCTTGTGAAAAGACGTACTACATAATTTTTGAATCAAAAAAATAATAAGTAGTTCAATTTACGATTTTTTGAATTTATTCTTACCAAATTAAAGAACTAATTGAGATCTTTAATTTAATGCGAAAAACTTGAAAAATCATATACGAAAGTACTTTATTCTTTTATCCAAAAATTGCACATCTTTTCATTGGGGACTATCAAAATGGGACGAAGGGAGTATTTTAAAGGAAAACAATTTTGGGGACTACCATCTACGTCTTTCCATAAAAATTTAATTTTGGGGACTAGCACAAAACTTTTTACAATTTAGATTTTTGTCGTCGAGATGCACGAACCAATAATCCATAAAAATTTAATGCGAGCTGATAAAGGTGAATAAAAATTTAAATAAAGAAAAAAACAATCCAAAGGGATTATTAAGCCAAACCAAACCACCCCTAAGTGCAATTTTAAATTTCATAACATATCATTTTAGCAAAAGCATCTCTTCTATTGAATTCTTTATGGCTACCGTATTTTACGGTTTCCAATATGTAGTTCAGCACCTACTTGAACAGTTATGTGACAAGTTATTCAAATGTTGCTAGCAGAGGATTCCCATGAAATTTACAAGCCAATATGGTAAGAATCTGGGGAACCACGTATTTCTCAAAGCTCCAAGTGGCGCTGTATGGAAACTGGAACTCGAAAAATCTAATGGTGTCGTTTGGATGCGCAACGGTTGGAAAGACTTCGCAAACTATTACTCCATAGGCTTCGGGCATCTTCTGGTATTTAGGTACAATCGGAACTGCAATTTAAATGTTCTTATATTTGATAAATCGGCTTCAGAGATTGAATACAAAGTAAGTGCTACCCATGGTGAGCAAACCAACATAAACGGTAATGGAAAATCAAAAATCCTTGTGACGGAAGACACCATTGAGATTGATGATTCAGTTGAAACATTAGGAGATACGCCTTGTGCAACATACAATACGAAAAGGGAGGAAATCTGCGGAAGGGGTGAAATCGAGAAACTTGGCGTTCAAACTTGTCAAAAAACAAGGCAGGCATCCTACTACAGGGCAAATATAGAGAAAGATGCTTCGGTCAAAATCTTGGATGATTCACTTGTACGAGATTCTCTAGTTTCTGAGAGGGAGAGAGCGGATACCAAGACTGGAATGAAGAACAATATGCAAGAATTTCCACGGGATTTTCAATCTAAAGGGCTTAAGCTTCCGAATCAAAAAAGGATCTGAAGACAGAAGTTGAAAGTAAGAACTCTCTTCCTGTTAGTTTTGCTTAGTTTTGTAGTTGGAGTGATATTTTTGCCACATCATGTACTAGTTTTGCCTTCGATTTTTTCAGCAGAAGAAGGCGCTAGAGGCATGTCCATTGGACAGAGACGACATCAATGATGACATTTTTTTTTTTCTTTTTTCATTTGGCCGAGTTTTGATGGTGCAATTTCTTTTTGTTTTTTGCCAACATCTGATGCCACATTATTTTTTTCCGATGGTTTTTATTTTTTGAAGTATAGTCAGCCGATATCATCTCTCAGTGCCGAAGCAGATCATGATAGTATATGGAGATTCCTTTTCGTTCACGTTCATCCCAAGTACTAGAAATGTGAGTCATGTGGTGGTACAAAAGAGAGGAAGAGGATAGGTACAATCACATTCTGCAACCCCGGTTTAGGCTTGGAATTTGGGGTTATAAAGTTCCTGGTAGTGTGAATGACTTAAAACAACAAAGGTGTTTTTTTTTTTTTGGTTTTGAATTTGGAAAATGAAGTTGTCAAACCTACTTAATGATTTATCACTTAATTCATTCAGTTTTACATACTAAATTTGGGTTATCACAACAACCGCTTAGTATCGGATCTATATTACAAATACCTATTTTGAACGAACAGAGTAATTTGCGGAATAATTTGCCAATTTTCTATGCATTAAGTTTCTATGCTGGCTTCATCATTACATCTTCTAATCATTAGCTTGCTCTCATCTCGTTTGGTCAATTACCAGCAACTTATTATTCAGCTCGATTATTTTTGTATGTTTTAAAAAATCAAACTACTGAAGATAGGTTCAATTACAGTTTGTTGAGAATTGGATCAACTGGTTAACAAGCCAAAATTTGATATGTCTTTCATTCAATAAATTCTAGTACTGTTTTTCTATCTTTTTCTTGTGGATCTCAAGGTGTGCTCGTAAAATTGGAGTTCTCTATCTCATTTGCTAGAACGCTAAGTTTCAATGTGTCACTTTGTATTGGGAGGAAAATTATCGTCTATTGCACTTAGTCTCATCAATCTCAAATTCCTATCAAAATACTATCACATGCACCCAAAAAACCTTTCTTCATGGTTCACATGCAGCCGTCTTATATATTTCTAGTAAATCCAGTTTGGTAAGCTTTTCAATTAATTCTACTGGACTCAATTAAGTATTTGTTTCGTTGAGAGTTGAAAAATGATGCTTCCATTTATCAGACCCGGGGACCCTGCCGAGCGGCACCTCTGCCAAGCGGGTGCCGAGCGGCCAATCCGGCCGTTCATCTCAGAATCAACCGCCCAAATCGAAACATCTTTTTCCTTTTCCTTTTTTTTTTTTAAATCCGTTCGATACCTTTACATCTGGGCCGTCCAAAACACTTTTGGACGGCCGAGATGTGCTCGGCACCCCTGCCAAGCACCCCTGCTTGGTAGGGTCTCCAGGTCCCCATTTATCACTCTAATTTGAAATTCTACCGGCTCAATTTAGGTCGAAATTCTCTATTCAGACAAAAACTCGCCGTTTTCTAATTCTTGCAGAGTATGCCACTAAACATCATGAAGAAATAGGGAGACTTAAATATTCATCCTCAGAACCCAACTGACTTATGTTTTCATCCTGCTCATTTTGAACACTTATGTTTTCATCCTCTATCTATTTTAATCCCAAAAGTACCCTTATATATATATATATAGCACCGAAATTTGGGACTGAAAAATAAAACTTCTCGTCCTCGCGAAAGAACCGGTAATCAGTCCCCACTTATTTCGCCAATAAATCCCTAAAATTTCGGCAGGGATCTTGATTAATATTTTCATCTGTAACTGAAACCCCTTCCATTTGTAATCCGGACTCTCTATTTTCCTCAAATCCTAATAAGCGAAAACCGAGACCAGTCCATCCTCCATTGGTGTGAACTTCGGCAAAGAAGAACAACACATTCATTCCCGCGTGCAAAACTCAGTCTACGCCTTCCAGCCCCATCACCGGCGGTCCTCGCCGGCCATATCCTCCCCCCACATCGCAGCGAGTGGTGAGCGGCGACGATCTAAACCTACAACCGATGGCCAGCCCACACGAGTTCACTCCGGCAAGCTGAACCGACAGCTAGTGGCACGACTCAGGATCCGACAAAAGCACTCACTCACTCTCCTCTCTCCCTCTCCCTCTCTCTAGCTATGATTGAAACCGAACCAATCTGACTCATCTTGAAGAACATAACCTTTGAAGACAGCTTCGTATATATCGTGACCGGTGCATTTTGGGACCTCTGATTCTTGCATTTCTTGTTTTTCGTTTGCTTCGATTGGATGTGTTAACTTGGGTAGTTTTCTTTCTATTTGATTTGTAATACTAGTCATTAATTGGTGTCGTTTTGGCTACTAGGTTGTCCAATGCTTCTGTAACTTTTTGCAACCATGCAGTTGAGATGTGTGGGTAAATTGAGTGCCCATGGAACCCAAAAAAAATATCGCTAGGGCCGCCCGACGAATCCACCATGCCATCCCCGATTGGCTCTGTCAACACATGGTTGATTTTTTTTCGAATTTTAGTTTTCATGGTAAATTATTTATATTGTTTACCTTGAAATATGCTTCTCTGTTATTTTCATTTCATAATAAATTATTTGAACCATTTATCATGAAATATTTGTTCGAATCATGGGATATTTATCGTGTCCACGTTGTAATCATCATGGTAATTTAACCATGTAATGTCATAGTAATTTAACCATTTAATCATGTAACGGTTTGAGTATGTCATGTTATATATTTTTTTATGGTAATTTAGCCATGTTCTGTGTAATAAGATCAATAAAAAATATGATATTTTGTAGTCTAGTTAGACAACTCGAAGAATGAAGAAAAAATGCAAAGATGTGGTCAACTTATCATGTTATATTCTTAAAAATATCGATTCCTCAAATATATTCCATGATTAAAAAAAAATCAATCATATTAAAATTTACCAAATCCCATTAAATTAGGAAAATAATCCAATCCCACTAAATTGGAAAAACAATCCAATTCAATCCCACTAAATTAGGAAAGCAATATAACATAATATATGTATATCATAATGAAAAGGGTAAGAAAGGTAATTCACACACTAAAAGGATGAAAACATAAGCATGAAAATAGGGCGGGATGAATTCTTACATAGCATGAATAAAGAGGATGAATATTTAAATATTCCATCAATGAATGCCCGGTGTAGTCTTGCATGGCACCAATTTGCAAGGGACAACAATTTGAAAGTCTTTTGCATCTTCGAGTTGATGAGTAAGGGCATCGAACCCAGAGGCGGCTCCACTTTGGAGCTTGGGTATTCACTTGAACACCCTAGAAATTTTCTAGGGTACATTGGGTAGCATGTATTTTCATTCTACCCTTACTTTGAACACCCAACCAAACAAAGTTTGAACACTCATCAACTTGAGAGAGCCAAAAATCAACTCAGATTTGAACACTTTCTTCAGCTTTAATAGGGCTCTATGCAAGTGGGTGGTGAAATTAAGCCACATGATTAATCAAGATGCGCGTAAGCTGGCCCAGACACTTGAGTTATCAAAAAAAAAAAAATCACATTTGAATGCCTAGCAACCCATGTTTATACTAACATTTCAGTCTTGTTAAACATAGTTAGCTGATTAACATGTTTTTTGAACACCCTACCAGATATTTTTGGAGCTGCCACTGATCAAACCCCTACTGAATGTCACCATATTTTGAAAGTAGAAAATCAAGGTGATTTGCGACTGGTAGTCTATATAAGAAGAAAACTATTTAGCTTTGGTAAATGACTAGATCTCTTGACTCTTGTGGTTGGCACCTTCATGGAGCTTTGGAGTAAATATTTGTGAAGTGTCATTTTGGGAATGTGTAGACAGTAGACATAAACATGTATTTTGATCAGATTTCTTGTCCTCTGTTTCAAAGTCTACTCTTTCCTAATGTACTGAATTTTATTTTATGTAACTGCATCAATGATGACACTTTTTTTTTTTTTTCCTTTGGCCTAGTTTTGATGGCACAATTTCATACTCCTAAGTAGGGATACTCCTACTAAAGAGTATGACGTATTTAACTTGTCCTACAAAATATAATCTTGACGTGGTCCAGAAGATGAGCGTTTGTCAGAAGATGCTACACCTACAACCCTAAAAATCTTAAGGCTCCGTTTGTTTGGGATGAAAATGTTCTCCCCAAAATTATTTTTCCTAATTTTTGATGTTTGGAAGCACACTAGTTGGGAAAAACTTTTTACACGAAAAAGATTTTGCACCAAACAACCACTGACGATCACGATCCTCTTCCACCATTGTCCAGCAAGAACTAAACTTACATATGCCTGTGAGCGCGCGCACACACACGTGCGTCCATATATCCATACAAGCATGTACCAATTTCTTGTAAAGACATTTCCACATTCAACAAAACCCAATTTCTGTGACATTTCCCACCTTATTCTTCCAAAACTCATCACCTCCCTCTTCGAAGTTGCATATGGGAACAAACGGAGCTTAAATGTAATTAAGAGAGGAAAGGAGAACAATTTTTGGGTAAACCCACAGTTGATGAGTTACGTTGCATGTTTTATTTCAGTAATCAAAACCACTCATTTCTCACAATGTGGGACTACATTACCTTAACATTTGTCAAACATTACCTTGATCATAAACCATCGTGGGATGGGGATGCCTTCAACAGTTTGAATGTCATATTTTACGCTGTAAATGACATAACCAAATCTGTAAATGTTTCAACTACCATCTATTAAAGTAAATTAATTACTCCATAGAGAAGCTAAACAGGTCTTATATAGACTTTTAACTTCATTAATTACTCCATAGAGAAGCTAAACAGCTTAGCTTATGCTGCTGCTAGTATTTTACGGAGTAGTTCGTTGAAGCAAAAACCCTCTACTGCCTACTGATTCATTCAATTGCTCTCCCGCCCTCAGAAAAATTCACCCCCAGAATATGGTCAGTAAAAGCCGTCGTCGGCAAAGCGGCGACGATGGGTCCAATCGGTTGAGTTCTCGTGAGGTGAAGGCAGCACCTCACTTTTTCAAGATAATTCACTCTTCAGTTCTTCCCCATCAAAAACTGGTAAGGAATTAATCATCCCATAATACAACCCCTCTCTCTCCCTCTGTTTTCCTCTGTTTTAAGTGTTTGGGGTTTTTTGGTTCGTAGCGAATGTTATGAACTACTCCTGTAGTGGTATTTTCAGGCAATGTTGTACTGTAAAACAAATTTACCGACTAATTTGTGGGTTTGTTTTGCACATGCCACGTGGTGTGTCCCATACACGTCTTCAATATGTCATCCAAAGCGTCCAACACGGATACGACAAGCAGTTAAGAGTGTTGGTGATTCATAACCGCTACGTACAAGGCGATCATCCATAACCAACACCCAAAAAAATATCATAGTATATGCTGGTCCTATTTCCAACACAAAGTTTCATTACAAGAAAGCACAAACGAATATATTAAATTTGACCAGATAAAAACCAGAGTTTGAATTAAAAGAAAAGAAAAGAAAAGAACGTTTTATGATTTTGTTAATTTTTTGCACCAAATTAAAGAACTAATCGAGATCTTGAATTTGATGCAAAGAAACTTGAAATGACAAGTTATTTGACAAGTTATTCTAATGTTGCTAGCAGCGGATTCCCATGAAATTTATAAGTCAATATGGGAAGAATGTGGGGAACCATGTATTTCTCAAAGTTCCAAGTGGTGCTGTATGGAAAGTGGAACTGGAGAGATCTAGTGGTGTCGTTTGGATGTGCAACGGTTGGAAAGAGTTCGCAAAGTATTACTCCATTGGCTTCGGACATCTTCTGGTTTTTAGGTACGATGGGAACTGCAATTTCAATGTCCTTATATTTGATACATCGGCTTCAGAGATTGAATACCCGGTAAGTGCAACCCATGGTGAACAAACCAACATAAACGGTAATGGAAACTCAAAAATCCCTGTAACGGAAGACGCCATTGAGATTGATAATTCAGTTGAAACATTAGGAGTTACGCCTTGTGCAACATACAATATGAAAAGGGAGGAAATCTACAGAAGGGGTGAAATCGAGAAACTTGGCATTCAAACTCGTCAAAAAACAAGGCAGGCATCCTACTACAGGGCAAATATAGAGAAAGATGCTTCTGTCAAAATCTTGGATGATTCAATTGTACGAGATTCTCCGGTTTCTGAAAGGGAGAGAGCGAATACTAAGTCTGGAATGGAGAGCAATATGCAAGAATTTCCACCGGATATTCTATCCAAAAGGCTAAAGCTTCCGAATCAAAAAAAGAATCTGAAGACAGAAATTGGAAGTAAGAACTCTCTTTCCGTTAGTTTTGCTTAGTTTTGTAGTTGGAGTGATATTTTTGCCACATCATGTACTAGTTTTGCCTTCGATTTTTTCAGCAGAAGAAGGCGCTGTAGGCACATCCATTGGACAGAGACGACATCAATCTCAAATTCCTGCCAAAATGATATCAGTAACAGCCAATATGAACTCAAGAGCCCTCGAAAGAGCCCAAGATTTTAAATCCAAAAAACCTTTCTTCACGGTTCACATGCAGCGGTCTTATATTTTTAGTAAAACCAGTTTGGTAAGCTTTTCAATTAATTCTACTGGACTCAATTAAGTATTTGTTTCGTAGCGAGTTGAAAAATGATGGTTCCATTTATCAGTCTAATTTGAAATTCTACGGGCTCAGTTTAGGTTGAAATTCTCTATTCAGACAAAAACTTGTCATTTTCTGTTCTTGCAGAGTATACCACAAAACTTCGTGAAGATATATCTACGAGATCACCATCACCAGAATATCAATTTAAAGATTTCAGATGGGACAATATGGTCTGTAAGGTCCTATCGTAGATCAATGAATGCCCGACGCAGTATTGCATGGCACCAATTTGCAAGGGACAACAATTTGAAAGTCGGCGATATTTGCATCTTCGAGTTGATGAGTATGGGCATCGAACCCCAGCTGAATGTCACCATATTTCGGAAGTAGAAAATCAAGGTGATTTGCGACTGGTAGTCTATGACTCTATATAAAGAAAAAAAAAATCCTATTTAGCTTTGGTAACTGGCAAGTAACTAGAACTCTTGTGGTTGGCACCTTCGTGGAGCTTTAGAGTAAATATTTGTGAAGTGTCATTTTGGGAATGTGCAGACATTTACATGTGTTTTGATCAAATTTCTTATCCTCTGTTTCAAAGTCTACTCTTTCCTAATGTACTGAATTTTATGTAACTGCATCAATGATGACACTTTTTTCCTGTTTTCATTTGGCCTAGTTTTGGTGGCAGAATTTCAAAAGGAGTATGACGCATTTAACTTTCCCTATAAAATATAACCTCGATGTGTTCTGGAAGATGAGCGTTTGTTACATGTAACCTTATTCTTGTAAAGACATTTCCACATTCAACAAAACGCAATTTGTGTTACATCTCCCACTTTATTCTTCCAAAACCCATCACCTCCCTCTTCGAAGTTGCGTATGGGAACAAAAAGAGCCTAAATGTAATTAAGAGAGGAAAAGAGAACAATTTGTGGGTAAACCCACATTTGATGAGTTACATCGCATGTTTGTTTCAATAATCAAAACCACTCATATCTCACAGAAAAATAATTGTTGGATATTGTGCATAAATTCAATCCAATCGGTTATCTATAAGTACTTGATCAAAAATTTAAATTTTGCTCTCCCCAATACTCAGCTCAAGAATACAATTTTCCGATCAAGTATTTATCGATATTCAATTTATAGAAGTTAAAGGATTCTATTCATCAGAATAAAACCTACAACATTGCTTACCAAATATGGGCAAAGGTAGTGAACAAAATTACTCTGAAGGAAAAAGGCGCAATGAATGGGAAGTGGGGTCAAGGTCAGAAAAGAAAGAAAGTGACGCTTGTTGGAAAAGTTTTATATCTATTTCAAAATCAATTAACAGGAAGTGAAAAGGTCTCAAATATTATTAAATAATTATTCATTCCACTCTTAAGTACTGTGGGACTATAATTTCTTAACACTTGTCATACATTACCATGACTGTAAACCCTTGTGGGAAGGGGATGCCTTGAACAGAGTTTTTTTTTTTTTTTCCATCATTGGATGCCTTGAACAATTGAATGTCATATTTAACCCTGTAAAATGTCTTAACCAAATCTGTAAATGCTTCAACTACCCAATGTACCTATCTATTAAAGGAAATTAATTACTTTAACCGGAAGCTAAACAGGTCTTATATATACTTTTAACTTCATTAATTACTCCATAGAGAAGCTAAACAGCTTAGATTATGCTACTAGTATTTTAGTTCGTTGAAGCAAAAACCCTCTACTACCTACTGATTCATTCAATTGCTCTCCCGCCTTCGGAAAGATTCACCCCCAGAATATGGTCGGTAAAAGCCGCCGTCGGCAAAGCGGCGATGATGGGTCCAATCCGTCGAGTTCTCATGAGGTAAAGGCAGCACCTCACTTTTTCAAGATAATTCACTTTTCAGGTGTTCCCCATCAGAAGCTGGTAAGGAATTAATCATCCCAAAATACAACCCCTCTCTGTTGTCCTCTGTTTTTTTGTTTGGGGGTTTTTGGGTCGTAGTGAATGTTATGAACTACTCATGTAGTGGTATTCTTAGGAAATGTTTTACTGTAAAACAAATTTACCGTGCGACTAAAGTTTGTGGGTTTTTTTGCACATGCCACGTTGTGTGTTCTATACATATCTCTGATGTGTCGTGTGCTTCCAAAGTGAATGTTAAGAGTGTTGTTGATTCATAGTCACTACGTACAAGGCGATCATCCATAACCAAAACCCAAAAAAATTACCATAGTATATGCTAGTCCTATTTCCAACACAAAGTTTGATCACAAGAAAGCACAATCGAATAAATTAACTTTGACCAAATAAAAACCCTTTTTTGACTTGTAAAACTCCCTCTATCCTAAAGTAATAGTCTCATACGAAAAGATGTGTAATTTTTGAATTAAAAAAAGTACTTTTGTTTATGATTTTGTTAATTTTTTCACACCAATTAGTTCTTTAATTTGATGCGAAAAAATTTGAATTTTTTTATACTTGAGGTACTTTATTTTTTGACCAGAAAATTGCACATCTTTTTTATCGGGGACGATCAAAATGAGACAAAGAGAGTATTTTAAAGAAAAACAACAACAACAACAACAACAACAATAATAATAATAATGAAGATACTACGGAGTATTTTTTTTGGTTGTTTTCCAATGGAATGTTCATGAATCATATGAATGACATTTGAATATCTAACGTAATATATATACATACATATATATGATATTAAACTTTTTCGTGTTATTATTAGTGTTTGGTTGTTTAGTTTGACGTATACAACTACTAGATCTTCTGATCTTACGTTTTGGTCATAGCAAGATTGGGCAATTCCAGTTGATATTTCTACAACATATATATAGTTGTTGTCTGTATAAGCTTGTTGGGGAGTACTTTGTATTAAGCTTGTCTCTCTTGCTCACGTGAATCATAATGAGATTAAATTCTTTCCACCGGCGGTGGAAAACTCCACATTTCCTACACCACCTTTTTTGGTCCTTCCGTGTGTTTATTATTGATCTGAAGTAGTCTACCACGCAAAAAATAAACTTGATCGGACATTGATAGTGTTAGATTTCTTGGAGGGTTTTAACCTAAAACTAATTGGCAATAGGTGGAGTAGCCTCTAGAATATATTAGCTAGGCTTGGGTGACTTAATTGAGCGATGTGGAACAAGTCTAACACTCCCCCTTACGTCCAGCCCAGATGCACGTGTAGGTGAAAGACTAGGAGATCAGGAGCTGACTAATTGACTCGGGCGATAGAGATGACATAGACTTTCTCACGATAGGTGAGACTACCTAAGACCTAGCTCTGATACCATGCTAGATTTCTGAGGGTTCCAATCTAAAACCAATTGGCAATAGGTGGAGTAGCATATAAAATATATTGACCAAGCTTGGGTGGCTTAAATGAGCAATGTAGGACAAGTCTAACAGATATGAGTATCAAAAATTAAATTTTGCTTTATAAAATAGATAGTTTATCTTTATTATTAATGACAGAAATAAGATCGTCCATTTTATAAACCAAAATTCAAATTTTGATATATCTATCGACTTCCGATCAAGTTGATTTTTTGCATGACAATACTATATTGCGGATCTTAAAATATGAATGGTTCAGATCATAACAATAGGCACCTGGTGGAGCTCATAATAGGTGATAGTGGAAAAGCTGGGTTTTACACAGGCAGTAGATAGAATTTATTCTCAATCATAATACACCACAACGGTTCATGTTAAAGCCCGGTTTGGCTTAATATTCTAGTTAGCTTATGTTTTTGTTTTTATTAAAAAAGATTTGGTATTTATTGATTTTGCGTTAATTATTTTTGTTGATTATTTGTTCGTCTCGACAAGAGGAATTAACAAAATAAATAACTATGAACCAAACTAAAAGAAAATTGAATAATGACAAAACATAATCCAAAAAATCTATCAGTTTTGGAATGGATATCCTTTAAGCAAAAGAATCTCTTCTATCGAATTCTTCTGGCTACCGTATTTTATGGTTTCCAGCATGTCGTTCGATACATACTTGAACAGTTATGTGACAAGTTATTCTAATGCTGCTAGCAGAGGATTCCCCTGAAATTTATAAGTCAATATGGGCAGAATGTGGGGAACCATTTATTTCTCAAAGTTCCAAGTGGTGCTGTATGGAAAGTAGAACTGGAGAGATCTAATGGTGTCGTTTGGATGTGCAATGGTTGGAAAGAGTTCGCAAAATATTACTCCATAGGCTTCGGACATCTTCTGGTTTTCAGGTACGATGGGAACTGCAATTTCAATGTCCTCATATTTGATACATCGGCTTCAGAGATTGAGTACCCAGTAAGTGCAACCCATGGTGAACAAACCAACATAAACGGTAATAGAAACTCAGTTGAAACATTAGGAGATGTGCCTTGTGCAACATACAATACGAAAAGAGAGGAAACCTACGGAAGGGGTGAAACTGAGAAACTTGGCGTTCAAACTCGTCAAAAAACAAGGAAGGCAGCCTACTACAGGGGAAATATAGAGAAAAATGTTTCTGTCAAAATCTCGGATGATTCACTTGTACGAGATTCTTCAGTTTCTGAAAGGGAAAGAGCCCATGCCAAGTTTGGAATGGAGAACAATTCAAATAAGCAGGAATTTCCACTGAATTTTAAATCCAAAGGGCTAAAGCTTCCAAATCAAAAAAAGGATGCGAAGACCGAAATTGAAAGTAAGAACTCTTTTGTCGCTGTCCATTAGTTTTGTAACAGAAATGCTACTGGTACAGCGGCTGCTGTACAGCAGCCGCGTACAGGTCACTTTTGTGCCGATCTTGGGTCCCATAAAGATGATCGGAGCCACTCATTTTGTTCAAAATATTTCGTTTAGGGTCTCTGTAAAAAATCACCTCAATCCAATATCGAGAAGGGTGTTTACGAATCATCCAACTTTGCTTCAAAATTTAGGCTAGTGGTTCCGATCATCTTTGCGGGACCCGAGATCGGCACAAAAGTAATCTGTACGCGGCTGCTGTACAACAGCCGCTGTACCAGTAGCAGCGTCCGTTTTGTAATTGGATTCAGATAAGAAAATATTAGATTTTTTTTTTTTTTTGCCACATTGATCAATTCCACATCAAATACTAGTCTTGCCTTTTGATTTTTCCAGCAGAACAATGCACTGGAGGCACGTACATTGGAGAAAGACGGTACCAATCTCAAATTGCTGTCCAAATGCTATCAGCAACAGCCAATATAAACTCAAGAGCCCTTGAAAGAGCCCGATATTTCAAATCCAAAAAACCTTTCTTCATGGTTCGCTTGCAGCCGTCTTATGTTTCTTGTAATTACAGTATGGTAAGCTTTTCAATTGATTCTAGTATTGGACTCAATTTTGTATTTGTTTAATTCATAGCGAGTTCATGAAAAATAATGCTTCCTCGTACCAGTGTACTTTGAATTTGTACGCGCGGGCGGCTCACTTTTTGTGAAAATTCTCTAATTCAGACATGCACTCTTTGTTTTCTAATTCTTGCAGAATGTGCCACTAAAATTTGTGAAGAAATATCTAAGGGACAATCAAAAGAATATTAGTTTACGGATTTCAGATGGGACGACATGGTTGGTAAGGTTCTATGCTGGAGCATTGAATGGAAAGCGGAATCTTGGTTGGGGCCCATTTGTGCGGGACAACAGTTTGAAAGTTGGCGATATTTGCGTCTTTGAGTTGATTAGTACAGGCATCGAACCCCTGCTGGATGTCACCATTTTTCGGAAGTAGAAAATCAAGGTGATTTCCGGCGGCAGGTAGACTAAGAAGGAAAAATATGAAGAAAAATATGCAGGTTTGGTAAATGGCTATAACTCTTGTAGGGTTGGCAACTTCGTCGAGCTTTAGAGTAAATAAAGTGTCATTTTGGAATGTGTAGACATATAATCACATAAACATGTGGTTTGATCAAAATTCTTGTCCTCTGTTTCCAAGTCTGTACTGGATTTTATGTTGTTGTCAGGTTTTGACAAACCGTTTAAGCTTATAGCATATGGGTTGTTCTTCGCGAATGGCACATTTCCGGGTTTTGATGGCACATTTCCTTCTCTTTTTTTGCCAACAACTGATACCACATTATTTTTTTCAGTGGTTTTTTTTTTTATAGGCAGCCAAAAAACCACTGACTAGACCTGGAAACAGGGATCGTCTTTGATTTAGGCGAACGGATGGCTGGACTTCCCCTATTGTTTTGGTTGGATATATGGACTTTGTTTCTGCGCACACACAAAAAAAAAAAATTTAAATCCTTGTACGTACATACAATCAAGCTTTGTTCACTTTGGATTTTCGGAACCATCCCTCACACAGCATAGCATGGTGTTTCAATAAGTTTTCTCTACTTATTACTCACGTCATTGTACCTATTTCCTTCCATTTATTACTTGTGTTCGGTAGACTACATGGCATGATGAGGATAGAAATTTAATGATTGTCTTTCATTTATTTATTTTTGGGTATTTCTTTCCACACCCCAATGATCGTCTTTCTTTCTCTAGAACTTGAAGCGGAACGGACAAAAGCCAGATCATCAAAATGTTTGGCAACACTTAAATTTCACGGTATTGCAGGATAGCAATTCGTGGTGCCCATTCTTTTTCTTTATTTGACACTGCCATGTACCGCGTTACAATAAGAAAAAAATATATGTGAGGTACGTATATGAGGAAATTCAGAAGTGCCCATTCTTTTTCTTTTTCTTTTTCTTTCATTTGTTATGTTCTTTTATGTGGAAATTAGGTTCCATGTGGTGAATGTTACAATGAAAAACATGCACCATAAAACTAAGTGATTTACAAATACTACAATGGCAATTTAAGACAATTATGCATCATGCGGTGAAAGATGTTATTACGCAGTGTGAATATTATGTCTCATAGGTATCAATTTGTTATGCTTTTCGTGACTTTTGTTGTGCCTTCTTGTCGTACATGATATGCAATTACTATGTGGTAACTCAACTCTTGATAAGATTTGATTTTCTAAATCCCGTTCGTTTTGGGGTTTTGGATTCTAATCATTATTTTATTTCACTCTAGTAATTATTCTCATTTTTCTATTTATCTCTCTCCAATCTTTATTCCTATTTTTAATTATTACTCTATTTTTTTCTGCACTCATTAGCTAAAAATCCAATTTACGGTCCAATTGCATCATTGGGCCAGAGATTGACTGGCCCATGAATTGCTGTGGATTGATGTAGCTTTCATTTTGGGGGTTCTTCCAGGCCAGTCCTGTTTTGTCTCTACTTATCCGCATAGGCCCACCCCTTGTCCAAGTCTACCCACATAAGTCCTGTTTTGAGTGAGGTACCCAAAATACCCCCTCCCTCTCTCTCATCTGGCCCGTCCCTCCCTCCTCTTCTCCGTCACTCTTCTCCTAATCATCCACAATCTTCAAACCGTTCGATCCACACACAAGCCTCCTCTCCCTCCACCGGATCCCCTCCTATCCACTCTCTCCTCCGCCTCCGTCAGCCCCGCCGCCACCCCATCCTGCATCGCCTCCCCCACTCCGCCGCCTTTCTTGACCACGCAAGCCCCGGGCGGAGGATCCACACCCTCGCTCACCCCCACCAGATCGTCCCCCGTCTTTTCCCCCACGGATCCTCCACGCAACGCTCCTCTTCTTTTTCGAAAATCAAGGTGGCGCGTGAGATGACGGTGGTGGCGACCTTGAGGAACGCTTCCTTGATCGAGTCGGGTGGGAGTGCGTAGTCTTCAATGCCGGTGTCTTCTGGACGCGGTGGCTGGATTTTGTCTAGCAAGCCTCCACTGCAGTCGTTGCTTCCATTGTCGCAGACAATGACGGTGATGATGATCGTTTTAATGGCTACCTGGTACTTTGGTATTAGTAATTAGAATCAGAGATAGTTTGGCATTAGTTTAATGCTTCACGAGTTTTCTTTAGAGTAGTTTGGCATTAGTTCTGTTTGGTTTTGTTTCTTTTATTTTTTTAAAATCTTTTCAGAATAGCTCTGTGTGCATATATGTTGACATAGCATGGGTGTGAATTCTGAAAAAGATAGTGGAATTTTGGGGTGTGACTTCTGCATATGGGGATGTGAATTGTGAGTTCTGCATTTAGAGGTGTAAATTTTATCTTTTTTTAAGGTGTGAATTTTGTCTTTTCCGAATATGTGAATTCTTTATTTAGGTGTGAATTGTGTCTTTTTTTAAAGAAGTGAATTCTGGGAGTGTGAATAGCGCAAATGGGTGTGAATTTCTGGGAGTGTAAATTTTTCAAAGGGGTGTGAATTCTGCAAAACGATGTAAATTCGGGGGATGTGAATTCTTGAGAAGGGGTGTGGATTAGTGTGAATTCTCGGAGGCTGTTAATTCTTGCAAAGATGTGTGAATTCTCGAAGGTGTGAATTCTTGAGGGTGTGAATTCTTCTGAGAGGTGTGAATTCTCGAGGGTGTGAATTCTTGGGGGTGTGAATTCTGTGAGGGTGTGAATTCTTTAAAGGGATGTGAATTTTTGGTGTGTGAATTCTGTGGCTGCTGAAAAGTGAAAAGGGCAAAATGGTAAAAACATATTTAAAAAGGGCCTAGATGGAATAACACTTACAAAAGGGGGTTTGCATGGAACCATACAAAAAAAAGGACCGGCCAAGAATTTTCCGTTCATTTTGAGGTAGCTCTTTCGAGAGCTTCCTTGTCGTGTGTAATAGAATTTCTGGTTAAAGGGTCTTGTCTTTACTATTTCCTTCCATAAGGCCATCATCACCTTCAATTGGAGAGGGGAGGCATTTTGGGTCACTTCGCCCAATTGGGGGACAACCGGGTTAGGTCACTGAGATGGGTATAGAGATTCAAAATGAGCATACATAAATAAGTGCTTTGCAAAATGAGAAAAACTTATTATTCACGGAGTTCTTTGAATAGTTTTTTACATAGGTGAATTGCGCGCGTCTGAACTCCTCTCCGAAATTTTTTTATTTAAATCTAGACTGTTCAAGTCAAAACAAACAGCCGAGATCGCACAGTTTCGTTAATAAAGGAATCGCGGCCCCTAGATGAGGGGAGTTTCAACCGTTTAATTAAAGAAGAAATTCAAATGTTTGCAAAAGTTGATTAACAGCAGGCCCAATCCACTAACAACTTTTTTCGTTTTTTTTATTGTCCTTATTTTGAGAAATAACCACTTTTAAGTAAAAAAAAAAAAGTCAAAAGTGATTATTTTTTAAAATATTTGGATAAAAGTAAAAAATTTATTACTTTTTCAAAATCTATAAAAAATTTACGCAAAACTGAAAAATGTGAATTTTTTTTGAATAAGAACAAAACGCGCACCTTTTCTGAAAGTACTAAAAAGTGTTGGCGGAACTCCACTGCTCGTTCTGCTTTCTTTCTAAACCTTCCTTTTAAAAAAGAAGGTAATTTCAAACTCCCATATTAGGAAAATGAAAAATAATTTTTTGATTTTTTTTACATTGTTTAAAAGATCTCAATAAGATCTATCAAATAAAATTCATATTGATGGAAAAATTATTTGCGTAAATATATGATTTTTTAACTTGAATTTATCTTTTTTTCAAAAAAAACTTTTAAAAAGAAAGTGGAACACTTAGGCCCTGTTCTAGAAAGCTTTTTAAAAAATAAGCAACTTATTTCATATTTTCAAACTCAAAAATAATGTAAAAAATAATAATTTTTCAAATTTTTTGGCTCCGTATTAAAGATCTCAATGAGATCTATCAAATAAAATTTATAGTGATAGAAAAATTGTCAACGTAAAAATAAAATTTTTGAGTTTGAAATTATCTTTTTAAAAAATAAATACTTATTTATCATTCTGGAACAACATGTATGAGCTGCTGTCTGTCACCTTCTCCATTAATTACTCCGTTTCAACTACCCAGATCAGCATAGTAAAGACGAGTTCTATTAATTTCAGCTTACATGCATCATCTCCCCAGAGGAAGACTTTCCACTGTATCCATCACAAATTCCTACTGGAAGGAAGGATCGATCATCGATCAAAAAATAAAAAAGAACTAGCCGCCGGGGATCGGAGGTGCCATGGGCTCAAGCCGTCCTAGCTCTCCGGTCATGAAGCCATCACCACCTCATTTTTTCAAGATAATACACTCTCCGCACCAGAACCTGGTACATCTGATCATCAACCACATCTCTCTCTCTCTCTCTCTCTCTCTCTCTCTCTCTCTCTCTCTCTCTCTCTCTCTCTCTCGTTAGGAGTAGATATTTTCGGTAGTTTAGACTTTAGAGCATCAATCTATTCACTGCATGAGGGTTTTTTTTTTTTTATAACCAACTTGCGCGCACCTCGACTAATTCTGAAGCGTGAAGGTAATGATCAGGCATAACTTTCAATGGCCTTAAGATTTGGAATGTTTGTTCTCTGTAAAAATAGAACCTGTAACCTTATGGAGGAATTGCTTTCTCATTACCACTTGGATCAAACCCTTGTGTTCTAAGGACCTTAGACCCACCTTGTATGCATGCCGTATTTGGACCTTCCATGTATTTTTTTTTTTTTTACCTTACGTTAATCTTAATCTACTCAATCCTAATCTACTCTATCTCAAGGGACTAGGAGAAAGGGTTGATGTTTACGTGACTTTGCATGTACTTGATAGTGTCGGAATATGAATAAACAGCTAAAATCTTTATAACTACTTTGCAATCACTTATTATGCACGGTCACGTAAGCGGTTGTGGCCGGTAGTTGTGTCCCTAGCATTATTGGTTTCCTTATCCGTAACCAATTTATGACGAACCGTTCCTTTCGTGATCTTGCAACGAGCATACGAGTTTCCACTGTAAACTCAGAGGGAACTCGATGGACTCCGGAGAATAGGATATCCTTGTTTTGATCCAATTTGAGTAACCTTTTAGGGTAAAGTATGATTTTAATCCTCCAATTGAGTAAACATTGTAAGGATTGCGAAAAATTGTTGGGGTCCACCCATAGTGGTGGGTATTTTGGTAATACCCATATTGTTTGGGTGGGTATTCTTGTAATTTCCTTGGAGCCCTTTTTATTCTCTCCTTTTGTAAACACTAGTGTGGTGTGTGACTGATAGAGTGAGAGTGAGAAAAGAGGCAGGAAAGGGAGAGGAGTGTGTTTGGTTTCATTGTAATCAAGGTGAAACGGTGAGATTAGTCGAGTGATTGAGGCTCGTGCTCATTGCAATACTTTGATTATAGTGAAGATATTCCCCTCTCCGTGGAAATAGGTCCCACGAAGGCTGAACCACGGAATTTCTCGGTGTGTTTCTCTTTGCTGCGTTTTTTTCTCTATTTTTGGCTGTTTGTGAGTGCTTGGGGGTGTTGTTGGGAGGGGCCATTCCACAACAAAATCTTTTAATGTACGTGCGGCACCAAGTGTGGATAATAAGTAGCCACATATTTGATTAATCGGAGCCATTATTCATGTCACCAAAACCCATTACCAATTTGACAAATTAGACGGCAGAGGCCCTATTGAATAACTACGGTTCAAGAGTTTCAGTGCGCAATTAAACATTAAAGTCAAAGTTTGGAGACTATTTGATATTTTCCCCAAAAATCTTGTTTTGCCAAGTTTGATAAAAAAATAAAATAAAATTACCAATTTCTCCATCATTGGTTTCATGTCATTTTGATGGAATGGTTGGAGTCCATTTCTTGTCCTTGTCTCAGCCAAATTTAAATCTGATGAATGACTTGGTGAAATATTAAGTGGCTGTAGTTGCTCTGCCTTTGTCCATTTAAGTTGTAAATTAAGCTCTTCTATGTGCATCGCACTTGTTCAAAATTACATTCTTAATTTACCCTTCTCGACTTGGGTTGAATTGAATATATAGCAGGTCCTGATATTTAGACGCGTGCCATTGCAATTAACATTTCTCCTATGTAATTTTGCCTAAATCCCTCTGCTCATCTGATGAAACGTTTGACAAACTGTTTAATTCTATGGTCATGGTCCTGGCAGAAAATCCCTAGAAAATTTGCGACTACCTACGGGAAGGATCTATCGAACCATGTTTTTCTAAAGGTTCCCGGTGGTATGGTGTGGAAAGTAGAACTGATAAAATCTAATGAGGATGCTTGGTTATGCAATGGCTGGAAAGAATTCGCAGAGCATTACTCCATATGCTTCGGGCACTTTTTGGTTTTCAGATACGATGGGGATTCCAGTTTTCATGTCATTATATTTGATATGACTGCTTCAGAGATAGAATATCCATTCAGTGCCACTCGCGGTGATGAAACCGACGCGAACCATATGCGGGATTTGCAAGTGACTGACACTGAAGAAATTGAAGAAGATGATTGTGGTAAAATCACTAGTACTAAATTAAAGCTACCAATTCCAAATAAAAAAGAGGCTGTCAAGCGCCAAGAAAGTAGAAGTAAGTTTTGTTTCGCTTTGCTGTTTGTTTTGCTTATTCTCTGTAGGGCAAGTTAAAAATATCCATTGTCGTGAACAAACTATGAAACGTTGTGACCTTATAGATTCACACGATCTTCAACTCTAAAATCTGTCTTGATTTTTCTGGCAGGAGGCCTGTCCGTTGCCAAAAGACTCCGACACCGTCCATTTACTGTCAAAAAGCCATTTTCATCCGGCAATGGGAAATCTAGACCTCTTGCAAGAGCCATAGCTTTTAGATCTGAAAATCCTTACTTCACAAAAATCATGTCCCCATCTTATGTTTCTACCGGATATACTTTTGTAAGTTGTCAATTAAAATTCTGTGACTTATGTAGTTGTCGCGAATAGAGTTGGAAAATTGATCCTTCAACAAAAGTATTCGAATTTGACATCTTATATCAGTTCAATTTCGTTCAAATCCTTCTGTATTGATACAACAAATACGTTTTGAAATTTTGCAGTATCTACCGACGGAGTTCTCGAAGGAAAATCTAAGTGAAAAAACAGAGAAGGTGGTACTGCAGAGTGCAAACGGGGGAGAATGGCCTGTAAAGTGCCATTATGAAGGACGTAGCAGATACTTTCTCTATTGGAAATCATTTGTACAGGCCAACAATGTGAGTGTCGGCGATGTTTGTGTCTTTGAATTGATCAAGAGCAGTGAACCTCGTCTGAATGTCGTAATATTTCGGTAATGCTATGGCTCTAGAGGAATAAGAAGCAAAATTTTCCTGATCCAAATTGTAAAATGCAGAAGCAGGTCAGGACTCTATCTGTCTCTCAACTGAAAACTTCTTTTCGGTACAGTCTCCTCCTTTTTTATCTCGTAAATGCATGCAAGTCGGTTGTAAAACCCGGTTATTGATCTCCAACGCTACGTACCATGCATTTTGTCAAATTGGTTTGTGTTTACCCGGTGTGTTGAGTTGGACTTTCGCATGTGGGGCTCTTTCTGGGATCCTCATATTTTGCAGTTATATTGTCGGCTATTAAACCACACCACGTAAATCATTTGTATTTTTTGGGGATTGCTTCCGTCGTAGCAAGACAGTACGGGCTGTGCGATGAAAGTTGATGATTGTACAACATGTTCTTCTGGTCATGTAAGCACGGCGAGAACATTGATCAAAGTTACTTTTGCTTCTATGAACCATACGTAAGACACAGAGAACAAGATCTATATGTCCAAATGAAATTTAAAATCTGATAGCATTTTCTGTAGCCAAACGCGGTAGTTTCTCTTTCGTGTAATCCTTCTGCCATTCAAGGCATCCCCATCCCACGAGGGTTTATGGCCAAGGTAATGTTTGACAAGCGTCACTTTCTTTTCCTTTTTTTCTGATCTTGAGCCCCGGCAAGGGCAGAACCAAAAATTTATTATGCCCTCGGCTAACCCAAAACCAATTTAAGCACATTAGTCAGTACTCTGCATCAATTAAATTGGTAAAATCTAAGCACAACAACCAATGCTTTGCATTTGATACTCATATATAAGAGCATATTGAAGCACATCAACCAGTATTATGCATTTAACAACATAATTACAAATCTAAACCCCATGATTCAACGTACTTAAGTACAAATCTAAGCACATCATCTAGTGTTTTACTACATAATAAAGGAATATATACTTGCAGACTTGAAGCCCCGTGATTCGACGTACTTAAGTGATTTTTTTTTGCACAAACGTTAAAAAAAAAAAAAAGTTGACACAAATGTATTGTACTATAGAATGTATATACATATTGGGACCGGTTCCCCTCACACAAAAATTGACAAAAATTTTGACATAAAACTAATCAGAGTTTCCCGCTAATGATCGGAGCCATTCGATTTGTTTAAAATATGTTTTAAAGAGTCTCTCTAAAAAATTAACTCATTCCGATATCGGTAAGGACTTGATTGATTCATTGAGTTTTATGTATCTTGTAAAATTTGATAGGAATCAACTGTCAACTGAGTTTTATCGGTAAGGGCAAAGTTAGCTGAATTTTGGATGGTGGGTTGGGCTAAAATAATTTGGACTTAAATTTTACATATAATTTTTTTTCTAAAGGTTTTTTGGGAGCCAACCTAGGTGATAGCCCAAGGCAGCCTCTATGTGCTTCAGCCATTGAAGCTCGGCTAAGTTCCGCTAAGAATGTTGGGGTTTTTCTTGTTTTGTTTTTATTCAATTTTTTTTTCAGTTTATTAATTTTACACATAACTTTAGTGAATTATTGATTCATCTAAAAATTTATAACTTTTTCCAAATATTTATTTATAACTTTTTTTAAATATTTTTAGAAATATTCAAGATAAGGCTTAGGTAAATATAAAACTCGTGGGAATCAAAACTATTAGTCCAAGAATACAAGAAGGTAGAGATGAACTTGGTATCAGGCTCAGGAGAGAAATCTCGGAGATCCTCTGGTCTCGGTGTGAGTAGCTTGGAAATCTCGGGAATTTCCTAGTTTCGGTGAGAGTAGATTGTCTTTTAAGTTTTAACTGTACCAAAGAGGATAATAATTGAGGTGCATCAAGAAGTCTACGGGGGGAGTGGGCTCCTTGCTGGTTCCGCCACTGCTTTCCACTGGATTCGTCACAAATTCCCACTGGAAGGAACAACAAAGAAAAGAACTAGACACCCGAGACGAGGTGACATGGTGTCAAGCCGCCGTCCTAGCTCTCTGGTGAAGCCACCACCTCATTTTTTCAAGATAATACACTCTCCGCACGAGAAGCTGGTACTCATCACCCGCATCTCTCTCTCTCTCTCTCTCTCTCTCTCTCTCTCTCTAGAGCACTAACCTATTCCCTTCAGTTGATCAATACTTGATGTGGCTCTTAACCGGCCTATCTGTACCCCTTGGAAGCCAAGGGATGGTCTGAGTTTGAGTCTCTTGAGAGCCGTCGAATCCCAAGTGACTGTTAATATACTAATTTCTCTCTAATCCCCATGATGTATAAAATATTGAAAAAAAAATTAAAATTTTGATGTCAGAGTATGAATAACCAGTTGAAATCTTCCTTTTTCTTATTCCGTGACCAATTTATTCCAACCTTTCATTTGGTGATATTACAACGAGCATGAGTTTTCAATTGTAAATTCCGACAGAGAAATCGATGAATTCCGGAGAACAGGATATCCTTATTTTCATCCAATTTGAGCAACATTTTAGGGTAAAGTCTGATTTGAACCCTCCGATTGTTTTTCATCTTTTCAACATTTCTGAACTTAAGCGGAAAAGGCCTGATTCTACCATTTTCATAATGGAATTGAATACCCTCATCCTCACCAATTTAATTTTTCATCAATTTTTTTTTGATAATCACAAGTTATTCCAAAAATCTTGTTTTCTCAAGTTTGTTTACAGAAAATACTAAAATTTCTCCATTCATTGGTTTCATGTCATGTTGATGAAATCGTTGGAGTCGATTTCTAGTCCTTATCCGGTGAATTTAAATCTAATGAATGATCTGGTGAAATATTTGAAATTGACGATATAATCTGCTAACACACTGCAGTGAATGAACTACTTCTCTCAATTTCCGACGTACCAAAAAAATAAACTACTGCTTTCTTTCAGTGTCTATTCCTCGTGTAGGTTGTTTTTATGAGGTATAATTTTGCCTAAATCCCTCTGCTCATCTGATGAAATGTTTGACAAATTGTTTTAATTCTATGTTCCTGGCAGAAAATCCCAAGAAAATTTACGAGTACCTATGGGAAGGATCTAGCGAACCATGTTTTTCTAAAGGTTCCCGATGGTATGGTGTGGAAAGTAGAACTGATAAAATCTGATGAGGATGCTTGGTTATGCAATGGTTGGAAAGAATTCGCAGGGCATTACTCCGTATGCTTTGGGCACTTTTTGGTTTTCAGATACGATGGGGATTCCAATTTTCATGTCATTATATTTGATATGACAGCTTCAGAGATAGAATATCCATTCCGTGCCACTTGCGGTGATGAAACCGACGCGAACCATATGGGGAATTCGCAAGTGCCTGACACTGAAGGAATTGAAGAAGATGATTATGGTAAAATCACTACTGAATTAAAGCTACCAAGTCCAAATAAAAAGGCTGTCAAGCGCCAGGAAAGTAGAAGTAAGTGTTGTTTCGCTTTGCTTGTTTTGCTTATTCTTTGTAGGGCGAGTTCCGAATATCCATTATCGTGAACAAACTATGAAACGTTGTGACCCTAAAGATTCACATGCTCTTCAACTCTAAAATCTGTCTTGATTTTTCTTGCAGGAGGCCCTGCCAAAAGACCCCGACGCTGTCCATCTACTGTCAAAAAGCCATTTTTATCCGGCAATGAGAAATCTAGGGCTCTTGAAAGAGCCAGAGCTTTTAGATCTGAAAATCCTTACTTCACAAAAATCATGCGGCCATCTTATGTTTCTACTAGATATTACTATTTTGTAAGTCATCAATTAATTCTCTGTGACTTATGTAGTTGTCGCGAATGGAGTTGGAAAAATGATCCTTCAATATTCTAATTTGAGCTCTTATATCAGTTCACTTTTGTTCAAATCCTTCTGTATTAATTGATACAGCCAATAGTTTTTGAAATTTTGCAGTATCTACCGACGAAGTTCTCAAAGCAAAATCTAAGTGAAAAACCAGAGAAGGTGGTACTGCAGAGTTCAAACGGGGGAGTATGGCCTGTAAAGTGCCGTTGTGGAGGACGTGGCAGATACGTTCTATATTGGAAGTCATTTGTACAGGCCAACAATGTGAAAGCCAACGATGTTTGTGTCTTTGAATTAATTAAGAGCATTGAACCTCGTCTGAATGTCACAATATTTCGAAAGTAGCCTAATTGCTATGGCTCTAGAGGAATAAGATGCAAAATTTTGCTGATCCAAATTGTAAAATGAGAAGCTGGTCAGGACTCTCTCTCTCTCTCAACTGAAACTTTCTTTTTGGTACAGTTTTTTCCTTTTTTATCTTGTAATCTTTCTTCATATTCAATCAACAAAACAAGGGTCATTAAGATACGTTACTGGTTTCCAAGACACCAGTTTTCGACTTGCAAAACCCGGTTATAGATCTCCAACGCTATGTCCTATGCATTTTGTCAAATTCTGTAGTGTTTACCCGGTGTTTTGAGCTGGACTTTCGCATATATAGCAGGGCTCTTTCTGGGATCCATCTTCCGCGTTTATATTGTCGGCTATTAAACCATATGACGTAAATCATTTTTATTTTTTGGGGATTGCTTCCCTCATAGCAAGATCGTATGGCTGTGCAATGAAAGTCGATGATTGTACAAAAATGTACTTCTGGTCTTGTAAGCATGGTGACTGGTGAGCACATTGATCAAAGTTACTTTTGCTTCTATGATTCATAAGAGTCACAGAGAACAAGATCTATATATGTCATTATGTCCAAATGAAATTTGAAATCTGATACCTGAACAGTTATTTCACATCTTACTTTCATGTTCTTGGCAGAGGATTCTCAGAAAAGTTATAGGTGAATATGGGAAGAATCAGGGGGACCTCATATTTCTCAAGGTTCCAATGGTGTCGGATGGCAAGTCGAATTGAAAAAATCCAATGATAACATTCGTGATGCAAGAGTGCTACTCTATGCAGCAGGTGCATTTTTCGAGTGCTTCGAGATTGTCAATTGTGCTGCAAGACTAAAGAATTTGTTTTAGCGCCGTTCTCCATTTTCAACGACTGCGAGTTCTGCAGTAGAAGAATGTATCGGAGGGGTGTTCTGTAGCCGTACACACCAGCAAATCTCAAATTCCTGTCAAAAGGAATCAGCACCAACCAATATTAAGAACTCTGGAGCCCTCGAAAGAGCCCAGAATCTCAAATCTGAAAAACCTCTTTATTCATGGTTTACATGCATCCGTCTTATGTTTCTGGTAAATACAGTTTGGTAAGCTTTCGATTAAATTTTCTTTGGATTTGTGTACTGGTTAGGACTTAGGAAGCAATGATGCTTCCATATTACTCCATAAATCTCACATAAAAGATGCTTGTTTAATACTCTACATTCTTGAAGAAAATATACTTGCGGCCTTTGAACCATAAGAGTGTGATATTACAAGTTTCAGATGGGAGGACGAGGTCTATAATCCTGCGGCAAGAAGTTGCAAACACATGCTCGGCTAGATCTCATTTGCGCAGGAAAACTATTTGAAAGTCGTTGATGTTTGCATCTTTAACTTGATGATTAAGGGTATTGTAACTCGGCTGCATGTCATCCCATCTGGATCCGTGGCTAGAACTTGGTTTGTGGCTAGTGCCGATACAGATCTAAAGCAAAAGCATGGATTGACCAACGTATGTTGATGTTTATATTGTGCGCGTCTCCATCAAAAGATTGGTTTGGCAACTGCATTGAACTTTGTGGTGAATCTTTATGAAGTGCTATTTTTGCAGCATATGTTAACGTTTATATGTGCGCGTTTTGATCAAATTGGTTATGTTGCGTTTCAAAGTATACTCATTTCTCTTTTAACAGTAAGTATGCGACGGTATAACCACGAAACTGCTATATTGTGGTAAGGTTTCGACCCTTCCCTTTTGATATTATAGGTTATATTTCAAAATTAGTTCACCTTGAATGAAAGTAGCAAAAGAACAATTGATCAATCTCAACCAAGAAACATTACTCACACATCCAACTTCTGCAGATATATATTGAAATTTTTGTGGAGAGTACAAAACTTAATAAAAAGCAATAGCTGTGACACAATTGATAATTGTAAATGGAAGGTACATTTATGTTGACACATCTACATATTTTAAGTCTTAAAAAAATCATGCTAATTGAATTAATTTTCAATAGTTTTAGCTGAAGTTTTTCTTTTTTTAGGTACGAAGTAGCTGAAGTTCAATTGTCATCTGCACTCTCGGTTTTAAGTCTCCATTCTTTTGTTATGATGAATGCATCAAATCGTGCTAATCAAATATTGGTAGCCACTCCACAAAAATCGTTTTTTCTTAGGAAAAATAAACTGTCATATCTTTGCGGGCCCCTTTTAATTTTTACGGTCACTTTCCCATCGTTTAGGTATAACTATCGTGTGTCTCATTTAGCGTCCAGCGGAGAAAATATAACATAGAGAAGGTTTTGAATGGCACAGGCACACCTATTTAACAATTACACCAGACAATTAGTCCAAATGTCCAAAGCACCATAAAAATTAAGAACTGCCACTCTCTGCCCTCCTTGTAGGGTTGCAAATGAACCGAGATACTCGAAAGTTAAACGAACGAGCTTGAGCCGATTTTTTCAACTCGTTTTGTAAACGAGCCGAGCTCGAGCTAGGATAAGCTCGGCTCACGAGCCGGGGTATATATACTTAAGTTTATGATTTTTATTGTTATTTCATAATTTGTTCTTTCCAGTTTCACTTTCTAGTCAACCAAGGGAAGCGAGAGCACACGCACATCAATACACCCCCGCTCCATAGGAAAATAAAAGATATATACCTTCACAATCAAAATATTTTTGGTTGTATTAGGCCTATGCGAAAATATATATACATTTTTCGTTAAAGCTCGTGAACAAGCTCGAGCTCGAGTCAAGCCAAGTCCTGCTTGGCTTGAGCTCGACTCGTTAAGTTTTTACTGAGCTCGAGCTCGAGCTCGTATCCGTTAATTACTTAATAAACAATCTTGAACACCGTAAAACTCGACTCGGCTCGGCTCGGCTCGTTTGCAGCCCTACCTCCTTATGTGGATGTAAATTGTAATATATCCAAGTGAATATGAAATATTAAGATAATACTCCTACTAAATGACCCTCTCTCTCTCTCTCTCTTTTCATTTTTGCTCTCCCTCTCTCTCTATTTTAATTTTTTTGTATTTGTACTTGTGAAGGAAAAAACCCCTTTAGTGATTAAAAATACTCATTCAGTACTTTTTGAAAAACTAGGCCTTATACTTCATAATTAACAACAAAAAGTACATATACTTTTTTCATTAAAATAGGAAATTACAAAAAAAAAAAAAAACACTGCACAAATACAATTTTCTTGCTAACTACTGTAGTATACTACTAGTAAAATACAATTTTCTTCCAAAACATTCTCTCACCCTTTTCCTTAGTTAAGTTATACAAAAGGGTCCAGATCATCTCTCCGATCCAAATTTTAGATTGAACAAGATAATTAAAATTGAGACCATCTATTAGTATAATTAATTATTTGAATATGCTCATAAATTATTGCCGGTAAAAGCAAATCTAAATAATTTATTTCAGCAAATAAACGGTCGATATAGAGGTTGTCCCGTCCCGTCCAAATCTTGGATCCATCTCGAAGCTTCTACTACTGCGTCAGATGGGCTGGCTCCCACATCAGGAGTTTGGATTTGTGTATGTGTTTAAAGGGTTCACTCTACCTCTCCCTGATCAGTAATTGCCTAGGTGAATTTAGTAGGTGAAATTACTCTCTTGTCCTCCTTAAAACAAATACTACAAAAAGTCTCTTCTGTTTTGTGGGGTCGGCACTTGGAGAAACTGTTCATCTCCCCAACCGGGAAACCTGCCAACCTTGAGGGATTCCCTCCCCAGTCTCCCCAAATGCCCATACGTTCAGGTTTTTTCACTTAGGGTTTAACTTCAGAGAGAGAGAGAGAGAGAGAGAGAGAGAGAGAGGATATGGTGGAACGGCGGGAAATTCCCAACTTCTCGGAGAGTTCTCCTCAGTTCTGCAAAGTCTATGTGCCTGATCTGTCCTCTCACCGACTGGTAAAACAACATTCTCTTTCTCTCTCTCTCTCTCTCTCTCCGATGATCAGGTCTCCTCAGTTCTGCAAAGTCTATGATGTACCTAATCAGTAGTTCTTTCTATTTGCTGTGGTTTTGAATTCTTAGGTGTATTCTTTTCTTGCATCCAGAATGATCGATCAACTGAACTGATGGTTGGTTTGTTGGATGTTCTCAGTAGTGTTCTTGTAAAGCTGATTTTTTTTTAAGAAATCTGCTGTGGGCACGGACCCATAGAGTACGACCATGTACAAATAGATCCCAGGTACCACCCACCTGCGGTTCCCACACCACAGATCCTAATTATTTTTTAAAATTTTTTTTTTTACAGAGCTGGGTCAAACATCATCTCAAAATAATAGAGATAAGTGCTCAATCTATAAATTCAATTTTTAGTCTAGAGACACATCTGAACCAAAAATTGAATATATGGATCGAACACTTACAAATATTATTTTGATCTAATTTTTGACCCAATTCTATAAAGATGTGTTTTAAAAATAATAAACAGATCTGTTAGGTGGGTCCCACAGATCCAGGTATATATGTATGGGTCGGTACCAATATCATTTTCAGTTTTTTTAACTCAATTTTTAGGAATGTTCTTGGTAACAACGAATCAAGTGAATTTGTCAGCCTCTTCTTCTTTCCTGGAAGTCCTAAAAAGTGTTTTTGAAAAGACTGTCATGGGTTCATCGTGTTTTAAATAAATGGAAAAGTCTCTTAATTTTTAGAAAATTTGGATATAAATTTTACATCACATCGTTCGAATCAATGAAGGAAATCGAAAAACTATAAACATATATCAAAGTTGATATAAGACGATCAAAGACCCAAATTTGACTTTTTCTTTCTCATCAAGACAAACAATGTGATATAAAATTTTGACGTAAATCGAGTAAAGATTTAAGAGAATAACCAAAAAGATCGACAAAAAGTTAGGCCAAGGAGGACCTAAAAAAATATTATGAAAATATGGTGCCTACTATTGAAACTGCATATGTATGATTACTAAGAAAATTGTACAATAAACATAATAATAGAATTTGGTCTAGGCCCGTTCTTGACAAGAGGAGTCTTGGTTATAAAAAATTATGAGCAAAAGCAAAAATAAAATTCACTAAAAACAAAAAAAAATTACCAAACACGATTAATTTTTTCTTCAGTGTCGTTTTATACAAAGTTTTTTGTACTTCAGTCTACGTTATTGTACTTTTCCGATTACTCTTGTCACGATGAATGATTAATCTCAAAAATTACTATGAAAAACTAAACATAAAAATTACAAAAAGTAAAAAATTCCGGAAAAAAATATGAGACCAAAAAGAAGAACAGGGAGTGTCATTTTGTTATGAATTAGGTGCACGTCGTGAGCTCTAGTCACACATATTGGATCCACCTTCATTATATTAAGATGCTTGTCCATTGTGGATAATGCCCTAACCACTGCCCACCTCACTTTCCCTCCCTCCCCGTCACATTTATAAACTCGGTCATATTCTTAAGTGGTTGTATTTTATCTTCCCAGGTTTGTTTTTATTTCTAGTTCATATATCTTTAATGGTTGTGTCTGTCTTGAGTTCTTCCCTGCCAATGCCCCTATTGATTAGGAGTTAAATGGGTATTGTTGTCGATATGGTCATTGTTGTCTTTGTATATGATTAAGTTTACATATTACCATGAAAGTGGACATTTTAAAACTGGAAACCATGTTTTTTTTTTTTTTTTTTTGGGGTAAGTGAACTGGAAACCATGTTTTGGGCAATTGTTTTGATTTCCTATCAGTGTTCTGCGATTTTCCCTTAAAATGTGTTTTCTTTGGAGAAACATGGCCTATCTAGTCTAAGTAAGCAATACTACTCATGCTCTGGCCCTCTGCCAATTTAGTTCTTCCTTTTCTCCCCTTTCAACAATAACCAATCTTTCCTTTCTTCATCTTCATTCATCCCTAAAACAACAGGGAATCCCGCCACATTTTCTGAAGCATTTCACTGGAGTTTTCCCGTACAAATCGACAATCACTACTCCGGAAAAAAGATCATGGCATGTAGAACTGAAAGAGGTCGATGAACATTTGTATTTCCAAGAAGGTTGGCAGCAATTTGTGCATGACAATTCCTTAGTATTCGGAGACTTTCTCATATTCTACTACAGTGGCAATGCACAATTCTATACCACAATATACAGGAAAAATGGTTGTCAAAAAATGGTTAGCGGGCCTGCTAGGGAGATTGAAAAAGAAATCACACATCCCCAAGACAATCAAACAGTTGAGCGAAGTAAGTTAATTCCTTTGCAGTTAACACCAGGAACTCAGATTTTACAACGGGTGAAAAAATCTAAGAATATGCTTGGAATAATGTAGGGAAGTCTAAACAACCGGCGCAAGGAGCCAATGGCGACGAAAGTGCTCCGAAAGATTTGTGTCCGACATTTTCATCGGCGACTCAAGAGCGCACTCGTAAAGAAGCCAGCAAATTCGTTTCTGAATTTCCATTCTTCGAAGTAGTTATGAGCCCTAGTTACATCAAAAAAGGGCTTATGGTAAGGTCTTGAACCCTGCATCTTTCGTTAATTGTAAACATATCTTCCACATGCTCTGATGTTATGCTAGGTTTGCTCACCTAGATAAATTACGCATCACAAGATAGGATTACGTTCTGGGCTAAAACTCATGTAAGCTTTCACATTTTAGTACGCTTTATAAAAGTCCAAAATAATAATAAATAAATAAAAGCTTTAAGTTTGATTAAGGGTTTAATTTAAACGGTTTTAGCTGGTAAATCCAGATCTCCCTTTAGTCTGAACATATCTTCACAACTTTTAGCTCGTTTGCAATATGCAGAAGCATGATGGGGAATGGGTTAAAATTAGTCCCCATCTCTAAAACTTTGCTTAGGGCCCCTTAAAACACAGGGACGGCCCTGAATGCCTTAGTAATGAGGAGTTCTCTGGCATTAGGCCACAGCAATATCAGTTTCTTGGGTGCATATGTAAAATGCTTCAAGGTTTCTTGACAGTGGTGAACTGGCAATATAGTTCATGGATTTCTATTGACATTTAGCACACAGCCGGGCCTGTTGTGCTTAGCCAGGCTTGATGTGCTTTGCTCACGGCGGAATCCTGAATCTGTCCAATTTGGATTCAGGAAACAGTTGATTGAATTGCCTTGATTTATATATGTGTCTTAACTGTATGGGCAAGTAGCTTGATGATGTCCAAATATATATATGATAATGTCCAAATATATATATGATAATATGATCACTATAACTTCTCATTTTTGCAGAATATACCATCAAGCTTCCGCAACAAGTACATGGAGAAAGATAGACAATGCGTAACACTTGTTGCTTCAGATAGGTCTTGGCCTGTGAAAACTGACAAAACCGGACAAAAGTTCTATCATGGTTGGTCCGCATTTTGTAGGGAAAACGCACTTAAAGTCGACGATGTTTGTGTTTTTGAACTAATTGAGAGAAATGATTTTGTACTGAAAGTTACTATTTTCAGATGCCCAGTTTGAGCGATTATCTGCGCTTGCTATGTTGAACTATTTCTGAGAGCATAAATCGCAAGCAGTTAGTAAATACTCAATTGGCCCTATACCCTTTGTATGGTGAGGAAAATTATCATCTTTTGTTTTTTTGTTTTTTTGCCAATATTGTATGCATCAGTGGGGAATTAGTGTGTTACCAATCAAAGATGGTTCGACATCTTTTAATAGACTCAAATCCCAGACTAAAACCAAATGTAGTAAGAGCCACATCTAAAATATAGGATATCATCTATTGTACTTAGTCTCATAAAGAAGAAATCTGGAAGGGAGTACGTGCTCTTGTATTTGGAGCCATCAATCCTATTGGATTTCGGTCCATACTTCAATTAAGTCTCAATCTTATTAGGTGAAATTACACGAACACCCCCTCATCTATTCAGTTTAGACACGGACACCCCTAACTTTTAAAAACGCCCATACACACCCCTTCATCTTCTACCGTTAACTAATGAGCACCCTTCCGTTTGAGTACCGTTTGTTGCAAGGCACATATTAATACTTTTGCCAAATTTTAGACAAAAATGCCCTTTAACGGCAACATTACCCAGTTGCCTTTCATACCTCATTCCTCATTCTCACTTTATATCAGAGATTTTCTCTCTCACTCTATATCAGAGATTCTCTCTCTCTCTCTCTCTCTCTCTCTCTCTCTCTCTCCCCCCTACGACAATCATGGAAGGTGGCAAGTGGCAACAATAGCTATAGTAGCCACCATAGCCACACCAACAACAGATCTAATAGCTACAGTTAGAGCTACAACTCCAACCAAATCCAAAACTGGGTTGATTTCTACTGCCGTTGTGGAGAAAAAGCCCCCTTGTGGACTTCAAATATAAAATGGATGACAAGCAAATGCAAAACAACAAAAGCCCCAATTTTTAAAGGTTATCGAAGTTATTACTGTACAACACCTTTCAAAAAAACCTACTATTCCCAAATAAAAACCCTAATGTATTCATATATCATATAATATGGACATATGCATCTACATTAATGCCATTTAATAAGAAAATCTAGGATTTTTTTACATATAAAACATACCTTTCAAAGTAGGGTTTGCCACGATCTAGAGTTGGCCACGATCTACAGCTTTTCTAAAGTTTACACGATCCGATATTCTTTGAAACTTAGGTTTTCTTCACGATCTAGGGTTAGCCATGATTTACAATGCAAGTTAAAGAGGGAGAGGAAGAGAGACAGAGGCGCCATGATCGAGTAGGGTGGACAGAAATTTCTGATCCAGTGAAGTGTGGCGTATGCTTGTTGCTCCATTTTATAACAAAGAGTATTTGACATTTCGTTCATTCCGTTAATGGCTTTGAGGTTTTTTTTTCCTTTTCAGTAGATGAGGGGGTGTGTATGGGCATTTTTAAAGGTTAGGAGGTGTCCGTGCCCAAACCAGATAGATGAGGGGGTGTCCGTGTAATTTCACCAAGGGTATATTTGACATTTCATTCATTCCGTTAACGGCGGTGAGGTTTTTTTTCCTTTTCAGTAGATAAGAGGGTGTGTATGGGTGTTTTTAAAGGTTAGGGGGTGTCCGTGTCCAAACCAGATAGATGAGGGGATGTCCGTGTAATTTCACCATCTTATTATCGAAACTATTTTGTGTAAATATCTGTTTTAACTGAACAGAGAAATTTGCAGATTTATTTCCCAATTTTGTATGCATTAAGTTGCTATTCTAGCTTCTTCATTATATGTATTGTTAGCCTGTTCTAGTTTTGTATTAATTAATATCATCATATAATATGAGCTTTTGTTTCTTTTTTTAATTCTGTTTTGCTAACATTTTTTCCGTTTGGAAAATCATGCTGCAGTGTTGTATATCAATTTGATAGAACATTAGCAGTAAGGATGGACATTACGAAATTCCACTTTGGTTCTACATCATAGACTAATTTTCTACACTCCATTAAAAGAATCCGTCTTTGCCGAGTGATGAGTCACCCAATTTCAAGTTCAAAGGATACGACCATTACTTCAAACGACTGCCCATATCATGACCACAATGGTGGTGGTGTAGAACCCCACGGTATCCACCGCCTGTGTAAAGAATTTGAACTCTTTTCTTCTTGTTCTTAATGGCATAATCCTTCAAAATAGTCTTCGCTCTCGCTCTCAATCAGTTTCAGATTTAGGCTAGAGCTAGTGGGGACACGGCCACACTGCAGGTTTTGAATTTTTTTTTTAATAAAGAATTTACCTCATGAGTCATGACTAAATACTTTAAAACCAAACTAAAATTCACTTTCTCCCAACAAAACAGGGATTATTAGGCTTGAGACGTTTTGTAATGTGATACCCAAAGGGTCTTACCATGGGGAACCGTCGTAGTTCGAGGCCCAAGTTGGATGCCGGTTGTCCGAACTTGACAATGAAGCTATTATGAAAAGCTTTTATAACATGAAAAATCTTGTCGTTGTTTTTTGTAAAGCCTTCTTTCAAGGAAAATGATACAGCCACCGAGGTTCCCCACCGCACCGCCCACCGCACCTACAGCGGGCCCACTCCGGCCACCGGACGGCCAATCCGAGCCGTCCAAAAATTCTAAAAAAAAAAACCGAGTGGGCCCAAGCGAGAATCAACGGCATCCGACGTGTGTAGGTGTTCGATCCGAACTTCCATTTTTAACGTCTTAGATCATCTGATTTTTGGAAGTTCAGATCGAGGACCTACACAAGTCGGATGCCATTGATTCTCGCGTAGGCCCACTCGGTTTTTTTTTTTAGAATTTTTGGACGGTTCGGATCGGCCGTCCGGTGGCCGGAGTGGGCCCGCCGTGCGTGCGGTGGGCGGTGCGGTGGGGAAACCCTCGGTGGGTGTATCATTCCCCTTCTTTCAATAACTTTTGTTTATGACTACGTGGTTTTTTTTGTACTTTTGATAATATTTCTAAAAAATAGGTTAATTTGTGAAGTGCAAAAATCACGTATAACTCCCCTTGGGACGCGCAGTTGGCAATTTGTAAAGTGTGAAACCACTCCCTCATAAAAAACCAATGTCCTTCCTAAACATTCTCTAACCTGTTTCCTCTCTCGAGCTATATAAACGCCACCCTCTTAAAGGGGAAGAAGAATCCCAAAAAACTACTACTTCTACAAAAGTCTCTCCTCCGGTTTTGTGTGTTCGGCATGCGGAAAACTGTTTATCTCCCCATCCGGGAAACCTGCCAACCTTGAGGTTTTTTCAGTTAGGGTTTAAGTTCAGACACAGAGAGAGAGAGAGAGAGAGAGAGGATATGGTGAAACGGCGGGAAATTCTCAACTTCTTGGAGAGTTCTCCTCAGTTCTGCAAAGTCTATGTGCCTGATCTGTCCTATCACCGACTGGTAAAAAGACCTTCTCTTTCTCTTTCTCTTTCTTTTCCTCTCTGTTTCTTTGATCGAAAGCTGATCGATTGTTGCTCGTTTGGATGTTGTCGGTAGTGGTTTCGGTTAACTTCTTTAAAGCCGATTTTTAACTCAATCTTTTGGAATGTTCTTCGTCACAACGAATTTCAGCCTCTCTTTTTTTCCGGAAGTCGTAAAAGTGTTATTGAAAAATCTGTCAAGATCATGGACTCATGGTGGTGTTTGACTAAAGTCCCCTGGACTGACTTTTGAAGGGGTTTTTGTCTTCTTATACGGTTATTTTTTTCAACTTTTCTCTGCGTTTATATACTTTTTTATTCCGCATATGTATGATTGATACGAAAATTATGCGTACCATAAACATGGTAAATAAAATTTGGTCTCGGCCTGTTCTTCTTGAATATTTGCTTTGGTATTTTGACAAGTCTTTTCTGAAATTTTGGTAGATTCTTGTTATTTTTTTATTAATCATTCAAATCGACGAGAGAAGTCTCAAGGGTAAAAAATAATGTGCAAAGGCCAAAAAAAAAGTTCACGACGTAAAAAATACTGAACAGCGGTTGAAGGCAAAAAAGATAGAGTTCATATCATTTGAAGTTTTTTTATGCATAATGCCCTAAGGCCCTAGCAACCACCAACCACCAACCACCTCACTTTCCCTCCCTCCCTCCCATCGTATTTTCAAAACTTGGTCATATTCTAAAGTGGTCGTATTTTATCTTCCCGGATTTCTTTTTATTTCTAGTGCATATATTGTTAATGGTTGGGTCAGTCTCGAGTCCTTCCCCGCTCATACCCCTATTGATTAGGGGTTAAATGGGTACAGTTGTCGTTATTGTTATTGTTGACATTGTTGTTGTGTATGATTACATTTATATCTTACCATGAAAGTGGACATTTTAAACTTGAAACCTTGTTTTGGGAAATTGTTTCGATTTCCCATCAGTGTTCTGCGATTTTCCCTTAAAAATTGTGTTTTCTTTTGAGATACATGGCATGTCTAGTCTAAGCTATACTTCGTAATGCCTCTGTGCATGCCAATTTTCTTCCTTTTCTCTCCTTTCAACAATAACCAATCTTTCTTTTCACTTTCATTCATTGCTAAAATAATAGGGAATCCCACAAGATTTTGTCAAGCATTTCACTGGAGATTTGCCGTATAAATCTACAATCACTACTCCGGAAAAAAGATCATGGCATGTAGAACTGAAAGAGGTCGATGAACATTTGTATTTCCAAGAAGGTTGGCAGCAATTTGTGCATGACAATGCCTTAGTATTCGGAGACTTTCTCATATTCTACTATGGTGGCAATGCACAATTCTATACCAAGATATACGGGAAAAATGGTTGTCAAAAGAAGGTTAGCGGGCCTCCTAGGGAGATTGACAAAGAAATCACACATCCCCAAGACAATCAGACAGTCGAACGAAGTAAGTTAACTTCTTAACACCAGGAAGTCAAATTGTACGACGGGTGAAAAAATCTAAGAATATGCTTGGAATAATGTAGGGAAGTCTAAACGACTGGCACAAAGAGCCAATGGCGAGGGAAGTGCTCAGAAAGAATTGTGTCCGACATTTTCATCGGCGACTCAAGAGCGCACTCGTAAAGAAGCCAGCAAATTCGTTTCTGAATTTCCATTCTTCGAAGTAGTTATGAGCCCTAGTTACATCAATAAAGGGCTTGTGGTGAGGTCTTGAACCCTGCATCTTTCATAAATTCTTAGATTTTAATTTGAACATATCTTTATGAATTTTAGCTCGTGAAATTCTCGTTTTCGATATGCAGATTGCAGAAGCATTATAGACGAAACTTAATCATTGTGTATAGGTAAAAAATAGTCCCATCTCAAAAACTTTGCTTAGTTCCTCTTAAAACACAGCGAAGGCCCTGATTTAAACTTATACAGCCTTAGTAATGAGGAGTTCTTTGGCATGAGGCCACTGGTATATTAGTCTGTCATAAATGGATAGAACTTCGATTTTTCCTGGATCAAGAATAATTTATGTCTTCAAGCAGTATATTTCGGCCTGCCAGTTGTTGATTAGTAACTTAAGAGTCTAATAAGGTCCTGTTGTGAGCCAGAACGACACAGTTTCTGTTGAGAAAGCACACCAAGCATTCCACTACCACCCTAATCTACTTATGCCCATCGCCACCGTACGCAGACACCAATCTTTGGTTATTGCAGAGGGATGTTGAGACAGTTCCGTGGGAAATTAATGGCTTCCTTATTAGGTTGTGATTCCAAGTAGGAAAAAAAAGTCCTGGTTGGGTTTTGATCGCCAAAAAGAATATAGCAATTTCAGTTTCTTGGGTGCATATGAAAAATGCTTCAAGGTTTGTTCACAGTGGTTAACTGGTGTTATAGTTGATGGATTTATATTGAAATCTTGCGCACAGCCAGGCCTATTGTGCTTAGCCAGGCCTGTTGTGCTTTGCTTACGGCTGGACCCCGAATCTGTCCAATCTTTTTTTAGGAAACAGTTGATTGAATTAGCTTGATTGATTTTATGTGTCTGCTGGTATGGGCAACTAGCTTGATGACATCCACATAAGATAAAAAAAACTTCCCATGTTTGCAGAATATACCATCAAGCTTCCACAGGTACATGGAAAGGATAGACGTGGTTTTGTACTTGTTCAGATCGGTCTTGGCCTTTGAAATTGATCTAATTTGGCCGAACCATATGGATGTCTATTGACATTTTGCTCACAGCCGCGCCTGTTCTGCTTTGCTCAAAGCAGGACCACGAATTCATCCGAATTTGGATTTAGAATCAGTTGATTAAATTGCCTTGATTGATATATGTATCTGTTGGTTTTGGGCAACTAGCTTGATGACATCAACAAATGATGCGAAATCTTCTCATTTTTGCAGAACGTACCATCAAGCTTCCATAGGTACATGGAGGATAGACATGGTGCAACACTTGTAGTTTCAGATCGGTCTTGGCCTGTGCAATTGAGCAAAACCAGAGTGAGGTTCTGTCATGGTTGGTCCACATTTTGTAGGGAAAACACGCTTAAAGTAGACGACATTTGTGTTTTTGAACTAATTGAGAAAAATGATGTTGTACTGAAAGTTTATATTTTCAGATGCCCAGATTGAGCGATTATATTTCTGAGAGCAAAAATTCCAAGCAGCTAGTAAAAACTCATTGGCTACATTCCCTTTTCTTTTTGTGAGGAAAATCATCATCTATTGTACTTAGTCTCATAAAGAAGAAATCTGGAAGGGAGTAGCTGCTCTTGCATTTGGAGCCATCAGTTCTAAAGGGTTTAGGTCCATACTTCAATTAAGTCTCGAATCGTACTATCGAATCTTTTTTGCCAGTTTTGTGTGCATAAAGTTGCTGTTCTGGCTTCATCATTGTATCTTTCGTCTGGTCAATTACTAAACGTGTTAGTGGTAATATCATGATTCACTCCGCTTGGTTTACCATTTTGAGAGTAACTTTTACTCTCGACACAGTTTTCAATAAATTTCTCTCTCTATCTCTCTCTACTCATTACCACTCAACTCTCAAAAAATAACTTTCTAAAATCTCAACCAAACAAAGTGAATGACCTTTTGTTGCTTTTTTTAATTCTGTTTTTCTTATATTTTTTTCGTTTTGATACAAGTTGTAGCATTGTTAATTTGAAAGACCTTACTCTCTGTTTGGAACTTGAGGAAAATAAAGGAAAACTAAAAAATTTTCCCTCTTATTGTTTGGTTGGAAGAGAAAGAGAGAAGAAAATAAAAACAATTTAAATTGTGAATAGTAAAATAAAATTTTAAGTTTTGTGAATAATAAATTTTTCCTTCTATTTTATGTTTTTTTCCTTTTTCTCATTTTCCTTGAGTTCCAAACATAGGCTAAATAAGGATGGACATTACAAAATTCCAACTTTGTTCATATATCGTAGTCATGACCAAAACAAGCCGTCTGAGCCAAGTGACGCCTACCCAATTTCAGGTGGTAAGGACACTACTAAATCCAATCTTTCCGAGACATTTCGAGTTTTGTCACTAAGGGGCTGTTCTAGTTTTCCTTCTTTTTCTAAAAGTACTTTTTCTTCAATTTTCAAACTCAAATATAATGAAAATAAAATTTAATTTTTTAATTTTTTTTGCATCGTATAAAAGTTCTCGATGAAATCTATCAAACAAGATCCATATTGGTAGGAAAATTATTTACGTAAACACATAATTTTTAAGTTTGAAATTACCTTCTTTTTTCAAAAGTCGCTTTTTTTTAAAACTGGAACGCCCCCTAAAATACGCCCAAAGGGTGCACGATTGTGTCATACACGTGCTTGACTTTTACACCTTTTCCAAGACAATATCAGAAGTGTAGGACAAGCGCAGTAAAATGGTCTTGAAGTAGTTAATGTATGGAGCAAACTACAAAACTACCCCATCAAGTTTTGTCCGACCCCATTACTCTCTCCCACTCTCTCATTCTGTGTCTATGAACTAGGGGTGGGCACGGGTCGGACGGGTCGGGTTCGGCCCCGAACCCGAACCCGACCCGACTGGTCGGGTAACGTATTTTTTATACCCGAACCCGAACCGAAGGAGAGGGGATACCCGGCCGTGGAACCGATTTTTTTGGTCGGGTCGGGTTTTGGTCGGGTCGGGTCCGACCAAAGCCGAAGTAAACTATGCGAATTAGTTATCTTTTTGGTCGGGTCGGGTCGGGTAAGAAAAAACAGCCCCCCGAGCCCCGACCCGAAAACTGTTTTTTTTAAAAACATGTACCCGTACCCGACCGAACCATAGGTTCGGCCCCGCCCGAAACCCTTCGGGTCGGGTCGGGTCGGGTTCGTCGGGTCTCGGTTTTTTTGCACACCCCTACTATGAACCATGATCTCTGAACAAGTCTTTATTTAGGCTCCGTTTTCACTGACATAAAAATATTGAAAACTTAATTTATTTTAGCATCTCGTTTTTATAAACAAAAAAGCTTCAACATTTTACCTTATCGTTTCAACTAACAAAAAATTGATTAACAAAAATTTCTTTTTTGCTACAGTAATTCTACTCACAAACTTATCCACAACTTATTCACTACCGGAAACAACTTGATATTTCTTAATAATTTGTTCACTACTGAAAACACCCAACAACTTCTTAACCACAAATAAAAATCTATAAATTTTTCACTACCGGAAACACCTCCTTATACCACCACAAGGGTAAATACTACCACCACAATGCATTTGAATCCATTTGCTTTTACATCTCTAATTTCAAGACCACACAGAAAGAGGGAAAAAAGTAATGAATAAAAAAGGGAATTAATTTTCTTGCTCCCCTTTTTTATATCCACACTCTATTTTGTCTTTTTGCAAGAAAATACATACACTTTCAACACTAAAAAAGCAAAAAGAAAAAAAGAGTGTGGATATCAAAAAAGATGTGTGAAAATCAATTCCCATAAAAAAATCCTAAAACGAATGTAAAAAAAAAAATCATTTTTTTCGCATTTGTTAGTTTGCGCCCAACTTTTGTGATTTTTTGATTCGTCTCGACGAATTATTTTCAATAAGAACCACTTTTAAGTAAAAAAAAAAAAGTAAAAAAAAAATCAATTTTTTTAACTTAAAAGGGGTCATTATTCAAAATATTTGGGTATAAGTAAAAAAAAAAAAATAGTTTTCGGATTCGTCTTGACGAGACGAATCGGAAAACTAAAAAAAATGAGGCACAAAACTAACAAACACAAATAAAAAATAAACAAAAAAACAAATAAGGACAAATAAAAAAGTGAAAAAAGTTGGTGGAACGGGGTCTTAGCCCACAGATGAATCTGATCTAAGCATTTTCTCCAAGAGAGGATCTGACGCATTGAGTTGTAAAAAAATTTGGTGCACGAAAAAAGTGAGAAGGGTAAAATAGGTATTTTGGAAAGTAAGAGGCAGAGTGACCGGTCTTAACATCAGTCAGAGGAAGAGTAAATTGAAGACATCAATTTCACCTTGTTTGACGAGAAAGTAGTTTCTTACCGTCCGCCCAGTAGACGTAGTATAGAAGAACCGTTTGTTTAATGTCTTCCGTCAATACTTCAAACGGGACTCAAAGCTGCCCGTGTCATCGCAAATATACTAAGATGGTTTCGTCGTGGTAAAAACCTAACAGAAAACGGACAGTTTCTCTCTAGCAGCTTGAAATTTTTCACGATAGAAATGGCCCAATTCATCCCAAATTATGGCACCACCATCGAACCATCCTCATGTGGGTGGTAACTGTAACTCCCTGGATTCCAGCAAGCGTATGACTTATCTCTGGGGTCGGGTTTTTACACACAATTAAAGCCAACAACGCCAAGCTTATGCGCTGTCCCGAAGCCCTGAACATAATCTCTAACAACCGAGGCCTCCTCTCTAGTGGTATTGAAGGAGAACAATCCTGTCCAACTGATACCCCGTGAATTGGGGACATTTCTTTCCGCTGCCTGCAAAAGAGATGTTAGCCCTTCCGCATATAATAGGAAAGCTGTGGAAATAGAGGAGCTCCTGGATGGACGCCTCTTCCTGGGAGAAAATAGCCGAATTGTTCGCCATTCATTAAAGCCAAATACAAAACAGTTTTGATGCAATTCATGGTAAGATCAACCCATAGCTCTCCTACCTTATCCAAGAAAAATCAACCCAATTATGTAGTAAGATTTGGTCACGTCTAACTTACGTGCTACGTGACCCATTTACTGCCAATTAGATTGCTTATCATTATTTTGAACACTTCAACATGCACCACAAGCTCCCGAAGATATACCAAACAGGTAACAAAATGTAGAAAGATTAGCGGATGAAAGAAAAATGTATAAAAAGACTGATACATACACTTCAAACCCGGTGTATCTAATGTGATCATAAATCTTGAGGTTGAACTTCCAAACAATTGTAAATTTTGTGTCAAGCCAGAAGGAGTCTCATCAAGCAAAAAGGGCATTTGCAGGGTTGAAAAGTTGATAGACTTACATACAAATCAGCTGCATTTTCATTCTAGATAACCCGATAGGCAAATACAACAAGAGGAATAGCACTAACATCAAGTTTGAGAGAAAATTTGAGTACAACCTAACCTACAAGGCCAGTGGAAGAATATTTTAGAATAGAATCCCCAAACGGCACGACTATTCAAACTTGTTACAAGGAGCACCGTTCCAGAATTTGGTGACTGCTAAACCATATGCAGCACCGCAGTATCACCCTAAATTTGGGAGCGACTATGGATGTATAACGGCAGCACCATCCGGGAATTTTGCATCCTGCTTGTTTTCGACAATCATTTACAGAACCTTTTATGTACACATGGAATGATACTTGTGAAGTGGAATAGTCCATTTTACCGGCTTTTTCTCTATGATGCCATTGTCAATGAGAGGAAGTGCTTGCCTCGGTACTGTAAATTGAGTACTCACTCAAACTGAAGTTGGAACTCTCTTCCTCCCACTTCAGAATCTCCCTTGCATATTTAAGGGCCTCATCAACGCTCTTAGGCTCCAAACCCTTAGCCGGAGCAACATACAACTTCCGATCTGTGAGAGACGAATATAACCTCTTGAATTTAACTGCAGTATAATGGAAAGCTAGCTGGCCGAGGGAGGGGTTACTATTGATGTTGTTGCTGTTGCTGTTGAAGCGTTGACTTCGGCTAATCACAGGATGGAAATCATTGAACCAATCACACTGTGTCAGAGGGACCCGTTCTATCTTTTCCTCGAACAGATCGAATTTGTTAAGTATGAGGAGGAAGTCCATCTGATCAAAGGTTGGATGAGTTACAATGTACTCGAAAAACTTCTTGCTTAGTAACATCTTGTTCGCCAAAGCCCCATCTCCATCTATAGCATATTGGTCATAGTCACTCAAGGCGACACAGAAGATGACAAGTCGAACATCTTCAAACATTTCCAACCACTTGCAATTTTCACCAAACCCTCTTGCTTGTACTCTTATTAACTGGTATCTGAGACCCAGCAATAACCACATCACATTAATGCAAACAACCAGCCATACAGCAAGAAGAGTGGAAAAAAAATAACTAAAATAATCAAGGGCAACTACAAAAACCTGACACGCGTCCACTACCATCACAACTCCCATGAACAATAGTAAATGAATTTATCATATCAGCATGCTTCAACCTATTTTAGAGTATGAGCAGATAAATAGCATGAAAAGTTCAGCCTTGTCGACACCTATTTTCCGAGTATGATCAACTTACTTAGGTAACACCTATAAAATTGTGCCTCTAGAAGCATTATCGTGTATTGTATTTACTTTTTTATGTTTTGTTTTGTAAGTGGCTTAGGAAAGAAATGGCGCAGTAGTAATTTATTAATTAAAGTTTATAGTATTTGCTGTGTCAACCAAATCTAGCAACCGGCAACTGCACACAAAAATAAATTTAACGCCAAGGCCAAGAAGTTTTTTGGCTGACATGAAATTGGATGTAAAGCAACTTAGTTATAGCCTGTCTCACCTATATGCTGAGATAAAATTGGACTCTGATGTAGAATTGATCTACTTATAAGCTGAGATACTCATTTACTAATCACAGGAAACTGGGAAAGAAGTGCTGCAGACAACCAATAGATTGGTGCAATTGCCCAAACGAAGAGTTTGGCAAGGTAAAATCAGAGGACCAATCTGATGATTGTTCCATGTATTAGATTTACTTCCAGGCGCATTAACACATCCAAATTATTGTTACATGTATACAGGAACACAAGCATATCCAGTAGTAGAGACTCTTGTCAAGCACAATTCCCCACAGCTATAAAAGGAACAGGGGAAAGATGGAGGGGCATAACTTCAAGAGCACTTTAACAGCACCACATCTCTTCTTCTTTTTTTAGATCTGAGCAGCACCACATCTCTAACTAGAGCAAAACGACCAAATAGCAGATATAGTTAAGCCTACAGGCTACAGAGTCTGCTGCTTTGTAGCCGGTGAACCAAGGTGTCTAAGATAATTTCATGTATGCTGTCCTACTACATGGTTGTTTAGATTCGTTAGAAATGTGCTCGAGTTACCGCATTTAATGAGCAATTTCGTTTATCATCATTTTACCCACACATCAAACTTAGGGAGTACCAGAGTACACAAATCTGACACCTAGACATGTATCCCCATTTGACGCATTCATCAAATGTCCATGCAATACAAGTAATGGCAAAAGAAGCCACAAGTGCCAGGCACCTGTTTTACAACAAAGAAAGAAAGAAAGAAAATAATCCTTAAGGACATACCTAAGCATAGAATCATGCAGGTCAGCAGTGTCAATATCAATGTCCGGTTCTGCCTGGGGAAATGAGAAATCCAAACAAGCAAGCCCATTGGATGAGGTAACCCCCTCGGCATATAGGATGTCCACGTCAGATGGTTTATAATCTGGACTCAATATATCAACTGCCTGGAAAAGAAATGGATTTCAATGGAAACATCAGCAATGAACTTCAACCATCGTCGCCACACGTTTAAAGCCTTTCATTAACCAAATAAAGCAGTCTATATGTCACAAATAACCTCTTTCTGGTGCAATATTATTACGTAAAAAGACGTACTCATACTCCAAGTCAGAACTATTTCTAACCACTGCATGGATTAATTCGGTAACTTTTCTCTCATACTCTCTCGCGTAATATATTTCCATAAGCTCCCTCCCTCCCCAAGTAAAGATCGACAAGGTTGTGACTTGAGAGAGAGAGAGCGAGAGAGCTAGGTCATGTTGCTCCAAAGAAGCACACACATCACATGAAATGTGTGAAAATCCAAACGATCAAAGGCCCCTAAGACAAGGCATTCACCTTCGGAGGCTAAAGCACACATTCGAAAGCCTTGAGGCCTTTTTTGGCCCTAAGCCTTGACGCGACCTCTAGGCGAGCCCCAACTTAGCCTTTGTAAACATTGGTTGCAACACATGATCTTCTCCTAGAAGTTATTTTTCTGTTTTTTGGTAGATCCAAACCCCACTATGGATAGAAGTCAAGTTAATCTTGTGGGAGTGTTGCGCAACGATATGACCTAGAAGCTTGTTTTGCCAACAAATCTACACTAACATAATCATAGCCTGTAAGCCAAACTCAACAGTAACTTCCCGAGCCCAGGTCTCAGAATTCTGTAAGCTGATGATCCCGAGCTGGGCCCAAAAACGATACTAATTGCCTCAGCTTGGAACATCTGCACCCTACCTTCCAAAGGACAGGACTTGCCAAGTGTGTCAAATGCGGGGCCTACACGTAGCTAGACTTGTCAGATGCTTAGTTGTAGGAACCTTCAACTATGCCTACGTTTCTTCGACGGCAACGCGGAAACGCGTTGCTGTCGAAGGAAACTCCAAGAAACCCGTCCCAATGACGACGGGAACTCGTTCCTTACCTATACGGGAACTTACACCCAAAAAACGGTTGAGAAACTTACGATTCAAGTTGCAATTGGTACCTTTAAAGTTGTTTTGACCTTGTTAGTAGCACATCTAATATTAACCTTCTAGAGTCATATTAATGCCCTTAACTTTTACGCCTACTGAATATGCGCAAGAACTCTATTGTGTAATCATGTGCTACAATAAAAATGTTGAAATATAACTAGAAACTTATAATTTTAATAGTAATATTTCATGTGGTAGAATAATATTTTTATATTGATATTTAACAATATAAAATTTCAAAATATATTTATAATTTTTTCTAACCGCTCTCAATGGCGCTCCCACACTTCTGTGATCATCCGCTCCCCCGTCCCCATCCCCGCCCCCGCTCCCGCTCCCGCTCCCGCTTCGTGTAACTAAGGTTAGATGTATCATAGACCAAGCATGCTTTTTCCAACTAAGCAATATAAGAAAGGAGGGGAAAATAAATAAAAAAGAACAAAGAATTTGCGAAAGCATTAGTATGCTGGGAAATCTCCATATTCAACAAACTAAACTACCGCAAAAGAACTAGGCATGATCTTACCCGCTCTAAGAAATAACTAGCAACACTAGGCAGCAGTTCAAGTTCACTTCTCCGGTTGTATGTTGCCTGAATGGCTGAATTGTTCCACAACTCCTCAACTAATGGCGCATATTCCCGAGTAGCGGCTGGGAAAATGACTTCCAAATTACCTGACACCATAACTTTGAGAATCCAATCGGAGAATGCTTTCAACCTTGGACAAACGGAAAAGATAGTTTTGCCATCATTCCCATCAGTATACCCTGGTGTTAACAATAACCAACTTTCAGAACAAACAATATTTTGTCGGAGGATGTACAGTGTCAATATGGCCATGCTCAGTGTAAGTTTGAATGTACACTGATATGAACCAACAAAACCTATAGGAACCAACTAGACCATAAGTTAAGAATAATGTTAGGACAACCACAGTGACGCAAAAACTTACAAAGAAGACCGCAAATAAAGATTAGCAAGACTCACCTTGAAATATAACAAAACATAAGACACAATTCTGCTGTTACATACCAAATATAACATGGTTAATCAACTATTTACATCAATGTATTTGTTTACGAGACAACTAAAGTACAAGGATAATGTGAAGAAAACAAATATGATTCATGCACAACTTATCTTCCAAGTTCACAAAATATACTTTCAGAAGTTAAAACGTCATTAATTGATGCAATGACGAATCTTCTTTATATTTGCGGTCAATTTGTCGCACACCAGAGTTTCATCCAGAAGCTTGACCTTCGACCAGGCTGGAGACAGCCTTTTCTTGGGCAGAGCAATGATGCTCAAGCTCAGGCTTGTGCCAATTACACACTTGACTTAGCTTGATAGTTGTTCATTTTATTTATTTATCTTTTCTCTATCCTCTGTGTGTGTGAGAGAGTGAAGAGGAGGAGAGACTGAAGACAAAAAATTGATACCTGAATGACCTGTATCATCATCAGATTGACGCTTCCTCATTTCATTCAAGCTTTCATCTTCAAAACGCTCACGTCCCTCAAGAAGAATACCAAGATAGCCATACACATTGCTCTGGATCACTAATTTGATACTTTCACGTTCATCTTCTGAGAAAGGGGCATCTTTGTAAAGGATCTTGGCCTATCAAAAGAATTTACATTATTTAACACTCGTTTTTCTTGATTTCACCAAGATTTTGAATATGATAAAAGCCTTAATTTAAAAGTTCATATCGATTCAGTGAAAAACATAACTAATGCCAATGTAGCTTCATTAAACGTAAAGGGAAATGAAAAACACAGAATTTTGTCAATATTATTCCAATTATATCTAAACAAGCTTCACCAATCATCCACATGTAATTTTTATCAACAGGTGATAAATTAGAACGCATAATCATGCAGCCAGTAGATTACTATCAGACAAGAAGATTCCTTTGAAGTTAAAAGCAGGTCAGAAAGGATTAGTTCTCCCCTCAAGAAGAACGGTAATCAATGCCAAATACAGAAAGGATCTCCACAAGAATATCCATCAAACTGCAAAAGACTTCATAAGATCATTTTTGCATCACTTACCAGGACACATGATAAGGAATCGATGACATAGAGATTTTATCCAAATGGAGACTTTTAATGCAAGAAACATAAAAATTTCACTCCATTGGGTTATTACCTGCTTAAATATAGTACTAGTTCCAGATCCACTATACCCTATCAAAAGAAGTTTCTGAAGGGTTCTCTGCTCAAGGTAATCAGGCACAGTTCGGCAAACAAGACTATTCACTTGTTCTCCACAAGGATTCGCACACTTAGAAGGAAGTGGAAGGGATAGCACAGCACAAACCAGCTTTGTCCCAGCCTGAAAAGAAACTTTAAGTTTAACCAGCAGGAAATTTCTTTTTAGGGTCCTTAGAAAGACGCAGAAGCACATAGATAACTAGATACACACCTTGCCCCAGATATACCCCCTCGTATTTTTTTGTCCCTCTTCCTGGTACGAACCATCCTCATTCACCCAGAAGTGAGGGTTGCCAGCACATTGAACACCTGCCAACTAAATTTTCCACACGGTAATGTTAAATATATACATGGCAATAGCTTCACTTACAAGACAACTTTGGCATAGTCAGAAATGTAAACCTGCAACATTCGGAGTTCTACTTTTGTAATTTCCCGACCATTTATATAGACTTGTGTGTTTCCACTGCTGGCATCCACTTTGATTGGATCCCCAACATTCAGATGGGCACTAATAATTTTGGAAGGCTTCTGTCCTTCCTGTTAAATTAGCAAAACAATCAAGTTCCCTGGCAATACAACAAATGAAGAACAATAGTAGTATGTATAGTGTCAACAAACAATGCCTCATAGTGCAACGTATACCTTTCCCCAAAGACCAGATACTTTGTCATACCAATAATGTCCAGGTTTGAGCTTCTTTGGTGGGTTTGGGCAACTCTGCAAAATAGCCACCTCCTCTTGACAGAGAGGCTTACCGTTCACAACAACATTCTGTGGTGGCAATTGATTAACTTCGCACAATTTCTCAGCCTTCATTATTTGTCGAACTTCCAAGTCATTAAGCAGTCTCTTGAACATTCGAGAGCATTTCCCCATGTTCCCTCGCTTTGACTCATCAATAGGACTTCCGATGCATGTAACACACTTCCTTCCTTCTGGCATAGACCCCATTGCTCTGAGCACACAATTACTACAATACTTGGAATCACAAACGATGCAGACCTCCTTTTCAGTGAATCTGTTTCCTTTAAAGCATCGATAGCAAGCTCCCTTCCTTGCCTTAACCCCAGGTTCTCTTTTTGCTCGGACAACTTCAGGTTCATAATGACTTAATGCTTCGTCAAAATCTGCCTCATTTGACTCAATATCGCAGAAAGTTACCACCGGAGTCCGTCTCGTGCTGCAAGCAGGTTCATTGTTGCAATCCCCAATCCTATGAGAAGAAACCCTAGAAGAAGGGTAATCCAAGCTCAAAACTGACTCGCTTGATTCCCAATCTGTTTGGTTCAAATAATTAAAGTCCAAACTATCCTTACAGCCATTTGAAACCCTATGCCCACCCGAGCTTCCCAATACATCCTTTGGCTTATCGAAACTCCCCGAAAATCCCAAAGTGCCCGAGCTTCCTGGCCCACCCAACAACTCATTCGAATGTTCATGGCTTACGGAGGAACAGATCACATCCGAAAACTCTCCAGAGCCCTTATCACCAATTCGGAAATCCGATGCGCTCAAGCTGCCAAACTCACCTGATAAAGCAAAATCCCCATTGCTCGGAGTGCTAGTCTCCTCGAACGCAATCACAGAAGTCGGAGAAACAGTTGTCTCAGACCCTAACCCTAATTCTTTCACATCACGAACCTCCCCACTTCGCCTATCAAAGGCTATCAAAGACGCGGGCGGAACACTGTGTTCCAAACCGAGTTTCAACTCTTTCGAAAACTTTCTAGCAATATCAGGTGCCAATATAGGTTGCACAACTGGCAACGAAAATTTCCCGGGCAATGGCACCTGGGAGACCACGGAAGCAACTGGAATGCTTTGCACATTGATCGGGACGGCCAGGGGAAGGTCGCCGGTTATGGGCGGGCCGTGGTACTCCATGGCGAACGCGAACTCGGCTCCATCTCCGGTCGAATTCGCCCCTTCTGGCGGCATTTTCAACCTTAAACAAACCCTCCTAGTCTTCAGGCTAGGGTTTGCACCACTACAGACAATGCAATAACCCTAACGACGCATCCTGAACCATTTATTGAGAAACTCCACCTCTACCACCCCACGCTAGAAACAGAGGTAGGGAAAAAGCAGAGGCGGCTGAAAGTACAGTTAAGGATGTGAAAGAAGGAAGAAAAAAAAAAGGAAGGCTAACCCTTGTGTGTTTTGTGTAGAGGTGAAATCTGGGAGATTTGGACAGACATGAGCTCAAAAAAGTGAATGGGGGAATCAAGAGAGAAGAGGAGATAAGATTGGAATTACTTACCGGAGGAGAGAGGAATCGGGAGGGGAGAGAGAGAGAGAGGCGGAGATGGGTTGGGAAAGTTAAGGGAATCGGGGGAGGAAAAAGACAGCGGAAGAAGAAACCAAATGGTGGTGGACACTGTTTCTTTATGGCATCTTTCTAACATTTTCTTGCGGTTTTAGGCTGTTTCTTTATGGGGTGGGTTGATTCCACGCCTGGAGGGCGAGATGCCGCGGTTAGGGCTGGCGGTGGGGGGACAACTGACACTGGCCCTGTCCAGTTTCATCACTGTCCAGTCTTATCAAGTTTGGCTTTTGTGGGTTCTGTCACGGCCTCACAGCAATGATTGAAACCGTTCATATAGTAGAGCTCGTCAAGAGATTCGACCATGCAAAAAAATCATGTTTATCGATTCGCAATCATCATCTCATCTAAACATATTTATCTTCAAACAAATGGTTCCGATCCGGTGCAAAAAGTGAACTTATTAGAAGATAAACGTGTTTCGATCAGGCTTTGTTTGGTGACTGATGAACATAAATTTTTTCGAGGTCAAAGGTCTGAAGTCCCTCAACGAGCTCTACAAAATAAACGTTTTCGATCATTATTATAGGCTCAGATCAAGGCGCACAAAAGCTAAACCGGACAGCACTGGATAGTGAGGAAACTGGACATGCCCCTTGTATGCGGTGGAGTCAAAAAAGTCTACAAGTTGTTAGAGTTGTTTGAGACTTGGATTATTTAAAGGGTGAATTATATATTACCCCCCTAGACTATAAACATTTTCACATTATACCCTTCTTCTAAAGAATCGTACACCTTTCCTCCTTAATCAATCATTTAGTATCACTTATTAGCCCCTTGTATCACTCTTCTGACATATTACCCCCTGCCAAGCGGGTGCTGAGCGACATTCGACAGTTCATCTCAGCATGAACGACTCGGATTGAATCAAAGTGCATACAAATCTGAACCATCTATTGCTCGATCAAGATTCGAGCCGTCGATTGCCGAGATGAATGGTCAAATCGATCGCTCGGCACCCGTTTGGCAGGGGTGCTTGGTAACATCCTCATTCCCCATATTTCAACGTTAGAGTCAAATGTGACATGAAAATGCTGAGTAATTTATGACCAAAATCTCTCTTTTTCAATGAGATGTTGCTATATATCAATTTCTATGGCATATTCTTCATATGTTACATAAATTCTCATTTACTTCTTTTTTTAGTACATCCTTTAATTCAAGGAACATGCTTTTCTTTGTTATTTATATGTTATGTGGGGTCCACTACGACTCTAATTTTTAGGGAAAATGACGGCTATGGACGTGTTTGATGATTAATAACTGCCAAGGACATTTTTAGCATTAATAAATGTTTTTGGCTTGTCCTTGGCGGGTATTAATTATCAAAACACGTCCTGAGCCGTCATTTTCCCTAATTTTTATGATTTTAACATTTATAAATATTTTAAATATGAGTCATAAAAATATTTTAATACTAATATCACGGTAAAAAAGATATTTTTGTCATAAATTAGCCACATGTTCATGTCATATCGAAGTCTAAGGCTCAAATCTAAAAGACAGAATAACAAAAAGGGCTAAGTGATACTAGATGATATATTAAGGGGTAAGGTGTGAAATTTTTTAGATGAAAGAAGTAAAGTGAAAAATGTTGATAGTCCAAGGAGGTAATCTATAATTAACCCTTATTTAAATCTCACCTGAGTAATTTTTTATTGTCTATCTATTTTAATAGATCACCAACTCAAGAGTTTGGCCTCCTTTATTTTGTTTTTTAGTTTATAATATTTTATTAGTGTTCCATCATATTTGTATTAACTTAGTTATTCATCTTGACGAGAGAAATCAATCAAGCTTAAAATATTCATAGCAGACAAAACTAATCTAAAAATTTATTGTATTTTTATAACTTTCGTCATTAATAAACTATTTTAACTTGAAGTTTTTTGATTTTTAGAATTTAGATTTCTCACATTTCAAAAAAATAATTAAAAGGCATTGATGCAAAACTAACAAAAATCTAAGAAAAATAAATTAACTTATAATGTATGGTAAGGATAATAAACTTTTTGTTGTTATAATAATACAAATAGATGAGCATAGCACTGCATCGCACGAGTTCACTGCAACCCACTCCATCTCAAATTATTGGGCCCTTTTGGTAGTTGTGTCACTTAAGAAATTTCCTATACTTCACAAGCTATAATTTTTTATTTTGCAAACTTTGTTTGATAAAATTAATTAAAAGCTATCAAAAAAATAATTATGCATATTACATATAAAAAAAATTAAATTAAACAATATGGACAACTCTTTCCACCAACAACACTACCGTTGCCGCCATCTTTCCACCTCAACGACTTTGCCACCTTTTCTCCTCCAACTCACCATGTAACGCCCCGATTTTTCAAATAATTTTGAAGGCATTAAAATAATACAATTTTATTGAAATAACTTCAGAGCGACTCTAGTCTTGATACAGATTCCAAGCATACTCGATCTCTACTCCTGGTTTTTCCTCTTGTCTCAAAGCCACTCCACCATTGAATCTTGCAGCAGCTGGCAAATTGATCACCAAAGCAACCGACTTGTCAGAACACAGACGTATCCATGAGTCATAAATCACCCAATAGAATAATCCAACCCAACTACCCCTCCTACTTTACAGCTAGCAGGTAAAAAGATAATATTGAATAGAAGAAATCAAGCAGAGATTTTACACATAAACTAGTTTGTTAATATCCATTAACCTAAATGAAATCTAAGATCTTCTCCACAAGATCCTTTCCTCCCATACCACTAACTATAACCATGTCATGGAAAATCCCCCCTTGCTTGTCCTGCACACGGGGTTCTAAACGAGTTCATTTAAGTTATATACTTTGCATGAATTCATTTAAGACCATAGCAAGGAGCACGATTACCCTTTGGAACTTCTCATGGCGTATCATACGTTAGGGTCGCCACCATTCCTAAGCCACTAACTATGACCGTGTCATGGGACAATCCCCCATTGCTGACCTTGCAAGGGCACGATTATCCTTTGGAACTTCCCATGACGTACTATACGTTAGGGTCGCCACAATAACATCACCGGGCCCCACAGGTCACCCTTAGCCATGGCCAAATCATAATCCACAATCTCACAACTTCAACACTTTACCATTTTTCCATTAACTTAGTATCGTCTTGATGAATTCTATTCGTATACCGCCCTATGTTTCTAGGGTGCAATCTAGCATTCAAATCAAGTATTGAAACAATATACAATTAATCAAAATAGTAATTAAAACAATAACAAACAATGCGATCTCATAACTTTTTATGAATGGACTGTTGCCCTTAGTCATGTATGTCCAAGAAGTTAATAAATATGCAAGAAACTTTTATCTAATTATTAATAAAATAATAATAATAATAATAATAATTTGGTCAAAAGTTAGTAAGCTTAGGCTTATACAAATTTTATTTAGGAAATAGATAGATTAATAACCATGATAAATACAAAAATAGACAATAATACTAGAATAAGTAGCATGGCCCTAAAAGGAGTCCTACGATCCTATGCAACATGATCGAGTATCAAAAAGTGGGTCCGGAGGGTCGCGAGATTATTTTAAAATAAAGATATTAACAAAAGTTGCTAGAATTAAAATAATTTGGTAATAAATAATCTAATAAATAAAATATGTTGAGATTAACAAAGTTTCATCTTAGGAATGTAAGGAGTCTAAAAAATTACTCAGACATTAATAACAAGGTTTATAAGGTTGTAAAGTAATTTTGATTGAAAACACTTTAAAAATAATAATAAATAGTAAATTCAATAAAAGAAATATTAAGTTAGCAAGATATCAACTTTGAGATGCGAGAAGTCTAGAAAAAATAGTTTGAGTGGTAAAAACATTCTTGGGAAGGTTATAAAGATTTTTCGTTTGTAAACTTTGAATGAAAACAAGTAAAAAAATATAATAAATAGAGAATAAAATTAAAAAAATGATATTAACAAGTTATGATCTTTGAGATGTGAAAAGTATCGGAAAAATAGTCCGAGTGTCAAAAATCGGGTTCAGAAGGTCGCAAAGTTCATTCGAACCAAAATAGTTCTCACCGCAAGGTGTGATTGGGTTGACGTTGTGGCTCACGAGGTCTGGAACCCTGGTTCTTGCGGCTGCGCAACCCGAAGGTCGCGGCCACAAGGTCGCAACTGGAATTTCTTTTTTTGTTCATTTTGGCTATGGTTTCGTGCATGGATTCGCATGAGCTATATCTAAGGCCTAAAAACACTTAATATACATAAAGAGGAGGTTGGAATGGATTATAATATCTCGAATTGGATTCGATTGATTCAAAAACGAATTTGGAGTTTTGGAGAAGATGACTTCGGGATTTGGCTATGAGGGACCTTGGGGCCGAATTGAACATTGTTTGGTGATGCTTGGGGTTGTGGGAAGTGATTGGAACCGTTGAATTGGATTTCGGTTGGGTCTAAGTACAAAATCCACTTTTCTCTCTCTCACTTTCTCTCTCTAGAACTCCATTATTTGGAGCTCCAATTTGCCTACGGTTTTCTCTCACTTCTGACTCAGAGGAGCATGGGTGGAATAGTGGTATGTTCGTGGTCAATGGGGAGGGTTCTTTTTTAGGCAAATTTTAGATAGAAAGGGTAAGATCACATTAATGGAAGTTGGATTCGTTGGATTTGGAATGGACGAATTTGGATTGAGTTTAAGGTCTAGGAGAGAGTATGAAAAGGATAGGAAGGAATTAAATACGGATTTTTTTTGGTGGTGAAGAAATTTTTCAGTTTGGACAAGGGGGGTGGATTTGGTTTTTCTTGGAGGGTAAGGAAGAGAGAGAATTAAGGCAGGAGAGAGAGAGCTGTGGGAGGAAGAGAGAGAGAGAGGTTGCAGGAGAGAGTGAGGTGAGGGAGATGGAGATGGAGAAATGTGTGTGCATGCATACATGTGTGTGAAGAAAAAAAAATGAATAAAACTATATAGTAGTTGCATGCAAAAATAAGGTTTAATAATATTATTAAAAATAATAATTTAGACTTAATAATTTTGAAGCTAATATTATTACAAAAAAAAAAAGGGGTCAAAAATCCGGATCGTTACACACCATCTGCAGTCACCTCCACCACCGGCTTCCATGATCAACAATTTGTCCATTACCTTTGACAACTAGGACCACCCCACCTCTTCACCGATTCAATTGTGTCACCACTCGTCATCGTCATCGAGGGTACCACTCCTCCATGCATTCAACCACTTCCACCTCTTATTCAATGACCACCACCACTCACCACCTTCTATCCATCACACGACCACATAAAAGTCACAAACCTTTCTATCGCCACCACCTCTGCTACAACCACCATCACTTCTCTGTCACCCACATCACTGGCCATGATGACCACCATCTCTCACCACACCACTACATGCAAAAACTACCTCTATCTCCACCCCCACCAATCTGCTTGCACTATAGTTGGTCCTGAGCGAAGAGGTGGCCACTTGAAGCCCCAAAAAATTTTAAATTTTCAGGGCTTGTCCTATTTTGGTACCCTTTATTATAATCTAGCAAAAAGACCCCAATCCTTAATTTAGCCCCAAAGAAAACTCCAATACCCTTCGGACTCCATATCTCTTTTGACTCGATCTATATGTGTGGGCTTTAGGCCCCTTGAAAGTCAGGGGCAGCTCTATCAAGTACCTATCACATCTTTACCACTGCACTGCCACCTGCACCCATGAGCACCATCTATTCACCACAACTACTTTAATTTTGGCGTGAACATTATATTCGATTAGTCCTACGATATAAACGGGTCGGATCATCCAAGAACGATCCAGGAGAGCTCGTAACAGGCAAACTGCAAAATGCAGCCCCATTTTTTTTACTGCAGAGGAGTTGCTTCCATTTTGATGATCGAACCATTAATTGGATAGAAGATTGTAGAGAAAGTTATTCAATTTAAGAAGATACAGTAAGGAAACTTCACGTCATCGGGTAACCATCTAGCTCGTTTATTGTGTTGAAAATGAGACTGAAAATGGAGAGTTACTGGTAATGCAGATCAAGACATGCATGCTTTTGAGTTAGGTTAGGTACTAATTAAAAGTCCAAGAAAAACATTACTAATACAATAAGTAAACCTAATATTGATGCATACGGCTTTGAAAATTAAGTGATAAGTTGATTTCAATTCTTGAGATCGAATCAAAAGTCAACATTGTTGAAGACAAAAACGTGTCTTTATTCAACATTCATGCATGGCCTCTGTTTGGTACCCATGCCACCTGTTGGATTTCCACTTTCGCTGAACGCCATTAAAGTCAACCATCTCTTTGTTCATAATTTTTTTTTTTTGGTACAAAGGAAAATAAAACACAACTAAATCATCGGAGATAATGTGAGACACCATACGGTCCTCTGATCCACTCGCATGTTGGCAAGTCTATCTACCACCTTATTTCCCTCTCTAAGTGTGTGCCTTAGAGCCCATGAGGACTTTACATTCTTTGATGTGCACTGTGTGGATTCCCAAGTGGTTCCTCAATAATCAGATCAATAGCAGTGGTTGAATCCGACTCCACATCCATAGCATCCATCCCTTTTCGAGCCCCTTGAACAGCCCCCAAAGCTCCGCTTCCAAACTTGTACAGTCTTCAAGCTTTCCAAAGAACCCAAGGATCCAATGCCCTTTCTCCTCCCTAAAAACTCCACCATAGCCACAGCTGGTCCCGGATTACCTCTGTTGCTGCCATCAGTGTTCAGTTTCAGTCTTCCGGTATTTGAGAATGTCCCATGAAACAAGTCTTATAGGTCTGATTTTGTCCAACACACTTTCTTCATCATATTAGGATACTGATATTGCCAACGAAGACAAAAATCGTATATCAACATTTTCATGTCCAAAAAAAATTTATTTTTCGAGCTAACCACCAATTAAGTAATTGCAACTAACTTATATTGCAAGGAGCTGCGGGGTTCTGATCTCCATCGTCCCTGGGTCATGTTGGTTTGTGTTGTCTACCTATAATAGGTTTTTTTTTTTTTTTCTCTCTTCTATATATATTGTCTAAGCTATGCCCCTTGGCTCCTGAATGTTCGTGTTCGTTTCATAAATCTTTAATTTATACCCAAAAAAAGTTCGATTTTACTTCGCACATTTACTTTATTTAGTGACTGCAAGGACCGCATGAAAGCATCTCCAAAGGAGATAGTATAATTCTATACTGATATAGTTTTGGTGACACATATGGCAAGTTGGAGAGGCAATTGCAACAAGTGCACTCCAAGGAAGTCTTCAAATTTTAAGTTTTTTATTAGCTTTTACTCCCTCCGTCCCATTTTGTTGGTCTTTTTTTATGTTCGCAAATGTTAGTTTTCAATCGTTTTATATTTTTCAATATGAATATCCAAAAGTATGCAATATAAATCTTGATTGATAATTCTCGATTAAGTACGTCTACAAAAAAAATTAAATTATGAAAAATATTACAGATTGGGACATATACGCATTTAAAGAACGATATGAATAACGAAAATAGACAAACAAAATAGGATGGGGGAGTATATTTTAAGGGACCACTTTGTAAAAAAAAAATCATGTGAACATTTTTGAAAAGTCATTTCTCATTCTTCAAATTTAAATAGTGAGAGTGAAGAGTGAGAGCGCTACACCAAAATGGTGTAGCAAGTTTGCTACTTCTCTTAGAGTAAATTTTGCTGACATGACTCTTCAAATTCATACTCCGTATTAGTTTTGGTTTTGCTATCACTGGATTGTTATAAAGAGTTTTATGCATGTATTCACAACTGGTATTTCATAATTCTTCATCGGAGACTTTGAAGTAGGCATGTCAATGGACTAGATTCGATCCGAATCCGATAAATTCAAATTCAATCCGAATCGAATTCGATAGTGGTAATCCAAATCCGAAAAAATTAGATCCGATCCGATTTGAATTTTTTTTTATTCCAGAATGTTTTTAAAAACGGAAAAAAAAAAATGAAATGTCACATCGGAACGAAATTTCGTCAATCATCATACACAAGATTCTGTTGAAAGTTGAAACGGTGCAAATGGCAATGCTAATGGCCCAGTTTCTTTGATTTTCCCTTTCGAGTACCTTCCGCTTCAGAAGAAAACCAAGCCAATTTTGGGAAGACACGAATATAGATGAATTTAGCAGACTAAATTCACACGAATCGGAACGAAAGAAGGTGATAACGTAGCTTTGAAAGTCCAGATTTCAGAGAGAGAGAGAGAGAAGCACACTGGTGGGGAAAATTGAGAAGCCTATAGTACTAATTAGGAAGAATCTCTATTATAAAACAGAAGGGTGTGAGAACAAATTATTGAAATAAATAAGATTGAATTGATCCAAGGGATGAGGTGAGATTTTCCTTTTATTAATTGTCCAACCTCTTTCATTTAATTACAAAATTGACATCGATCAAAATTACACCCACTTTTAAATTTGAAACCCTACTGCAGAAGCATTCTCCTTCCTCTTTTGATTCTATCGTGCATACCCAGTTGAACCATTTACTTTACTACCTCACTCCTTTTCCCCTTTATATTTTTTCAGGTATTGCTCTATTTCTTTTCATTTGTTGGGTGTCTTGACGGTGATTCCAAAATCCAAATCGACCTATTAAATGTTTTCACCCTTTAGGCCCTGCTTGGATGGAAAAATCGCGGGGGGGAGGGGGGAGGAGAATAAGACGGGGTAAATAGAGAGGGGCCCAGCCCTTTTCCCCCGTTTGGCATTTGAAATTGGTTTCCCTCTTATCTTTGACCCCCTCATCATTTTGGCCAGGATTAGGGATTGTCCGGTATTAAATTTGGGCTCCTCTTGAGGTGCCCAAAAATAATCTGTGTTTGGAGGGGGGATCTGTGGACGAAAATACCCCTTGTTATCCCCTTTTTCCATCCACAATTTAACCAACTTCTACTGTCCATTCTATCTAAAATCATACTTTCCCTTCAAACTTATCTTAAGACTCTGTCTAAAAAGGTTGAAAAATTAAGTGTTCCAAATTTCAATCTGTTTGAACCAGTGGAAAGATTTTTATTTTCTGATCATTTTATTCTAAATGGTTATATTTTTATTTTGACTCTTGAGCTCTCGTTGATTAACCCTAAGAGATATTTGATTCTACAACTTTCTTAGGGTTAATCAACGAGAGCTCTAGAGTCAAAATTTAACTATGACCATTTAGGATAAAATGATCAAAAAACTAAAATCTTTCCACTGGTTCAAACAGATTGAAATTTGGAACACTTAATTTTTTAATCATATTTTTTAATATATAAACTGTCTAAAGAGGTTGAAAAATTAAGTATTTTAAATTTCAATCCGTTTGAATCGGTGGAAAGATTTTAGTTTTCAGATCATTTTATTCTAAATGGACATAATTTAATTTTGACTCTATGGCTCTCGTTGATTAGCCCTAAGAGATATTTAATTTTATGATTTTTTTGGGGCTAATCAACGAGAGGCCTAGAGTCAAAATTTAATTATGACCATTTAGGATAAAATGATCAGAAAACTAAAATCTTTCCACCGGTTCAAACGAATTGAATTTTGGAACACTTCATTTTTTTTCCTCTTTAGACAGTTTAGATTTGCAAATGTGAAAGAATAATTAAATTTGCAATTACATATAAAACGTAATACATAATTAATTTAGGGACTGCACGAGGACAAAAGAGTCATTTGACAGCTCTTTATATCATCCACCTTTTCTTGTACCCCCTATTAATCCTCCATCCAAACAAAGCATTATTTAATCCCCCTTCTTTAATACCTCATCCAAACAACATACTACTTAATCCTCCCTCCATAAATATTACATCAATGTGGGTCATCCTTTATTAACTAATGCTCCCTACTATCTTATCCCCCTATTAACTAATACCCCAATTTTTTTCCCTCATCCAAACGGGCCCTTACAGTATGGAGACTTTTCTTTGTTGTAGTTGTAATTTCGTTATTCAATTGCCTATTTAAAACGTCAAAAAAGTGGGTGTGACGGAGCTTTTCTGTGGTAATGCAAAGAGGTAGGAGGCGAGGCTCTGTGCCGAAAACCCTTGTGACTATGCGGAGGGGTTTTTTTTTGACATTTTTGCTAAGCATATTCATTAGAAGCTAAATTATTCATTAGATTGCAGAGTGGATGGATTTGTTTGCTTTCACTTCTTCATCTTTTTTATTAGGTTCTTTTTGAATATTAGGAAAATTTCACAATCTCATGTGCACTTCCTCAATTGTTAGGCTTTGTGTTCAGGTGAAAACTCTTTTATCTTTTATCCTAACTGTAGCTTTGTGTACCAGTTTAATTTTCAACAATTTTAGCCACTATCAAGATTTAAAGGATAATTCCAATTCCAATCAGGATGGATAGTGTCGTGCAAACACTAGTAGGAAGAAAATCTAGAGCTGGTCTGACCTTTTTATCGAGAGTCTTGTTGTGCAGTAGGTCGGTGAAGTTGGAGAAGTCGAATCTGGCCAAGAGATACAAAAGGAGTTGGAAGCGCCGAATTCAAAATTCCGGCACAGGAGAGAGAGAGAGAGAGAGAGAGAGAAAGAGAGAAGTGAGAACGTATTTTTGTGTTATCGATCAAAGGAATAGGGTTTTTTTTTAAAACAATTCGGATCGGATCGTTGTCGGATTTAATCCGATACAATCCGAATCCGATCCGATCTGATTTTGTTTATTAGATTCAGATTATCAGATTACGGATCGACGTTACCGGACTCGGATTCATATTCGGATCGGATTTTACGGATCAGATTTGGATCGAATCCGAACCTATTGACAGGCCTACTTTGAAGTTTCAAAAATATTAGGAGTAAAGAGTTATGTAAAATACAAAAAACTTGCTTTATCGATCGTGCATAACATGAGTTCATTGTCGAGCAAGGAAAACTGTCAACTTCTTTCATTTCATGAGCTTCTTTTTAATTCATTAATTACTCTCAGCTACCGAAGACTATTTTCTTTTTAATCTAAGCTCATTTAGACAAAAAGTGAAGGCAAGAAAATGAGTTTCCTACATAATTGTATCTTCGAGTAACCAGACCAAAAACTAATGGAAATTGATTTTAACACTTCATTTTTTGTCTTTTTTTTATTAGAAAATAATAGCCTTTTATGTGTGAGAAAGTTGATTAAACACTAACAAAATAGTAAAGGATAATTTGGCAATTTAACAAAGAATAAAGGCAAAAAATAGAGTGTCAATAACTAAACGTGGAGTGCCAAAATCACTTTCCCAACTAAAACATAGTACTCCATGTTTCCACTTACTTTTGTGAACCTAATTAACCTTTATTTCCATTCGATCTGCTTTTAGCTTTCCTTTTACTATATCTTTTCTTCTTCTTTTTTTGATAAGTCTTTTTTTTATTGGCAAAAAAAAGATTTTATGAATCTTAATTTGAAGATGATTACAAAAATTAAAAAGATCAAGGACATACTAGCATAAGTCACCCGAGAACCACATCCAGAGGAAGGCAAGAAGCCAACCAAAAACAACATAAGAAGCACGAAAGCCTCAAAACCGCCCAACAGCCTAACACCAAAACAGCCACAAACCAAAAGAAAACAACCCTAAATCCAAATAACAAACTGAAAGATACAGAATCGACAACCAAAATCGCCAATCTATGGAATTAAAATTCCAGAGAGAGAGAGAGAGAGAGGCATCATCCTCGAAGTCCTCATCCTCCAAATCCGCGTCTTCTTCCAAATTATCAAGAGCACCTATTCTTTCTGCTAAATTGGCCTCCTCCATTTCAACATATTTCTATAAATTAAAACTTCTCCCCCCTCTAAATTTAATGCCCAAAGTGGTACCTATATCCATGGCCTTTCAAGCTCTCTTAAAAAGGATGAAGTTCCGGTTTCGGATGTCATCGGAGGACAAAGAACAAGAGGGCTGGGACTTTCTTTATTTCTAGGATTCAAATTTTTGGCCTTGACCCCAAACTCTACAAGAAGCTTCGTTTTACTAATCTTCCTCTTCGATCTTTTCACCTTCCGTTCCATTTTCTAAATAGCATTAAGGGGTGATCTATCTCCAAAAGAGTTACTTCCACCTCTACGTACAATGCTTGCCGGCCATAAAGTTCATAGTATTGGAGGAAAGACCTTGCCCCGCAGCTCCCACTTGAGAAATATTTGGGTAAGTCCTTTTACTGTATCTTAGATTGTGTTTGAAACCCATGAAAGCAAGACCAAAAATATATATAAATAGCAAAGCACTAATTAAGAGAGAAATCATAGAAAAACAGAGTTAATTAAACATTTGCTTAACATACGTTGATCATAGGCGGACATAACTATCCAAGGATTAGAGATGATTCAATTCCTTCTTTTTTTAAATACGAAAAAAGAATTAGAAAACTATACTTATTCCCCTTTCCTTTAATTTACTTTAGTTAAACATGTGCTTAGCATATGTTTTTCCTTCTTTTTTCCCTTTTTTTTCTCTTGTGCTTCGTTTGAAACTTGTGGAAAAGAAGGAAAATGAAAGAAAAATTGCAAATTTTCTCTTCCATTGTTTGGTTTGGAGAAAAAAAAAGAAGAATTGTGCACAGTACAATTTCTGTCCCATTTTCTTTTCTTGGACTTTCCTTTCTGTCGGACTGTTTTTCTACCATCTCTCATAAAATCAATTGGTGGTAGTGAGAGCTTCAATTAAGTCTTTTATGGCATTCGACATCGCACCGTTAAGTCTATTTTTAGAACGGTCACAATGAGTGGCATTGTGTAACCAAATCCACGAGGGCACTCTGATCCCAACACTTTCCGAAACACAGCATTTGTATAGATTCCAAACACCACACAAAAAACTATGTACTACTAAGGTCTCGTTCTGTTAAGGTTCTTATTTTTTAAGTATTTATTTTTCATTTACGAGATATGTCATTCTCTCACAATATATCACATTTAATTTAAAAAACAAACAAATACTTAGAACACACCCTAATTACTTTTCATTGTTTCCATTAATTTCTAAAAGTCCGAAACAAAGCGTTAGACAATTCCACTAACCGTGGCATCTCATCGTATTTACAATTTCTCGTCCCCCATTCTGCTCTACCCATGCGAAGCAATGCCACGAGACGCCGATAAAACCTCCGGTTTCGCCACCGTAAAACCACCGCCTTCCTTCTGCCGCTGCTGCGCCTGCACCTCCGTCGCCTCCGACACTCTCCATATCTTCACCGACTTATCAAGACTCCCACTGTACGCAATCCACGCTCTCTCTCTCCCCCGCACCGCTTCCTCCCTATCCTCGGCCTCCACAGCCAAGCACTTCACCGGCCCACTGTGCCCCCTCAGCACCGACAAGCACGTGTGTTCCCCCTCCGCCTGATCCCTCCTCCACACGCATATCGTCGTGTCCGCCGACCCGCTGAACACCATGTTCCCCGCCGTGGCCAAGCACAACACCGCCAGCTTATGACCCCGTAAAACCCCGCCATGCGATAGCAACTTCTCGCGTTCCCAGAAATTAACTAGACCGTCGGACGATCCACCGTAGAGAACCGTGGCTGTTGGATTAACCGCTAACGCCGTCACGGCGCAGTCTTGTTTTAGCAGAATCTGCGAGAAGAAATGCTTCGTTCCTTTCCCTTGCATCTCTCTCCGCCACACTTTCACGCTGCCGTCCGCGGACCCCGTGAAGACCAGCCCGTCGAATCCTGAGACGACGGCGTTTACGGCGTCGTCATGGACCGTGACGGACTCCAAGCACTTTGAGTCCGACACGCGCCACACTTTTACCGTCTTGTCCCAAGAAGCGGAGTAGAGGAGCGTCTTGTCCTCGCTCAGATTCAAACACGAGATGGCGTCGAAGTGCTTGATCCAAACGGCGTTCCGGTTCCGCCTCACCTCCACGTAATTGCTCGGGTTGATGGAGCTCTTTATGCAGGCCTTCAACGTGGGTAAGGTCCCGATCCGTTTGTGGACGCTCGGGTTTTTCCGCGAGGCCTTCCACAAACGAATCTTCCCGTCCTGGTGGCCCGTGAAAATCCTCTCCCCGGATATCACGATGGCCTTGACCAACCCGCTGTTGGATTTGAACCCGGAGAATTCCTTCTGGTTCTTCCATACCCGGATGTTCTTGCTATCCGACCCGGTGTATAACAAATCGCCCGAGGTGGCTAACGAATATATGTGGCCTTCTTCGCGGACGAGGGAGCCCATTAGGCCCGTGTACGAGTAATTACTAGCTTCATCGTCGGCCTCCTGATTGACGTAGGAGGACCACGGGGATTTTGTCAATGGAGACGTTGGTTGGTCCCATGAAGGGGTGTTTTGGGGAGAATTATTGGAGTTTGCCGGGGTGTCGGATCCGTTGCTGAAGCGGAAGGAGAGTTCTTCCATGTCGATGTCGTTCGGAGGAGGGTCGGATTGGTGCAACATGTTGCCGAATTTTTGGTGCTGTGAATTGCTGCTGCTGTTGTTTTCTGTGAGCATTTTGGCTTTTCTTGAGTTTCTCATGGTATTAATATATATTGTGCTCGATCTCATATATATAGAGGAGGTTGATGCATGGGATTAATCAATTTGTGTTTCTGGTAAAAGAACAGATTATTGGGATTAAAATAGGAGATCGAATAAAGAGGAAAACCAGGTCGGAAGAAAACCGAAAGTTAGTTGATAAAAAAAGGGAGAGAGAGAGTTGGGCAGAGGGGTGATTAGAGAGAGAGAGAGATGATTAAGGAATCGAAAGGTTGGAGGAGAGAGTGTATATAATAAATGGGGGTCGTGGTCCTCGTGGATAGATATATGTATGTATATACAAATAGTAAAGGGAGAAAATAGCGAGTGATCATACTTCTCAGGGGCATGAGAGAGGTTAATTTTGTCAAAGATGGGGTGGCTGGAAATTTCCACGGGAGCTATTTCTTGGGGTGGCAAGGTTTGGATAATTCATAGTTGACCAGACGTGAACATCAGCCATGGACTTCAGGTTTGTGTTGTGCAGTGCCGTGCTGCACATCTTTGAACCGTCAGATCGTGCATTCGACGGCTCAAATCTTATATTGAAAATTAACGATCGAGAGCTGCTCATTATCGAGATGAGATCTGAGTCATCAGATGCAGAATCCGATTGCTCGGAGGTGCGCAGCATAGTGCTGCGCACACTACTACACGGCACCATCCCCAATTCCATCAGCCATACCTCATAATCAATGATGCCAAAAAACTAGATTCCTTTTAGACCAAATTTATCTATTCTATCTCACAAGTAATACAGATCCAAATATATATATTGTAACGAACCTGATTTTCGGTAAATAAATTTTTTATTAAATATTTGAATTTTATTTTAATTACGTGGATTTGTTTTTAAAAATTTCTTTTAATTTTCTATAATCCGTCATAATTAGATTTAAATTCTTTAAATTATATTTCTTGATTAAAAGCCCTACATGGTTAGTAAAGTTAGTTTTCAACCGATTGGTTAGAGGAACCGTACTATCAATTCACATAGTTACATTTTTCTAACCCTAATTGGACCTTTTTGACAATCTTTGAGCTTTATGAACCCCTTCCAACCTTAATTGAATCTTAGACCATTATAGGTAATCATTATACCAATGACTAGTCTTTTCAAGGCCATACTTACCTTCTACCTATTAAACGATAGTTGTTAGGAAAATTCTTATCTTTTGGGTAATAGATTTTGTTTCCAATCATTTAGTTAGGCAAACCTAGATACCAATTGACTTAGTTACTTTTTCCTAGCATTTAAAAACCATTGGACAAAGATAGTCATCATGATATTTCCAAAAGTAGCACTCATGACTTAGTATAATCATGACTAGGATCACTTTTTAGGAAATGGTTAACCATTGGCCCATAATTGTTAGGGAAATCTTTATCTCTTGGATAATGGAAGCTAAACTTGCCAATGAATACAAAGATTTGACAAGACAAGTCATAGCCATCATTTTGCTTCCAAAAGAAGCAAGTCTAGCCATGCCATCCATGCAAACCTAGGGTTATAGCCATAACCCTAATTATTTTAGGGTTACTTTCTTAGATACATATATATACTTATATATATGTATATATATACATACCTACATACGTAGTATAAGAGAGAGAGAGAGAGAGAGAGAGAGAGAGAGAGAGAGAGAGAAGGCCGAGAGAGAGAGAGAGGGAGGGGAGAGAGAGAGAGAGAGGGGGAGGCCGCGAGAAGGAGGAGGTATGAGTTATTCTATTGAGCTTTTGTAGCTCACGGTGTTACCTTTGGTGACCCTGACATATTATATCGGTGGTGACGCTGGTATAATGTGTCAGACTTGGTAGATGAACAAGGTGAGCTGCACACCTTGGAGGCTTTTGGAGCCGTAGAGTTGGCTAGGATGGAAGAGCAGACGAAGCTGTAGTTAGGAACCTTAGTTTCCCCTTCCTTGTGTAATAAAAGTACTTCCATGGGAGTTATGATGTAATAATGAGTTAGACTCTATTTTGAAGTTCCAATAAAATTGTCTATTTAACGTACCCAAAATTCGGGGCGTTACATTTATATATATATATATATATATATATATGTATATATATGTATATATATAATGGTACCAAAAAAATAACGATAATAGTACCCAAAAAAGTGTGCAGAATATATACGTCCAGAAACAATAAAGTGTATAGATAATGTACCGGGAAAAAAATGTACAGAAAACGTACAGCGGTTACGAGCAAATAGAACACCTTTCGGGAGTATTAATATGTTACATGAATCATAAATGCATGAATGTGGTCACAAATAAACCACACCGTTCATTGATTTGAAAATAATTTTTCAAGTGCCTCAGCAAAAAATCAATTCCATTGGATATGTGTAAGTATAGTTGATCCAAACTTTCAAGTTTCATTTAGAACTTACCCCAGTTGATTTATTGCAAAGCCCCTCGAAAAATCATTTCAAATGAATGGACAAATGAATAAATTAGATAAGATAAAAAAAAAAAATCAATAAAGTAGATATGAATCACTTTGAGGCGCGCACGACCTAACTGGAAACATCCTACATTAAAAAAAAATAAAAAAAAAAGGTTATGGATGGATAATATACTTTTTTCAAAAGAATTTGGACCAATGAACTGATGTAATATTGCAAATTAGAGTGATCTCACCCCTTCAGATCTGTCCTTTGGTTGTCCTTCAGCGCGCCATGCACACGTTGTAGTCCCACACAAGACTCCAACAAAAGAAATTCGGAGTATAAAACGTTTTAGGAGACCTTGTTGGCATCATGACATGGTGTAACACACTAATCAAAGTTATTTAAAAAAAAAAAAAACAACTAATCGAAAAACCAATAGAGACACTATAAAATTAATACATTTTGGGCACCCTCATCTTTTACTATGAAGTTTAATGAGTTTTGTAACTCTCTCTTAAAATTATATATTCATCTCTCGATCAGAGGATTCACAAAATATATGAATCAAAACTCAAAGGCGTTGACTTGGTGGTTTTGACCTAGGGCTCAGGGGTTTATTTCTTCTTGAGGTCTCAGGTTGTGGAAGAGACTGTATAAATTGGTTCGAAGTGCGTACAAACTAAAAAAAATTAATTTGGAATATCAGAAAAGACAAAAAATAATCTAAATTTTTTGTGTCTTTAGGTAACTATTCTAAGTTTTTTTTCCCCATAAATTTTTTACTTTTTAGAAAATAGTACTATCAATCCAGGAAGCTGTAACATGGTCTTTACATAATCGTTTTTCTACTGCTGATATTTTTACTCATTGTCATTATGTAGTTTGGACGGAGGATTGAGGGTCACTTTGCTGACCATTTTTTGCTGCACAACCTCATAATACAAGATCTTGAAGCTTTCTTTTTGCAGAATTTCAAAGGTTAATCGCAAGGATATATATCCATTGAGCTCATTGCCTAGCTAAGGGAGCTCTTACTTCGTTTTCAGTTTTTAAAGTTATAAGAGATCAACACCTTTTGTATGGAGCTAGGAGAGATCATAACATTTTCATTGTAGCTCTATTTTTTATGGTGTATTTCTCTGTATGTAAATTTATTTATTTAATGAAGTTCATGTTCTACTTCTCAACTCAAATGGTGAAATATATGTGAGCCTCACTCATTTATGTCGGTGTTTATGCATTTGAGTGTGTGTTTTTAGTGTGGTTGTAAAATTGTTATTTACCCCATAGAAATGAAACTAAGCAGCGATAGTATCTTGCTTTCTTTATTTACCAATATGCTTTTAATAAGGCTATTGGGTGCTGGGCAGAAGGAATAATTAATTAATAATGCTATTGGTTGAGCCTCATGTTTAAGATAGAACTTGCTCCAGATAAACAAAGTTATTTGTCATTTTGAATAAATGACGTAGTCCACTCTTTTTACTGACTTGCCCTTTTATACCCTTCAAAATGTTGGTTAAGATTGAATAGGAGATGAGTTCCCCCTACTTTTCACTCTCGTGTGCCCTTAGATTTGCCATTAGACTAGTCTTTTAAATGAGAAATTGTTCTGTGACCATTCTACCTCAACAACCATTTTTTTGTGTAAAAAGGGGCAAGCCAGTAAAGCGAGTAACCTATGTCGGTTATGCCAAAAGACCAATCAATTTTTAGGCTCTAGCTTTGTTTTTTCCCTTAGGGGATTTTGTTCCTTGCTAGCATGTATTGTAAGGGTTTCGGCCCCTAGTTTAGTGTTTGTTGTACTTAACGAAAGGTTAATTTACCCCCAAAAAAAGACCAATCAATTTGTAAACCTGGACCAAGTCATATACCGTGATTTAACTTTAACCCTTTTTCAATGGCCATTGGAACGATTAGTCTAAGGGCACATCAAAGTGGAAAGTAAGGGGAGCTATCTCTCATTCAACCTCAACCAACATTTTCTGGGGTAAAAAAGAGCAAGTCAGTAAAGCAAGTGGAATACATCGATTATGCCAAAAGACCAATCAATTTGTGAACTTGGACCAAGACATATATCATGACAGAATTGAACTCTGTCCCCATTTTGAATGACCTTTGTAGCAGGCCGAAATAACGACTCTACGTCTATGCTAAGCACGGGACCGAACCTTCTGCGGGGGACTCATTTGGGTCTGAACCATGACGTAGGTTCAGTTCGGCAATTACCAATGTTCAGCAGAAGCTCCACTGAAGTCGGGTGGAATCATCAATCAGGCACGCCAACCCTCTATCGATTGGACATCACTTGCGGCTATGAACAGATGTTAGAACCTTACTGCCAGCTCACCCACGTGGGAACAACCGCCTTAAGCCATGATGACGACTATGACATCATCCAAGCGGTTACATATTCGGATAAGGATAAAGGCATGTGAAGGCGCCAGCTCACCCCCTTAGCGGTTACAAAACCCTAATCTAACGACAGGATGACATCAGTTGACACATGCTGTGCACATGTGCAATCTTGGAGGACAAGTAAATGAGAGCTCCATAAATATCCATCGCCATAAAAGGTTTGCTACCTCAAGTAAATTCCATTCAGCAATTCTCATTGGTTTTGAGAAACCATTCTCAGTGGATTGATCTTGGACTTCCCGAGTCATAGTGCAACCGACTACATAAGTCCTACACTAAGGGTTTGACAACTGACCTGTGGGAGCCGTGAAGACATTCAGAACTACAAGTCACAATAGTAAGCACAAATCTATGAAGACTTTTCTTCATTTTTTTTTATGGGAAGAAATCTACAAAGACTTAGAAACATTTCATATAACAACAAAAGAATGTACCAAAGAATAAGGTCATGTATACAACATTCTGAGAAGCACAAGACAGTAAACAGCTACAATAACATGAAAAAACATAAATCTTGATCAAAACTCTTCTACTTTTACATCATTGTGAGCGATTTCATAAGCATCTTTAGGCCTCGATTTCTTTACACCCACAACAAACAAAACTTTGTCAGTCTTGTAGCTCTCAACGACCACACACTAGTGACTTTAACCCATACAAGGCCCTTGGTCTTCATTCCTTTTATTCCGGTGAGCTTTTCCCTTGATAGTGTCCTCTTGACGCAAGGGGCGTACCTTAAAATGGAAGTCCATGAAGCTGGCCTCACAAGGAGAGGGCAAGTACACAATGAGTTTGTTGTTTGCGGCGTCGAATTCGTAACATGTTATGTTTTGAGGGAAAAGGCCCAGAGGAAGGTTGTACTTGCAGAGGAGATCTGGCAACACTTTTGATGGCTTGCCTATAAAAAATAGAGGAAGAAATTAATGCATAGCCTTCCTACACCTGGTTAACATGCAGTGCAGAATCTATCGATTACGTCCAAGAAAATTTAATATAACATTTCAAAGTACATGCGGATGTTGTGTACGAAAGCAGTAACTATTTTTTTTGAGTTTAGGCTCTTTCATAGGATTTTAAGGTTCACTTTTCTATTATAGGGTATTAGTGGTTTAGGCACTTTCATAAGGTTTAGGGTTTTAGGCATTTTCATGGAGTTTTAGGGTGCATTTAGTTTCATAAGGTTTTAGTGATTTATGCACTTTTATAGGGTTTTAGTATGTCAAATTTTTCAGGTGTGAAATTAGGCTTGTTTGACGAGAAGAAGAAGAAGATTCCAGCATTTAGCTGGAGCGCCACGTCAATGCCATCCAAAAGTTGGACCGGCCCGTAAAATGCCCTTTTTGAAGTCCACATGGGTTATAGCCCAACCTAGTTTCTACACATTTCTGCCCTTGATCTCTCCACTCATTGCCAATTAGTTATGAGATGGACATAAAATTTTAAAATACATTTTGCTCTTACTATGAAGTTTACTGAGTTTTGTAACTATCTCTTAAAATTATATATTCATCTCGATAAGAGGAGTCACAAAATCTATGAATCAAAACTCCAAGGAGTTGACTTGGGGCTAGAGATTTGTTTTTTCTTGAGGTCTTAGGCTAAGAAACTGTATAAATTGGTTCGAGGTATGCACAAACTTAAAAAATTAATTTGGAATTTTAGAAAAGCCAAAAATAATCTAAATTTTTTTGTCGAACTTTGAATTTTTTTTTGTCTTTATGGAACTAGCTATTTTGAGTTTTTTTCATAATTTTTTACTTTTTAAATTACTATTACAAAAATTAAAGCAAAATGAACAAATGTTCATGAACAAAGGGAAAACAAAACAAAAAAAAAAATCCAAAATCTATGTTTAAGCCAAATTGGGCTCGCATTCTAGTGTTCAAATTGTTTCAGGGTGGCTTTTTTGCTTATAGAGATAACCTAGTTGGTGATAAGGCAAGTTGAAAAATACAAACCCATATATCCTGCTTTTCCCACTATGCCTCGGCGAGTGGTCAACCTTCCTATGGATGGAGCTTGGAAGGAGGGAAACCTATGAAGTGGTTAGGGTTTCACGGCCAGCTTGCCAAATGGCTCCATCATTTACTCTTCGTCTTCTTCATGCCATAGTTCAAGCCCTCTGCAAACTAGAGAAATACTAGCAATCCAGGAAGCTGTAACATGGTCTTTACATAATCATTACATATTCTGTTGTTTATATTTTTACTGATAGTCTTAATACTGTTATGCAGCTAGGAGGGAAGGTTGAGGGTCCCCTTGCTAACCATTTTTTGTTGCGCAACCTTATAAAAAAGATATTGAAGCTTTCTTTTTACATAATTTCAAAAGTTGATCGCAAGGATATATATCCATTGAGCTCATTGCCTAGCTAAAGAGTTCATTTTTGGTTTCTCTATCAGCACCTTCTCTATGGAGCTAGGAGAGATCATAACATTTTTTTGTAGCTCTATTTTCTATGGTGTATTTCTCTGTAAATTGTTATAGTATTTATTTAATGAAGGGTCTTGTTCTACTCCTAAACTCTAATGGTGTAATGTTTGTGAGCCCCATACATATATGCCAGTGTTTATGCATTTGGGTGCATGTGTTTAGTGTGGTTGTAGACTTGTTTACCATATCATACAAATGAAACTGAGCAGCAATAGTATCTTGCTTCCTTTATTTACCAAAATGTGCCCTTAATAATGCTATTGAGTGTTGGGCCGAAGGAGTAGTTAATTAATAATGCTATTGGACCTTAGGCTAACTTTTTATAATTAATGCGATGTTTTCGGGTAATTTTCTTTGATTTTAGACTTACAGTATAGTGCTCTCTCTCTCTCTCTCTCTCTCTCTCTCTCTCTCTCTCTCCTATCTTAGTTGCGCCACCTACCATCGCCACTTCCCATCTTCGCCGATTTAAAATCACAGCCAAACACCTTGAATTTGCTTGAAGAATGATGACCTTTTTAAGGTATTTGAAGTAGAGAAAGAAAGAAACTAATTTCAAAATAAAAAAACAAGGGGGAAAAAAAAAAGCAGAGAAGAAATTCTTCCCTTTGGGCTATATTAATTTCCTCTTTCCAAGCTCTTGGTAACATTCTCATGTTGCCACATATTACAACCCTGGTGATTATAATAACCGAAAGACTCAGCTCGGTTGTGATATCTATTCTAATATATAAATGGGGAGCACCACTTTGGTATCTCTCCTGTCATGTATTTTCCTTTCTTAAAATACCCTCTAAAGAGAAAAAATATATAAAACAAAATAGTTAGTTATGGGGATATATTGGACATTTTAACACACAAAAAAACTCCCAAAAATAGTTACCACCTCATTACATATCCAAATGTCCTCAGTACACCCCTTTTTCCATCAACTGCTCCGTCCAACATTATCTACACCCACGTTGTACAAAACACAATTCACTCCACGTTTAACAACTGTACCACATCCACAAACGAAACAGTTTTCTTTCTCCTCTCCACCATTGGGGGGGCAGGGGAGAACCTTCAGATGCTCGTGGTTAATTTGCTTCAAGGATGGACATTGTGATCTGCTACAAAAGTTAATTCTATATTTTCGGTACTTTTCCTATCATCTGTGCCATTTTTTCTCTAGCCTTTTATCAAATTAATTTTGTACCCAACTTGAGCATGCTGTTTGGTGCACCATTTTGATCTCCCTTTTTTTTTTTTTTTTTTTAAATGTTTCTCTTGATACAAGGGGTTTGGTAAACACTGATGTGGTTTTCCAAGTTAATTTAACACCAAGGCACATGCGGGGGAAATTCGCATAGCCTTAAAAATGAGATGCAAATCATTTGGATTTTTACCCCGGGATATTTTTAGAGGTCCACAGATGCTGTGACTGTACTCCACTGCCGCGGATGGGCCAGGTTTTTCGGAGGGCCGATCGAGGTTTTCCGAAGGCCGGAGACACTGTGATCGTACTTGTGACACCCCAGATCCACACAAGCACCTCTATACTCAAAAATAACATAACTGTTCTTTGTTCAACTTATAATTAGAAAATAAAAATACATTTGTCTTCCAAAATCAGCATAACAAACTAATCCCAAGATTATGTACAATTTCCTTCATAACTTTACAATTGTTGCTCTAAATAATTAAGACAACTAGTGAGCCTAAACGCCATGCACACACTAGTCCCGTGTTTCCGTTCTCGCTCTAGCAGAGCAGTCAACCTGCAACACGAACCCCCAAGAAGTATACAATACGACGAGAATAGATATGCTCACAATAAATGAAACCAACCAACTATCGTAACTATTGACACGGAGTCAACAACAAGCCACATAATACGACCTCATATCAGGTTCTTCTCAGTATATGACCAGTGACTGGCCTCACTTGCCACACCCAGCCTATAATGAGGCTTCTCGGGCTGTTAGCACAGTAGGCAACTTCACTCGATTATATACTAAACAGTTCCACGACACCCAGCCCCCGTACATAACACATAACTCAGCTCCAACAATGAATTTAGATGATTCAATAAATAGCATAACGATCGAGCAGAATACAAAGACAGGGCCAAAGAATACTCCGGAGATTTAGAGCATATTATATACTTCCGGGTTTAGGTACCTTAATCTGCCGTAGACCTACGCCATCGTGCACCGAGATCACATGCAACGCCGCAAAAACCTTTCATTACAATTCCCACTATTTCCTAGCTCCATCTCTCTGAAGCCCCTTTTTTATTTCTTTTGTTTTATTGTCAAGGTCTTCTAGCTTATAAGTTAACCATATTAACTCACCCCTCACATGCAAACATGCACGTGTAGTGCTGCTTAGGAGTAAACTCCTCTTCCTCATACACGTGTATACTAGAATTAGGAAATACTTTTGTCCATATGAATTAATTTATCAAGTACGGTATATCCAAAATACTTAAAAAAACATTTTTCTTAAATACGGAGTATTATAGTACTCCACTGCGGGGAGTGGTGAATTAACTCAACTTCTTACAAAGTGGTGAAGTCTTCTCCTGATAGAGTACATACCACATTTCCAAATTTAGAAAAAGTAGATCCATGCCCATGCAAAACTCGACACTTTTTGTAATAGTGGGTGTTTGCTATTGAGCACAACAGGATGTCGGGGCACATATGATGCGTATACAAGTCGAATTTTGACAAAATTTATGAAAAATTCACTCAAACAACAAAGACAGAAAGTTATTGTGCATATTTTGTCAATATCCGACTTGCACATGCATCGCATGTGCCCGGCCTCGAATACTTATTAATCTCGGGTATGGGCATCAAAGCCTTGCAAATTGTAATTGTCCTCTTTCACCATAAGACCTTTTATCATTATTATCAAAGCCATTCTTAGGCAACTGTATCATAATATATACCAACCAGGAGTACTGGGGGTAAAAAATCATGTAGAGTTTCTTTTTACAAGTCAACGCAATCTTATCATTTCAATAAGCTCAACCATATTACAAAGGGATCTATGAAAAATACAGAGACAGGAAAACAAGTATTCGACCCAAAATAGATTTTTTAAGGGGTCCTCATCTATCTAATCCTCCACCTGATATGGTGGATTAGAAGCCATCGACAAACCCTAATCTCTCTTCGATCTCACTCAATTCATCACCAAAATCTACTGGAATTTAGACATCGAATTTGGCACTCGTAACTGTCACACAAACCCAAGATTCAAAATAAAGGGGGTGTTTTCACTAAGGAAAAACATAAAAACTTAATTCATTTTATCATCTCATTTCCACTAATAAAAAAGTTTCAGCATTTTACCATATCGTTTCTACTAACAGAAAAGTTGACAACAAAAACTTTTTTTTGCTACAAAAACTCTACTCACAAACCCATCAACAACTTATTTGATCACTACCGGAAACACCTAACAACTTCTCAACCACAAATAAAAATCAACAACTTATTCACTACTGGAATTGACATTTCTTGACAACTTATTCACTGTCGGAAACATCTAACAACTTCTCGACCACAAATAAATCTACAAAATTTTCACTACCGAAGACACCCTCTAAATTGAAATAAAACTTAAGAGGAAAAAGCAGACAAGGCCAATGGCTTAACCAATCCCCGAATTCCGAAAAATATAAATTAGTTAAAAGACATCTAAAATCTTTGAGATTAGCCTCCAATACAACACATTAAATAGGAAAAAAATGCGAGAAACTCAAACCTCAAAATGAATAACTTACCGATACATAATGTATGTATATATACACCCTCAAATAGAGAGAAAAAAGAGAGTGTGTTTGCAAATGAGGAGATTACGATGATCCAAGTGGGCTTTTGGGTCTTTTCAGCACTTCCGTTAGAATTCTTAACAGTTTAATTTAACTCCAATGTTCAAGAGGTGCGTTTTTAAAATTTGCCAAAGACAGTCTAATGGGATGTCGTTAAGATTTTTAAAATGTATTGGAATTTATAAAAGTGCATAGAGTATGTGAAAGTATATTGAAAAGTGTAAAAAATACATAGGGATGCGGATTTTTTTGTGTTGTTCTTTGCTTATTGACAGTCCACTAACTCGAAAAATACTAAGGGCAACGACGGGATGTGCACCGACTAGGGTTGATTTCGGTTCGGGGTGAAATTTTCGAAGACCGATTCGGTTCGGTCCAAATATTTCTAGGACTGATCCCAACTGGAGTTGAGTTTGGTTCGGTTCGGGGTGGGATCGGTCCGGTCGGAAATTTCGGTCCGCCCAAAATATAAAATTTCCATTTAATTTAAAGTATATATATGTAATATATATTTTAGAGTATTTTTTATGTAAAATATATAGTCGATCGGTTCGGTTTGGTCGGGCAAAAATTTCAAGAAACCGAGACCGAGCCAATTTTGGTTCGGTCTGGTCCGATCCGAAAAATTCCGCCATCACCCCGACCGAAAACCGAATTGATTGGTCGGTTTTTTTTTCGGTCCGTCAGGTTTTATAACACCCCTAACACCGATGGTGCACAAACCGGCACATGGGGGCCCTTTGGGTTGTAAACGAATGATCCGAGCCATTCAATATTTAAAAAAAAATCGAGTGGCCCTTGAAAATTAGTTTAATTTGACATGTGTAGGAGTTCGATCCAATATTTCAATTTTTCATTCAGATTAGATCATGTCAAATTATCGAACGACACAGATTATCCATGCAGGATTTGGAGTGAGCCCCGCTTGTTGGTCTGTGCACCGTCAGGTGGCCGTGGTCGGGTTGCACTGGACTGTTGAAACTTGAAATCAGGAGGTATTGGCTTTGTTCGTTAACCGTAGTTTTTTTTTTTTATAACAAGAGGTGTAGTTGAAACTCGCTCAAAGTATAGTGTCTAACTGTCAGTGAAATTAGATCGTGTTTCATTAACACTTTTAGAAAAAGTACCGTTTTGTCCTTATTTAATTTTTTTTTGGCATTTCTTCGTTTTGCGTCAAATTTTTTTGACCTTTGATTCGAATTGAAAAAGTAAAAAAATTTACTTTTGCCCAAATATTTTGAACAATGACCACTTTTAAGTAAACTTTTTCATTTTTTTACTTAAAGTGGTCATTGTTCAAAATATTTGAGTAAAAGTAAATTTTTTTTACTTTTTCGATTCGTCTCGTTGAGACAAATCAAAAGATCAAAACAATCATGCTATTATCAGCACAGTCACACTAGAAAACAAGAAAAACATGTATTACTGTGTATTTTATACACTCTTTAATACACATTTACATACTTACTATTGTCAGCTCATTGGACTGATTTTAGAATTTTCCAAACTAAAATTATGCCAATATCCCTCGATCAATCTTTTTTCAATTTCCAGAGGCATCCACAATCCACGATAGTACTGTTTATGCTTGGCTTCCGTTATCCGCGAGGCCCCCTCGGACTCACGAAGCCCCGAACCTTCACGCCGACAACACGACAATTCAGTAGTCCGTACCACACAATTCCCCACTCACGGAAATCAGCACAAACCATTCAAATTCCCTACTCGAACACTCTCTACTCTGAGTCTTCTCTCATCGCCGATTCGTTCATGGCGAGATCGCAATCCAATACACGAGTAACACGACCACCACCATCCGCTGCATAAGACGGTCCGCGATGTTCCTCAACGATTACGTCCAACGGAGGCTATCGTCCCTGTTGCGTCCGTTGCTCCGAGAGGACCCGGACTTGGAACTCCAACTAGGGTTTCTCCGCTCCCACGGCGTCGCCAAGAACCTCAGCTTCGACGCTTCGGTTCTCAACCGGCAGCTGTTCGACGGCTCCTCTCGATGGTCTTTCACGGACGTAACGGTCGAACAGTTGAGTGTTAGAGTGTCCTACTGGTCTTCCCCCAACCTCGTACTCGAGGTTCGCGGTCTCCGTGTCGCTCTATCACTTGGGTAAACCACTGTTCTCTCTACATCTTGCGAAAAAAGTTGTGTTTTGTTGTATGTATTGTGTATCCGTGCATGTATTTAGAGTCCATGTATTTTATTTTTTTTGAAGGGAATTGAAGGAGGGGAGAGGTTTTAGAACGAGACGGGAATGGACAGACACGGCTTTGGAGGATAAGGAGAGGGCTTTAGCCGAAATGGATCCTGAGGTATTGGTGCTTTCTTACAGTGAGAAAAGTAAAGGAGAAAAGAGCCATTTGTTGTTTAACTGGGCGCAATATGGTTCACTTAATCCTACTAAATAGGTAGCTTTGATGCTTACAGAAGCCTGAAGTCTTGTACGACAATGTTAAGATTACCATGGCATGGACACCCCGTTGGTTGTGCCAACCCAGTGATATCATTTGCTTTCTGTTTGTTTAACGGAACGAAGCAAACAACAAGAAAAAGAACCACAAGCACATCAATAGAAGAGAAACTCTTACTGGTATATTGTTAATCAGAGACCAGTCAACAAACATGACATGGTGTACAACGTGCGTATGTCACACCGCCTCATTGGTGATTGGGATGGTTTGTTATTTGTTGTCTTAAACCTAATCACGAATGGGTCATTGCCACTCAGGCATGCTGTATGAATTGTGGCACAGCAAGCATTGTGCATAGGGTTTCTGATTAATCAAACATAACATGAGTAGCCAAAAATTTCCCCGAGTAAGGATCCCATGCCACCTGCTAACCTTACTTATAGCCGCAGTAGTTCAAAAGAAGCTAGGAACAACTTAAGAAAAGGATATTCTTGTGCTAAGAAGGCTAAATAATTGAGAAAACATGAAAATTGTCTAAAATGAGAATAATTAAGCTCAAATTCGGAAATTAAAGAGAACCACCATTACGTTGTAAAAAATACATTTTTCCTTATGCCAACATGGAATATTAAACTACTTTTTTAGAGTTAGAGGAAAAGATTATTGCTTTCTACATTTAGCTGTCATTAACAATGCTAACATACATTCTCGACCCATAACCGACTTCCATTCCACTAAATGAGCCTTGAAGCATTAAAATCCTAGTTTGCATTTTCACACTCTACATTTGCTGATTTGTATATCTGTAAGTTGGCTAATAAAGTTTGGGCTTAATCTGGGTCACAGGGTAATGAGTCACAGGGTAATGACTCGCATTGACCTTAGGATACACTAATTCAAGTACAAGCAATAGAAGGCTTCTTAATTCAACATATATAGGCTTTTGATATGTTGGGTTTTAGATTGGACTGCAAAGTGAAATAGTAATCAGTAATGACAGATTCTTTGATGGATTACAGGGTAGAGATTTACATGAACTCATGCAAACATTAGCGGAGATCGATTATGCAAGGAATCGGAAGACTTTTATCTTTAGTGGGATACTAAAATGCAGTCAGTTGCAGATGCATGACATTCATGTTCAAGTGCAATTTCCCACTTCAAATGATACATTCAGCTGTTTTTGTGAGATGAAGGAGCTTAATGCAGAATCTATGTATACTGAGAATGGGTGTATTTTGAAAGGACTCATCAGTTCACTTTTTTCTCCTTTAAAAGAGGGATCTTTCAGTCTTGACGTGAAAGGTTTTGAGATTGGGTTGAAGAGGAGAGATAGAATCAGCTGTCCCGTAGTTTCAGCGGATCTGTTCACTCACATCAAATTCAAAGGTCTGCAGCTTATGGGCGTCAATCTTAATGTTCCAGTGTTAAGCTTGTCAGTTTCTCCAGAAGACCTTCCCATCATTTTCGCATTTTCGCCACCCTCACCAAATGAATCCAATTATCCGAGAAGTGGTAGGCACCTATGGAACATAGCTGCAAGCAGAATTAGTTCCCTGATGTTGACTTCGAGATTGACATTGTATACGTTGGTTGGTATTATCTGTCTGTGGTTACAGTATGTCAATGCTTATGAGAATCTACTTGTGTTAGTTGGATATCCTGTGGACAACGTCATGGAAGGATCTGCTGTTAAGATGTCCGAGGATAATCCCTTTTCAGTATCTGTTAAAAATCAATGGAAGATGGTTTCTGAAATTGAAAAGAAGCTGCCTGCTGAGGCTATTGCACTGGCACGGCGAATAACCCGTTACAGAGCAGCATTAAATATTAGACAAACAAACGATTATTCTAGTAGATTGTTAGTCAGTACTTGCTGGGGATTCTTCAATAGGGTCCTTGCACTCCTACAACTTATTTGGAGCTTTCTATGCGGAGCGCTAAGGTCATTAATGATATTACTTGGGCAAATATTATTGGATGACCATTCACACATTGAAGGACAGAGTAGAACTTCTGAAGATTCCTGTGCACAAAGTTGCTTTAACGTAAGCATGGGAATGATTTCTATTGTTTCCTCAGTGAATAGGGTTCAGACTGTTAGTGGTGGGGACCCAATTTCAAGTGCTGGGAGCTCCATGGGTGTAGTTTCAGTTTGTGTTTCAATTGACGGCTTGTTTTTAGTATTCACTGAGAAAATTTGTGAACAGTGTTTTTTCGTTTCATGCGGGAACTTGAAGGTTATGTCCTCATCTCATGCTGAAGATGGCTTGAAGAATAATACTAGATATCTGAACGGACACTTGAAAAAGAAAATTGATTATTCGAAAACCATTGTATGGGGTGAGCCTACACGAGTGTTTTATCCAGAAGATACTACAACTAATGCAACTGATGGGTCTTCTGTCTCGCCCTTGTGGAATCTTCTCGGTGAGATGAGGTTAAATTGGAAAAATTATTGCACAACATTTGAAGGAAGTATGATTCAGTGTTTCGAAAATCCTTTGATTCTCTGTGAGATAAAACGATTTGCGACGGATCGAAGCCAGAAGAATTTGAGTTCTGGGTTTTGGGAATTCTGTTTGATGGTTGGAAAATTGAAGTTTGTCTTGGATTATCCCTCGATACTATCGACTGCTCGGGTTCTTAGACAGGTGCACCATGCTCTTTGTTGGACAGATTGCAGCAGGAGAGCACAAGTGGTTTTGCCAACTCCAGTGACATATGAGATCCCACTAGCAGTCAGTTGGGATAGGAGATGCAAGTCATATATTAGTGAAATGGAGAAGGCAGTGCTTAAAATGCTTCCACAGAAACATATTCAAATTGCAGTGTTTATTGCTGGTCCTCTCATCAAAATTTCCCTGAGAAAGGAGGGCTTCCATGATGAGTATGAAAATGGAAGTCATGTCTCTAGGCAGGATGATCTTCACCTTGAACTTGATGTCCACAATATAGAACTTGCTGTTTGGCCAACTTTGAACTCTGATTTTGTAGCTTCTACTGACCGACAAGGATTGAATGATGCAGGGCAAGAATCTTTCAGGTTTAAGGAACCCCGAACAGTTAAAGTGCCTAAGATGGATAATGAGATATACATGTGTCAGGGGAAATTTTGGCACGGTATTTACTTAAATGTTATTGGTTTAGAAGCTTATCTCCATGACTCAGCAAAAAATCAACAGTGTCCAGTTATTTTGCTAAATCCAACAACTATCAAGTTATCCTTCTTGAGGTAGGATTTTAGTCACTAATTTTTGTACCTTATCTGGATACTGCGGTTCCTCTAGATGCGGGATAGTGAAAGACCTTGCTTTTGCTTATTGTAACTAGTTAAATCACTTGGCAAGGTTACTACTTACTAGTTCCATACTTTTTTCCACCTTGGTCTTTATTAAAACATGCATTTGTGTGCAGATTCTTGTAACGGCATTGTTGATTTCTTTCTTACAGACTTCTATTTTTCTTTTTTTTTTAGTACTATGTAAAATACCAAGGTAATATTGACGTGGAAACTGGAAGTTCTCATGAGGACGATCAAAGTAGCAAATGTAACTTCCGATAAGCTTCAAATTTTCTTTTAGTTCTTCTTGTCAAATTAGCAATCCTCATTTTTTGGAGTTATAAACTTGTAATCTTGTTGACATGGCAATGAAGGCATAATATTGCCTTCCATGTATTTTATTGTTCGTTCCTGTACCAAGACACATGTAGTTGATAATGATCACCAGTTTTTCCAAAGCTGAAACTGTTTGGAAATGTGTCCACAAAAATGTATACCAACTTACCAAGTTGTACAACGAAAGGATGGGTAGGTGTGGCAATTTTGGGTTTAATGTGGCCCCTGGGTGTGGATCTATTTTGCAGGGTTAATGTTGTTGTCTCCTAATATTTTCTTGCTGGTCGTCAAGCCTACATTGTTTAGCACATCATCACTTAGTCCGTTTTCCTGGGTAGATGTTAATTGCGATACACTCATGACTCATCATCATATTTGCACACTCAAGGTAAGCTTGTTGAAATACTGTGTAGACGACTACAAAGGTACTTGCGTACGAGATATAGGAGTCAAATGTCTAGAAATGAAATTAATCTTGTACATATATTCCCAATGGACAAGCTGCATAGGGATTATGTTTTCTTAGGGTTTTCGACATTACATGAGATCACTTTGAAGTCCTGAAGTTACGTTGGGTTGAGTTTGATTGGCCAAGCTTTGCATATTTAACTGGTTGCCCAAGTCTAGCTACCATGCAAACATCATGAGTCCAAGGAAAAGGTGAGCCCTTGTCCTTTCAAATAAATGCTTCTTGGTTAGCCATTGCTTTCACTTCTTGTTTAGCTTGAAGAGCCTCTCAACGGAGTGTAGGATAAGTTTCAGTTTTATGATTGTTGGAATGAGGCCTGTTTTGTGATTTGTGACCCTCTTCAGGTGTTGTCGTGTTGCCTATTCTCTGCATTGTCAATTTCATAACTTGTTGATATGGTAGCTCATTTTGTGGGTATTTCCCTTTGTTTTGGTTTTATACACCATATTGCACCTCTCTCCCCTCCTCCTCTGATTATGAGAGTGCTTTGCATTGTATGGCAGGGAAGATGTTCATTCATTTAGCACATCAATTGTGGCATTCTCAGCAGCGTTGCATGGGATGGCGACAGGAGTAACTGTCTCATTATGCACGGATAGATTGTCTATTTTGGTTGAGGTAATTCTTTTGTTTTTGTTTTTTTTTTGGTTTCAGCATATATATAGTTTTTTAATTCTGCATTTAGTAGTATAATTTTCAAGTAAGGTGCATCAGCTTGTTTCATTGCTCATATTAGATTTCCTTCTCTCTTCGTTTCTTGGAGCATTTGGCGGATACTTGTTGGCCATCTCTTGAATATGACTGAGAATCTTCTTCTAGGCATGTTGTTGTTCCTGTTACAGTCTTGAAACCATCTTCATTACATACTTGGTTATGTACAATGGATCATATTAATGACAACCCTATTTTATATCTTCTTATGTCTACTGTGTTGTCGTATGGATGAGGAAAACGCCAAATTGTGGAGTGTGGAGAGTCTCGAGGATCTTTTCACACATTACGAAGAAATTTTGCATACTTCCTAGCATTTATTGCCATAGTTATCAATATATTATGATTCACGGTTCGGTTCATGATTCATGCCTGAGTTGATACTAATATATGGGTTATGATGGTGATTTGTAATTAATTTGAAGAGGGATTCTCCTGAATAGGAAACGGATGTGTGCATAGCACGTGATCCATGCGGGATACCACGTGATGGTGAACGGGATAACCGAACTTGTATATTGCTTGCCGGTAGGTGCACGGTGGTCTTTGCCGAACAGGTAGTTCGGATACAGCTTCATTCCCGAACAGTGGCAAACCCTAGCAGAACCGCCCTCAGTGGTAGGGCGGTGGAAGCATTCTGGAATGTTCTAGAAGCAAGATCCTATGTGTTATCCCGTGAATGTTATAAGTCAGTCTTAAGTAAGATGCTTGGCAATTCATTACAGCTGTCAATAAGTGGACACTGGATATTAGGTGCTGACATATTGACATATGCCTGCGTAGGCATGTGTTATATGACTCTAGATCATTGGGTGTCTTGTGATGTCAGCAGATGATGGGTGCTTTTTTTGTTTTGTCTTGTTTATCTTGTGGACTCTAAAGTTAGTAGCCTTTTATTTCCTTTGTAAGAGTTAACACTTTTCTATATTGCAGGAACTTGTTGACCTGTTTTCTGCCGTGTCACGTGTTGATTCGTATGGTGGTGTAAGCTTTCAAGAATTAAGGAGGCAAGAGATGACGTGCGCTGATTCTGCAAGTGAGGCGACACTGGTGACAGGAACGAAAAGGCTACCATTGTGCTGGACGAAAGTTCTTTTTGGTATTAGTAGCACTTTTGAGATCAGGTCAATAGTTCTTGTCCTCCACAACTCCCGGAAAAGCAATATGGAGAACTCTGTCATGCCATTTGACACAACATGGGGTGTCTACAACGCTGTTGCTAAAAAGTTTGCGATGGATGGTTTGCCTGTTTATGGAATTTTGTTTTGTGTTCAACAGACATCTTTGGAGTTTTTGTGTGAAGAAAGTGAGCTGGAAGTTATTGCTCATCTCACAGAAATTCGCTCCGTCATTTTCAGAGATCAGAATGACATTTGTATAACATTAGATAAATTTCAACATAGAAATCTGCTGCATTCTCTGAGTTGCTTGTATGAACTCTCTCTTTCCCACTGTACATCTGCTTTGCGGTTAGCATCCCTTCAGAATGACTTATATTCAGGAAGTGTGAGTGATGCAGCTGAGGGCTCTTCTTCTGTGGGAAAGATTTCTCATGTGGTGGAGGATTCGGCTACACCCCCTCAAGAATCAAACACTCCAAATAGGGTGGCACCAGCCATTGGTACTTGGTTGGTTACGAACTTCGCAATCAGTGAAATTTATATGACAGGATTGTTGGTAAAGAAGATATTGGTTGGAGCTCAAAAATCAACCAAGCTTGAATGCTCAGTATCTGTCGGGCATGAATTCCGGATGATTGCTTGCCATATACAGGTAATTATCTTCTCGGTTGGATGAAATGTGAAAGATAGCCTTGTTGCTGAAGTTTTTATTCTTTACTCCAGTGACCATGTGTTTTGACTTCATGTAATGTCATTAAAATATGCAGGCTTATTATTGGGTTAATCTTAGCCTGATTATTTGGAAACTTATTAACATACTTACGGATTTTGGGCAGGGTGGTTCTGTATTCGTTGAAACAGAAGCACTGGCAATGTTTGTTGAAGGTTTTGCTTCGTACCTTGGTTGCATCAGAAGTCTTTCACATGTAGCATCATCTGAAGAGCACATGGTTACTGAAACTGGTGAAAACATGGCTGCACAGGATGGTCATCCCAGTGAAGGGCAACAAAAGACCCTTCAACAAAGGATATGGGAGCAGTTGGAAGTATTTACAGTAGATCTTTCTCAGCTTTCTCTGTTTCTTGTGGCTGCAGAAGAATCTGGTATAACCATTTCTAGGTCTGTTGGTTGTTAAACAATTCTGCCATGTTTGTTTGAGTTATGTTTTACTTTGGTGCAGGTGGATTTAAAGAACTTCAATTTGATGCTGATTTGCATTTGGAGCTTGAATTGGTCAATACGAATAAAAGATTTTTATTTGATCTTTTCCGCTTGTCTATTCTTTCACAAATCCTTCATGAAAATGAGGAACAGCAAACCAATGATATTCCGATTCCTCATTTTTCATCTCTCATGCTGAGCGATTCATCTTCTCAGTCTTTACATGGGGATCCTAAATTAGAATTTGAACTTACCGATGGGATTCATTCAGCTCTTAATGATGCAAGTTGCTCAGGCCCTTGTTTTTGGCAAAAGGAACCTGTTGTGGATGGTTCAGTATCTGGAGTCCTGGATTTAAGTCGTCAAAGCTATATATTGAAACAGTTAAGTGCATCCATTGCCGTTGAGAAGCCTGTGCAGGGAGAGAGTCAGGTCTTGAATGAGGTTTGGGTTGGCACTGGGTCTATTACAGGTTTTGACATGACAATCTCTCTGCCAGAAGTAAAGGTGAGCCCTATTTTAATGTTGTATGTAATTCCGGAGAGGTTTTCTATCTCTTATTATAGTAGGGCTTTGACTGATGCTAAAGATCTTGTTAGAACTTAGAAGCGTGTCTATGGATACCATGTTTTTTGACTCTCTCTCTCTCTCTCTCTCTCTCTCTCTCTCTCTCTCTCTCTCTCTCATATGAAGTAATTGGGGTGTAGTTAGTGCAAGTTGTCTGATGTCAAGGATGCTTTATGTACCATTGTTACTGTGGTTGGTTTTGGAATAAGTCACTTTGCATAACTTCATTTTCTTGCATCGCAGGTGCTTTCATCTACTGTTGAATCCTTGTCAGGGGTTCTTGGTGAGAAGACTTCTGGCAATGTCAAACAGAGGCACAATTCTACTAACCAAGAATCTGATAGAAGTTCGGATGAAACAGTTCTTGATGGTATTATTTTTTCTTGATGCTTTTTGTTGTCATACAATTCTCCTTCCAGAGAACTTTGGGGATGTTTAGCCTAACGGCATGGTCATGTCATGTTTAGGGGCTCTTGTTGCTATTCAAGATGTCCATCAGCACATGTATATGGCAGTTGAAGGTGGAGAAAGCAAGTACATTTTGGTTGGAGCAACTCATTATTCACTTGTTGGAGACAGGGCTCTTTTTAGAGTATGAAATTCTATATGTAGCATTCCTTCCCATATATAATCTTTAAAATACTGGTTTCCTTATTATAGAATAGGTTTTTCATATCATTTGTTTCAACTAAAGGAATTAGCTATGTAATTATTTGAGAGCTGCTAGGTAAGTTGGAAGTTTATGTGATTTGCATTCCAGTACTTGGTAAGCAGTGTTCTAAATGGCGCTCGGCGCTAGTCAGGCTACGACCCACCGCCAAGCGCCTAGGAGCCACCGAGCGATTTGGCATTTTTTTGTTTTTGTTTTACTATGTTTGTTAGAAACATAATCCATCACACTACATACACAAAAACACAAAAACACAAATATCCAGTCAACACCGCCAGTCACAGACACACACACACAGAGTCGAACCCGACAATCGGCGATGAGGTGTGACGGCGACGAGAGGGCTTCTCAACTGGACTAGGGCTTTTCAATTTCGATTGATTGATCGACTGGGGGCTCTGGATTGTAATAAATGATAAAAAATTGCACCGTCCCCTTACATTCGATTACCAGGACATAATTTTTAAAAATTACGGTGCCTAGCTCCGCCAAGTCTCCCTGGGCGCCTAATGAAATGCCTAGGGGTGTAATCGCTGTGGCAGGTTGCCACCTAGGCGCCGTGGCGGCCGCCATTTAGAACACTGTTGGTAAGCTACATTTTTTGTGGAAGTTTCTGTACTAGAGGATTTCCTCTTTACTAACTTGTACTACGACATTGGATTAACAGATTATGTATCCATCGTCTTCTGCATTCTTTTCTCTCATTGAGTGTCCTTTACTTGTTAGTGGAAGCCCATCATGTCTCATATCCCTGATCTCTGATCGAACTTGTGCTTAGGTGAAGTATCAGAATCAAACGAGGTGGAAATCATCAGTTTTGTGGTTCTCCTTAATTTCATTGTATGCTAAGAGTGATTCAGGGGAACCATTGCAATTGAACTATTGCCCAGGATCTGGTTTTGTGGATATTTCCAGCGTCAATGATGGTGGGCGGGCACTTTGGAAGATGATTTCTCGTAGACTTGACAGTTCCGAGGGTGATATAGAGTCAGAGTCCTACAACTTTTTAGCTAGGAATACATTTTATCTTGTAAACAAGAAGATTGACCGTGCTGTTGCTTTTGTTGACGGGGTTCCAGAGTTTGTCAACAAGCCGGGAAATCCTTTCAAGTGGAAAGTCTTTGTTGATTTTCCTCTAGCTCGTGATGTTGGGCTGCCAGATAGATATCCGGTGGATGCTTCTAGAACTAGCCTGCAACATGATTTACATGGGAATAAAGAGCGCTTCTCTGGCATACCGCAAAATCTTCATTACATAGATATTGTGATTGAGAAGATCATATTGACCATTGTTCATGAACTTCCAGATACAAAGGAAACATTCCCTCTCCTTCAGGCATCTATCAGTACCAGGGAATTCACAGTACAAATTCTACCTGCTAAAGCGAGGGTTATAAGCACATTCAGCATGGTGCTATGCTACTTTGATTCCCAAAGTAACTTATGGTGAGTTTTCGTGCCGTTTAAGATAGTAGCAATCCCCACCCTAATCTCTGTAATTTTGGCTCCAGTAGATTTACTCTTTTGATATGAATATGTTTCCTTACTTTCTCCTTGTGATTGCAATATTGCAGGAGAGATGTCATTCACCCAGTTGAAATATGTGTTTTCTACCGCTATCGGTTCCTGATTAAAGGTTCAGAACTTGATCTACACAGGGTGCCTGTCCATTTTTATGGTAGAATGAAAGAGGTCTGGATCATGTTAAATCACTTTAATGTCATTCATTCTTTCATTGCTGTTTTATGTTCATTATGTACTCATATCTTTGCATATTGGCAGTTCAGGATGTCAGTAAGTGAGCTTTCCGTGGACATACTTTTATTTGTGATTGGAAAGTTTGATTTGGCTGGTCCCTACGCCATAAAGACCTCTACAATTTTGGCTAACTGCTGCAAGGTTCTGTACTTTATTTTGCTGTGATTGGTTCATAAGAAGCACTTGTTTGTTTTTCGCTGCTTGTTATTGTGAGTGTTCTCATCTTGTTTTTTTACTTGTTTCTGTGAACACTGTTCTCATCTCATATGCATGCACATCTTTCTGCTTGTACTTGCACTTGTTAGTGTATGCATATCTTGACCAATATTTTCCTTTTCCTTGTTTCTATCGTAGGATTGAATTTTTTTTTCATTCCATGTGTATTTTACTTTTTCTGATTCCGAATTGAGCCTTTTCGCTTACTTTGTTTGTCTTCTTGAAATCATAGCTTAATTTGTCATTCTGGATTGAGTAGAGAAAACTGGAGGCTACGAAATTGTTGATGGCATTTCCAGTTTCCCAGATAAGTGGTAGCCTGTAGTAAGGGGTTTAAACGCATATTGTATTGTTGACGGTTTTGTGTACATGGGTCCAGCCCCGCCAGGTTGTGGCTTGGCTGTCATTCCAACCAACCTATGCTTGATTTTTAGGTTCTCAAGGATGCTGCATCTAAAATTTCTAATTTGACCTTCTTCAATATATGCTCTGCAGCGATGGTGCCTTATATGCAAAAGACAGGATTTTGACCCCTCTCTCTCTCTCTCTCTCTCTCTCTCTCTTTTTCTTTCTTTTCAATATGATCTTGGGTTTCGGTGTTATGTTGATATATGTCAAGTACGCTTACTGTTCAGTACGCTTACTGTTCTGATGGTGTTGTTTCCTCTCCTAATTTTATATCCGTAAGCAACTCAGAGTCCAATCGGTGAAATATTAACGTGGCCTTATTTATTTTGTTCTCTTCCACCTTTAAATTTTTCTGAATTTCGATCAATCCCAAAATGTGAACTTGGAGCATTACAGAGGTTTATTGTTATGTTGTGAAATAGGTGGAAAACCAGTCGGGCTTAAATCTTCTTTGTCACTTTTATGATAATCAAGATGCGTTGGTAGCCAGAAAGCAGTCAAGTATCATTATGTTAAGGTACCACTCTTACTATTGATCCTTTAAATATTGTAACGATTTTTTCTCTGCCTGCGATTCATAGAACGTTTAGCCACATGAGATTTAGAGGATTCGACACAAACTATTTGTCATTTTTTGAGCCTTGCTGAAGGAAGCTTATCATTTCCTCCTCTTTCTCACCTGCTGATAGACATGGATTGCAATTGCAAAACTTTGTAGTTACTGTGTCGTTCAAGCTACTTGCAAGTTAACTTTAGAAGAGAATGTGTCTTTGCTTCACTAAATCATGACTAACTATTCAAGGTAATATAGGCGAGTTGTAGACTATATTGCAAATCTGTTTGTTTTTTCATGACAAGTTGAATGGAAGGAGATTGAAACTTAATAGGAGTGACATACCACATAAGGAAAATGTATGTAATTCTATGGGAAGTTTTAATACTGATTTTCAGCTAAGGATAAACTTTCCAAAAGGAAAACTATTCTTCCTCGCAAATTTTGAGAAGTATTTGTTTCCTGTTCTATTTGAGCATCTAGTTATTTTCTCGATGTATCATGGGAAGTCTCGCAATCATATGATACTTTGTGCGAGATAAACATTTGCAAAATTATATGGTCATTGGTACTATACTTGATTTGTACAATTGGGATAACTTTTTAGCTGTTTAAGCTTTTGCAACTATTGGTGATCTAGCTGTGCATCGGATCTGGTATCAGGAGATATTTTGGTCTTGCAGCATGTATTTGTTCCCACATTGGATCTGGTATCAAGAGATACCATGTTATATGGCACAGAGTGTTGGGCTAATAAGAAATGAGATGCTAATAAAATGGTTGTAGCTGAAATGAGAATGTTGAGATGGATGTCGTATAAAATTTGAAACGGAAACCTTAGCAGGAGGGTAGGGGTAGCACCTGTTATGCAGTCTTGGGTAGAACTCAACCCCAAAAGCTAGTTGTTGAAGTGAGGGTGCCCTAACGCTTATATAATTCACATTTGATACCCAGGTGATATGGGACTTCGCTTAACACCCTCCCTCACACGCAACAAGCTCACTCGGCAGCACCTGCCGCGTGCAGGCTAGAGACACGTACCCTACCCATCCCTAGTACCTAGCTTTGATACCATGTTACGCGGTCTTGGGTGGAACTCAACCCCAAAAATTAGCTGTTGAAGTGAGGGTGTCCTCACGCTTATATACTTCACATTACGTACCTAGACGATGCAAGACTTTGCTTCACAGCACCGATAGAAGATGAGAGAGAATATATTAAGGTGGTTTTGACATGTCTATTGTGGATCGGTAGATGCAGTAGTTAGGAGCAGTGATATGGCTACGGTTGTATAAATCTAGAATGTTGGTATTAGGATGATCTTTTTTTGGTTTGTGTGCCGGTTGCGGGGCTTTGACAGTCACGTGTGAGATGAGGTTAATTTCCAAGCCATCGGCAAGAGATTTGGATGCTGTTTTGGGGTTGTGAGGCAACAGAGAAAAGGCATTTTGGGTGAGCTATCCTGTATATACAAGGCAATGGCTTTGGATCCAAACTTGGGTTAGCATCATGTTGATGTCGATTGCTTGTGGTCCTGTATGGGTCAAATAACAGAATTGGGCAAGCACATGAATGTTGACAGATAATATTGCACATGTTGGATAGGAGGAAGATGTTGGTTCATGGAGTTAACAATTAGGCGTTCACGTAGTTCAGGTTGCTTGTGCGTGGCATGAGGAGGTGCGTGCCACCAGGTGGGGGGTGCATTGGACTTAGAATTCATAGTGGCCTACAAGATTGGTGGTCTTGGGGTGAAGATGTGGAGCGGGATGGCACATGTGTCCTTAGGTTGGGTCGGCAAGTGGATAGGCTGTGAAGGTGGGTCTTGGAGTTAAGGCACATAATTTGTTGTAGAAATGAACAGGGGTTGTTGGTGTGAAGAATGGGCCACAAGTTGATGTTGGCCGGGTGAAGTATACTCTAGCTGAAAAGGGTTAGAGATATGGAAGGCGACTATAGCCCAAGCATAGATGATTATTAGAGGAGGATACCCGTCTAGTCTGGCCAAATGGAATGCATCTTATATAGCGAAACTTGGATAGTAGCTTTTGAATTTTTGGCTCGGTGCTTTAGTGATATAGGCTTGTAATCCTCTGGAACCGTTACGTTACATACCACAAACAATGGTGACGTAGTTAGCAGCCGTGTTTGTAACCTCTTGTATACTTTGGTGTTTAATGAACGCTAGTTAATTACGATGAGACCACAAGTAAAGATTTGCACGTTACATGCCTTGAAAGGAATCTCCTTTTTCCTTAACACTTTAAAAAGATTTGCAAACAGATCAATTTTTCTATGAAAAGTCAAGGCCACCAACAGCCACGCGTGGGCCCCACACGGATGATCTGAGCCGTTCAATAATTTAAAAAAACAAAACGAATGGGCCTGTGAAATAAGCTCAATCCAATATGTGTTGGTGCTCGATCCAATCTTGCATTTTTTCATTCCAATTTCGGATTCGTGAAAAAATGGAAGACTGGATCAAGACCGGATTGAGCTGATTTTTAACGAACCCACTCAGGGATTTTTTTAAAATTATTGAACGGCTCGGATAGTCCGTGCAGGGCCCGGAGTGGGCCCTGCGTGGCCGTCTGTGGCCATGGTCAGTGTGTATAGTAGATTTCATTTTTCTATCACTCGTGACCTCTTTGTTCTCAAGAGTCGGAGGCGGCACAGCTGGCTGCCCTTAGATTTTCCACCATTCCAATTGGCTCTGATATCAAATTGACTCCTGTCTTTCTACATGAAGGCCATTGAGAAGAATAAGACCTGGATAGTCAAGCCACCAGCTGATACATCAGTAGTTGGTTAATCTTTTAGGTGAAGACCTAAAGGCATAGGCGGAGGCTACGGACACAGAGACAAAGGGACATGGAGAAGAATTCGATTATGTCTCAAAAAGGGAGTCTTGGAAGAAAGCAAAGCCAGAGTGACCCATGGCAAGAAAGACAGAGCGATAGGGATATAGATAAGAGTAAGAAAGCCGTACTGGCCTCACTTGATGAACTTGAGCCATCCAATATCTTTCTATCAGTGCCAATTAGACATTTCACGCATGGTATGAGAGCTTAATGCATTAATTTGCAAAACTCAAGTCTTTAATGGAAGAATGTCAACTACACGTGGCACACATAGCTGATGGCCTTCCTGAAGTGCATGTTTAGAACAGTCTATGTAACATGGGGTTACACGGAGAAGATAATTCCTTTGGGCGAGTGAATTTAGGATCCAATCAACATTGACATTCAGTTTTCAAATATTTTTGTTATATCTGTCATTATTTTGTTGTATCTCTCGTTATAGCATCATCTTGTTTTATGCATGAAATTGGTCAAGACACCTTGTAAGTTGTAATACAAGTTACCTTAGAAATTAAACTGAAAACATAAAAGATACATTTTTTTTTTGCAATGTGCAGGTGTCCTTGATATAAAATTAGATGAGTCTGACACCTAGATAGATAGCCTTCTATGTAACATTTAAGTTACAAACTTTGGTAGTGTTTTGGTCGCGGACCTTACACAACTTGTTTTAAACATACGTCCTGTTGTGCTGTGCAATTTTCTGCAATTGAGGTTTGGTTTTTCATTTGTTGCATCTTCATGCGTTTAAATATGTTTCTCCGATGATTATGACTTCTACTATCCTGGTACATGTTTCTAAGGCACTTGGCTCTTGCCAATCAACCTCGAGAAGCGTCATATGTCTCATTCCAGCTTGCTGAGCGAGGAACCTATTTGACCTCTCCCATCCGTCTATCGCTCTTAGAAGCTAGATCACTTGCTTGGAGAACGCGCATAATGTCAGAACAAGGTTTGTCCAGTGCCTGTCCTCCCTAGATATTGACTAAACAATCTTGTGCTTAAATGTGAAGTCCTGCTATATACTCCGAAGCCAACAATCCAAACCAAACCCTTCAATGGCTGTGCATGTGGGAAGGAGGTTAAGATCTGATGTATGCTTATAGAAGACCTTAAATTAAAAACAAAACATAATCATAAACCTCTTATAAGGTAATGTAGATGATAAAAAAAAGAAAAGAAACGTAATCGAATCCAATCCAATCTGAAGCGATTTTATCTCCCAACGGATTTTCCCCTTCTCCAGCGCTGTTTTTTTTTTTTTTTTTTTTTTTTAACGGCAACAAAAATTTCATTAATCTTGACATTGTTACAAGACTAATAGAAGTAAGGAAATAGCATCATGTTCAAAGAACCATCTTCTGCCCAATCTGAGATCCAAACCTACGGTTGGCAAGAAACCAATCAAAGGACACCCATTTGGGACAAAGCCCATCTGAAAGGGCCAAAGCCCACCTGAAAGGGCCAAAGCCCAAACACCCTATATGGGTCTAAAAATACCCAGATCAAAACATATACAGGACATGAATAACTAATGGCCTATCTGCCCAGATCAGAAAAAAATCCGCTCAATAAATGGGCGAAGCCCAGCCTAAACACCGCATCCTAACCCTAACCCTAACCCATCCACGGATGAACCCATCCTGCCACCTAAACCAAACGTCGCCGACCACCAAAACCTAGGCGAACACACCACCACCTGAACAGCTTAATCGGACTGCAAACCCTTATCCATCAGACTTTGCAGACGATGAACAACGCTGCCGTCTACCTACATCGCTAAAGCCCCGAGAAACCCGCCAAGAAGCAGCCACTTCAACCCTTACAAACGGTCGGAGACCCCGGTAACCAAGGCATGAAACACAGCTGCACACCACCGTCGCGGAATCGCCCATTGAAAGCTTGAGCATATCCAAACCAGCAAGCCAAGGATTGCGGCCACACCACCACACTAGTCATGAGCTCCCAACACCGTTAGGCCAAACTGGAATCACTTAGGAGTGAATCGGCTGGAAGCCGCACGATCCTCTCCCCCATACCCACGACCACACCTCGTTGTTAAGCAAAACCAGTTACACTAAGTGCGGTAACCGGCGGTTGATAGAAGCAGAGGGGAGACGAGGTGGGAGAAGGAGCAGCGACAAGGAAGAAAGGAGGAGAGGAGACTTGCAAAAGAGAAAGGGAAGGGGAAAAGAGAGCCCGGAGAGGAGGGAAGGAGGCAGCGCCTCCCCCCCAGGCGGAAAAACCCTAGATTTGAATGTAGAGAGACAGAGAGTCTAGAGAGAAGCTATTGGGAAAAGAGAGTCGGTGCCATGAAAAGCATAGACGAATTTAAACATTTCCGAACTGCAGTAGTACAATCATTAGGTGTATGTAACAGTTTGTATAATCTTTCTTTTGTTTGGTATCTAGTTCCATCTTTTTCCCCCTTTTTTTTGAGCAAAGGGATTTTGAATACAAGTCTATTAAACTACTTCACCTTTGGGTTCACTTACACGAGTAGTGGTGGTTGCTAACTAGTATTGGTTAATGTTTGGTGTTGATGGTGTGGTAGTAAGAAGAAACGGGTCAACATTTTCTACACTTAAAAAGTGGAAAAAAAAAAATTTGTGCCATATTTAATTGAATTTTTGTTGACTATATTTTTCGTCACACCAAATATCGAAAAATATATTCTATGAAAAATTGTTCTCTCCAAAATTTTTAAATTTTTTATTCGATTCAGATTCGGATTCAAGTTTCTTTTAACAAAATAAAACGAGGAAGAGAGAAGATGATGCATCAAAAAATTAGAGTCAACCTTGGTGATAAGATTTCTCCCTCATTTTTGGATTCAATCCAGATTTAGTTATCAAAATAAGGTGGATGGAGATTTCCTTAATGAAATGAGGGAGGAAGGGGTAATTGGATTCTTTATATAAGAAGAATATGTGGACAAAATAAAACAACAAAGAGTGTCGTGACCAGATGCAAATGCCAAGTCAGCAGTCCACATTGTTGGGATAAAAAATCGGAGATGCAGCCATCAGAGGATAAATCATCTTCTGAATATGAATTGTAAGGATGCTCTTTCAATATGCAAAACTCTATGATGGCCATTGGGTCATTGCAGTCAGGTATTTCACACTTGGGGCTGGCTTGTCTACTCATGATCGAGAATAATAACTCTGGTACCAGTTTTAATTCTGGAATGGATAGGTAATCAGGTCAAAATATTTAGATATTTGTCCAGCTCAAATTCTAAGGTTCTCAATGATGGTTTAAGATTACCAAAATACAACATTATGAAAGTCCATCTCAATAAACATCTTTTCTGGCAAGATAATCCCTAGTATATCTCAAATATGACACAAACCCCCCATGATAATGCGGGCGTTTACAGGCTTTGAAATTTATTAAGTACCCTTGGGCCGTCTCAGACACTCAACACTTGAGTAAACTGAATGTGATATTCTGGTTTTTTTAGATGGACACTCCGCTGGAAAGCATATTTAAGTTTGAGTATTTGGGAGATTGGTCATAATATCTGGTATGAGTATTGGGAAATTTGTCCAATAGAGCTAAAAATTAGTCAACAAGGCAAAAGCACGGACATGTGTATTGACCTCGCAATATGTGTCTGACACTCTCCGGGCACATGTCAGATACACATAAATATGTTTAATTACATGTCTGATTTGTTATATTTTTTAAAGTAGGACACGTTGCGGATACTCTAGGGCACATTGGGGACACCTTGGGAGTTGGGACACATTAGGACGTTAGAACGCTTTTAAAAGATTGCTCAGAGTAATGACTTCAATTGTTTTGTTCAAGGGTATACGTATATAATGACTCTCGATCTGTATCTTCATAATCTGTATACTTTTTGTGTCTTCTTCTTTTTCTTTTTTTTTATGTACATAAATTTAACAGAAACAATGGATTAATATTTTACATGAATTTCTAAGTATTATCTATAATGTAAATGTTTTCTTTGACGTATCCCTAAAGTTTCCGTGTCCTAGTTTTGGAGAAGTTTGTCGCCGTGCCTGTGTCGTGTCCATATCCGTGCTTCTTAGTGTAAGGGTACAAGTTTGGTTGTCATAAAATCAGGAGGGGTACGTGCCCCAGGGTGACTAGGTAATTCCATGTTTTAGTTGATCATTTCATTCTCTGATTCTTTTGTTTTATTGGTAGTTGTGGAGACTCGTTGTGTTCCTTTATGGGAGAATGTATCCTTGCCCATTGGGATCTCCCATAGGGACCAAATTATTACCTCGTTAACCTTTCCCTTTTCATTATTGAAGATTCCAAAACATATCCAGGCCCATTTATCGTGGTTGACATCTCAAGAAAAAGTGAGGTATTTTCTCAAAATATTTTCTACTTTTCTTAGTTTCAAAAGAAACTCTGGTTATCTGTTTAGTCATGTTGCTTTATTGATATTTTTTAGGATGGTTTGGCGATTGTGGTTTCTCCTTTATTGAGAATACACAACGAAACTAAATTCTCAATGGAGCTGTGTTTTCGACGGCCTGAACAAAATGAAGCTCAATCTGCTTCTGTGGTGCTCAAGACAGGGGATTCAATTGATGATTCTGTGGCAGCTTTTGATGCTATAAGTTTGTCTGGTGGATCAAAGAAGGCATTGACATCTTTAAGCGTTGGTAAGTGTAAACTAATCGGGCTGAATTGTTTTCAAGAGCAGGAGACTATTTTTCCTTTACGGTTTCTACCAAAGTGACAATTAGAAGTTTCTTTTAAAGCTGTGATGTTGTGAGACCTTAGCAAGAGAAGGACATGCTCTTTTATTGCTGTGTATTCACAGTAAAACTCTTGGTGCATGGATACATTTTTTTTTTTTGGAGGGCCTCCTAGTGTAGTCGATGATTTGCGATGATTAGGGGACGAAATCATATCAAATGGGCCAAATTGGTCAACAGAAAGGACATAATGAAAGCTTGGGCTCCGTTTGCAGTGTATGCAAAAAATGTATACCTGAAAGCCCTTTTGTGTGCTTATACCTACGGCTCCCAGAAGTTGGACATGTTTGTATGAAAAAGTAATGTGTTAACTTCATATGTTTTTTTCAACTATACATGAACCATTCAATGTTCATTACATAACCTAGAACTCTGGAAATATTTCATCAAAAAGCTTTAGTATCTAAGGAATAATTCTTTCTAGTCGTGATTCTGGTGATAAAAGGGCGGCCTGGGTGCAACGGGTAGGTTGCCCGAATTTGACTTGGTGGTCACAGGTTTGAGTCACAGTGACAGCCTCTTCCCTTGCGGAGGTAAGGCTGCGTACGTCAACCCTTCGCCATAGTAGATGTAGCCTTGTCCACCAGGTAGCCCGTTTTAGTCATGTATCTGGTGATGATTCTGCGGAGTACTTGTAGTACTAAAAATTTTAAGCTGCTGCTTGTAATCCAAGTAGCGGAGGTATTCACTGGTAGTTCTCCTTTCTAATTGACTTCTATAATGCCTTATTTGCCTCTTGTGTTGTAATATTGCTCTTGCTGTAAATGATGATTCGATTTGCAACTACATTCTGTTAGTTTTACTTGGTGTTTCTTAATCAATGAGCATAGGGATGCAATTGTCTTCATTTGACATGGACATGTCTGTGACTTGTGGTAAAACTGTGTATGCGAGGTTTTGCGTCACATGGTTCCCAGGAAACCAAAATTGCCATGATGCTCATGCTTTATTCATGCAAAAGCAGTTCTCCATTAGTTATATAAGAAGAGGGTAGGCCAAAGTTTATAAATGAGAGCAGCAACAGATCTAAAATTGAGAAAAGGCATCTTTTGGTCACAAGAAAACTAATAGACACTTGTTGACGCCAAGATCTACATGGTTTCTGACATCTCACAACCATCCGATCATGGATAAATCGTTCAACTTGTTAAGTAACCATTAGTCCCAAAAGCTTAAGCTGTTAGAAAATGGGCACAACAATGTATATCTAGTTATCTAACACCCTACCTCACTAGCAACCCCGTCTTGCATGTGGAGATACAAATTTTTATAGATAGAGCGAAAATAACAAGAAGGGAAGAAGCAGGATCCAAACGGGGAAGAACTGCAAGTAGAGAGACTTGAACCCTAGATCTCTCACAACCTGAGCTCTCTGATGTAGTCTCAAAAGCTTAAGCTGTTAGAAAATGGGTCCAAGAATGTACATCAAGTTATCTAACACAGCCAAGTAACCAAGATCATTGGTATTAATTACTCATGTTTAGTGTTACTGATTAAATTATCATGGTTAATCATGGATACTCTGCAATTTTCATAGATTGCTCTTGTATTTAACGGTAATTTATAACCCTTGGTAGCCGTTAATCCAATTCTCTTACGTGATCAGTTAATCATGGATACTCTGCAATTTTCATAGATTGCTTTTGTATTGAATGGTAAATTATTACCCTTGGTGGCCGTTAATCCAATTCTCTTAAGCACCTTGATTAGCCATGCAGACACTGCATCAAAGAAGCCCTAACAAGTGCTGCTAAATAAATATCTATTAGCATGGATTGAATTAATGTCAGTCTCTTTTTTAATGTTGGTAAGAAAAATATCATAAATCACGAGTTTTAGGCATTCTAAGTCACTTCGATGAATTAGCACAAGGTAGGTTTCATGAAGTCAATTATCCGAGAACCAAGGCATGTTCTTATATATGGAAGGGTTTTCCGGTCGGGGCCTGTTCACATACATAGCAGCCAAGCGAAATGAGCATTCTTGGTGTTATAAAGGACTTGTTCATTTAAAGAGGTGTAATGAGCATTATCTATGTACTATGCAAAGTTTTACCCAAGGATATTGCAGATTGGAAGGTAACTGCAAATAAAAAATCTACAAATTATAGGTTTTGGATTGTTCAACTTAAGCCTCCTCTTACCGAGGCCAGCCTTGTAGATGCAGAAATAAATATCATTGTCCACAACATCATGTTAACTGTTAGGAATTATCCAGCTCTAGCCCGAGTAAATATCTTTAGTGTCATAGCTTCATTAAAATGTTTATTACTCGTATTATCATTCTGAGTTTTAGTTAAATATTAGAAATGTAGAATATATTATAACTCTCAGAGTTTGGAGTTGTGATGTGATGTGATCTATTTGGGGAGTTAAAGTCTTTCAACTTTTTTTTTTATTTTTTTATTTATTTTTATAAGTAAAGGACTTTTTTATTTTTTATTTTTATGGATTCATGGTAAAGGACTTGATGTTGAAGTGTGTAGCTCCAAAGATTGGATGTAGACTGATCATTTGATTGTTTAATCAACTTCGTTTTTGCTGATTACATATGTGATCTAATTGGTCATATTATTTGTTGACTGATAAATATTGTTCGCTATTTGTTACCAAGATGATTATGACACCAATATTTTGGGGGAAGTTATTCAAACAAGCAGTTGGTTTGGACTTTGGATCCGATGGGAAGCTGATAGACTTGGGTGCGAATTGGAAACATTTACAGAGACAATGGTTGTCTTGTTGGTACTGAATGAGCTATATGCAGAACAAACCCGCTAGCCGACTCCCGATATCTAATATACTGCTCTGTAGACTGTAGACTCTGTACTACTAATTTTCTACAGTGCTACCAGACAATGTTTTAAAAATCGGATCGGTGAGTGAACCGAAAAAGGAACCGGGCGGATGGGACCGGAATCAAACCGTGATATCATAAATATATGGGCTTTTTACCTCTAGGTCCAGAAAATAGAAAGTAATTCTCACCAGGTCTCCTCTAATTAATGAAACACTGAAACCCTATGAAAGTGCCTAAAACCCTAAACCCTTAAATTGCCTAACTCTTAGGGCACCCTATGAAAGTGCCTAAACCGCTAAAACCCTATAATAGGAAAGTGCACCCTAAAACCCCTTTGAAAATGCGTAAAACTAAACCCAAGGGCTCTATGAAAGCGCGTAAATCTAAACCCTAGGGTAACCTCAACCCAAAAACTCAAAAGTACCCTAAAACCCAAGGGTACCCTAAAACTCAAAAGTACCCTAAAACCCTAGGGTACCCTAAAACTGTAAAACCATATGGTACCCTAAGATTTAAGGGCACCCAAGGATACTAGGGTACCCTGAAACTCTAGCATACCTTAAAACCCTAGGGTGACACTTCCATTAATAGTAAATGTATTTTTGTAAAAGTGGACCTAGTGATAAATAAGTATTCCATCTCTTCTTAGTGAGAATTGTCACTTTTCTGTACTTAGAGGTAAAAATCTATAAATATAATAAATATATACATATAATTAAAATGAGCATGTAAAAATGTCTTGGAGTGAAAAGAGGACCTTTTTTTAAACAGAAAAGAAGAGGACTTGAGCTAGGAACAAATTTTTGACACTTTTTACCAATCCCACATCGGTGAATTTTAGAACTGTTGGGACCTCCTTCGCCTATCTAATGCTCCTTTTGTCAACAAGTGTGCTAGTGCGGTGAGTGGGTCAATTACCTGCTCATCCACGAGCCCAGTTTTGCGGGAATGGCCATTGATTGGTTGGCAATAGTTTAAATTTTGAACAGGCTGGGTTGCTAGAACCGCAACGGACAAAGGGCCGGTTGGCCCGCCAACCGGAAATTTGAGGCAGTTCTCATTAAAGAGTCCGGTTCTCTAATAATAGCGGTTTTGGGGTCCACCCAAACCGGACAAAGGGCCGGTTGGCGTGCCAACCAGTCCGATCGGCCGGTCCAGTCCGGTTTTTAAAACATTGCTACCAGATATAAATAAAATGAAGGGTGAGAACTATGGGCCTGTTTGATTGCAGGTTTGGGAGATGGGATAGGATTGATAAGGTGGTGGAGGCTTTAGAAAACATGTTTGGTTGGATTTTTAGTGAGTGGATTACAAATCCCATAGGATTGTCAATGCCCCAATCGCATGGGATTAGCCAACCCGGGGAGGTGTTACGACCAATCCTGTCCAATGGGATTGGTGGTGGACAGACTATAATACCCTCCCTTTTTACATATATTGACACAATTACCATCATCTCTCCTACATAAATGAAGAAAACCAGAGAAGGCAACACCACATCGTCTTCTCCTCCAAGACTGGCAACAACATCCGTTCCAAATTAAAATACAATTGAACCCAAAAAAATCACAAAATCACCATTAGTTCAAGGAGAAACCTAAGAGATCATTTTATACGCAAAAGAACTAGTAACAAATAAACAGTAACAAAATTTTGTTTTTTTTTTTTATCCGCAAAAATTGTTGACGCCATCAAAACTCGAAATAAACGGTAACAAACTCATTGCGACGAACATGACAGCGCCGGATCCGGCGAAGGCGACTCTGTTCATGGCGGGGGTGGTGCTCTTGGGGGATTTTGCTAGGGAGGATCCTGGGGCCTGGGCGAGGGCAGATCAGGCCAGCAAGGCGAGGAGAGACAAATGATTTTGGGCGAGGGCAAATGGGTCTCTCTCTCTCTATAACTGATTGTGTGTGAAATAGATGGTTTTAGAGAGAGAAAGGGGGTGGGGGTGGGGAGAGGAAAGTATAGGTGGGGCGTGGAAGACACTGGTAAGGGTTGATATTATTTATGAACAAGGGCAAAAATGGAAATAGACATCTCAATCCAATCCTATCTCATGTAAAACAAACATGTTAGATAATAATCCTATCGTTTAATCCGGTGCAAAACAAATATGCAAATTACTAATCCCTTCTCATTACCAATCACTTCTCATTACCAATCATTATCCTAAGCCCACCTCATTACCATTATCAATCCCCTCGAAATGAAACCTGCAATCAAACAGGCCCTAAGAAGCAATTTGATCCATCTCAGAATTTTCACTTATTGAGTTATGTGCTCCCTATTGATGCAATCCTGCCAGAAGAAGAGACCGGCGCCTGCTAACTGGGACTGAGAGTGGTGCTCTTGCTAACATAGGATAATGTTAAGCTCCACGATCTCGATTTTGGACCAGTAGTTCCTCACAACAATTATTTGATGCTTTCGTCCTTTGTAAAGATGTGAAACAGAAATTTCTTTTGTCAATACGGAGCAAACTAAATCATTTAAAGTGATGTTGTCATGCAACATTTACTGGATGATCCACTAAACAATTACTACGGTGGCGTCTTCAATGTTTGTAATACACTCAAACCTATGGCATTTCATGATTTTTTTTAGTTCAGTGTCTGTGAGAACCACTTCGTCTAGCGGAATCCATAATGATCCTCCCTGTGATTCCTTAAAAAAACCATAGTTGTGATGGAGGTGAAGGAAATTTTTTACCTAGAAGATCTACCTGCTTGAGCCGTGAGCCTGGGCAACTCACGCCATTTCTTACTGAGGGAATCCAAGGTGCTACGTTTTCTGGTTTCCAAGTAAAACCCTTGTGATCTTGGGTTATAAGCCTTCCAGTTCCATATTCTGCTGCTGTTTACAGATAGCATATTTGAGAGCGTATTAGACCAAAAAGATTGACGGTTATTCCTTTAAGAATATGTGAACTTCATGTTGTACTGCTGTTTTATTCGTTATTCTTCTGATAAAAGTGGAAACTTTGGTTGAGGAAGCACAATTCGGAGAATGTGCTCAAGTTTATCTTCTTCAGGGGATGGTTACAACCATGAAATTAATGTTATCGTAAATGAATTTGCAGGTAACTTCTTATTATCTTTTAGACCGGAAATTACAGAGTATTTAACCATTGCTAAGAAATTACTATCATTGGAGTGGTCAGATGATCTTAAAGGTGGAAAGGCTGTTCGGCTCTCTGGAATATTTGATAAATTAAGTTACAAAGTTCGGAAGGCTTTCCTTGTTGAACCAGCTAGATATTCCTTCAGTACAGTGTGTTGCTCCCTCAGATATGAAGGTGGAGAAGTTGCTGATTTATTTTTCCTTGTTCAAAGTGTTGTAAGGAATATACCTGTTATACAACCAAACAACCATGGATATGCCCCAGGAAATTGGGATTCACCACTAGCATTACAGGAGCAGAAGGAAATCTTTCTTCTTCCTACAGTTAGGGTCTTCAATTTGTTGCAGGAAGAGGTTCACGTGCTTTTAACTGATATGGGTAATAGCAGAAAACGGTTTGTACAAAAATTTAAAGTGTATATTTGCTTTCAGTACTAATATCCATCTTGCTGCAGATCCATGTGCTGCTATGGATCGTGGAAACATTGGGAACCAGGCAACTATTCCTCGTGGGTCATCTATTGATTTGTATGCTAACCCGGTCACGATATACTTCATTGTTACTTTGACTGCATTCAATTCAACCTGCAAGCCGGTTAATAGTGGTGACTGGGTTAAGAAGTTACAGAAGCGAAAAGATGATGTTCATTATCTGGATATTGATATTGATTTTTGCGGTGGAAAATATTTAGCGTCATTAAGATTGTCTCGTGGGAATAAGGGTGTGTTGGAGGTGATTACTTGCAACCCATTTGATAGCTCTTACTTCTTAGACAATCTATTGCTCATCGCATAAAGTTACTTAAACTACAAGTTGCAGATTTAGCCATTTGGAATGTCTCTCTTTGAGTTCTGCACTTGTAACTACAAATACTTAGGCTTATTTATTTCTGCTTGTTTGAAATTTGTGGGAAAACTGAATTCTGTGTTGTTTGCAGGTGGCTATCTTTACCTCGTACACACTGAAAAATGACACTGATATCTCTTTTTTCTGCTTCGCACCCCATCAGAAGCCTCTTTCTAGGTAGCATTGATCTGATTATATTTGGGCAGATTGTGCAACTCATTATCAGTACTTGTTTCTTGCCACACTCGTTAACTTATAGTATTTGCAGGGATGAAACTGAAAAGCTTGGCTTCACGATTCCTCCGGAGCTTGGAACTTTTTTGCCCCCAAAGTCCACCAAATCTTGGTTCATGAAGTAAAATAATTCGCCTAACTGCCATTTTTTGCATTCCCCTTCATCGCATCCCAATGCAATGATTGAAATATCTGTCTCTATCTAATAATGGCCAACTTATCTACATTTTGTTCCCAGAAAGAACAAGGTGTGCCTGAAATTGTTGGAAGAGAAAGGATCTGTGGTGATGTTGGACTTGGATGCTTTGTCGGGCCTTACAGAGATAAGCGTGGAAGTAGAGGACATTTCTGGATTTAAGTACCTTACAAAATTGGGGGTTTCTTTAGGACCATCTACAAGTGAACTGAATATCACGTCACAGATAGTATCCATGGTCCCACGATATGTTGTATCCAATGAATCAGAGGAAGCCATCATTGTCCGCCAATGTTATTTGGAGGTTTGTATCCATTGTGAAGGTGTTTTTTGTTTGGATGGGTCAAAAAGTTTCTTGAATTGAATTCTTGTCTTTTCACTTTGGAAAGGATGACATGGAAGGGATGATTCCTATCAACAGCAAGCAAAAAATAGCCTTGAAGTTGCTGAGTGGAACTAGCAAGAGGGAAATTAGTGGTTTTGAGAGATTTGTCCGAAAACACAGGAATACTCATGATGATTCCATGGCATTCATCCAGTTTCGACCGGATAAGGCTGGATTGGGCTGGTCAGGGCCAGTATGTGTGGCTTCACTGGGGCGCTTTTTCCTGAAATTTAAAAGACCATCAGATTTTCTTGGAGAACAATCTAGCCAAGTAACTGCAGATAGAAACATTTCAGCGGAATTTGCAGCTGTTCATGTTGTGGAAAGAAGTTCTACTCTTGTTTTGCATTTCCACAAACCACCGGATATCAATCTGCCATATCGTATCGAGAATAGCTTGCATCAAGCATTCATCACCTATTATCAAAAGGTTGTGTCATTGACCCTACCCTTCTTAGAGCATCTCCAGTCAGAATTTACAAAAATTAGTTTTAAAACTGTACTTTGCTACCTTTCATACATAATTGGAAGGGTGGGTTAGTAGAGTGCACTCCAACAGACTCTACAAATTCTACTTATTTTTATCATTTTATATCTTCAGTAAATTAAGAACAAATTTATCTCCCTTTCTTTTCGAAATTAGAATTTGTTGTTGCCATTTATTTATTAGATATTACAATCTGGAATATAGAAATCATTTTTCAGAATATTTATAGAAAAAAATTCTAGGAGAGTGGAAAAGTTTTGAAAATTTGGTAGTGAAAAAACCCAAGAATAGTTTAGTATTTATAGGCAATAGAAAGTAACGAAAGGATAAAAAAATAATAAATAAACATTCAAACGTACTAACTTCCAACTATAAATAATCATTGAAATTGAAAGAGTAAATATAAAAAGGAAAAAATGTATTCTTTAATATTTCTAGATCGACGATAGAAATTTGAAGGGTGGATTAACCTTTGAAGGTTCTACTGGAGCTCTTAAAACATGATAGAACCTTCAAATCTCTTAGTTTTTAACATTTGGTACCTCTGCTAGAGATGCTCTTACAAATTTAGGAGATGCAAAATTTAGATTGTGTTATATATGTTTACCCGATACCATAGTTACCTTTTGAATTATGAATGGGCATTTTCCAGGATTCAGAGGAGCCAGAGAATCTAGGTTCTGGAAGGAGTGTAGATTATGTCTGGGATGACTTTACTCTTCCACGAAGGCTAGTAGTCCAAATTAATGGTAATTACTTCACTTCAAAATGTTTTTGATGATGTTGATGATATTTTGATCTAAATATGTTATGATGCTGTTTGTACTTGACTGTCATCCTGGTCAATTAAACTCAACGGGCACAAAGTTTGAAGCTGTCTACTCTTTCCAACATCTCAACTCTTATCTAAATCTTGTTCGTCTGGTGATTATTTAGACAAGAACACATGCTTTTGAGATCATTTTTTAGATTATCTTTTCGGGGTTAGACTCATGTGGTTAGGCTTATGATATTGCTTGTCACACATGATGCTAGTGAGGAATGAGCGCAATGTTAAGATTAATCACGAGGCTTGGCAACCATGTGAACTCATTAACTATGTTTACCATGACATTAATTAGCTTCCATGCATGGGGAAATTGGGTTCTCATATGCTTCTGTCTTCCAGATGCCATACATTCCTAAGATGGCTATCTCAATCTGCAGAGTGTTATTCTCTTTTATGTGGTGGTAATATCAGGTCCTGGTGGTTTTATGTCACCAAGACTTGATACACACCACTCTTTTGTTTGAGTTGAAGGGTTACCTCTTGGTGTAATGGTGATAGCTCAGTTCTGATTTTTGAAGGCAAGTCAAGCAACTTTGACGGTACCCAAGTTCCATTCGCCAATCCTTATTCCGGATGCCCCTAGTGAGGCAAGGTCATGCGTTTTGCCAACACCCCTTGGTAATGAGTTGGTATGCTGGAGAAGCTGGAGAAGATCAGAAGACACATGGAGTTCTGCAAACTTGTTAAGTAGTGATGCTTGCCCAAACTTTCTCTATCTTGCCATTGGTTGGTTATCCCTTGCTTGGAGACAGTGTTCCTTGGGACATAAAACTTTACCTGAATGTGGAACGAGAATGGGAACATCTTAGACCACATATCTTGTAAAGACACGATAGGGAGGACTTTTGTGGATCACATGATTGGTATGTATTAAGGTACTTTTAAATGTTCCAATATTTGGTAAAAGCTACACAATTGGTGAAATATAAATCTAAACAAATTTGTACTTGGTTTAAAAGCTTCTAAATATCTAAAGCAGAAATCCTATGAGGACCGACCAAAGCCCACCGAAATCATACCGACGGCCACCGCCGGGCCATCTCCGGCCACCGGACGGCCGATCAGAGCCGTCCAAAAATTCTAAAAAAAAAAACCGAGGGGGCCAACGCGGGAATCAACGGCATCCGATGTGTATATGGTGGTTGGATCAAGCACCCAATTTTTCGTGTATATGTGTATATACACGAATGCCTGAAAAATAGGGTGTTTGGTCCAACCACCCTACACATATTGGATGCCGTTGATTCCCGCGTTGGCCCCCTCAGTTTTTTTTTTAAGAATTTTTGGACGGCTCGGATCGGCCGTCCGTTGGCCGGAGACAGCCCAACGGTGGCTGTCGGTATGATTTCGGTGGGCTTTGGTCGGTACGGCTAGCAACACTCTATCTAAAGTACTCATGTTTAAAAATATTTTAAATTTTACTCTTTAAGGTTGTCTTACAGATGGTTTTGTGGTCCCTTATCAACTCTCGTGTTACCTTTACTTCTCCCTTTCTAGACTTTAAACAAATTGTCATCGATATCTATATTCTTATTCAGAAAGTCTAGGCTTACCGCACATGTCTACCGCAGGCATGTGGGGCCCACTCCGGGTTCTACAAAATACATAAAACTACCCATAAATTTTAAAATAATTTTTTATGGAGCCCTGTAAAAAAATAGCTCCAACGGATATCGGTAAGCATTTTTTCTGGATTCGTGGGGTGAAATTGCTCAATTTTGCCAATACGAATCCAGAAAAAACCCTAACCGATATCCATTGGAGCTGATTTTTTATAGGGCCCCAAAAAAAATATTTTAAAATTTATGGGTATTTTCTGTATTTTTATGGGACCCAGAGTGCGCTCCACACGCGTGCGTAGACATGTGCGGTAAAACTTGTGTGGTGACTGTAGCAATGCTGATTCTTATTGGACTAGTTGTAGGCAAATTAACATGGAAACATGTTTGGATGGCTTTGAGGATAGTTGTTAAAGGCACTCCTAGGCGCAAGCTATGTAGCACGGACACGGCAATTCTAAAAAAAATGGGGATACGGACACGACAGGGGACCCGCCGCATGTATGGAATATATATATATATATATATATATATATATGGACCATTGTATATGAAAATTTTCACAAATTGTATATTTTTTTCCAAAGGCATAATTACAATTTAACCCAAACGTTTTGAATAATTTCATATTAACCCCCAAAATTTTTTAAAAATTACATTTTGACCCCTGGCCATGTCCCCAGCCATGTCCCCCGTGTGTCCCCTATCAAAAAATAATAAAAAATATTGTGTGTGTCCAATACATATCCCCACATGTCCAATATGTGGATACGGCATCCTTTTGGAGTGTTTGTGCTTCAGAGGGCGCAAGACGAGCTGAGGTGCACCCCCAGCGCCTTGCTGACCCCAGGCGAAGCGACTTGAAAAAAGCGACAAGGCGCAAAAAAGCACGCTTCTTTCAAATCGATCAAAAAAGTGAGCTTTTTTCAAAAAAACGCACATAACACAATTATTGTCAGAAATAAATATTTTTTCACATAGGTGTGCCTCTCTTCAAAAAGGCGCGCGCCTCGCCTTGTGCCTCTCGCCTCATGCCCAACAGAACTTTGTGCCTTGGTGTGCCTTTCACCCTTGACAACTATGGCTTTGGGTAACTACGTTTATTGTGATGAAACAGGAATGTACACATACATTACTTGTATTGGGGTTCTCAAGTAACTATGCATGAAAATAAGCGGCTTTGTTAAGAAACCAATCCTCCTTTATTGATCTGGCAAGAACATCAGTAGGGGTTCAAACCCAGATGAGGGGAGCCGGATACCAAGGTCTCTACACTGGGCCAAGCCCTTTGCTTTTAGAAACCAGTCCAATAATGAGATAAGTGACTCTTTTGTGAGTCCCTGATTTGATATGCCTATTACTTATTTCCTCCATGACATTCAATTTTTGTGAACTTGTCCCCTAAATAATGGCCAATATGAAAATGCCTTATCAACAATTGCTTTATGAATTCCAGTCACATATTTTGGTTAGTGCCTAGGGCAATGCACGAGTTGTGCGCGTGTGCTGCAACTTTGTTCTTTTGTGTGCATGTTTTTGTTTCATCTAGTCATTGAATCGATTCCTAGTACAACTCATGCTTATTTTGGATCACCTATGGAGGATATAATTCATATGCTTATTTGTAATTGTCCATGTATCTGCTGTGTAATTTGCAGGTTTAAAAATTGTATATCTGAACTACAATACCTCCAATTGTGGTTGATTCGCCATCTTCTGGACTTTCTTTTTTCTCTTTAATGCCGAGAGCATAATGGTTCAGTGAACCTTTTTCTTGGGTAGCTTTACACCATATTCATGACTAAATATGTAGAGTTGTCCTCTTGTAGGTATGAATATTTTGCGTGAAATCAACTTGGATAAAGTGCGAACGTGGAAACCATTTTATAGAGTCAGCCAACGCAGGGGGTTGGGATTTCATTTGCCATTAGATAAAAAGCCAGGAGAGCGGGAAAAAACTAGTTTTGGTGAATCAATGGGCCTTCAGATGGTAAATGTGGGATATGAAGTATATGCAGACGGCCCCACACGAGTGTTGCGGTTCTGTGAGGTTCGTGATAGTCACAATCAAGATGTAGTTTTCCACTCGAATACAAAGATACGATTGAGAATCTCCTCTTTTGCTCTCCACTTAGTTGAACATGCCAATCAGGTTAGTTTCTGTTTATTAATGCTTATGTCACCTTGAACACTTCTTATTAACCATATATTGCTATCTTTTTCTTGTCAATCCAAATTTTAATGATCAATCATCAACTTCGAAATTGCATTTCTAGAATATTTGTTAACATTGGATCATTACGATTTTCTTGATTGGAGCTGGTGCAACAATTTATTTAACATCTTTGCTTTCCCAATGGTTTTCTGCTTCACTAGTTCTAATCCTCTCTTAACTTCCAAAATCTGTGGCTGGTCATGAAAAATGTTTGAGCTTGATGGAAAAGCATGTACCCTTCCCATCTTGTGGCTGGACATTAATAGGTGCAAAGATGAGTATCATTTCTTCCAGTTTACGTCATAGGATTCAACAGTCCTTTTTACTGTAACAAAAAAAAATGGAGCCCAAGGTTGCTAGTAGTCTTGCCTTGTATTGTGAGTTAACTACCGCTAACGATTCGTGTCTTTTGATACTTTAAAAGGAGAGAGATACTGATGCATCAAGTTACGCACCTATCATAGTTCTGAGGCTTGAAAACGTCAATTTGGATTCTATGCTTACTGATAAGCACAAGTACAATGAATTGCGGGTGCAGGTAATCCTTTTTTTGTGTTGGTGCATATTTATGTAGTTCTATCTCTCTTGGATCTGTGCCTTCAATTTGCTTCATTTTGAATAATTTAGAAGTTCTAAAGTTGGAATCCTTCCCCAGGTTTAATTCACTTCTTACGTCCTTGTCCAATGCAGTTACTCAGTATCGATCAAAAATGGGTTGGAGCTCCTTTTGCGGCAATGCTTCGCAGGCACCAATCGGACTACAGTTACATGAACGACGATATTCTGCGCATCGTCATTGTCCTACTTCCGTCCAGTTCTAATGTCAAACAAGTCAAGTACTCGTCAGTGGTTCTGCAGGTAAGAGAAGAAGCAGAATTGTTACTTTTTAGACACATTCTCTTGGGCTATTGTATATATTTTTGTTTGCTTTGCCAAATGTCTTATGAAAACTGATGATACGATATACTGATAGTAATCAACCATACCACAGCCACTTGATTTGAATCTTGATGAGGAGACACTAATGAGACTTGTTCCGTTTTGGAGAACATCCCTCAGCGAATCAACTACTCAAAGTCAACAGTATTACTTCGACCATTTTGAGATCCACCCAATAAAGGTTAATGCCTCAATTGTGTACATGTCTTTAGGATCTTAGTGACTCTCTTCGGTAACTGTGGTGATCTTACGTGTATTGTGTATGTGTTTGAAGATCATAGCAAGCTTTCTTCCAGGGGACTCATACTCCAGTTATAGCTCATCACAGGAGATGTTGAGGTCTTTGCTGCATAGTGTGATAAAGGTCTGGCAAGAAGCACTTCACTTCTTCTTTTTTTTCTTTTTTTTGCCTGTTGTTTTGACTTCTTGGCATTACTAGATTCATTGCTTGCCTATTTGTTTTCTTCTGTTCTCTTGTTTTTCATGAATTTTCAGGCCCCATCTTGCTTTGTTTTCTAGATCCCTGTCATAAAAAGTGCAACAGTAGAGCTCAATGGTGTCTTGGTTACTCATGCTTTGATTACCATAAAGGAATTGTTTATCAAATGTGCGCAGCATTATTCATGGTCAGTCTGTTGCTCAACTACTGTTCTTTGGGTTTATTTTTTGATATTTGCAGCGGTTTGTCCCGCTATAGAAAGTTATGTATTTCCAGGTATGGCATGAGGGCCATCTATATTGCCAAGGGGAGCACGTTGCTTCCACCAGCTTTTGCTTCTATTTTTGATGACTTAGCATCATCCTCTCTTGATGCCTTTTTTGACCCGTCCAGTGGCCAAATCCATCTTCCTGGTTTGACAATAGGTACTCTCTCTCTCTCTCTCTCTCTCTCTCTCTCTCTCTGTACTTTGTTTTTGGATTGAAATGAAAGAAACACATGAGCTCTTCAAACATACCTGCTTCAGTGACGGACTTTTTTAGATCACCTATAGTCCCAGAAGCTTAAGCAGTTAGGACATGGCCCAACAATGTGTTTCAAGCTATCCAACACCAGCACAAGTGCAAACCAGTTTTTCACATCGAGGAGAACCAAAGCTATAGTATCATGTTTCGAACATAGACCATTTGTTGTCTTTAGAGCTGAAGCTGTTAGGGAATGGGCCAAACATATCAAGCTATCCAAATGAGTCGACTTTTGTCAGTCTAATTTTGTTTGTTTGCCTCGATAATGATTGGTGAAATTGATCGGGATTGAGATGGCTTGAGAGGATGCAGGAAAAGGTTATATACTGACCCACAGCCTTGGTGGTGTTCACAAGGATGTTTCATGGACAAGTAAAATGTGAATTTGATGGTAAACAGTTTGGTGCATGCTGCTTGTATAAAGTGGCATTTAGAGGTGCATTAGAAGCAAATGTTTTCTTCTCTAACTTATGTTCTTTTTAATTTGATACTGCGCCGTCATGCATAATATTACATATTCAGATTTTGGAAATGGAGGATCAGAGATTATGAGTTCCTGTCCTAGATGGCTACTGATTCTGTGCCATTCGGCATTGAGATATTGTTTTCTAGTGAAACCCAAATATTTAGTTAACTGTAAAGGATTACGATGATGCAGCTGTTAGTCTTCCTTGCTTTAACTGTGTGTCTCCCGCTATCCATGTCACATTTTAATCCATTGTCAATGGTTGAACTGTCAAGGGCAGGTACATTCAAACTCATCAGCAAATGTATAGATGGTAAAGGATTTTCTGGAACAAAACGCTATCTTGGTGATCTGGGGAAAACCGTAAGTTTTCATGTTCTTTCAATTTCAGATTTGATTCTATAGTTGCCTTCAATTTTGTATCCTGTTGGTTATCCAGATGAAAACAGCTGGGTCAAATGTACTATTTGCTGCAGTAACTGAAATATCTGATTCAGTATTGAAGGGCGCAGAAGCAAGTGGTTTGAAAGGAATGGTAAGTAATCTTTTCCTATTCATACCCCATGTGTTCTAACTATGGTTTCTTTAGGCCACCTACCGTTATATTAATGGATGTACTCTAAACTTTTCAACAATTTAGAAAGTCCTTAGCTGGACAATTTCAAACTTTTGGGTCCATGGTTTTCTTTAGGTTAGTGGTTTCCACCAAGGAATTTTGAAGTTGGCTATAGAACCGTCAGTACTGGGTGCTGCTTTTGTGGAAGGTGGCCCAGATAGAAAAATTGAGCTTGATCGAAGCCCTGGAATTGATGAGGTATTCTACTTTTCTGTGACTGGTTTTGTGCATTAGTTTTGTAGTAGAATTGGTTTGGGATGATTTTGGGTTTATGAGCTGAAATGCTGGTCACATGCACGGCATTAGAGTCCATAGTTTGTTATGCCACTTCCAATGTTACCATGCCAATTCCTTTATAGCTGGTGTTGAATGTGAGACCATAGAGTAATTTGTCTATTTGGGAAAATGCAGTTATATATTGAAGGGTACTTGCAAGCTATGTTGGATACGGTGTACAAACAAGAATATCTGAGAGTCCGAGTTGTTGACAATCAGGTGACTTGGTTTGTTTTCAATATCCTTTTTTTAAATTATGTTCCCATTGTGGCTCTAGAAATTTTTGCCAGGGTGGTCGTTGAGAAACTTGGCTTTACAAGCTCTATTAAGACAAAACGTCCCAGTTAATATGATAGATCTATTTCTAAAAACTAACAAATCAGTGGTGGCTCCAGAAAAAACATCTTGTAAATATCTCAGATCTATTTGAAGTTTAATCTTGAACCAATGCTTTATTTGTCTCTTGAAATTCCAATTAGAACATTTTAAAGCCGATTTTACTTTGTTAATGCCATCATGCATCGTATTGAAACAATATCTCATGTCAAATTTAATGATCCGGGTAATGTCTAATTCTCTTAGGCTCGTTCGAGAAAGCATGTAGTACTCAATGATTTTTCACATGGAGATGGAACGCTAAACAAATAACTTCATGTTTTACAGTTGTGCATTTTCGTCCTTTGGCTTTGGTGTAGAAATTATAGTCCGTCCCAATTGATGTGAGAATCACCAGCAAAATTATCATTTAAGTAGATCATGCCATACTAGATTCACCTACAAATTATTGTTTGTTGTTACGATTTTCTTCCCATTACCATTCTCTACAGGTGTTCCTCAAAAACCTGCCTCCAAACAGTTCCCTTATAGACGAGATCATCGATCGTGTGAAGGGTTTCCTTGTGAGCAAGGCATTGTTAAAAGGAGATTCTTCAATAACTTCACAGCCTTTACGCCACCGACGTGGTGATAGTGTATGTCTGTGCACTATTTAAATTCAATTTCTTTCCTTTCATGTACCTGCTATGCGGTTTTCAGCATACAAGATCTATCACTTATCGATTTTGGTTTCCATGTGTTTGTCTGCATTTGAAAGTTTTTATGCATTTTTATCACTTAGAGTATCTATTGGTGTAGTTAGATCCTCTTCCTTTTTGTTCTTATGCAATCTAATTTGGTGCCAACTTGCTTAATGCTTAATGCTTAAGTCCAACACCATATGTCCAAGGTGCAACAGGAAACTAAAAATTATGTTCAGGGTGGTTTCATAATTTTCCAAACCATGGATTTTTTTTGATCTACTGCAAATAGTTGCACTATCCTACTGCCTTTTTGATGTATGATAGCTTGGGTTTTGCAATGTAAAATAGTATATCTCTTGTTTTAAGGTAAAATAATGTTCATTTCTTTTCCGAAAAAAAATCAGTTGCACTATTTGACCTGTATTGTTGCAGGAGTGGAAAATTGGGCCGACAGTGGTGACTTTGTGCGAACACCTCTTGGTGAGCTTTGTGATTCGTTTACTCAGAAAGCAAGCCGGTAAGCTTATTGCCAGAACGAAGTTGAAGGAAAAATTCGTGGGTGATGATCAGAAAGCCATTATCCCGACATCCGCCAAGCAAGGACAGAAAATGAAGCTTTTCTGGAAGTGGGGAATTGGCAAGTTTGTGGTGTCGGCTATATTTGCTTACATTGACGGACGGTTATGCCGCAGTATTCCTCATCCTGTAGCGAGGAGGATTGTGAGCGGCTTTCTGTTAAGTTTTATTGACAAAAATGAGGATGAATGAATTTACTAGAGGATAATTGTGATCTCTGATTCGGGTATAGGGGTACAAGCTGCGACCCCTTTTGTATGAAGTAGGTGTACATATTTTTTTCCACGGAAATGTGTATATATCAGTGATTTGCAATTCAGTATAGGGACTGGAGCTGTAAAGGCTAAAATGTAATTGTACTGCCAATTTTTGGAGGGTTTATGCTCTCTCTCTCTCTCTCTCTCTCTCTCTCTCTCTCTCTCTCTCTCTCTCTCTCTCTCTCTCTCTCTCTCTCTCTCTCTCTGTGTGTGTGAGGTTTGGAAGACCATATATTTCATGTACATATGTTTCATGTACAGTATCTGCTAATTGTTTTGAAGGTGAGGATGTATCTTTGCTGCTGCTTTTTTTTTTTTTTTCTATACTCAGCCAAGCAATACTTGAACATGACTACCCGTAAGGAGTTTTCAGTTTTGTCAACATGTCTTGCTTGATTATCTAATGTGTGCTTCTTTTGAACTGTAATAAGAACCTCAGCAACCATATCTCAGACTAAATGCAGCCTGACAGCAATATGCATGTTTTTGTGCTTTCATGATACATCTGTTTTTTAGTTAGATGGATGGCACTCTTAATGGACTTTTGCTGCTACCTCAATCTCCAACTATTCCCTCACTTGTGTTTGTCATAGTGTTAATATATCCAGTAAAACATGAAGTGTCGGTAGTATTATTGAAGCTCTTATGCCGTGAGAGTTATATCTTCTTCATAATTCATCAATTCATTCATATAGTGAGTTGGCTTCACAAGAATCATATGAAATTTGATATTCGGTTGCTTGCATTCATAATATTATGCTAACATCTCTCTCAAACTCAAGTATGTCTACCAACTTGAGTTTGAAAAAAGAAATCAGGAGCAGCCAAAAATCAGAAGCCAGGAGAAACCAAAAAGAAAACCAAGAGAAACCAGAAGCGAAGAGTATAAGAAAACTAGGAGAATCCGAAAAAATTTGGAAGAAATCAGGAGCAAGGAGCGGGGACTATAAGAAAAGATCGAGATCGAGACAAAAGGAAAGCAGCTGTGGCGATGCTGCAGTTGTCAAGGCAATACAAAATCATATTAGAAATGTGAGCCCGGCAGACGGCAACGAAGCTTAGGCTGCCTACCAGAGAGCAAGTATCCCACATGGCCTAGATCTTATAAAAAATTGGTCTTAGGTCTATTATGTGAATTTTATAAGTTCACAAATCCACCTATTAGTTTTGTAAGATGTCAAGTCCAATTTTAAAAAGTTTATAGTAAGGTAACCTAAGGTTTAGACACTTTCATAAGGTTTTAGGGCATATTTTTCTATTATAGGGCAGGGTACTTTAGGGTTTAGGCACTTTTATAGAGTTGGTGCACTTTTCTATTATAGGTTTTAGTGATTTAGGCACATTTATCGGGTTTATGATTTTAGGCACTTTCATAAAATACCCGAACATGTGGACTTGTAGGCTTAGAAAACTAATAGGTGGACTTGTGGGCTTAAGAAATCTTTTCGTGGCTCTAATACCAAGTTAAGAAAATTGAAATTTGGATTGACAAGAATCTTGTTTTCATTGATGTTGTACTTATTAAACACAAGTCTAACATACCTTTATACAGGGCTAGGAAACATGCAAAATAAAGAAACTGAGACTAACTATGAAACATGAATAATTATCAAGACTAAATAGGAAGCATAATAAAACTTAAATTACATGATAACATAATATTTTCTAATATTATGCTAACAGTTAGCATCAAACTAGTTTTAAGTATTTGGTGGTGTTTTCATACTAGTGAATTTGTTGTGTCATCAGCTTTTTACCATTCGAAAATTTTCCCTATATATTGGTGGCCTATACAATTGCTTCTCTTAATTATCCTTCATTAATTTTTACCCACCACTCTTGCGTAATTAATCAAGTTAATTAATTAAAGTTTAAAAAAAAAAAAGGCTAGTCGTTTTTGCACTTTTTTTTACTAATAGATTAATTAACTCAAGTTTTCTAGACCTTTATCTTGCCTTTAAAAAAATTACCTACGTATATATTCTCTACATCCATGTTCTTAAAATGCACTGGAAATCAAATAAAGGCATCTGATGAATTGTTTTTTTTTTGCTTTTACTTTGTACGGAGACCTTCATTTCTCCTTAAATAGTTAATTTGTTCTGTTTTCTGATAACAATGTGAATTGTTCCTTTTCTTCCGGTGAAAAACTTGTTTTCGTCTAAAATTCACTTTGTATATTTCTATGGCGTTGGAGGTGGAGTAGATATCCAGAGTACAAAAATAGGACGCCACCTGTTTAACCCAAAACCAAGGGAAGTTGCCCATAGTCTTGTCACTGAATAATTATTCAGTGGTGTCAGGGCACCGTCACATAATGTCTCAACACCCTTTTTCAGTTCTCTTCTACACATTCTTATGGAGTCCATATATTTAGTACTGAGTCCCACGAGAATGTCTAGTGAAAAAAAAAAGTGTTGTGGCAGTGCCCCAAGACTATTGAATAATTTTTCCTTTTTCACTCGGTAAATCTGTTCATCTATTTGGCTTTCAAAATTCAGAACAATGTATGCTCGCTCTCTCTCTTTTTCTTTCTTTTTTTGTTAATGCAGGGTGTTCCGGCCTGGCAAGCTTACGCACACCACGGACTAATCCCTACAGCCGTTTCATATGCTTACACATGTGGATGAAGTGGACTTAAGAATTGCTTGTAAAGATAATCAAACCTGAGATTTTACAAGGAAGCAAACCCGTAAGTCTCGAGTCAAGACCACTCGGTCAACCCCTGACCTTATGGTTAACAATGTCTGCCTTCCCTTCAACATACCTTGTAAGAGTCTTGAACTTTTTTTTTCCAACTCTTTAGCAAAGATAACGGGAATTTATGCATTAGTTTTTCTTATCATTTATCAAACAGAATAATGCATTAGTTTGTTAGTTGGGGATAAGGGGTGGAGGCTACATGGATCCCACATTAATTGTCAGACTTCAAAATGAAACAGGCGGCTGCAATAAAAATCTGAGCCACATTCGGATCCAACCCACCAGATTTCAATAATACCACTCGTCAGAGGAAGTGCTAAAATGCTACACATCCACCTTCAATACAAAAACCGGAAGCCGGGCTGCTGTAGAGCGCTACCTGTAGCACACCATGTAGCGCACATTTGGATTATCTGTTTTTTTAATCGATGTTTCAGGTTCACTGAAGCATTTTTAGTGGGCAAAATTAACTCTTACCGGTAAGAATTAAAAACCATATATGAACCATCAATTGCGGAAATGGTTCAAATTTGTTGAAGCACCTTTAGAGGGCAAAGTTTACTCTTATCGATAGCTAGTATGATTAGGTTGTGAGTACTGTTGGAGTAATAATGCTAGTACGATTAGGTTTGCTAAAAGTCTAAAGTGTAATAGTATTGTCTGTCATTATGTCTGATTTCCTGATGTCATGGATGATGCATATGGTTGTACTGTTGTTGCCTCCTTACGCCCATAAAAGGAGAGCATCCCCTCTGTAAATTACAAGTTAGAAAAACCAGTCAGTGTTTGCAATAATATTCCAGTCTCTTGTGTTCTTATAATTTCTAGGAATTAACAACCAGAGACGGAACTATCTTAGGTCATATGGGGCCGTTTGGGTTTTATTTTTTCAAATTTCAATATTAATGTTAGTTTTTTTTTTTTTTTATTAAGAGCACCTAGATATTGTGTTTTGTATTGGTGTTATTTAGACATTTAAATGATTTAAAAATGTGTTCATTTTGGTCTCAAAATCCAACCAATCTCTCTGAGCACGGTTTCTCAAAAGTTTTCCTTTCAACTATTAATTTCATTTCTTTTTTTCTCTCTCTCTCTCTTCACTCATTATGCAAAAAAATCTCTCTCAAAACCCAAACCAAACAAACTATAAAGATTCCGGAACCTTGAAATTTCAAAATGTTGATCATAGTTCGGCCCTCGCGTTTACAAAATCATGGTTTCATTCATGTTAACAACCATATATGAACCATCAATTATTAACAAATTTATGAACAAAAACCATGCCATGTCGGACCCGCTCCTTTCATTTGACGTTTATGAACAAATTTATGCAGTTGGTATGTGCATGGGGACGAAGTTAGAAGGGGTAAGGACGCCTAGGAGGGTCATCGCCTACCTTAATTTTTCTGTAATTAGACGAGTTCCCCTCTAATTATAGAGAGATTTTTAAATTTATATAAAATGACCCTCTCAATGTTACTGGTAAATTATATTTTCTCGAGTATTCTAAAAGAATAATGCGACACCAACTAGTTTTCCCTGTATTTCTGGTAGCATCATTCTAGTTAGTTAATACGCACTTATCATAAGTGACACAATTCCGCACGAATGCGTGAGTAAGAGTGCGAGCATGACGTGAAAACGTTTTCGAAACACATTCCAAACCTTGAAAATCTGCGAGAGCAAGATTGAGAGTGTGATCGTAATACGATGATTGAGAGTGAGACCGCAATGTATTTTGAAAAATTATGTGATTAAGCCACAAGTCTTTTCTTGTTCTTCTACTATAAAAACATCATTTCCTATGGATTATTTTCTATTCACGTAAATTGTCTGGAAAATGATACACACGCACCCAATGGGTAGAGGTTAATTACTGAAAATCCATGGGAAGGAACATACAAAACCAGTGGGCAACCAACCCACAGGAAACTCAACTTTTGTGCCTTAACCATACGTGTATATATAGAAAGCTCAAAAGACTTCCAATCTCCCCATTTTTAGACATATTGCTTCCACATCAGAGCAAAAAAATGGCTTCCATGGCATCCAAGAGCCACCCAATATCACAGGCAGAGGAAGTGAGCATCTCAGATGGTAGCGGAGCCAAGAGCACCACTGAAGCAGTCACAAGCTGCATCCACCTGAAATCATCATCAGGCCAAATCTCTCAGCCTCTGGACAAAGAGGTCGTGCTCCGGCGGATTCGACATCACAAGTGCTTAAACAAGATCCGAAACACTTTCCAAGCTCTCCTCGCCACCCCTCCCTCCTCAGAACACCGGTGGCTGGAACCGGACGACGCTTTCTCTGCTCCTTGAAACTGCTCTAGCTAGTACTTGCAGCAGTGTCTAATGCCCACTTCTATATGTACTAATAATGTCTGCTATTCGGCTAGTTTCTTGTAGAAAATTTTCCTAATGGCTGAAATCCTGTCACGTTTGCATTATATCGCTTGAACCACTTGAACCAGAGGGTTTTTCTTTCATGGCAGACCAAAGCCAGCAAAAACATAGCTCATTCGACGTGTTCCTAATGGCGGGTTTCGTTGCTACTACTGCTTATCGTTCCGTTTTCTCGAGGTTTTTCTTAAAAATTTTAAGGATTTAGTTAACTCCAATGGAAAGTGGAATAGTAGCATACATGATGTGTTAAATGGGAATACCCACCCATGACACTTCTTAAGGTCTTTCTGAGTCCTTGATACGGATTTTCTCCCTCTTATTGGGAAGTAACTGATTGATGAGGGGGAGATATCAGCACACAATTAACTAAACAAATCAGCGAAAGGTTACAAGGCATGTTCCAACTACAGTAATTAGGAATTATCACAAAAAACAAATATTCATGGTAATTAGGAATGTTTGATGTGAATAAGACCAGAATAGTACTAAGCTGCACAAGTGCAATATGCAGGGAAGGATAAGAATCTGATTTTAGAGTAGTGTGACATCTATTGCGGATTCATCCAAATTTCTTTACTCACAAACAATCAAGAAAACCAGATTTTGTTTTTTTATCATGGCAAGAAAGCTAGATTTGATCAACCTATAGCCTAAAGAAATTAAAAACACCAGGCAATTATGGTAAGAACCCGGAAAGGCCATTCAGTGATTGTATTGACCGTGGATAGGACACAATCACATATTAAAGCTTCCCTACGGAGCAGGGCAAAAGAATCTCAAACGTCAGAATAAAAACAATCTGCAGAAAAGGTAGAAATGGAAGGATTGACATATGCAATTGATTTAACAAACAACAATACCACCTCGTAGTTTTTTGAACCGTAACAAAAATGCACTGACCACAGTTCCAGAATTGAGTCTAAACATTTAAGTTCATCACTTTATCTCTTATCATAGAAACTATTTCATACTTAACAAGCCAGATTTAGAAAGCAGGCGTAGTGCTTGATTGGAGTTGTTCAAAACAGAGGAAGATCTTGCAACCTGCATTTTCCTTTTCTTCAAAAACTCCAAGGAATTCTGCAAGCATTGAGGAGGTGGTAGGTCCTTCAAAATAATGGGTTCAAGCCTGTGAAGGAATATCATTGAGAGAAAGTAAATTCCACCGATAAGCTATCTACCTGAAGTATTTTATATACCGTACATACCATAGGGAATTAGTCCTTACCCAGAGCTTTTGGACCTTTTCTTCTTGGAGCTTCTCTTTTTATTGGTTGTCTCTTCCTTCTCCCCTTCTGAGTCTGATTCGAAAACTTTCCTGCAGATGCAATGTCGCATTGAAGTTACATATACAGGGAGGAGAGAGGGAGAGAGAGAGAGAGAGAGAGAGAGAGAGAGAGAGAGAGAGAGCATACTTTTCACGAGCTGCAAGCAGTTTGACAATGTCATTTGGTAGCATTCCGGCATTATCCGGGGACTCCTTGGTTGATTCAGGTTCTATTACATCTCGGATGTTTTTAGCCCTAGGAGGTTTTCTTGGTGTTTTCTTCTGAGCCCATTGCCTGCGACGGTCTTTTCCTTCACGAGCAATCCTACAAAGAGGACCATTGCTGGTGTTATCCGCATATGGAATTATCTACCAAGAATAGCATAGTAACACAAATTAAGGTAACCGAACTTATTAGTTGACCCTGATCACAAACTCTTTCTACTAAGACCATTATGTTTCATGCACATTATCTGCCAAAGATTTGCATTCGACTACACTTACCGAGGAGGTTAGCTTCAGGACATAGAAAACAGTAAACAGCTAGGCCAAAAAGAAGAAAGTCAGGCCGTTAACATTATAAATGTTACAGCAAGGAGTTGGTTCCTGTCTAATCTAGTAACATGCAATGCATTAAGGTGAATGCTGCTAATTGAAAGGTAAAGGTATTCAAGATATGCAAGTGTTTCAGCAATTGAATTGCAAAGGAAACCTATTAGAGAAGACTTCCATACATCATTATATGACCATGTACACATGTCAGGTGTCTTTGTAGAGTATGTTTTGATGAAGAAGCAATGGCAGACCACAACCGTTATAACTCTTTTCTGTGTTCAGCAGGAGAAAGCATAGCCTGTTTTGGCAAAATAAGCCAAAGTGTGTCTTTAGGTGTGTCTAACAAGTGTCCGTAGTTAGTCATATCCTATTAGAAATAAGAGGCTCCCGCTCTCAATCCTTGCTCTACGCTCTTGCTCTCAATTCTCGCTCTCGATAATTTCAGTACTTTGGAATGTTTTCAGAGAAGCTTTCACGCTCGCACATTATGTGACTCAGGGTCAGACGGCAAGTCTTTGCTTCTTAGATTCTTGCCATTAGAGGCTAAGAAGCACGGATACGGATACATGGATAAGTGGTTTTTAAAAAAAGTAGGATACGATACGTTGGGGGATACGTTGAATATAAAATTAAATAAAAAAATATTTTATATATATATACACACACAAATTTTCATTCCTAAAATTCCATTAATGAATAAAGTATTCCATTCCTAAAAAAAACAGACATAATAAGGGTTTCAGTTGATAAGGGTTACAGTCTATTGTTTAAAAAAAAAAAGTGAGAGAAAGAGATGAGAGAGATATATATACTGCATATACTCAGTATGTACTCCAATCTATATATACATACATATATATATATATACTGCATATACACAGTAAACAGCCAGAGAGATGAGAGAAGAGAGACGACAGATAGAGAGAGAGGGAGAGATGAGAGAGGAGAGAGAGACAAATAGGTCAGAGAGAGAGATAAGAGACGATCCTCTTCTTTCTTCTGGACTTTTCTTCATTTCTTCGTTTCTGATTGATAAGGGGAGAACAAACACACACACACACACACACACACACACACACACAAATACATATAGCCCTAATTGCAGTTTAACCCATATGTTTTAAGAAATAACATATTTACCCCCACGCGTATCCAAAACGTATCTGAAGCGTATCCGAATACCAAAAAATAAAATAAAACATAGAATACTCTAGAAAACATATCGGATACATATCTGGAGCGTATCCATATCCGATACATGTACGGAACGTGACACGGAGGCCAAAATAGAGTATCCGTACTTCATAGATTAGAGGTGTAGGCACCTTTTCTCCTATACACGGCCCAGACAACCAAAAAGCTCGTTCTAGAAAACATCGGCTAAGTAGGGTGGAACAAATCAATATTCTGTAATCAGGATGCATTTGCCAGCGACGACCAGTTAAGTCCCTCAATCAAGTTTTAATTTCCACCTAATTAGGTCACCTATTTACCTCATTAGTTTCAATTTTCCATCTGAACGTAGCAGACAATTCTCCCAGTGGACAGTGATTAACGTTCAAAAAGTTCCTTGATATTTGTGAAAGGGGTAAAAATATCCGTGAAAGTGCATCAATATTTGTGAAAACTGCATTGAAACTCTAATTTAAACGTTTCTCTTGTACCACTAACACAGATGCACGTGCCTTGTACATTGCAGTTGCTACATAAAGCAATAAGGTAAAAGAAACATATCACGACTCCTCCCAAGCTGAAAACACCATATTTAACCGCACCAGCCAAAGAAAGGAGCAAAGAGAAGCCTGCGTGTAACAAACACAAATCACTTGGCCAAATAACAAGTTGCATCACTCCGTCCCATAAAGTCAGTCCCCTATGACACTACGTGCAATTTTCGAACTTAAAATAATGTACTTAACAAAATGATTTTTTGATTTTTTTGCACTGTTCAAAACAAGATCCATATTGCATAAAAAATTATTTCGGTAAGAATGTTATTTTAAAGTTTGAAAATTAAACGTAGTTTCGTAGGGGACCAACTTATGGGACGGAGGGAGTACAAAATAGTTAAGACTCAACCTCAGAAGTAATGAGTGGCAACTAGTAAGGTGTTTGCAAATTGGAGGTTTTTTACGGTACACAAGGGCAAATTGTCCATGGACATTCCAGTGGTAAGTTACTGATAGGCATAAGTTTTGGAGATGGGAACTTTTTGAATATCCTAAAATGAAGGGGATTTATCGCTATCAAGAAGAAGATATGCTCTTGCATATGAAACCATCAACTACCAGCACAACTGGAAATTGGAGATGTTCTCAAGTGGAAATCGAACTGTCTGCAATGAAACCTTCGATCCACAAAAAAGTTTTTGTGCTTGTGGTTCGCGCATAATGATGTAGGACAGATTTAGAACCCTTAGCGTATCGCTGCCTACAACTAGAATCGTGGTGCTTTGGGTGGGGAAATAAAAATATTGTTTGGATAAGTGCGCAAAGTAGAAGAAATGAGAGAATAGAAGAAGTCGAGAGAGATAGAGAGAGAGATGTGCTTTACCCTCGCAAGGGCTAGGCAGTTTTTGCAAGGAAGGACCGCAGCCCAAACCCCAATTACAAAGGCCTTAACCTTGTAAACTCAATTCATTAATCAACTCTATTCCAAATGAAAGATTACATCTCAATTTATAATCCATGAGAAAGACTCTTCGAATTCCTAGAACTTTAAATGAAATGAACCTAATTAATGAACACATCCAAAAAAGATGTGAGGCTGAACCTAGATATATGCGTACATTGAACCTACTAGCATGTGTTTAATGCATCTAGATGAGTATTAATGCAAACACTAAATACATGATGACCCTTTCAACTATCAATGCAAACACTTAATTCATGATGACCCTTTAACTACCAAACTACCATAGATGACCCTTGAACTACCAACTACCAAGGACACTTATTTTCGGACCAAAAAGCCTTCTTGATGCTAGTGCTATCCTTAGCCTTTGGTGTATGCTTCCAAAGCCTATGAAACTTGTCTAACCACTCCATGGCTATGTCATCACATAACCAAACGAGTTTATTTGGGGTCGATTCTTGATAATCCTTATTCCTTCACAAATGGATTGATGAAACATCCGCAACTTCAGTAAAATTTTAACAATGTCATAAGTCGGTCAACACTGAGTGCACATCACCAGATGAAGAGTCTAAACCTTAATGAGGCGTATATATCTGTCAAGCACCACTGACAAGTGACTGCTGGAGCCCACCGAAGATTTTGGTTCAAGTTCAACCACACTGAAACCAAGCTTACTTGTGCAAGCCCATGTCCCAACACCTAAATGCTCTAACAGAACTGAGTATCAAGATTAGCCTCCCTACAACAATAGGCGACACATCCTTAATACTCAACAGTTTTCCACGATGTTCTAGCGTTCAGGTTTAGCCTGAAGGTCCCAGCAGGGGAAGTGTGTATGTTGTTTTTAGTCCCTGATGGAAAAACTCAAACTCATAGAATGAAGCATGACAATGAAAATCTCTAGCAATATTCTCTTCTTTGCATTGCATATTTTGGACTAGAAAATTCACAATGGTAAAAGATTAGACAAGGTTTACTACACGGTTGCAGCGGTAAAAACATGAACTGCATCCAATTCAAAATCAGGACCCATCATGTCAATCCCTCTAACAACATCAATTTTATAGACCTCTACCGTTCCATATGAACTTCTTCTGTGAATTTACCTTTCCCCTCTTTTTGCCCCTTTTAATGAGATAGATAACACTTTGCAACATGCAAGAACACTAAAGGACGATATGGCAAGCAAATAGCACAGCAATGGAATGGTATTTGAGGTGATTTCTTTTTCAAATTCTATTTGAAATCAAACCAACCGTCTATACGTATATAGGCAGCTGGAAAATGTATAGAATCAAAGAGAGCAAGGGATGTGGAACATACCTGGCCTTATTTTCTTCTTGAACTTTTCTTAGCTCTTCGTCATTTTGTAGTCCCTGCAACGCAAAAAGAAATATCGAATCAAGTAAATTTTACGGAAATACGCTTCACAATGACCTTTATTGAGTGACTGAATCAATAAGCATAGATAAACCTACGAACGGAAAATTTTAGGCAGAAGAGAATAAAAGAAAACCTGTTCGGAAGTGAATTCCTCGGGAGCGTCCGAGTCGATATCTTCTTCTCTTTCAGACATCTCGGCTTCAATCTCCGTTTCAGACCTTAGGATTTTAGGGTTAGGGTTTTGCAGTCTTTGCTAACACAGGGTATCGGAAGTGGGGTCGTATCCCAACCAGTTTGGGTTGGGACCAGTTTGGTCCAGTTAAGACGGATTGTGGGCCCTTTATAAGCTTAATAATAATAATCGGAACCGTTCATTTTTTAAAGCTTATTGAGAAAATTGACCACACCAAAAATTAGGTTGATCGGATATGATTTGACATGTTTTTGAAATACATTAATCTTCAAATAGGTTGCAATCCAGTGTTGCACATTTTTATTCTTACAAACTTAATATATTTCGAAATCATGTCAAATTATATTCAATCAACTTGATTGTTAGCATGATTAATTTTCTTGACATGATCTTAAAAATAAACGGTTCCGGTTATTCTTTTGGGTCCGGAAAAGGCCCACAATCAGGCTTTAACTGGACCAAACAGGTCCCAACCAAACTGGTTGGGATACGCCCCCATTGGAAGTACACAGAAGCAAAGCTGGGAATTCGTGTGAACTCGGCAGATTCTGCCACGTGCATTTCCTAAAATATGGATTTTACCCCTTATATTACTTGAAATATCACCTAGGGCATCCCCGAAATTGAGAATTACTATATATGTGTTGAACTTGACCACACCTAAACCGCAAAACTAGTCCGTTTTGGTTCAATTATGGTTCTACCTAATTAGCATTCGAACACTTTTTCACAACACATGAACTCGTGAAATTTGAGAATTGGGGAAGTACTGGAGTAGGAAAAGAATGAAATTGGGTACCGGGTGTTGAATACTAAATACTCTATAGAAGGTTCTCATAACTACAATAATATATTGCAAACTTTCCTAACAAATGATATTTCTAGAGCTATGTTAATATTTCTAATAGATTAACAGAGCTCTCCCTTATCTCTTCTTTCTCTTTTTACATTTCCTGACCATAGCGGTACCTTTCTAGGGTTTTGCCTGAGGACGTCGCCCTTCCTCCTCCCCCCGAGCGCTCTTCCCTTTTTTGTGCTCCTTCTCTCTATCCATCGCCCTTTTTCTTTTTTCTTCCCCTACCCTTGCTATGCACATTATCTCCATCTACATCATTTTTCCGTTTCGCTCTCCTCTTTGCTTTTTGTCTCCACAATTGCCGTCTCACCTGCCGGCTGCTTCTGATTGTCCTAACGGCTAGCTAGGGCGGCGGCTATTAGTGAAGGAATGACTACTTGTCTCTTTTGTCATTCAAGGCTCTTGGACTTGTTTCGATTGATCCTAATGAAAGTAGGATCGCTTTTTCTGGGCATCTTCATTTATATGGTACGGCGGTTGGTGATGACGCATGAATGGGTTGCTCGGGTGGGTTGGATGGTGGGTGGTGGTGGTTTGCAGTGGTGTATGGAAGCTCAGGAGTCGGAGCTTAGCTGTTTGTGAGGATTGAACCGATAGTTTCTCGGCGAGTTCTAGTGGGGTTCGGCTTCTCGCGGGATTCGCGTCGGTGCGAACTGCCTTTGGGTTGGTTTGTGGTGGATCATTGCGTTCTCGATGGTCCTTGGGGTGGTGCCGTTTTGGCTGCCTTTGAGGTGGTGATGACGGTTGCTTTTTTAGGAGATGATAGTGGTAGCTGGTGAATAGTTTTAGGTTCTGGGATGGGATAGGCTTGGTCCTTTTGGGCTTTATTCCTTTGGGTGTTTTTGGGCTTTTGTCCTTTTAGGTGTTATGGGCTTGCCCCTTCGTCGGATGTTTTTATCAATCCAACCTCCCCTCTCCCAACTTGATAAACCTTGATCAAGTTTTCTTAATAAAACTTTTATTGTCTATAAAAAAAAATAGGTTAACATCTTAAGAATACAAATTAACTTATCAAACCAAAATACTATATATATACAGACTAACCACAGTTTTGCTGCTTTTATGGTTGAGATGAATTCTCAGTAGTTGGAAGGTTTCCTCCTATCTACTCGATCAAGCGTCCCACAGAAGCAATACTATAATTGATGAATCTGCCATACTAACTTGTATTTGTAGTTTCTCAAATGCAGTGGCTCTGACTTAATGAAAGTATTAGAAAATCAACACCCTCAAAATAGTCACCAGGGAAGGGCCACCTATATTCATGAAAAATGTGTCCGTCCATGACGAACAAATGTCACTTTAAAAGCCACGACTCCTAATCAAGTCAATTTCCATTCAAAATATTATATTCTAATATATTTTTGGACACACTTCTAAAAGTGACTGATAGATGGAGGGAAAAAAGAAAGATTTTTTGGTTATTTGAGTCTGATTAAAAAAGATTATAGCATTAACAAAAGCCCTAAAAGACTAGATTGTGACACTCTTAAGTCCAGAGCCGGCTTAGAGGGAAAGTCGAGTAAGCCGTCGCTTTCATACTCCAATCTTTTGTCCCAAAGAGGGCCCCAAAAATACCATTTATAGTTTTCAATAATAAGAAGTTTTAATAGCCTTTGAGTAACATCTTCTTGGTTGTGTGGCAGCTTAGGTTATTTGAATGCTTTAAGTGTTGGTTTCGAATCTCCACCCCTTAAGTTTTCCTCAACATTTTGCAAAATTTAGTTCAAAGATGCAAAGATAGATGACCTCCCTATTAGAACTTTCGCTTCGAGCCCCAAATATCTTTGAGCCGGCACTGCTTAAATCTTATGTACCTAGTTATAGGCAACACCGTTTCCCATATTTATAACAACAAAAAGGTATTAGTATAAAGAAGTCATCCCAGAAGCGAATATAAAAAAATAAAAAAAGCAAAAATAGGTAAAAGTTTTAAGCTTATTTTTTGGGTAATTAATTTTATCACTCCCTTTTTTTATAATCGCAACTCATTTTTTGTACTCTTGTGATATGAATTTACAAAATTAACCTATCATTAGTTTGTTTTTTCAGTGAAAGAACAACATTGTAAATTCAAGTCACAAGACGAAAAAGAGACTGCGATTATAAAAGGTGGAGTGTGAAATCACTTCCTTTTTTTTCTCGATTTTGTTGAACTTCGGTTCATAAAATTTTACTGTTCTGATTTTGTTCAACTTTGGTTCATAAATTTTACTGTTCATAAAGTCAATTGTTTTGACGAAAAATTCAAAAAAAAAAAAAAACTCTAATGACGAAAATAAGTCGCCTGTAAAAATATGCTCAAATATTTAATGCTTAATTGATTATTGAATTAGCTCAAGTAGTTCAAAATTATAAATGGATTATGTTCAACCCCTATGTTTGGTTGGCGGAAAAAGAGGAAGGAAATGGGGGGAGACAACATGGGTGGAAGACTGGAAGGCTTTAATCAACATCTTATGCCGCGTTAACAACAGAAAGTCAAAACATGGCAAAGAAGGAACTGTTATGGATATTTTATTAGTAGGAAAAATCACGTTATTTTGGAGAAATTTCCACTCATGTTATAAAAAAGAGCAAATTACCCAAATCACCCCAAGGTTTCTGCAAATTATAGATTGCTCTCTCATGTTTGGAAATTACAAAATATCCCTTGTCTCATAGAGTCATAATAAATTACTCCATTGGCGTGATGTAGCCCCTAGGAAACTCAACGAAATCTATCTAACATGATCAAATCCTAATTACAATCGATTATACTATTTTTTTATAGCTTTTGAAAGACTGTAGGAGGTGCGAAAACAGCCTCACATGCTAAAAAAAAAAAAGTTGATCCATTGCAATTAGGATTTGATAATATCAGACAAATTCCATCAAATTTCTTAGTGGTTGCATCACAATAAGGGAGTAATTTGTTATGAGACAGGGAGTCTTTTATAATGTCCCAAATATAAGGGGCAATTTGTAATTTACAACCTATCAGCGGGTCAATACTCCAAGGACAGGACAACATTGCCCTTACAAAATCAAAAGTTTAACTTGAAGTGAATTGATTCTATACAAGATTAATTAGTTCATAAACTACATCAACCCCAAAACAGTCACTGGATCGAACCTTGTTCATCTTCCCCAATGAAATGTTTGAAATAAAAAACATCATGGTGGATACTATTGTTGAATCCCTTGCTGTATTAAGTTTGGAGTTAAATATCATACTTGTATTGTGGTTGTTTGTGAAGGTGCGAATACACTCTTTTTTCATACTTGTATCTATATATGTCATCAAGGACTCTTTTTCTTAGCCCCACTTCACGCCCACAACATCTTGGAAAAGATAAGCTTAATTGAATATCGACAGCTATAGTTCCTATGAAATAGAAAATTTTAGTTCAAATTATACTTTGTGGGTGTTTGGTGTTGATTTTTTGCCCGATTCTAGATTCTAGCTTTTAATTCTGCATTTTTGAGCGTTTGGTGCAGATTTTGAGATAGATTCTGCCATAATCACTTATCGAAACAGACACAATGAGGCACAATCCCAAAAGTAGCTCTAGATCTATTTTTGACTTATGATTCTAGATTGTGAACTATGAAGACCATTTTTATCCTTCACCTTTTCCACTATTTCCAACCCTACCCTTCATTCACTTATTTTTTGATATGTGCAATGAAAGGTTGGCGATGGGAAATGTTTTTTTTTTTGGATGGTGTATTTTATATGTCATGAACTTGAAATGACTTTGTTTTTCCGTATACTTTGATGATCAGATAAATGATAGGTAAAAGACATGAAAATATTCATTATGGAATCTCATTATTGACTAGCATTAAACTTATTTGTATAATTATACACCTGAATGATTTGTTTCAATAGAACGAATATTAATATTGTATATTGCGTAAATTCTTATTATTTGCATTATGGTATAATTTTTGTATAATTATACACCTGAATATTTTTATTTTAATGGAACATATATTAATATTGTATATTACGTAGATACTTTTTACATATCTATGAAGAAAATAAAAGGCCATGTATATGGATAATAAATAAACAATAGCAATGGCATCATGGCCAAATGCACACTTACAATCCAATAATCTGATTATACTATCAAACACTTTTAAGATGCATAATCTATTTTTCATACGTTTACCAAACTCTTTCACAGATTCTGATTATGTATTTTCCATCTAGAATCACAATCTAGAATTCACCAAAATAATCAATCCTAAACACCCCTCTTTTATGTTAGTTTTATAAAACAACCTACAACCTGTTCACGCAATTATCTATATTATAAAATAGAGCGGGTTTTCATCAAAATGTCTATACATACAAACATAGCAGCCTCTACAACCGTTTGATTATTCTTCCTATTAACTTTGTAGTCGTCAAATTGAGTGAATATTTCCTAATGTATAAACCTACAATAATGTAAAAATTTTGCTAACATTAAGGAGGATTTCCTTTTAAGATTTACACGTTTTCTAAACATACTTCTTCCTTTTCTAATTGATTTTGATTGATTTAATTTTGTTCCCCTTTTCGAAACCTGATTCAGTATTAATTTTATATCCTATATATTTGACTTCCTAAATAAGTTTAAGGTCAAATTTTATTGGCCAAAGAAATTCCATAATTGATTCCATGACCTAAATAAGTTTAAGGTCAAATTTTATTGGCCAAAGAAATTCCATAATTGATTCCATGATTTGGGCATCTATATTATAAAATACGTAATAATTGAATCCAAATTGACCAAAATATTTACAAAGGTCAAATTTTATTGGCCAAAGAAATTCCATAATTGATTCCATGATTTGGACATTTATATTATAAAATACGTAATAATTGAATCCAAATTGACCAAAATATTTACAAAGAGCATTCCTCTCTCAATTTTTTTTTGATCGGCAAAAGGAAGATATATACCCGTTCATATTTACCAATGTTGGCTATTCTATACCGGAGCCGCAAATCACCACTCTGAATGAACAGTAAATACCGTGGTATCTATCACATATTCGACTTATTCGATGAATATCATGCTCTCTCTATTTATCTCACTAGCTATTTGGAAAGGTTACAGTCAATAGAGCGAGAATTCTTGGCTATGTAAGTTTAAGGAAACTCTTATGTTTATAACAAGAATTCTTGGTTTATGTTAGCTTACGAAAACTATTATGTTAGGCGCTGTATTGCTAAGATTCTTATTTTTTTATACCTGAATGCAACTAATGGAATTACACTGATTTGATAACACATGTTGTGTTAGACTATTCTAAGAATTTGAAATTTCGACAAGTAGATTTTGTTGAGAGGAGGGAAAATTTTTCACTTAACTGTTATTTGTAACCGTCTCTCATATGAAGTGGGATATACATGCATATACATGGAACTCAGTCCATGTGAGATAGAGTTAAAAATAACCGTTATATCCAAAAAAAAATCATAAAAGTACAATTTAATATTTCATTTAGACTGTATTTAGAATACGTCGCCGCTGTGCCTTCAGGCACGGGCATCCACTAGTTGATAATATGATCAAGCTGATTTTTGTGCATAGATCTTGTTCTTTTTTGCAGTATCTACGAGATAAACGGTTTGAATTATTGTTGTGGGATTGAAGTGAGGCAAAAGAAAAATAAAGGAGTCAAATGGAGGTATAAAGAGGAGCGAAGATAGTAATAATATGTTTGTAGCTTTTAGTTTCACCTTCAATTTTGTTGGAACTGATAATTTCTCATTATCCAAACGAACAAAAACCGCAAATTCTCAAAAGTTTTACAATAATATCCCAAACCATAGGAATTATTTTACCCAATTTTGGTGGAAAAGATAAATTATCGATGAGAACAGAGAATTTTCCACTCTACGGAGATGAGAATCTCATTATGGTTTAATGTGAAATCTCTCCAATTTTGATCAACAGTTGATGGGTGAGATTAGGAACTAAGTAACAAGGGACTCGCGAAGCTACAACCGAAAACTTGCTACTTCTCCAATATTTATGGTTGAAGATATATTACACCTATTAGAAATACGTTTTTAATCATACTCGGGTATTTTAGAAATCCTAACATTTCTCTAATTCGAAGCTTGGGTGAATTACTCTCAAAAAATTTCACCCGCTAATAAAGGCATAAACAAATCCTACAAAGTAGTTAACTATCCTTCTATAATAATCCCCCATTCTACCACCACCACTACTCCATTGCAGCCATATCTCCTTCACTTCCAACTGTCCGTCATCACAACTCTCACTCTCTATCACCTTTTGCCACGGTAAAACTCACCACAGTAACTGACATCACTCTCACTTTCATCATCTCTACACCATAGCTCTTACATCGTTGTCGTACCACTGCCACCACAAACACTTGATTACGATTAGTAATATCAAAAGAGAACGATGAAATTAATTTATCTTTCCATCAAACCATACATTGTAATTCAACTTCTAAATTTTAATTAAATAATTAATTTTACCTTAGAAACCTTCAAATCAAATTTAAAATTTCAATAACTTCCAATTTTCAATTTTACACAATCAAACATAGTACAGTAGTAACAATCACTTAAGTGGGCCAATCCTGCCGCTAAAAAAAAAAGGGGTGGGCCAAGCCTTCCCATATTCACGACGATGGCCGTAATGATTTAACGCGTAAAGTTTATGCCTGGTCAAACGATTCTTCATTTGCCTTTTATTCTCTGTCTTTTCCCACTTTTTCTAGTTGAAAATCGTTACTACTATTGAAAAGGGCCGGCTTGGCAAATAAGCCATGACTTATTTTTTCGTCTTTTTTTCCTACTTTTTTTTTTTTTTTGTAGGTTTCTAGTCTAATTTTTGTGAATATTAGTTTGCTTTGATGAGAGCAATCAAAGAAGAAAAAATTTCTAATCGAAACTAAAATTTTTTAATAAAACCAAAAAAATATATTTTTTGACTTATTTTTGTCTTATTCAAAATATTTTGAATCTCAATTATAATTGTTTACTTTTGCCGATTCCTAACGAAACAATAATTCACATAAATTTAAAAATTTATCATAACACTAAACAAACACAAAACAAATTATCCTAGAGACAAAAAAAAAAAAAACTATATTTGTCTTATTTACCAAATTAGCCCAAACTCCTCAGGGCAGAAAGGTCGTTCAACTAAAGGAACACTCCAAGTAATACTGTACTAACATTTGACAGTTTGACTTCTCTCTTTCGGCGTTTCCGAGCCGCGAAGTTGCGTGACAAAGGCCAAGCTTTCCGTGTTCTCTCTCTCTCTCTCTCTCTCTCTCTCTCCGCATAATCGTGTTCTATAGTTCAGAAAATGCCCCAACATTTCCAGTCCCTCCAGAGACCTTGACGAAGACCTCCGGGTTTGGTTTCAATCAGACAATCACCCATCCAACTTCGGAAATTGAATTCACAGAGCAATTGCAGAAATCGTTGCAGGGAGTACGCATCACCCCGCATTAAAATTCTTCACCAGACCATTTACGTATCTATGTATGGTCCTCTCCTCTCTCTCCCCATTTAATGACAATCACGACCCCCCATCCTCAACCACATCAACCACACGCCTTTAATACCGCAGTAAATGTTCAGCAGACTTCCCCCCGTCGACAGCCTTGAAGGAAATTTTCACCTCTTCTCTCAAAATTCACATCCATCATTCATCGGACACAGCTCTCGATCACAAACTGCGTCTGGAGCGCTCTCGATCACAACTGCCTCTGGAGCTGTTTGATGCATGTGAACCCGTTCAGCTCAATCCGCGATGAATCTGCTTTGCCCACAAACGCTCGTCGCTCTTACCGTGTTAGTAATAATTTCCATTTCCGGTTCAGTCAAGCCCGTTAAATCAGCTGAATGCAACCAGACATGCGGAACCACGGCAAGGGGGAATCCGAACCGGGTTCCGTACCCGTTCGGATTCTCCCGGGGCTGCGGAATCCTCCTCAACTGCACCGGAACCGGCCAAATCAGTATCGGCACGTTCCAAGTCCAGAACATCACCTCCAACAGCATACTGATCGACCTCCCGGCCAAGTGCGGCCGCACGGTTCCTCAGACCAAACAGCTCTTCGGCCCGAACTACGCGCTCAAGTGGCAAAACGGACTCCTGTTGAAAAACTGCACGTCACAGCTGAACGGTTGCATAATTCCGACGGCCATGGTGAAGGCCCGGCTCGGGTCGACGAATTGCGGGTTCGAATCGGATAATGTCAGCTGTTACTCCGGGACGGTTGACGGGTCGGGGTTCATCAGTTACCGCAACTTGACACGGAGTGGTTGTGGGGAGGTGTATAGCTCGATCGCGGAGGTGGACGTGGGGGGCGATGATGATGATGCGGGGAGGAATTCGACGGTTTCGCTGCTGTTTCAGGCGGCGGAGTTGGGGTGGTGGTTGGACGGCAGGTGCGATTGTTCGGAGGAGGCGGAGTGTACGAACGTGACGGTGCCAGGTGGTGATTCGGGGTACCGGTGCCACTGTAGGGAAGGATTCGTGGGAGATGGGTTCGCCGGCGGCGGTGGGTGCAAGAAAGGTGAGTCCAAGTCTACGGTGATTAATTTTTGTTTTTTTCCCAAAAAAAATTGTCACATAAAATTAAAATTTAAAAATATTTTATTGAGTTGGAATCCTCTACAGTCATTGAATAGTCTAGTTGTGAATAAGATAGGGAAGATATTTTTTAGGAACCTTCTTTTTTTTTTGGGATCATTTTAGGAACGTGACAGCTCCTTATAAGTCCTAAATGTCTTAGAAATATCCGATTTCTCTTTATTTTTCTTGAAAAAAATCAATTCTTTTGCCGCTAGTTACTAAATACCGTCAATGAATTCTTTTAATTTGAATTTTTCTTGATAAAATGTATTTTAAGTTCTCTTTTTGCGGACTATAAATCCTTTTTCCATGTTTTTGTTTTTTTGTTTTGATTTTAGCGGTTAGATTACTATGTCAATTTTTGATTGTTTATATGGCGGGTGGCCTAATTTGCGTTTGACTCTTGGCTAGTGGGGTTCAATTAGTGGGGGGATGTGGTCTGTTTTTATCTGTTGACCAATACGGGAATGACGACCAATGTGGGAAGGACACGTCGTAAGTTGTCGAATGGCCAAAATAGCTACTCCACTTCATGATAGGAGTATTTAATGGGGTTCCTCTTCTTTTCTTTTAAAAATAAAGTTGGGGGCAACCCCGGCAAGGTGGTCGTTAAGTTAGTCGCAACCCTTTATTTTCTTCCATAGTCCACTACATTTTAGTAAATAGTTGTTGAAAATCATACATAACATTTTGGTAAATAGCTATTGAAAACAAGATTATATTCGGTAACTACATGTCGAAAATATATTTAACTTTCGATAAACAACTACCGAATATACATTTTCGGTAAATAGCTATTGAAAAAAATATTATATTTCGGTAATTGAATACTGAAAATATATCTCAATTTCGGTAACTAATTGTCGAGTATAATTGTAAATTTTTAACAGGTTATGGGAAAAAATAAATGGTTGCGAATAGCAGCGCTTTAAGTTAATTATAAAGTTTTGACCGGTTCTTTTAAAATATAATTAGGCATCCGGAGAGCTCACGCATAACTAATTTGACCTTGAAATTAACAACCAAATAAATTTACAGTAGTTTCAAGGGTTTTTCATTGACGGTTGGTGAATGAAGACTTCCATTTCATTTGGCATTAAGGGGAAGAATAAGGTCTAGAAAGACAATATCAGTAAAGCTTAGAGGTTATAGTACTAAAGATGTTTTTCAAAAAAATTCTCCATCTTAGAGGATCTTGAGACGTAAAGCGTTATTCAAAGTTAGGATTTGACAGATTATTAAAACATTAAGTTAAACGACGCAATGTGTACATTTTCTATGTTTGAGATAATAAGCTTAGTCGCAAATTCATCTTTTGAATTACGATGATACATTGGTCTACAAGGATACGTATCCAATCCTAACCAAATCAAAGTTTCTCTAATTTGCGCCGAATTATGTGCCTCAACCTCTTTTGATTGACCAACAAAAGTTGTTCAAGCCAAAATTTTATCCTACAATAAGAATTTTCAACTACGGCTCAGATTGTGCACTACACCCCTGTAGTACACCTTACGTACTATAGGGTCCCGGTTCTCGGCCGTTAATTCTTTTATCAAAGTTAATGCATAATTTCTTACTCTACTTTCGGCCAAGAATTCTGACTTGAATGAGGCTTTTAGTTTGACATAAAAACAAAACATGTAGGATATTTTAAAAGATGAAGAGGACTAGAAAATGACAAATGGGAGTCTGGAGTTGAAGTTTCAACCGGTGTGCATTGAACTTTCTTGGCATTAAACCCTAATTAAGAAAAGGATTTAGTGAGAATGAGTCTAGGGAGGTACATCCAACTAATAAGAGCATCTTTAATCCATACTCTATTTCTTTATTTTGGAGGAAAAACATTCTCCAATCCATCCTCTAAAACTCTCTTCCATTTGGGAGGATGAACTTTGATCCTTTAAATATAGAGGATGAAGGAAAAAATAGAGGATCTCCTCCAAATATGTGTTGGAGTTGAGAAATAGAGTGTTGGGTTGGAGTTGAGATAAATAGTACAATCCTCTAAATCTACTTTTCAAATAAAATAGATTAATTTGATCGTTTCAAATAGAGATTTGGAGAGTGTTCGATTGGAGATGCTCTAATGTCAATGGGTTTCTGGGTTATGGAGCTCCAACTGCTAATCTAAGTTTGACCAGACTATTAAGTATGCATCCCATGTACTTCTCCCAAGCCAAACATAAGGAACTTAGGATTGTTTTTTAATTTTTTAATTTTTTTTTGGATCTGCATAATGAACTTAGATTGACTTTGTAAATTCTAACTTCCCCAATGAATGATCTCCGAAGACAAAGCCTCCAGCATTTGACTTCAAATGTTTATTACTACTACTATTCTTGTTTGTAAAAGCAGGCCACATGCTGAATAGATGGGATTTGATTTTAAATTAGAAAAGTCTGAGGATAGGGGAGACATGTTTTATACTTGTACATCCAACTGAACTGGATATGAGTGCTACTTTTTTCCTATGTTTTAAGCTTCTGTTGACTCTGAGCTCCAAATCTAACAGAGGAGGTGATTATTGAACTGGTTTTGGTGGTGGTGGTAGTGACAGTAGAACAGGGTTAGGGTTTGGTTTTGGGCTTCTTGGGATGGGCTTAATTTTTGGGTCTGGGCATTTTTTAGGCCCTTTGTTTTTATTATTTGAGCTATGTTTTGATCTGGGCATTTTGTGGCCCGTAAGTGTTCGGGCTCTATGCCCCCAAGTGTTGTAGGGCTTTGCCCTCTTCAGGTGTTTTGTCTAACCTTTGATTGGATCCCTCTCTCCCCACTTGATCCCTTATCAAGTTTCTTAATAATATTTTGGCGTTTCAAAAAAAAAAAATACACAATTTCATGATTGTGTGGTCGTTAAACCTACATGATTATTTGGTTGTTGAAGGAGTTGAGTTACCACGTCGCTGTGCCCAGAACGGCCCAATAACTTTTCCAGATAACGAAAATGTTATCAAATAGGGGAGATAAAGTTAACCTCTTCAGACTGGATAATGTGGTAACAGTTACCTGATTACAGCATTCAGCTAAAAGCATGAGTTTTCAGCTTAAAACAGACTTGCTTTAAACAAAAAAAAGGCTAGTTCATTAGTAACTGAAGATCGAACTGTAATTTCCGTTTGACCGGAAAAGAAGAAGATCAAACTGTAAGTTTTCGTGCTACTGGCTGTTATGAAATTAAACGTTTTATGCCGGCTACACAAGATGAAAAAACGTTGAACTAAGGAAGAACTGTGTCTAATGTGATGCTCCTTCCATCATGCAAGTTGAAGATGATATGTAACTCAATTTCTTGTTTTTAGTATTCTACAAATTTTTTTGTTTATTGCTGATCTTCCCCTCCCCACCCCAAACTGTTGATTGCCAAAATCATCAGTTCCTAATTGCAGTTTTTCAAAGTATATGTCTGGCGAATGTGGAGGAAGGGCCAGAATTTTTGTTCTTATCGCAGGTACATTTATTTGTTGTTAATTGGCAAGAAATTAAGTTGTTTTTTTCAACTGTAGCACGCGTACTACTCTCACCACTTACATTCCAAAACGGAATTTTTGTATGCTCAAGCTCCTACCATGGTGGCGATCTTCAGTTGTGTGACCGTTTTTGCTACAATGACTTCTGGGCTTCAGAAGGCTTCTAAGTATTTAGCTACAAAAAACTGGAGAGATTCCATTAGCTTTTGTACTTCATACTTGTGTGCCTTGAGAAGCTATTTAATGCGTTTCCTTTTCCTACCCTTTCGAATTCTCAATTTTGCTAGACTAGAGCTAGAGTCATTTCCACAATCCTGATATAAGTGTGCATAGCAACCATGCAGTAGGATTGGGTAGGGATGTTACGAACATTTCTTCTGTGTGCTTTGTGATGATATTGTTACCAAAAGAACCAATGTTCATTCATTCGGTTAAATGATGAGGTTTATGAGACACACTTCATGGGCCTAACTTATGTAAAACAGTTTTTTTTTTTTTTTTTTCATCTTTGCTTAATTTTTTTCAGGTTTTGTTCAACATTGCTTTCTTTTCCAATTTGTTTCGTTCTGACTCTTCTTGTCGAAGCAAACTGACAAAGTAAAATTTGCTTTACAAAAGCTAAAATAAGTTCACTAAAGGCAGGAATAAGCCAAAAAAAAACTCAGCTTTTTCGGTTTTGTTCTTGAGTAATATGTAAAACAAAATTTACTATAGACCAAAATAAGCTTCTTTATAAAGATCGGTTAACTTAAGACGACCCAAACTATTTGTAGAAAATGTCTGTTCACAGTGACCAATCAGAAGTTTGCAATTGTTTTTCCCCGGTAAGTTTAACAGCATTGTCCACTTTCTATCTCTTTAGGGATTATTGCTGGAGCTCTTCTGATGGCTGCTGTATCTGCCACCTGCTACTTCATCAAACGGCGGTCTAGATTAAGAAACCTTACAAGTACAAAGCGCCTTCTTTGTGATGCTGCAGGCAATTCCAGTGTTCCATTCTATCAATACAAAGAAATTGAGAGGGCCACTAATAGTTTCTCTGAGAAACAACGGCTGGGAACTGGGGCCTATGGTACAGTTTATGCGGGGAAACTCCACAACAACGAGTGGGTGGCAATTAAAAAGATCAGACACAAAGACACTGACGGTTTTGAACAAGTTATGAATGAGATCAAGCTTCTGACCTCTGTGAGTCATCCGAATCTTGTCCGCCTGTTAGGCTGCTGCATAGAGAATGATGAACAAATCCTTGTCTACGAATTCATGCCAAATGGAACGCTATCACAGCATTTACAAAGAGAAAGGGGTAAGGGCCTTACATGGACAATACGTCTTACTATTGCCACTGAAACGGCTCGTGCAATTGCTTATCTCCACTCTGCCAAGAATCCACCTATATACCACAGAGACATCAAGTCTAGCAATATTCTCTTGGATTACAACTTCAACTCCAAGGTAGCCGATTTTGGTCTCTCTAGACTTGGTATGACCGATGATTCCCACATTTCAACAGCTCCACAGGGGACCCCTGGCTATGTGGATCCTCAATACCATCAAAATTTCCACCTTTCTGATAAAAGTGATGTTTACAGCTTTGGGGTCGTTCTTGTGGAGATCATAACAGCATTGAAAGTGGTTGATTTCTCCAGGCCCCACAGCGAGGTGAACTTGGCTGCACTTGCAATTGAAAGGATCGGAAAGGGTCGTCTGGATGAGATTATAGATCCGTTCCTTGAGCCAAATAGAGACGCTTGGACACTTTCGTCTCTCCACAAAGTAGCGGAATTGGCATTTAGATGTCTTGCTTTCCACAGAGACATGAGACCGTCCATGATGGAAGTCGCGGATGAGCTAGAACAGATAAGGCTGAGAGGATGGGCTCCACGTGACGAGAACACATGCATGGCATCGTCGTCAGTGGCATCGTCTTGCTCATCCCCATACAATGGAAGTGAGAAGTTGTTTGGTGGAACGTCGTTTAAGAAGTCAGAGGTTGCGAGCAAGAGATTGTTTGTCCCACAAAGGGCAGTAGCTGATTGTCTGACTTCATTGGAGGAGGTGAAGGATAGCTCCCCTGTTTCTGTACAGGACCCGTGGCTAAGTGGACATAGCTCGCCTTCATCAAGCAGCTTGTTGGGTCATGTAGTTCAGTCAGCAAACATTGCTTAAGGCTACATCTCTCTTTGTGAATGTAAAGGAGGTACTTCTGCAGTTTTGTGTGTACCTTAATATTCGCGTATAGCCTTGATACATATCCTTTTGTAACCTTCAAACCCTTCTTTGTAATTTTTTTCTAAAACAAAGCAAGCATGTAGAAACTATTCACTACGTGAATGGTGCGTAGTTATAGAAGTGATATGCAATTACGATATTGCCGATGTGTGAAGCAATTGTCATTGTAACTTAATGGCAGATTCACCAAATCGGTCAAAATTAGCGTCCATCGTGGACATTTACATTGTGGAGATCGAACCAGGAATATTGTCTCCTGTCCTGTGACATTGTTCCAGGTCTATTGACTTTTTATATGTGCATGGAGGCAGATGATTTAGTGCATCCTCTGTTTCTAGTTGGCCAAGTTATGGGCCTTATGGCTAATTGTTCAAAGGGTTGTTCTGCTGCCAATCCATCGATTTTTCCGGTGAGTTGAATGGGTTCCACTACTTTTCAAGATACAAACTCCCACTTACCGATTGTGTTAGAAGAATGCAAGTATCCCGACCCAAATTTTACAGGCAAAACCAGAAAACTTCGAGAAGTCACAAAGAAACTGAAGTTGTTTTTGTGAACTACAGTCGTCGATATCAATGGATGGTGCACATAATCAATCTGTTATTATGGCTCGAGAAACTCACCGAAGCGAAAACAATATGAAGTGATGAGGAAATGCAGCACGGGAAATATGTTAGATAAATACAGAGCCAGGATAATAACAAACAGAATGCCTAAGAAAGTGAAGCTGCTGTTGATTGATTGATTCAGCATTTGGGATGGATATGAGCATAAGAGCATCTGCCATCCATCCTCCATTTTTGCCTCTATTTTTCTAGTATGTAAGAGTATGGAGACAATACATTATAAACGAGAATTTTATTTTTTTGGAGGATACTCTATTTAAGCAAACTCCAACTCTAACTCCAACCCAATACTCTGTTTATAATTACTAAAAATTAAACACCATATCTCAAACATTAACCTCGTTCTGCTTTTTTTCTAAACCTTTTTTTTCAAAAAAGAATGTAATTTCAAATTCAAATATAACAAAAATGAAAAATAATTTTTCAATTTTTGTTTGCACCGTTTAAAAGATCTCAACGAGATCTATAAAACGAGATCCATATTGATAGAAAAATTATTTGCGTAAACGCATGATTTTTTAGCTTGTAATTACCTTCGTTTTGAAAAAGAAGGTTAAGTAAGAAAGTGGAACGGCCCCTAACACTATCTCTCCGACATTGAAATAATAATTTTCTAATTTTTTGCTAAGGATATTCAATATTGGTCTTGTGAATATCTTTTGAATGATAGTTTTTAAAACAGTAAATGTACAAATACCTAGTTGATGAATAAACTACAAACTTAAAAAATGTGAATAGTGAATGGAGGATATCCTTCGCAATTTTCCGATACTCCAAATCCGGAGTATCAAATCTCATCTCAAAAAATGGAGGCCAAAATAGAGGATGGGTCGGAGATGCTTTTTCCTGAAAAAAAAAAAAAAGATACTCCATCCATTCCATATTGAGAGTCCATTACGAAAAGTCGTGTGATTTTTCAAATAAAAAAATCAACTACTTTCGTATATAATTTTTGAATTTTTTCGCACCAAATTAAAGTACTTATTGAGATCTTTAATACGGTGCAGAAAAATTCAAAAAACTATACACGAAAATAGTTGATTTTTTGATTTGAAAAATGACAAGAGAAATAGTATGAGACTCTCAATATGGAAAGGATGAAGTATTGATTTTTGCACTATACCTTTTTATAAATGCACTCCAGCATTTGTCATTCAGTAGTTAAAATTACACAACACAGAAACTAAAAGACAGTGGGCCAGATACACAGAAGTAGTTGATTTTTTTATTTAAAAAATGGCGATGGGCCAGATGCCGTTGTTCCGCTACGCTCCACTCATTCCGCTTTGTTCTGCTTCGACATCTGGCCTTCTTTCTAAAACTCATCAGTATCTCTTCATACTTACTGTAACATATAAGCCACAGTTCTAACAATTATTCATGCTGATTTTTCTAATTTCATCCCCATAGCCATTGAAATAATGAAAGTAGACGTCAAATATAGCGGCCGGTTGCCCCCATAGAGGTGTGCAAAGCTATGTTAAAATCGCAAGCCAATGCGACTGCCCACGAAAGAAGCATGTTATAGACCAGACATGTTATCGGGTGTCCTTCGTGGCTTCGTTAGTTGTTACCTCTTGCAGTGATGAGTTCGGCCATGGCTTTGGAATTGCGGCTCTTGAATTCCGACCTGAAGTGGTTAAGGTTGTCGCTCAATTTGATCCCATCATCGTAGCCGTTAGAGAAGTAAGCGAAAGTTAAGTCCTCTCCGATCGGAGACGCGTTGTTTGATATCATATGTCGATGGACAAAGAGAGTCGCCAATACGATAACCTTAACGCCCATAATCTCTGTCTTCATTTCTGTGTGGAAATTTTTTATCTAATTGCTCAAACCCATTCCATTGCTACCTGATACTTCTAACCCACCTCCATCTTTAATTGCTCAAATCCCTTCCACTACTACTTGATACTTCTAAACCCACCTGTAATTGAACAAACCATCTTCAACTAGAGAGTTCAAAACCCATTCCCGTAATGTGTTATTTCACAGCCTCTAATTTGGAATAACAACCTCCATCGTTTTAATTAAGCATGAAAAACAACAAACAAAGATCGACGAGACAGAATTTCGAAAATTAATTTCCGAGCAAAGCCCATAATTCGAAAGTTCACTCCTAGTTGCAGCCCTATAATTCAGAATATTTTTTTCTTTTTCTTCGAAGTCGATTTCTTCTTCTTCTTCGAACCCGCGCGTGATGAATTCACAATCCACTGCCTTAACCGAACAAGATCGGAACTCAACTTCCAAATTCTTTCTATTTTTTTTGGGAAGTTGACCTCTAAACTCTTTCAATAATTTCCAGAAATTAACTTTTCAATTCTTTTAGCATTTTTCGAGACTATTCTCTGATCCGTTGTTCTTCATTTTGTTTTCTCATTTTTTTAGATTTTCCTTTTACTTTCTGGATAAACGATGACCAGAAACTGAACCCGGGAGAGGTGTTGTGCAGCACCGTGCTATGCACATCTCGACCGTCTGTTTGGCAATCCAACGATCCAGATTTTATCTTCAAAATGAATGGATCGAATGCTTGGATGGTGAAGATGAGATTTAGACCGTTGAATTATCAAACAGACAACTCAGATGCCGCACAACACAGTGATGTGCGGTTGGTGCACAATACCATCATCCAGATGAAGGGTTTCTACGCTCGGAGACAGCACCCCATACCTGTCCTTTACTGTGGCAACAATTGTTCTTAATTGCCACAAATCTTATACTATAAGGACTAAGTAGACAAAATCGGTCGATAAGGGACGCAGTACACAGATTTCAAATAGTTAAGGGGATAAAAGTGTTAAAACCCCTAAAATCTGTGTTCCACCGTTTTTTAATTTTCTATTTTTCCGTTTCAAATTTTTTGTCCGGCTCGTAAACGAAGTATTAAAAATAATATAATTTTTACAAAAAAAACAAAAAAAATTTCAACAATTTTATTAGATACCAATGAGTATTTTTAATTTTGTAAAAAAATTTTAAATTTTTTCTTAAAAAAATTATATTATTTTTAACACTTTTTATCGCACAAAGAATTTGGGAGGAGGGAGTATTTTTTCCGCCAGGAGTGGCTCTGAAGTGCAGAGACCAAAGCAACTATTTTCTGTCTCTTTTCATTTGCGCCCCAACTGAATTCATCAATGGCCGACGACGCTCTGAACCCAGAAACCCCACCACTAAATGCTGATCAAGCTTCGCTTGAAGCAACCATTGGATCGACCGTTCAGGGAGGCACAGAGTCTTCGTGCAACCACTCGAACGTTGAAACTTCTGGTCTTGCGTCTGACGGTGACCGCGAAAAGTCGCTGGGGTATGCTGAAGAGTTGATGGAGAGGGGATCGAAGGCTGCAGAGGCAAACGATTACGCCGAAGCCACTGAATGCTACAGCCGTGCCCTGGAAATCAGGTTAGGGTTTTAGTGTTCCACTTTTTTCTGTTGTTTTCTTTATGTTATTTCCGTACGTGCTGAAGAAGTGGTGGAAACAAGGAGTATTTTATAAATTGTTAACACCATTGCTTACTAGTGTAGCAATGTCCTTTTCCTGCATTGACCTAGCTTAGGCGCGTAGAATGAGTGGTGGCTCGACTGCTAGAGTCTGTCCAACCATGTAAGGTATTTTGCCTAGTCAAAGTACACTAAATATTCAAAGCTTTACTTTGCCTTAACTCTTAAGAAAGTTGATGAAGTGGTTGATTGTTTATGTGGTATTCTTCCGATTGGCTGGCTAAATTTGTTTAGTGTCTCACTGTTGGCTACACATTATCTAGTGACAAGACAAGAGGCACATTGTCAAGCCAAGTAGGATATCCGATGAAGTTGGAAAAACAGCCTGTGACTGGCTAGTTTGTTTACAAGCCCTCTAGTGGACAGCCTGCTGAAGACACTCATTGTCCACATTATGCTAGCTTAGGGTTCTAATGGTTGAGGTTACTGGGAGTGGTGGGAAAACGGAATTGTTAAAGCACAATGTTCTAAAAAGTCGGCCGCTAGGCACTGACTAGTCGGCTTCCTAGGCGCTAGGCGATGGTCCAATGCCTAGAGTAAGCAGCCGACTAGTCGGCCTAGTCCCCGCCTAGGCGCTAGGTACCCTTTTCCGTCCGACTAGCACCAAGCAATTCTTAGAACATTGGTTAAACAAGGGTGAGCTTTGTGCAACCTTCTTAATTCTTAATTTTACATGCTAAAGGCATAAAACTATACTACAATTTTTAAGCCATCAAACAAGGAAGCCAATTATTAATCTTGCATGCAAAACTATTAGATGTAGTGGCATTTTTAAAAAAAAATAGATATAGACATCTGCCCTTGGAACCAGGAAACGGTGCATTGGATGATTAGAGAAAATAATTTTCTTTTCTTATTTTGTATGTCAGTACCAAGAAATCAAAGCTAAGTGTCAAGAAAAATGTTTTGGTCTGGAATGGATTGGGTTGTTGCCTGGATGTATCACTTCGTTCAGGACTCCAGGGAAGGAACAAAGATTTTATCCAAGGGGAGGCCAAACTATGGCAACCGTAAAAGATAATCCAAAATTTCATTCAACAAGCTGTCGCCCTTTTTCTTTTTCAGTTGTATAGAACCCATCAAATCAACTTTCATGTAACATGCAGAGAACATTTCAGTTGATTTTCTAAGACATGAATCGAATTTCTACTCAAGTTACGCCCAATCATCACGATTTAACACATAAAAGTGATTTTCAGTTGCTTCATGGGTAGGATATAAATGGAGGAGCTCAAATGTTTTTGACAACCTGTAGCATATAACAAGAACATAAACTACTCAATACTAGCCAACAATAGTACAAGGTCAGATCACAAAGCTCAGAAAAGGCTCTCACATGTCTAAGCTATGTAGCACCGACACTCCAAAAGGGTGCCGTGTCCACGTATTGGACACGGGGACACGGCGGGGACACGTATTGGACACCACATGGCGTGTCCAATAATTTTTATTATTTTTTGATAGGGGACACGGTGGGGACACGGCTAGGGGTCAAAATGTAATATTTTTTAAATTTTTGGGGGTTAATATGAAATTATTCAAAACATTTGGGTTAAACTGTAATTTTTCCTTTGAAATTTTTTTATACAATTTGTGAAATTATTCATGTACAATGGTTCATAATTTTTTTTATATATATGTACATATATTTATTTTTTATTTATTTATATACGTGGCATGTCCCCCGCTATGTCTGTATCCCCATTTTTTTAGAATTGCCGTGTCCCGTGTCCGTGTCCGTATCTGTGTCTGTATCCGTATTCATGTCCGTGCTACATAGTGTCTAAGTTGTCTAATATATGATATGAAGAGGATTGAACTCATCTAATATGGAGTAATAATGGTGTCAAACAAATTTTTTTAGTGTTTTCGAGTCACTTGGAGTGGGTGAATTTCGATTGGATTATTCTGTGGCATTGGCTGTCTTTGCCTTCATCAATGGAGAGACTGATTTTCAAGCAGTGAGACTGGCCCATGTTGCAGGCCTTCTAATGAAGCTGTTTCTTGATTGATGTGGTATTAATTGTACTCCTTGTGGAATTCAATGAAAAAAAGAGGTGGATATCGTCCTTGGTGTGCGTTTTGATTGCACAGCAATCTTAGGCGTCTGATTTCTCTGTATTCAGGTAAGGTGAAACACGCTTTGCCAATTCTTAAGCTGAGCATTTTATGTTGTATTTTGGTTGCTGACGTATTATGCAGCACTTGTGGTTCTCCGTAAGGAAGTACTGTAGTAGATGTGTTGTGGTATATTGACTCCACATAGCATGCAACATTTGCTTCAATTTTGCAACTATTTCGAATGTGTAAATTTACTGTGTAGAAAGAGCTAAAATGCATTTGATCCGTGGTTGGCAATGTTTCTGTAGTTAAGTATTTACCCAGTTTTTGGAATCACTATTTTGGACCTGGTTCTTAAGAATTGCTAGAAGCTTTTGGTCTTCTTTGATCGAGTTCCCGTTTCTCATCATCATTCTATGTTTTTATTCATGTTGTTTATTTTAACCAAAAGTCTACTCATTCCTTCCTCCCAATCAGGGTTGCTCATTATGGTGAACTTGCACCTGAATGTGTAAATATGTATTATAAGTACGGATGTGCTCTGCTGTACAAAGCTCAAGAAGAGGGTGATCCGTTGGCCACTGTGCCGAAGAAGGAGGGTGAATCTCAACAACTCTCGGCTAAAAGTGGACCTGTTTCTAATAATGGTGAACTGGAGGAAACTTCAAATCCTGAATGTGTACCTGCTAATGGTTAGTTTCCAAATATATAGTACCATGTTGTGATACATTGCTTTTCTGCTAATGCTTATAGATGGGCCACCCAGGACATTTCTGGCATGAGTGGTTAGTTTGTTACAAATGATGCCTTGTTTTTGTTTTTTTGGTCATTTAGCTAGTGATACCTTGTAGATAACTACAGCCATTCCCTTCCAGCTGTGATGACTTAGCTAGGACTAGTAACTTTTTTCCATTCGTTATGATTGCTTTAGTGCTGATGAACACTTAGGCTTGAATCTACTATTAGTTTTCCACTTTTTGTTGACAAGTTGGTTTGTAATTTGTCCTAAGGGTAATCTCCTAATACTCCCCCACGAATAGATAAATTAATAACAAGACCAAAAAGCGTAGAACAGAGTTCTATACCCATCTCAAATACATTTTCTTCCATAGATGGTGCATCGGTTGTTATTTGATGTGATGACAAGTGCTATCTGCTCTCGCGCTACGGTGAGGGTTTGAGTGGGGAACTCTGGATAATCAGTCCTTCCACTAAACTAGTGGGGGCGAGGCTGCTACCTCGTGCCTAGTACCTTTCCCAAGCACTACTGTAAGCAATTGCTAAACAGCAGGACCTTAGTCGTTGGGTACAGTGAAAACAGCAGGATCTTAGTCGTTGGGTACAGTCAAAACAGCGGGTCCTTAGTCATTGGGTACTGTAGAAGTTAGAACTTTGGCAATGTGTTACACATTGCTCAAAACAATATGTTGGTCCAGAGAAAAGTTCATGCGGTGGGCATCCTGGTCCTTGTTTTTGCATCTGTATCTAAATTTTGCACGAGCCCTGTGATAATCGAGTATGTGCTCTCTATGCTATGTGCTCACTCATTCCCTATTAGCTAAATTCTTGGGTTGCCTTTATTTACCATGAATTTTGCTGCATAATTAACTGGAAGTTTCTGTACTTGAAGAGTGTTATTGATTGAAATTTGAAGCGCATTACTCTTGCCATTTCTGGGTTTCAATGAATTTTATTGTTTTGTATACTAATGACTTCTACCTAAAAGGTCCGTGTTGGTGCCGAATATGACGAATCTTGAACACTGGGCGGTTATTGGAAGCACTAACCCTCGCAGGGTTTGATTTGCTAAACCGGACTATCCCCAATTCAACTATTGCCAATGAACTCTAAGGCTTTATGAGCCTGTCAACTAGTAACTCTTACAAATCTACACTAAGCTACAAATCTGGGTTAACTCTGACAAGTCTATGCTAAGCTACAAAAATGGGCTTCAATTAATAGCTAGATGAGCAATAACAAACAAGCAATCTGGTAATCAGACTGCAGTAGGAGATATATAGGAAACCCCTAGACTGAGCAAAAATCACGGGAGAGAGAATCAAGACCTATTAACTTGCACAGTTGAAAGAGACATTACAGACCAGTTTGTGATTCTACACCTGAAGGCATAAGCTCCTCTTACTGATTCTAGTTGCACAGTGCATGTTTTCAAAACCTTATTATCCGATAGTCCAAACATCCAGAGTCCACCTGAGCCTCCAATTTTTTGTTTTTACCCGGAAACCTCCTCGAACAGCATTGGCTTGCCCTTGGTTCTCAACCAAAGGTCTTGAACTTCAAATGAAATCTTGATCAAATATCCGTGGAGACTTTTTTATGATGCTCAAGAAGCTTGGATCTAAGCTATATTTTCATGTTCAGGTTATGCAAGCTATACCAACACCTAGGGATCTGGAATTAGGTATTTCGCAGCTCTCGTGTAGTGTGTGATACTCGGATTAGTCCAGGAAATGTGTTAGGGATCTATTTATGTAAATTTGTACGCTACTGACCATTTTGCTCGATCCATTTTATTTTCAGTTGAGTGGGTTCTTCACTTCTGAGACTGACAAAACAGCTGCAACTGCTGGTCAACCTTTCGCTCAAGAGACTCCATTTTCACTTGGGTAAAATGGTAGACTCTTAATCCTATTCCAACTGCTGCAAGCGCAGACTGACCCAGGCTTGAGCTGAAACTGCATAAATGCTAAATCCTGAAAATGCCTTGAAGCTTCCCTGAACCCAAAACTTTGGTCTTAGGGTGTGACTCACAGATTCAACTCCTAGGAACTCAAATGGAACTACATCTCAATTAGGGAAGAAAAATACAACCCAGTTAGTGCCTGTCTACTGGATTTGCAAACACATGTAAGGGACTGTGGACCTTATGGTAATGAATAAGTTTTGCGATAGCTAGTTACTGCATTTTACATCCAATTAAAAGTTACATCATTGTAGCTTTTGCTGGCCATTAACTTTTGTGGCTATATACGCAGATACTTATTAAAGAATTATGGGACCTTCTTGCTCTTGTTATTATAGCGGTAAACAAATGAGCGTCTTGTCCCTTGTCTTTCTTCCATTCTCAATTCATCTTTGATAATGTTTAGGAGTTCAGTTTACAGGGAAGCATGTATGCTTCAGAATGCCTTGCTCTTTATTTGGTTCTTTTGCACTACTGGATGTGAGGAATATAGAAAGAAAGAAATTGTATACTAGTGTCTGATTATGGGTCCAATCTATCAGTGCTATTGACTCATTGGTGAAGTAAATTAGTGTGGCAGATTCCTCTAGTTTTTGTTTGCAGTCATTGAATCTGTTTACGCATCCTCCTAAGCAGTAAAAGGTATTGTGCCACTTGAATCCTATTGTGAAAATACCCGAACAATTATGACAGTTGATTTAAATCTTCGCATCGACAATGTTTACACGTACATTGAACAGTGATGAATTACTGTAGCTTCAGAAAAACTTGTGCTTCCATATGCAAGCTTGGATCAGAAACTCCTCACACAGTTTTTTTTTTTCTTTTCTTTTCTTGGTGATAGCTTGCAGTGGGAAAGATCAAGAAGACGATGAGGAGGAAAGTGAGGCTGAGTCAGCTGAAGGAGATGAGGACGAGTCCGACCTTGATTTGGCATGGAAAATGCTGGATGTTGCTAGGGCAATTGTTGAAAAACACTTGGGTGATACAATGGAGAAAGTGGACATATTGTCAGCCTTGGCAGAAGTCGCTCTGGAAAGAGGTTTATTTTTTGGTTTTTTAAAATACGTTAGAACTAAGTTTTTAGCGCTTGTGGTTGATGAGTTTTGTAGGGGACTTACCCTGCTCATTTTTGTATGCTTATTTATCCATCTAAGACATCTTTTACTTTGGTCAATACAGAGGATATTGAAACTTCCCTCAGTGATTATCTGAGAGCACTAGACATTTTGGAACGTCTGGTCGAACCAGACAGTCGACGAATAGCTGAACTGTATCCTTTTGAAGGTTGTAAAGTAGAACTTGAAATGATTTTTATCAATGGTTACCTGAGTATTGAGAGGTTGGCTGGGTGCTGAAGTCGTTTATAGTTATAAATCACCCTTTGTACTTTCTTTATCTTTTTGTTAAGTCACTTCTTTAATCAGGTAAGCCAGAAATTTTAGGATTTGTCTGTGTTTGGAGATTGGGTCGAAAGCTCAAGAAGCCATACCGTATTGCCAAAAGGCTATATCAATTTGTAAGACTAGGGTGCAGCGGCTCTCGAGTGATTTGAAATGTTCGTCCAAACCAACCATGCCTGACTGTACGGTCCAACTTTCATCAAGTGGATTTCAGTCTAATGATTCTGTAACAGATAAAGAGGCAGAGATTGAAACACTCAATGACCTGTCTGGTGAGCTGGAAAAGAAGGCAAGTATAATTCTTATCAGAGTTCTCGTTTTGATATGACTAATTGGTGAAGGGAGATATCCCGTAGGATTGATAGTGTGAGGGAATTGTATTGTATACCCATGTTTTGTGGTATATCATTCCGAATTGTATTTTGTCCTAGTCGCAAAAGGTTCAACTAGCATGAATTTGTTTCCAATGTGATGCTTTAATCCAGAAAAACAAGTGGGAATATCTTGATGCGCTGTTGTTATTTCGTTTTTCTGGTATTTGCAGCTTGAAGATCTCCAGCAACTTGTCTCAAACCCAACATCAATCCTCTCAGATATCTTGGAGATGATATCTGCCAAGGCAAGAGGCACTGAGAATCCTCCTCCAGCTATGAGCTCTTCACAGCCTGGGGTTTCCAGCAGCAGTGGAAATCTCGACTCCCCCGCTGTTTCCACTCAAACAAATGGAGCTGCTGGTGTTACAAATCTTGGGGTGGTGGGAAGAGGAGTCAAGCGAGTGGTAATGAACTCAATAACAGTAGAATCAAGCCCGTTGAAAAAACCAGGATTAGATCTCACAGCAGATAAAGGTGATGGCAAAGCCTCTTAAAGGTATTCCTCCCAGCAGTTCGTACACTTTTTGGGCAAACACTTCCAAGTTTTTGGGTCATGTTTCTTGCTGCGCAAATCAGGTTAGAGTCTGAATTTCGTACGGATGGTAATAGTTCGTTTCTGGTCCACATTAACTGGAGTCTTGGAGCCTGAAATAGTGTACCAGAGGCAGATAGTGTGCTTAACAACCGGTTTTTCTGCTGTCAATGCATATGCCTTGTAGCTATGCTACTTTTAGTTTGAACTGCTGATTTGCTGCTATGATGCTTTGCCTGTAATGTTGTTCATTTCAAATATCAGTCCGACGATATTATGCTTGAACATTACCTGCTATTTATGCTACCTTTCTTACGTTTCTTTCTCTGTTGTTTTGTCATCTAATCTAATGAGATGCGGCTGTACCATTTCGTACTTTTCCTCCAACAATTCCTTATTTGTGGAGTACTAAAAAAACTCACCTACATATAGACAGTGGAGGCAAATTACTATTTTATGCCGTAATAATGAGATGAGAGTTGAATTCAAAATACGCAATATACAGATAAAAATATTAAAAAAGGGTTAGATTTAAAAGAGAAGGAATAACCGTTGTCGATAAAAAAAGAAAAGACAAAAGAACAATCCCGCGCCGTTTTGTTGTGCAGCACGGGTTGCACAACACACTCCCCGATCCCCTTTAGGCATATGTGCACATGGATAATACCATAGACGACTAGGAAAGATGGAGAAAAGAGGAGACGAGAAAGTGAAGATTGGGCAGAATAAGGCTTCTTGTGTTTTTTGGAAGCACGTGAAAGTTGACCTGGGGAACTGCCAAGCGCATCCGGACCATTTATCTTGGCAATTAATGTTCCGGATTGAAAACAAATTAACTCTTTCTTGGAAGAGTTAATTTTTTAATTCGGACTGTTGGAAACACTTTTGGACAGTTCAGATGCCCTCGGCTAAGTGCTTGGCAGCATCTCCCAATCCGTGAAGGTTATGTTGCATTATTGCATAAGCTTGTAGTATGATGTACAGGGAAAAAACTTTGACTTTCTACAATTTTTATACTAATCAAATGCTAAAAGGATGTCATCTTTTTCCTTACGTTTTTTTTTTTTTCACTTTCACGGTAATGAAGCGGAGAACCCCAAGTAGTTTGGCAAAGTGAGTATGAGAAAATAATAAGTGTTTGTCCTCTATGAAATTACACGTTCGAATCCCACGAATGCTAAAACATTCCAAACTTTTGGGCCATTAGAGGGTTTACTTTAGCTATGTAATTAACAAATGGTTGTGACTATATGACGTATAATTCTAGAGACCTATTCTTTTCTAAAATATGGAGGTGTGACAAAATCTTGACGAGTAGGGCTACTAGTGCTTCTCCGGACATAGATGCGTTCGCAATAGTTCGATGCAGGTGAATCTCACAAGATGCATTTGAGATCCACATGCATGGGATGGTTATTTTGTGTCCGAACATATATGTCCAAAGCATTTTTGAATCTAAACAAAATGTAACAAGTAAAACCAATGACAGAAGAATATACGTTATGTTTCCATCCTCTCTTCTTGCTTCCCCTTCCCCAGGCTGTTCCTTCCCCTCCCCCCCGCCCCCGCCCCCCCGCTCCTTAGGGAGAGAAGATCTCCCACTTTTCCCATCATTTTTGGACTGTGGTGGCTCAGATCTGGGGAACCAAGTCTGGGTGTTGGTTCCTGGTTCCGATTGATATAGGCGATGGACTTCAGGGCTACCCATCGACATTGGTGAAGGTGTCTTGCGACGGGAACGAGCTACAATTGGTGCAGATCTTGATTCATCCACCCACCTCTAGGATCTGTGAGTTCCGACACCGGAGCTGTTTTTTTCCAATTTTCCTTTGTATTTTGTTTTGGTTTCTTGTATTTTGGGACCTCGGTGTCCTTTGTAATAGGAGTAGTTCTTTTTGTTATGAATATATGTTTACCAGCTCAAAAAAAAAAAACTTGTGTAACTGGTGAAGCTATATTCATTAGAAAATACTACTATATAGTAGTATATAGCAACAGCATGAGAGACAGAGAGAGAGAGATGATTACGCCGACGATAATTCTAGAGAGAGAGAGAGATGATTACGCCGATGATAATTCTAATCCAGCATTCTCGCATCATTACTGCATAATGTAACCAAGTTCTTGGGTTAATTAAAATAAGCAGATGATAAGGGGGAATCCAGGTATATAGGTCAGAATAGCCAAATTATGATCCATCCTTGCCCAAAAAGAAAACTACTACTTATTGTTAATCATATGAGCTGTTTCGGTGGAATCAAGCCTTGAAAATATCATCAAAGGTAAAATTAGGTAAACGCTGCTTCCAAACAAGGCTTTAATCTCCTTGAGATGCCCCAGATTCTTACATGACGTTGACAGGGGCGCCAAGAGGTATTTGGTTCAACGGTATTAAGAGTGCACATATAGATGTCAGGAGAAATAAGTTAAAAGTTCAACTCCTTACCAAACGAGGTGGTAATCTAATTATTCTAACAATGTGAAAAGTATTCATGTACCACCTTTTACGGTGGCATTGAAAAGGGGAAGCACTGCTTGTGCCGCTCTCGGCGAGTACCATTGAACAGCCACCAGCACCTTTGGGGTCATGTATCTTCATCAAACAACTCTATCTTTTATTGGGATCCATGACTAGGATTCTAATCAGTGATCATTATGCATTCTATAAACCATTATATAATGGACTTTTCAATTTCGATCTCTAAACATATTCAATATATGGTTGTATCATTGATGTCGGGATTTGGAACTCTGGCATGCCACAAAGTAAGAACTTATTGAAAAAGTTTCAAGTTATTTGTGGCAGACTCTTTAAAGTGTATTTTGTATTTAGAGTATGTACTACTATGATTGTTATATTTTTCGCTTATAGCAAGGGTTGCTAAATAAACTATTCATGTTTGACTCATTTTCGGGTTTATAAAATCTCGTTTGAATTCTATTTCTTTTAAAGACATACAAAACTTGAAAACATTTGAAGCTTTGTTAACTTTGCAAACCAAGTTTGAATAACATACTCAGCTCGTTTTGGTTAATTTGCTTGAAATCAACTTGATTAATACAGAAATAAAGCTTAAGCGTGTGTTGAAACTCGTTGAGTTTTTAAACCAAACACGACTAAGCTACTGCTCAACGCCGCTAGTTTCATTTGTAACCCTTTTAGTGGACCGAAATATTAGTTATAGTCCAATGGGCTAATTGGGCCCATGTTCCCATTAGCCCACTCGTTTGGAATGAGGAGAGGAGCATAGAGATGCCCTGCCCATCTAGGAGACAGCCGGGTCGGAGCACTGGCCCGGGTCGCGATGAGGAGATACAATGGATCTCAGGTGCTCCCGTACGGAACAATTCGGTCCAGCCCCGTGCCACCACTCTGGGTCAGCCGCGTCACAAAAAGGATATAGAGCATGTACACCAGTGAAATGTATTTTACCTACCCAATAATCCACTTTTTCTATCTTACCTATTCAAATATCTCTCAACCTCACACCAATCTTCTCTATTATACATCTTTATCCTTATAAAATATACTAAAAGAGAAAGAGAAAGAGAGGGGTAGAGAGAGAATGAGGGAGTGATAGGGAGGAGAGAGAAGAAGAAGAATATTTGTTTATTTATACATTGCTACAGTTGTGAGGTATTTTTGCCGAAACAAAACACCAAAATGTATTTTACCTTGGGGTTTTGCTACTCTGGTGTAGCATGGTTTTTAAAGGGTTGCATAGCTATTTTACCGAAATCTTCTTTTTAGCTGTGCTGATGTTGTTGCTCTTACTTGATAGTCTCATGTAATCAGACAACAGTGAAATTAATTAAAAATGGCTGCATTTCTTAACTCCTTTGAATACGTTATTCTGTTTCCGTTTGTTGCTAATCGTGACGGATCACACATGATTCAAGATATTCCAGATGGGTACAAAACTAAGTGCCAAAAAAGCAATATGGACTTTATACCAGCAAACATAACCACAAAATAACGACAATAATGAAGCACTATAATTTTTAACTAGTTCAAAATAAGACAGTTTGTCTGCTAACTAGGCCTATTGGCCTTCATTTGGTGCAGATATGATGGAATTATCTTAAGGGTGCTTTCACCCTAACGGGTTTTGGTCATCCGAAAATAAGAAGGCAATAAGTGTTTGTCTTCTATGAGGTCGGATGTTTGAATCCCACCAATTTCAAACCTTGAGACCATTAAAGAGATTGATTATCCGGTCGTTTAACTCCAGAGGCTTGGAATCAGTTGAGATATGCACAAGGTGACCCGAAAATCCGAATACAAGGAAAAAAAAATCTTAAAGGTGTTTTGGATGCTATTAGCATGAACTATGTTAGAGTCACTCGTGGGCCTATATGTCTAAATTAAAAAAGTAATACTGTATTTGATTTATAGGTAACAATTACTAAAAAAGATGTGCTAATGGAAGTTGTGACTTGCAAGTAAAGGTCAACATGCATTGACTAAAAAGCTGCCTTTTGAATGCGCCAAGTGTGTGGAATAATTAGGAGTGGAAAACTGCAACCCTTTTTCCTTTTCCTTGTGCAGGGTGCCTAATTTGTTTAACTGTTTGCATTAGCCACGGGTTTTGTGCTCTTTTTGGCTGATTATAATTGGGTCATGGTTTTTGGCTCACTTCTTTTCAACTAACTTTTGTTATGTTACTTTTGTCATATCATTAATAATCATTCACACAGATCAACACATGCACGGTTTAAAGTTCGGTCACATACCGCGTGCATAATAATGTTATTCGGACTAGGTTATGTGCAACTCATCTAATTTCAGAAAACCAATTATATCCTCCACTTGTTGGGAACGCAAGTAAAGTCAGAGTGAAGTTCTATGTGGACTAATCTCAAAAGAATTGATAGTACCTGAGAAGTTTCGATCCTAAGAGTCAAAGAGAAAACAAACCCCAAAGTTCCAAACTTTTAACTTGCAGGCCACCCTTTGAGTTGTGCATAATGATGCTTCTTCCAATGGAAGACCCCAAAAAAAGAGCACGAGGCAAACTTGAACTTTATGTGGAAAAGAATGTTTTGAATCATCACAAATGAGAGATTGCTACATGATGAGGGCTAATAAAGAGTGCCACTCGGTATTCTTTCCATTAGGAAGAATAATTTTGTCCATCCTAGCTCTTTTTATTTTTATTTTTTTATTGGTGAAAATCGTGTGAGTTTTACCACAAACTCATTATTACAAAAAAAGTATATTAATTCTGTAGACCCTACACAATTTTCACCGATCACAAGTAAGGTAGTATTCACCCTCTTTAAGGCCTCGTTTGATAAAAGTATTAGAGATGTGTGATTCGTAAGGAGATGTGATAGGATTGTGATCGGTAATAAGAAGTGATTGATAATGAGATGAGATTAATAATGAGTATGTTTGTTTGAAATAAAATTAGATGATGAAATTATTAACATCATATTTGTTTCACATGAGATATGATTGAATTGGTAGTATACATTTACATTTTTGCCCTTATGCAAAACTGATTTAATTTATGGATGAATATTTTTTGGATCAAACTTATTTTCCAAAATACAATCAGAACATCAAAAAAATACTTTTGAAAAAAATTTATTACCCAGATGATTTCAAGAAAAGTTATCACCAAATTGCACCAGAAAATCACTAAGAATGGGTTTCAAGTGCCTTCCAAGAAGAAACAACGAACTGTGGCATTTTGGTCTATGCAAAAAAATGGGTTGGGAATGGACTGTCAATACAATACCCCTATTTTGGAGGATTCCTACTCCCATCGGCTTATCGGTCCTCCCCAACATTGTGAAACCAAACATAGAATTAGGAATCCCTACTCCTTCATAATCTAATCCCATCTCCCATACCTCTTAATAAACGGGGCCTAAAGGCCCCATGAGACAACACGACCCACGGTTTTTTCAAGGCTTTTGTAAACACCACCAATGAAATTGGTTAAATAATGTGTAATTCATATTTTTTGGTTCAGTTCGTACATCAGTTATAATGCGCTTCTATGATGTGTTAGTGGATCTCGAAAAGCTAAACATAAACGTAGTTTATTTATTTATTAGGGCGAGTTGATTTGAAACGGATTTTTATCGAGTTGATCACAGATCTAGAGTACAATATTGAACATTTGACAATATAAAGTTCATAAGCCGACTAGTAACTTGTCCAAGATTAATTAACCCTATCAAAGAATATTCAAATTCGTCTAACCTAATCTCTTAACAAATTTTTGACCAGCGGAAACATGAGCTCGAACTAGCTTAGTTGTTTTTCTGAGCCCCGACAGATAACCCTTCTAATTACTTTTCCGGGAAAGAAAGTGAACAAGATTGGGGCCATAATTCTGGCAGTGTGTGGATCAGTGGGAAGCAACTGCCGCCCTAAAAGCTGTTCAAAGAAAACTGCGCCACTACAAGAAAATGCGACCCACACTCAAATATTGGTCCAAGCCATCCTCAACACTAGTGTCCATATATATATATATATATATATATATTTATATATATATATATATATATATATATATATTTATATATATATATTTATATATATTTATAACACATGGCCTAACCGTCAAGGCTTGAAATTTATGAGCTAGATTGTTTATTTTTAGAATTTTAGATGCATGCGAAATCTCTAAAGTGCTATCGTTTCTTTTGGGACAAATCTATACAGAGCTTTGCACTCTAGCTTTTATTGGGACCCTCGCGGGCCTCGCAAGTGGACAGTGTGTAAGCGACCCGACTCGTCTAGCCATGGATCCTATTTTGGCTTGATCAACACTTGGTCATAACAGATACTATCTTGTCCCTTTTTTATAGTCAATTGTTTAATTTTTGATTGTCCCTTAATAAATGTACATTTGGAAAAAGTTAGTGGATAAAAGTTGATAAATTTTTCCTTTTACCCTTCTGACTAGATTTCTTTTAGAAAAATTAGTAAGAAAAAGTGTAATCATGATATCTCCGTAAAGGGGTGGAAAGTTAGAATGTTTGAAGTGTAATACTACTTTGCTATAATTGTTGCCTCTCTATCTCTATCCCTACGAAGTGATCTGCTACTTGTCCATGGCTTGAATTCAATATTATGTATTGGCAGGCTGTTTTTTTGGGGTAAATATATTGGCAGTTGTTTAGTTCTAGCAGTAGAAGATGGGGAGGTGCTTAAACCCAAGTTACTAGTAGTAGCTTACATGATTTGTTATATACCGAGATTATCTATGTATACTTCTAATGTGGGATGATGTGTTACAGCGGAATTGATTCTCTAAGATTAGTCGAGGTGCACCGTAAGCTGATCCGAGCACCTCAGTTGTAAAAAAAATAGAGAAATTATTAAATAGAGGTCATGTGGCATAGAGATACTTAAGTCCCCCTCCTAATTGGTTTAAATAATTAAATTAGCATCCTAAAATTCAAATAAACCCAACAATACGCTTGTTTATTAATTTTCTGTCTCCTGCTCAACAATACTATTATCTTCCATTTATTACGCCCATTTATTATATTATCTACCAATTTTTAAATAATTTTTTTGATATTTCTTTCGAATTTATGATAAATGAATCATAAACAATAGATACACCATAAACACACATATTGCTTCCAAAATATACCGTCAATTTTCATGACATGTTTTTTCAAATCTTTTATGAAAACTTGATTGAATTTATAGCACAATCACATAAACAAAAACATTTTTAGAAATCTATCATGAATATACACATTGCTTTCAAATATACCATATATTTTCATAACGTATTTCTGCAAATGTTCCATGAAAATCTTGATTGAATACCACAACAACATAATTAAATATAACATTTATTCCATGATTTAAAAAAAAAAATCTACTATGTATTTCATGAAATATTTTTGAAAATCTACCATGAAGATTATCTGTGACATGTGTCAACAATCACAAACATCTCAAAACAATTTTGTCTACATTTTCCAACTCCAAAATAAATGCAAGGAACATGATAAAATTTTAACATTCTATTAAATGTCAAATTTGCCATCAAAATCTCGAAAGTTGCAGTAACCCCAAGATCTTCAACAGAGAAAAATACTATCATCCAATGATGTACTGTATAAACGAATCAAGAAGAAAATAATGAAAACACTTTTCAATGTGTGTCCTCATTTGATCTTTAAAAAAATTACTCAAAGAAAAGAGAACACAACCTACAGATTCTCCCAACCTCTTCGGACTGGATGTCTTGATGAACTCGTTCCGATCGGTGCAGTCATTGCCATGGGGATCGACCTTAGGAATCATTGTCTCGATCTCCGCCGTCGTGATAGTTCAACGGAGACAGCCAGGATGGAATCTTCCTTTGCCACGGAGAGGTCTTAATTTGTAGATCTACGCGAGATTTAAGGCAGGAGGAGCAGGACGACCATTGCCTTCCGGTCGACGGGCCGCTATTGTTTTTCTTCTTTCAGTCACTGTATTTGAATGGAGAGAGAGAGAGAGTACATTGAAGGGAAAGGAGAGAGAGTGTCGTGACAAATTAGATATGATAATACCATATGCAGAATACAATACTTTTATATATTCGAATTTGGCACTAACAAAAATAATTTTGACATTAACTCTATCTTATTAATTAATAAAGATATAATGGAACAACAATGCGTTTTCAAGATAAAAACATACGGAGTACATAGCGATGACATCACGAATGTACACAGAAATAAGTCCTCTGAATAGGACGCTTTTACAAGTACATGCCTTTGTTTCACGCACTTTTTGTCCAAAGATTAGTCACATGAATGCAGTACCAAATAAGGGAATCCCACTTTGAATGGTTTCTTCTGCCCCATTGCAGGCATTCACCCAAATCCGATTTTAAAAACTATACTGTACAAGATTCCAGTTTGTTCCCCAAGGGCCTGTTTGGACAGGTATTGTGAAGGGGGATTGTGATATCTCTATTTTAGCTCGTTGATCCAGCCTTAAGATTTCGTTTGGTAAGTAAAATGGAGGGAGTATTATCTACGCCCCAGATTTTATTGTATCTCCTAATACCCCGGAGGGTTATTATTTATGGGGAAGTTCTGAAGTGTTATTACATAATACCCCCAGAGAATACCCCTCTCTCTTCCATTTCAACTACAAACAACTCTATCCTCTCATTTTATCCCTCATCCAAATCAAGTACTATTTAATCCCCCGTCACATTAATATAGGCCCACCTTTTGTATATAATACCCTATACTATCTTATCCCACATTCATAACTAATACTATCAATCTTTACCCCGCATCCAAACGGGCTCCAAGTGGATATGTTTGTTTTCCATTGCCACTGTTTCCAACATTGCATTTGATTTATTTATTTTTTCAAAAATGATATAAGTACTGATCAGGGGAGGGAAATCGTACCGACAGCCGTTAGCAAGCTGTCTCTGGCTACCGAACGGCCGATCCGAGCCGTCCAAAAATTCTAAAAAAAAAACTGATGGGGCCCTTCGCAAAAATCAACGACATCCGAGATGTGTAGGGTGCTTAATCCGAACATTCCTTTTTTTAATCGGTACATATAACATCACTCTTATTTTTTAATGTGCCTTTCGAGTTTTCCCAGAATGCCCCCACTGGAAGTAGTAAATGCTTAACATTGACATCCCACCTCTCCTGTCACCCCCATTTAATTAAATTGCAATTTAATGCACGTCCATGGGGTAGATATGCTCCTCATTAATGGCCAACGTTCAAGATTCAAAAATTTCTTTTCTTTTCTTTTTAAAAAAAAAAATGGAAGGAGGGATGGACCCAAATTAGTATTTGTTTAAGCGTTAGTAGTATTTTTTTTTATCGTCGGACCCAACTTATTTTAAAAAACTGGACAAATCCTTGGACCTATTGATACTGATGTCATTAAAATCCAATAATTTTGAGTTGATATCCCAATTGATTATCCATGAATTTGATTAAGATACTTTGGGACCAAGTATTAAATCAACGGCAAATGATGTCATATATATTTTATAATATAAATGTGCAAGCCCATAACAACTTGTTTGGCAAATTAATAATTCAAGGTGGATGTTATTGCCACTAATTTTTTGGAATACTATAAGGCCCCATTTGTTGAAAGTGGTCTATTGTATGAGAATAACATGTTTCGTAAATCGAAAAATAAGTACTCATAAATCTTAACGGAATGTGACCTAATTTTAATGCGTCACTGAATGACTATAAAAGATACATACCACAGAAAAAGATTGTGATCTTGCACAAGATTCGAAAGTTCAATTTCATTATATATAAATCTATCCAACACCAACATAGATTCAAGTTTTGGGAGGCAAATCAGTCCGTTAGCCTCAAACCTTATTTTTAAGTACAATAACATTAAAAAAAAAAAAACATGGGCTAGTTTTTTTTTTTATACTAATAACTAGATGTTCGGGTCAGCTTGTGCGCACATTAGCTAATTCCAAAACCTTATTAGATAGGCTATTGTACCCATATATTACTTGTCGGGGGAGCATTTTTTCAGCACCACCAAAGTTGTCAATACCGTACCGGCCAGCGTACCGTTTTCACTACTGGAATGGTACGTACCGGTACCGGGCTGTATCCCGGTACCGTTCCGGATTTACCGCAATTAATATTTTATATATATATTTAATATATATCTACCATATTTAAGTATAAACATAAATAAAAAGTAAAAAAAAAAAAAAAAAAAAAGAGAGAGAGGGTAATTTTGTACCGCCGGAACGCCGGAAAATGGCCGGAACGCGCCGGTATTGTCCGGTACGGCCGGTATCGGCCGGAACAGGCCGGTATTTCAACCGGAACGAAACACAACTTTTTGTGTTCCGTTTACGCACCGGTACGGTACGTACCGGCCGGTACCGGCCGGTACGGAACGGATTTGACAACTTTGAGCACCACACAATCAGTAATCATGATTTAACGATAGGGGCACCTTTTAAACACTTCAACCCAAAAACTCGTAATCAATGCCGAAATAATAAAACAACATTTGTGTTGACAATAATAACAAAGCCAACGTATTTACTAGGAAGAGGTAGTAAATTACATAAACTATCAAAGCAAATCACTTGCTTAAATTATCTAAGAGCAATTCAACACACTAAAATGTCAAATATTTTAGCAATCTTGAATCAAATCAGAAAGAGTACCCTTTTTCTTTTTTCAAATTTATCGATAAATCTCCGAGTTCGTATTGCATCGTGGGTTCCATCGATAGAAACAAGAAACAAATCATTTTCGTAAGCAACTTAAAATTAAGGGGGAGAAGAAAGTAGCTCTCAGACACCAATTGCTCAAACACACTACTTTGTCCTAACCAGTTGGCGATGTGTGCCTATCGTGATACCAAATGCGCATCGATTTCAATCATTCGTTATTCATGATTTGTGTCCTTAAAAGTTGGTTAATTCAAAGTCGTCCCGTCCCTTCTTAAAATCTCCCTTTATACCCCACCCAACCCAACACACAGAGAGACAGAGAGAGAAAGAGAGAGGGGTGATTCTCTCTCCATCTGATTCAAAAAGAAAATGTAGAAATTTCGGAAAAGAAAACCCCCAAACCTCTGCTCTAGCTTTTTCGAAATTCGTTCCAGCCCTATTTGTCCGTTCTCGACCTTCTCGATTCCAATAACCCCCTTCCCTTCCCTCCTTCCTCCACCTGCTCCCACTTTCCTCACCAATCCAATTACCGTCTTTTCTACCACCATCATCATACCGCTCCACAGCTCGATCTCCTCTTCCGCTTCTCCTGTTTACGAAAAGAGAAAGGCGGACTCGATTTTCCTTCCCTTTCATTTTCACCTCGAAAACGAAGAAGAAAAACGAACCAGCTACTCCACCACTCATTGCTCCTCCAACATGATAGATCTCGCCTTTCAGAAATAATAAATTTCGCATCTTCTTCCTACTTGTTTCTCGACAAACACAAATGGCCGCCGATAAATCCACTTCCAAGGGCCAAGCGTGGTGAGCCCAATGCAATTTTTCCTCTTTCCTCTTTCGTATTTCAATTTTAATTTGTGCTTAAAGAAAGAAAGAGGACTTATTACAGTTGTCTCGTTTACTCTCTCAGGTTCTGCACCACAGGGTTACCGAGCGACGTCGTTGTCGAAGTAGACGACATGACCTTCCATCTCCACAAGGTTAGTTAACGTCAAAGTTTTCCACAGTCATTCTCTGCCGTCAAAGTTGTTTTGATTCTTAAAACGTCAGTTATTTTGATTGTTACAGTTCCCCCTGATGTCCAAAAGCAAGAAGCTTCACGATCTGATAACACAGCAAGAGGCAAACCCTAGCACTAGCACCAGCACCGCTAGACTCCAAAAAAAATCCTCTGCTACAGCAGAGGAACAACAAGACGACGAGATCGAAGAAGAAGAGGAAGAAAACGAGGAGTCCTACTGCCATATCTCCCTCCCGGTCTTCCCGGGCGGCTCGGACGCCTTCGAGGCCGCCGCCAAGTTCTGCTACGGCGTCAAGATCGACCTCTCGTCCTCGAACGTCGCTCCGATCCGCTGCGCCGCGGAGGTCCTGGAGATGACGGAGGACTACGCCCTAGACAACCTCGTCTCCAGGACCGAGAGGTTTATCTCCCAGTCGGTTCTAAAAAACATCAAGGACTCGATTAGAGCCCTAAAATCGTGCGAGAAATTAATTCCTCTGGCGGAGACTCTCGGCATTGTCGAGAGGTGCATTGATTCTATTGCGGTTAGGGCTTCTTCGGCCGATCCAACTTTGTTCGGATGGCCGGTGAACGAGAGGGTTGAGATCAGCGGTGGACGTCGGAAAACAACCAGCTCCTGGTTTGAAGAACTAGCCTTGCTTAGCCTACCGCTGTTCAAGCGGTTGATTTTCGCGATGAAGGCTCGGGACCTGAGTCCCGAGGTCATCGAAAACTGTCTGATTCACTACGCCAAGAAGTACATTCCGGGGGTTTCTCGGTCTAATCGGAAGGCGTCGTCCTCGTCCTCATCTGTACCGACGGAGAGCGAGCAGAGGGAGCTATTAGAGACTATAATCGCGAATCTGCCGGCGCAAAAGAGCTCGAGTTCTTCGACTGCCACGAGGTTTTTGTTCGGGTTGCTGAGGACTGCGCATATTCTGAACGCTTCGGAAGGTTGTAAGGCGGCTTTGGAGAGAAAAATCGGATCGCAGCTGGAGCAAGCGACGCTGGACGATTTGCTGATACCTAGCTATTCGTATTTGAACGAGACGCTGTACGATGTTCAGTGTGTGGAGAGGATATTGGGGTACTTCCTGGATGGTTTGGAGGAGAGATCGGCGGGTAGAATCGAAGGCGAGGAAGAGAATAGCAGCGTTAGATCGGCGGCTCTGATGTTGGTCGGGAAATTGATCGACGGTTATTTGTCGGAGATCGCTTCGGATACTAATTTGAAGCCGGAAAAGTTTCTTGAGCTCGCTGTTGCTCTGCCTGAGCACGCCAGGCTATTTGATGATGGTTTGTACAGAGCCGTCGATGTTTACCTCAAGGTATGTGATTTTGTTTACAAAAATTGTAATCTTCACAGTAGAATGCTACCCCAATCGAAACGTTTCCATTTGTCTCATAGGTTAGGAAGATCACAAGTAGGGGTGCAAATAATTTGGACTGAGCTTTGTAGTGTTCGAGCTTAGCTTAGATATCCTCAACGAGTATAAAATTTTAGCTCAAGCTTGGCTCATTTCTAAACGGGCCTAGCCGTTTCATTTTATAAACCTGACTTTAAAAACAAATCGAGCCTACACAAATGCGCCGAATTTTAGTCCGGCGGAAACTCGAGATTGGCTTGTTTACTGCACGAGTTTAAAACTCAAGCTCGAGCTCCTAACGAGCAGGGTTCATTTGCGGCCTAATCTTGAGGAAATTAGTAAATGTCCTACGTTTGAGTGCAGTTGAACTATTGATATACCTAATTAGAAGTAACCATTTATGTTTTCGACAAAATGTTTTCCTAGCATCACAATCTATGAGTTACTATTTCTTAAACGCACTCACTGATATATCCAGGCGCATCCGTGGATATCGGAGGCCGATCGAGAGAAGATATGCGGCATAATGGACTGCCAAAAGCTGACGCTAGAGGCGTGCACTCACGCGGCGCAGAACGAGCGGCTTCCGCTGCGTGCAGTGGTTCAGGTGCTTTTCTTCGAGCAGCTGCAGCTCCGTCAAGCCATCGCGGGCACACTCATAGCCGCCGACATGGCACCGGAGGACCTCCCTCGGCCCTCGAATCTGCGAGGAACGGAAGAACGAGATGAGGCCTCAGACACAGCCGAGGCGGCGCCTGCTGTTGTGGCCGAGGTGCCACGGCAGCAGGCGGAAACTAGCGGTGGTGGTGGTGGTGCGACGTGGAGGGCGGCGGTAAGGGAGAATCAGGTGCTACGGCTGGACATGGACAGCATGAGGTCGCGGGTGCAGGAGCTGGAGCGCGAGTGTTCGACGATGAAGAAGGTGATCGAGAAGATTGACAAGGTGGGCCCACGCACCGGGGGCGGTGGATGGAGGGGGAAGTTTGGGTGCAAGTTCAAGACGCAAGTGTGTGATTCGCATGAACGAACGGTTGTTGAAGCTGGAAAAGGACGAAAACCACCTCCGTCTTCATCAGTAGGCCGTTAGATACTGTTTCACTTTCACCCTTTTTTCATTGATTTTTATTGATTTTCTTTGCTTTTTCCCCCCCCCCCCCCCCAATCGTGGTTATGTAGATTGCAAGAACTGTAAAATTTTGAGCTCTTCATAATATGTGTTATGTGGTGGGTAGGGCTATAAATAAACTGGGCCGTTCGTGAACTGTTCGAGACTCGACTCGGTAAAGATTCGTTCGAGTTCGATTCGTTCGAGTTCGATTCGTCTACTAAATGAATCGAACCTGAACTCCAATTTTAAGCTCATTTCATAAATGAGCCCAACATAAATATAGTAGTATTCGGCTTAATTAGGCTCGTGAACCTAGAGTATATGTATATCGTAGAGATTTTATATATTTACATAGTGAACATTTTAAAACTTGTACAAGTCTAAACGTTTACAAATACTATAAACTTACTTATGTATATATTTTTTTTATCATTTTACATGTATGTGAACGTATTTATGCACATATTAAATTTTTTATTTGCAGCTTTAGACCTGTATGAGAGCATAAGTATGTGATATTATTGAATCGTTAAGGCCCGTAAACAAGTTCGAGTTTGACCCAAACTTAGGCAAGCTCGGTTCGAGTTCGGCTCATCATAATTTTCATTGGGTTCGACTCGAGCTTGAGTTAGCTAAAAAATTTAATGAACACATTTAAATATTTTAATATTCGGCTCGATTCGATTCGTTTATAGCCCTAGTGGTGGGTAAGCTGTAACGCACCATGAGACTTGCATTCACCAATGCGAGTTGAATCTATAGTTGCAACTTGTAAGCTTTGTTGATCGAGATCATTCATGATTGGATCCTATTAATTTAAGAATAGATAATACCATTTTAAAAGACAATTGTGAGCTGATCATTATGTGTTTATTGTCTGATTAATTTAGTAATTAAAAACAGTGTAATGAACAAATTAGAGCACATGCTTTAGGAGGAATTAATGACAACATCGGTGGAAGATCATTAGGTACTTTCGGAATACAATGTAGCATCGATTCGTGTCGTGCTTCCAGTAAAATGAGAATCAACAACACACTGAATCTGGATCACTCCGTTTTTTCACTCAACTAACAAAAATGTGTCAGCCTGATAAATTCGCTGTTTGTTAGAAGCACAATTTTTATTTTTATTTTTGACAAAAGATGAAAAGAATTTTATTCATTTGATAGGCAGAACCTAAACATCAGAGAGAGATGCAAATTCCAAGGGACAAAATGGACGTCCACAGACCGATCAACTCCGAAAATGGAGTATTCAACAATTATGTCAACGGCCCCACGCAAGTATTCCTTTTTTTGGTGCACAAGAGAAACTTACCCCACACAAGTTATGTCAATACTGGAACGCACTAACACCTTACCCATTCTCCTCATGCAAATCTCCATTATTGTGTTTTGGTTCAGCTTTAATAGAACCCGAGAGGGAATTGATTAGTACGTACATGAAATGTTGCTGTCCGACACCAATGAATGTCTTCTCATAAATTGGTCCCCTCCTTGTCCATGATCCGAAGTATGTGCCAGCAGACAAAGGCAAAGTGAAGAAAAACTCAGACCTTTTCCCTTTGTGGGTGTGTTTTCACTTCGAAGTTCCAACTAATCATTCACTTCTTGTACGAAGAAAAGCAGAGGTCCTCGTTTGATGATGTTCACCCCCACATGAACTCACGTAGGTTTGAACAATTTTAAGTGGTCTCTAAGATCATTCCCTTCTCCCTTATCAAAGTGAGACAACACAGCTAACCTACTCTTGATGTTGTTCTGTACTGTGAGTTGCGGAGAACTCTTTGTTGTGACACTGTTTGCCTGTTTGAGATCGGAGATCACACATTTTATGATTTAACCTAGACCCTAGGGGCTTCATGGTTTGGCCGAAATAACTGTTCTAGGGATAAATACACTTATCTCGATTAATCACTGTATATGATGGGATTAGAACGTGAACGACTATAAAACTCTCTCTCACGCTCTCTGGTTGCTTTTCTCGGTGCTATATATGCATTCTTGGTGTTCTACCACTCTTTGTCATTCCACATATTGACATATACATGTAAATATATAGAGGAGAAGGTGGAGAAGGCGTGCACACACACAAAAAAAAAGGTAGTATTTATTTAAGCCTTGGTAGGCGCGGGTGGTGTTGCCGGCACCATATTCACTATCTATGGGTTGTCAGGGTGACCCCCTTGCACGCTTGAGAGGAACCCAACAATAGTTTCTGTTATGTTCTGAGTTTTGTATGCAGTTGTCCTACTAGGGGGATCCGGATCCTCTGACGATTTCTCTGTAAGGATCGTGTGAAGGTTTAATAAGAGAGTGACACCTCACAAATGAAGGGATCCAACGGCAGATAACCAGGCTCTCAGTCTGTAACAAAACAATGGCGTCGTTTGGCAAGCAAAGACACATGCGGAGAAGTAACGCCGTTTAAATTGTACTTTCCTTTCCCATTCGCATGTCTGGCTTCCCAAAGAAACCCCTCTCTCTCTCTCTCTCTCTCTCTCTCTCTCTCTCTCTCTCCATTTGTCTTCTCCTCTGGCCTCTTTTAGCATCCCTTGCTGACCCAATCGAAGTGCAGGGCCGCCTTCTTTCTTCTCCAAGTAAATCAGATGTCTTTCATAAGAGGAGTGTATCAATTGCAATATCGATTTCAAATTTGAGAAAACACTTAAGGAAATTCAAATCCAAGGCTCGGTGAACTCGTTACAAGGAATCGAAGTCAAACATAAACTTATAATTTTAGTGAAGATCAATGCTGAAGAAGATTGTTATTTTCTCCGTTCGAAATTGCAGCTGGAAAGGGGTTCTATGTGAGGAACAAACTTATTTTGGTCGGAACAGTAAAAAAAGAAAAAGGAAAAGTAGGCTGCAATTCTGGTAGTCGTTCCGTTTATTCTCCGTTTGTGTTTTGCTTGCCACACGACGTCATTTTGTGTAAAAAAAAAGAGGACTTGGTTATTTGCCGTTGGATTTCTTCATTTTTGAGATGTCACTCTTCCATTAAAATTCTCACACAATCCTCACAGAGGAATCCTCGTAGAGGATCCGGACCCTTATTAGGGCAGAGCCGATTTGCACTTGAAGGGGTTCAATTAGGAAAGCAAAGTTTTCGTCAGGTGATATTTGAAAATTGGCTTTGGTTCTTTTTAGTAATTCTTATAGAATGATTATGATACTATTAATGAATTAAATCTGTACTAGTGGGTACAAATTCATTTTTGGGTCTAAAAAAAATTATCAGAGCTGTTCATTTTGTTTAAAATACTTTGCTTATGATCATTGCAAAAAATAAGCTCATTCTGATATCGGTAAAAGCATTTACGAAACATCCAAACTTTGCTCTAGAATTCAGGGACAAATTTGAACGTTTTGTAGGTGCCTTAACAGATATCGGATTGAGCTTATTTTTCATAGAAGCCGTAAACAAACTATTTTAAATAAAATGAGCAATTCCGATCATTTTTTTAAAACTGAAAACGGGACAAAAAAGAGGTTCGTACACACTGGTACAGATTTTACCAGTAGCACCGTTGATGCTATATACAGTATTAAATGACACGACACTTCATAATGCAAACAGTAAACTACGTTGTGTGCAAATAAAACACAAGTTCAAATCTTTTGTTTATACCATAATAATAATAATAATTTGTATTGGAAAAGCGCATGTATCTTAGCTTTGGACTTTGGGTTGGTGTTGTACACTTCACTGTATGGCACTGTGCTACGCACCCCCGAGCCAATGGATCATGCATTTGACGGCTCAGATCTCATCTCGGCAATCAACGATTAAGAGCCATTCATTACTGAGATGAGATACGAGTTGTTAGATGCACGATCCGACGGTTTAGAGTTGCGCAACGTGGTGTTGCCTACAATACTGCATAGCACCATCCCTCAATTCCTTAGTTTTCATGCAATTTCAGCTCCGAATTGCACAAAAATACAATCTTGTAAATAAAATTGCACGAGAACAGAAGTACATACACTTTTTGGTACAAATGCCCTAGGCTGACAAAACACTACAAATTTATTGAGTCAAGTTGGTCCATATATTCTTAGTGTAAATAAAATTTTCTTTATGAGTTTAATTTTTATCCACCTTACGGTTTCTACCACCGTCATTTGTGGGTTTCACCGTGCATTTATTGCAGAAATTTGAATCGTTTATCTTGTAGAATCCACAGAATAGTATATTTTCTAAAAAAAAAATCAGCTTGATTAGATATCGTTGTACATAGAGAATTTTGAATTTTAGATTATAAAGTATTAAACTTTGCATGTTCATCTACTTCATAAACCAAAATTCAATTGTTGATGTACGTATCAATATTTGATCAAGCTAATTTTTTTTGAGTAAATACACTACTTTGTGAGCCTTATAAGGTAACAGATCCAGATTAATGCAATGGATACATGCACAATGGATGGGTGAGTAGGTATAAAAATTGGGTTATTGCAAGGACACCCCTTCAACTATTACGTTTTGTTAACATGACCCCTTACGTTTAAAACTTATCAACCTCACCCCTTCAACTTTCATTTTCCATCAACTTCCTCCCCTTTTCTCACTTCCGTTAAAAATTTGGATGGAAACGAATGAAAAGACTAAGTTACACCTTGTTACATTAAAAAATGATTTTGGATATTTACGAACCTAGATCAGAACCCACTTCACCTCCACTACAAAACCTATCTCCGGCACCGTCAAACCACCACAATCAACCATTTTAAGCACATATTTGATCACAAAACACTATTTCAACCATACCTAACCTTGCAACCTCTGCTTCACTACTCCCCCATTGCCGCACCACCTTTGCTCCATCACTGCAAATGATGTTACCCTCCGCATCACAGCTGCAAACCTTAGCCCCAAGCACCTATGCCGATCAAATTGCAACCACCCAAAACATCCCATACAGCATCACCCACACCACCACTACCACTACCTCAGTTGTCACCCCTAGCCGAGCTCCACCACGACCCTTGAAACCAGCACTAAAAACTAAAGCCTATAATCCAACACTGTTGCTATAGCCCTTCAAAACCCCACCCTCGGTGCTACTCATGACCTCCCCCCCCCTAAGTCTAAACAACCACACCCAAACTCTGAACAGAGAACAAAACCCAGATCAAAACCTCCCTAAACCATTGCCGCTGCCGTGGCAACCATCCTAAATCGTTGCTTTTGTTACATCCCCATAAAACCCCACCCTCTCTGCTACAGCCTCTCAAGCCCCACTGCCTTCTCCACCATCCACACCTAAACTCAGATGAATAACCCCAAATCAAAACCTTCCCGCGGCAATCCCTTAAGCCGCCATCGCCGTTACATCCCTCAATTAGACCTCAGAACCCCATATCTCAAACCGTCGCCGCTGCAAACGCCTCACCAACCACGCCTAGCCATCACCCACCGAAACCTTTTTGCTACCAAACGCTTCGCCAGTGGTGGTGGTCCTTCGTGTGGTGTAACGCCCCGATTTTTTGGGAGCAAAATAAAATAATTTTCTTAAGAAAATTTGCTATATAAATAAAATTTTCTAAATTAAAGTTTAGTTAATTCAATCTCAAGAAAATTTACTGATTCAAAATACATTAACTTCAAAGCTGACTTTAGGCTTGATACGAATCCCGAGCATACTCGATCTCCATTCTTGATATTCTTTTTGTGTCGAACTACATCATCATTGAATCCCCTCCATTGAATCCTGCGCCCGCTGGCAAATTGATCGCCGAAGCAAACGATTTGTCAGGATACAGACGTATCCGTGAGTGATAAATCACCCAGTAGAATAATCCAACCCAACTACCTCTCTTACTTTACAGCTAACAAGTAATCGGATAATAAGAATGTGACAAGTAAAACAGAGATTTTTCCATATAAACCAATTATTAGTATCCATTAACCTAATGTGAAATCTAAGATCTCTCCATGAGATCTTTCCTTCCCCAACCGCTAGCCATGCTCGGTCCCATGAGATCACTTCCCTTTGTTGTCGCAGATACACCTAAGTTATATATCGAGTGTGCACCCCAATAACTACAACAAGGAGAAAGTTTATCATGCCTGAACCATTACTAGGGTTCGCCTATCTTATACACCACTTCACAAAATCACTTCACAATCATCACTGGACACTCGCCAGTTTCAATCTCATCACAAATCTCATCATATCTCAAAATCACGCCTGCAGGCAATCTAAAAATAAAATTTTTCAATTCATCAATTACCTAACATCATCTAGGTAAATTCTATTCGCATACCACCCCATGTCTCTAGGGTCCAATCTAGCATATCAAGCAAGAGTTTGAACAATATGCATATTATCAAAATAATAATTGAAACAAACAAACAACAAGCGAGGCAATCACGTAACTTTTTATGAACGGGCCGTTGCCCTTAGTCTTGTATGGTCAAAAGTTAATAACAATACAAGAAACTTTTATCAAAAATAAATAAATAAATAAATAATAATGTTATTCAAATATTAGTAAGTCTATGCTTTTATTAGTCTATTTATGAAGTTAGATTACCATATTAGTGATAATATAACAGTGGGTCGAAACTGTACAGTTAACCATCTCGGGTTTAAAACTGCAATTTGTAAATAACGTATCGTTAAATTTTGGATCAAAACAATACATTCAATAGCCTAAAGGGGTTAACTGTATTTTTAATGTTAATTTTCAAAAACAATACGTCCAGGAACAGTGGGTTTTCGATAAACAGGGAAAAAACGTCGAACTATATGATTTCGATTTTAGCAATTGAAACTTGTTAAAAATCCTCATGTAAAGAGTACATATACTTAGGGAGAAGTAGGAGAAGATTAATCTACCTTTAATCCGGCCAAAACGATTCGGTGGAGTCCAGTGGGTTTTCGTTTGGCGGCGAAAGATCGGTATTCTAGCAGTAACTTTGGACTGGAATAACTTGACCAAACCTCTGCCGTTGTGGACGATTCTTGTGTCTAACGTGAAGATCTTGAAACGTCCTACAACTTTTGTGATGAAGTCAAAGCCAGAAAACCATTCGAACTAAGAGAAAAGTGGGAGTTTTCATAAGCCCTGTTTGCTGTCTGGAAACAAAAATATATCCGAGAATTTCACTGATCTTTGGACAGCGATAACTCTATCAATCCTTGACTGTTTTGGGTGATTCTTAAGTCGAAATTGAAGCTCTCGATGCCCTCTACAATATCTGTGAAGAAACTTAGGCCTAAAAACGACAGCAACTAGGAAGAAATAAGCCGTGAACAGAGGGACGTGATATGGACGGAAATTAAAAGGGTGTGATCCCTCTTTTCTTGTTTCTGTTTATGTAGTGGACTAGGAGAGTTGTATTGTGAGAGATGAGTGGGGATTGGGGATAAGTATGGAGGTGGTGGAATGTGGAAGGAGGGAGAGATATAGTTTAGGGAGAGTTTGAAGGGAGTGGAAGATTGGTTTTGATAGAATTTTGATTAGATGGGATAAGAGATGAGTATGGATACTTATATATCTAAAGTATAAATATATATATATATCCTATATAAGTGTGAAAATAATATCAATTATAAACATAATAATGTATGATTAATAATTCAATCAAATTAGTTATTGAATTAAGAATTTAACATTATAAATTTGAAAAAAAAAAAAGGGCAAAAAAAATCCGAGTCGTTACATGTGGAGAGTGTAGTAGAGAGGAGGGGTGGTTGGTTGGGTGTTTTAGGGTTTTAAGGGATATTTTAGGGGTTAAATTTCTTTTTCCATCCAAGTTAGATCTTTTCCGTCCAAAATCTTAACTTTTCTTAACAGATTTGGACAGAAGAGGTGGAGTTGATGGAAAATGAAAGTTGAGGGGGTGTGGTTGATGAGTTTTAAACGTGAGGGGATCATGTTGACAAAACGTGATAATTGAAGGGGTGTCCTCACAAATAACCCATAAAAATTGCAACGATTATCTTCTTCCCTCGGGGCTCGGGGTTTCCCTTGATACATCCATCCACTCATGAATTTCCGGTTCAGCTGTTAAATGTTACTCCTACTCCATACTGAGAATCACATGGCCTGTTGGGACCATCTATACATACATCTCCTGAGGAGGAGGAGGAGGCAGGTAAAAATGTGGTTTTGCACCACTCGTCGCCCAAAAATAATTGCCCTTTTAGTTTTTGTTTTCAATATCAAACTCTCTAAAGGACAAACCATGCATGCATGCGGAATCCTGTCTTATGTTCTCTTCTTTTCCAATCATTTTAGATTCTCATGCCCTGTAGTGAAACATCTTTCTAGTATAAGTTAGCGTCTCCATATCTATTAGTGCAACAGAATTACAAAGATTGAATGTCGTTCTTATTCCATCACCAAAAAGCCATGTTCACACTCAATACATTTCGTAGAGAAAGATTGAACACACCATAGGAACTTACCCACAGAGAGAGAGAGAGAGAGAGAGAGAGAGAGAGAGAGAGATGTGTTTTGTACCCGGTTATAATGGGCTAAACATATTGTTTCAGGTACGCACAAGAATGGACTAAATATACAGGAACATATGGGCAATAAGCCACTTGTGTCTTTTCAGATTGGTCTAGTACTGATCATTAGACTTGGTAGTTTGCTTTTTCATAGGTCTCGGTTTTGAAACCTCTTAAGTGTTATTAACTCTTTTGCAGCTAGTTTATAAAAGAGCTTCTCGACCTTAAATGAGCCTCCACTAGTGAATGGTGTCATTCTCTGCTTAGGGTCATGATTGATGCCAACGCGGTTGTGAACATAGAATGTGGCTTTTCTACAATGTTGCCATGTTCCTTTCCCTATTCCCTTATTTGTTTAACTTTGTGAGCCATTTTAATCCTACCGACTTGACTTTAATCCCTGCTTCACTATTCACCAGAATAGAGAATTGGGTTATTCTCAATCAGCTAACTAGGTGATCATCAATTGGTTGACATTGCCCATTTTGCCATTTGGTGTACAGTGATATCCTCTATCCATTTTCAGTTCCTGGCCCAGTCCAAATTAAAATATTAGTCGGGCCTACCATTTCTCAAATTGGGCTTGAATATGAGTGAATGATCGACCCCCCCCCCCCGCGCTCTTTCTCTCTCTCAATTAAAGGGGTCAAACGGATTGATACATGCAAGGTTTTAGACGGAGAGGGGCGGCACAGAAATGGACTAGGTACTGCATGACATGGTTTTAGACGGACATAAAAGGGACTCGGGGGCTCTGCTGTGCCTGAGGCACAGCACCCCCTACCCACTCCCAAAAAGGCCCACAAAAGGCCAAAAACGGTACTGTTTGTAAGGAAAAAAATTTTAAGTTTCCTATTTGCAATCCTATAGAGTAGAAACGTGATTATAAGAGTCTTAGAGATAAAATTTAATTATGTCTCTTTAGAATAATTTGATCAGAATAATAAGATCTTCATACTGGTTCAAACGGATTGAAAATTGGAGCAGATAATTTTTTAACTGTATTTTTAATGTATAAGCATTCTAATTAAGTACTCCAATTTTTAATCCGTTTGAATATGTGCGAAGATTTTATTATTCTGAACATATTATTCTAAAAAGACATAATTAACTTTTGTCTTTAAGGCTCTAATAATCATGTTTCTACTCCACAGGATCCTAAATAAAGAGCAAATACTTAATTATGAGAGTTCTAGAGACAAAAGTTAATTATGATCCTTTAGAATAATATGTTCAGAATAATAAGATATTCGCACTTATTCAAACTGATTAAAAATTAGAATACTTAATTTTTTAGAATTTTTTAGAATGTTTATATATTAAAAATATAGTAAAAAATTTATCTGTTCCAATTTTCAATCCGTTTGAATCAATGTGAAGATTTTATTATTCTGATCAAATTATTCTAAAGAGACATAATTAAATTTTATTTCTAAGACTCTTATAATCACGTTTCTACTCTATAGGATTGCAAATAGAAAACTTAAATTTTCTTTCCTTACAGACGGTACCATTTTTGGGCCTTTTTTTTGGGTCTTTTTGGGAGTGGGTATGGGGTGCTGTGCCTCAGGCACACAGCAGAGCCCCGCGTCCGACATAAAAGGGCACTGGCACAAGGTACGACACAACCAAATACTAAGTTGTTTGTTGTCACACAATTATTATTTTTGGATTGAACTCAATTTGAGATGTGCCAACACAGATACGACACGACACGAACGAAGCACCACTTAGGTATCAGTATCACTAAAATAGGGGGAAATGGAATAAACCTCGTTAACGTAGAAAAACAATAATACTACTTACTTAAAAATTCGAATACAATATCAAATACATCTTATATATATATATATATAGGCCCCACACATACTACTAAACACCTGTATATTCAAGCACCGGGAGGCAGGCAAGCACCACTCATTCCATTCAAGCACCAAAACGAACTACTCCATCCACCTCTACAAGCGCACCACGTGGCAACTTCCTGAACGGACACCCGAACTTACCGTTTTGGGAAACCCGAAAAACTCGCACCGTTTGTACGCTCGTTGCTTGATCTCCAACTGAAGCATCGCATCTCATCGCTGTACACATACATAAATTCACAAACATTAGCAAACTGTGCTCTTGTGATCTAAACCCTCTCTCTCTCTCTCTCTCTCTCTCTCTCTCTCTCTCTTCTCTCTGTTTCGATAATTCAGATCCGTGCGAGTATAAGCGAAAAATGGGAAGGAGATCAATGGGCTTCTTGGCGGATCCAGCCGATGCTGAAATGATCGACTCGGATATCAACGAGCTGAAGATCGCGGCCAAGCGACTGATTAGCCACGCCACCAAGCTCGGTGGGCTAGGGTTCGGCACTTCCTTCCTCAAATGGGTCGCCTCCTTTGCTGCTATGTGAGTTCTCACTTAATCTACAATCTGCATTCCCTTGCACTACATTCACAATTATGCGTGTTTACGCGTGTTTGTCTACAAACTCGGGCTTTGAGATGTGTTGATGTGTGTGATTGAATTGTTGCTGATCTGTTATGAACTTGGCAATGCCATACCTACTGGTGGATTATGGTGGGGTGTCATGGTAGCAGGGGCGGCTTGAGAATTCTAGCTCAGAGGCGAAAGAAATGTATAAAAACATCTTGCATACAAAACACTATGTAAAATAATTATATTTAGTTCGATTGAAAACTTATCGGCTAGTTTATTTAGTTCGATTTAAACACTATATTTTGTTTAAAAAAAAAAAAAAACTGGGAACCAATCCCACCAACAGTAATCTCAGACTCTCAGTTTGCGTGGCTACTCTATAAAGTGGAGCCCATTGTACTGTTATTTCACGTAAGCTTTTGTTTGCGGGTAGGATGACCTAGAGAATTTTGCTCTTAATGGGGAGTCGATCTAGAGACTTGTGTTTGTAAGGGACTTGCTTCTGCTCTCCTTACCACTTGAGCTACAATTATTGAGTTGTCTCTCGAAGGGACAGTTGTTGAAGGAGAAAGGTGCATGGAGAAATACGAAGTGAAGTGTGAACCAAATTCAACCTCTGGTTGAAATTATGACTTAAGGAATTTGAGCTGCATGTAGATTTCTCTGTGCATAGTTTGTTGAATTTTTTTCAGGGTAGGTAGTGTTACAGATTGTTGAATAACTATGTAAATAATGTCAATTATGCTGATACCCTTTTGTCAAGAAAGGGAACGAAAGAAAAAACGCTCTGTCTCCCTACCTTTTTGGTGGATAACTTTTAACTTGATTAAATATTTACTCTTTTCACTATCCTTGTTGTCATTGTGAAGTTTCATGTAGGAAAAACTTGACCTATTTTAGTTGTTTTTTTCTGAATTCCTAACTTGATGTTAGCTGCTGTGCATCAATATATTTTATTTGACTTGGATTAGGAAATCTTTTTGGGCAGCCTTGTTAGGCTAGAAATCTGAATCCCCATGAAATAAAAGTGGATTAGTTGGCTGTTTGGTATGCTTGGGATGATGCGGACGAATATACAATGATGTTGATGTTGATTAAAAGGCAACAACTCAATCGATTTGCATGTTAGGCCTATTACGTGATGTTTTACTAAATTCCCTTGGCCTCATAGATATTGTTGAGACAGAAGTAGCATCGCAATACAGGTTGTTTCTTTTATTTACCGTAGTTTTATGCCTCTATCATAGACAAAGGGAATTCAGATAATAATTCAAATTTAGAGTCTCAAACGGTTGATTAATGAATTCAAATGGATGAATGCACCAAATATTTGGAAGAAAGCATAAAACGGAATGAAAAGAGAAAAGAAAAGGAATTCATAGGAAAAAGATGCAAAGTAACAATTTCCAAATAGTGTGTTCACTTAATGAAATTTTCTAAGGATTCATGCATATTAGATGAAGGTGATAAGTGTGAGGAAGTTAGCCAGAACAAGTATGTTTAAGGTGCCGTAGCTTTTTTGGGTGTTCAGCCATTTTGCAGCAAGATTAGCTATCCAGAGTTTGCTATTCAACAATAAGCTTGAAAATGACAATCACTCTTGTTTAGTGATCACCTCACTCATAAATTGAGTAGATTTGCTAACATTGCTAGTTGTACCTGTACCACAACCAATGTCGTCGTACCTTTCAAGGTGCTTGCTACACCTACTGGAAAGAAGTTTTGGCTCTCTTACCGGTGGCATTTACCCAGGCAAAGCATGTTTCGGCTCATTCACTTGAGTTGCCAACCCTAACTGGAGGAAGCTTTCAGAGGAACTCCGCCAAAATCATTAGGAAAGTGTTGTCCTTTTGTTCTGTCTCTGAATAGATGGAATGACCTTGCCCACTCGTGATTCATGAATAGACTTCCATTGCTGGTAAATTGCATGTTGTCCATGCATCTTCCATAATAGAGACATGCTCTGTCGAGTTTCATTGTATCGAACTTTTTTGAGGATTTTGTTTTTGTATAAGTCCTGAAGTTACTTTTGTACGTTTAGAAGTCTGCTATTTGTGATAAACTATGATTTCTCACAGTGTTCTAAAACGAGGAATTAATCGGCGATTAATCACCAATTAATAGCTAGTGGGGCCTATCCGATTAGGTCCGATTAACGATTAATCACCGACTACTAATTGATATGCACCGATTAATCGCTGATTAATCCAATTAATCACTTGAAGGTGGCCGACCGCCCGACTAGCGCCAAGCGACTTTTAGAACATTGATTTCTCATATTGGCTCCGTTTTGTTACTGTTCAAAGCTAGAGAACTTATTTGACAACTACATTCTTTGTTGGATGGTTCATTTCTTCTGTATGGGTCTTTTAGATGTACTGGATATTTTCGTAAACTGACTTCTGGAGAATCTAGGCAGACTTTAGTACAAGCTACTAACCCTGGATTTTTGCTGCAGTTACTTGTTGATACTGGATCGTACAAACTGGAAAACCAATATTCTGACTTCACTTCTAGTCCCTTATATTTTCTTCAGCCTTCCTTCGGTGTTGTTCAATTTCTTAAGGTGAACATTTCTGTCTTCGCTCTCAATTTGTTTTCTTCTTCATGGAAAGTACTGTTCTTCAAGAGTGTATATTTTTATCTTTAGAGGAGAGGTTGGGAAATGGATTGCTTTCATTGCAGTTGTGCTTAGGCTTTTCTTCCCTCGCCATTTCCCAGGTATGAACCCAGTAACTGTTGTTTACCATTTGTGACAGAATTGGATGCCTTTTTAGTATTAGTTGTTTATTACCTGCAACTGCATACTTTGGCCTGGCGTCGCTGTTGACTATGTTAGTTTGCTAGAATTCTTGCTATATTTACTATTCCATATTTTGTTTCCCCATTCATATGTGGCGAAGCCTAACCAGAAAGAAAGAACCTACAACCTCAAAAGCTGTGCCATTGGTGAACTTTCAACAAACTTCCTGGTTCTAACTTTGGGAATTTGCATAAAACTTCAAATTCTTGATTTGAACATCTCTAGTTGCGTGAGTGGTCTGAAGATCCTTGATTTGAAGTTGCGTGAAAGTTGAGATTCTTGATTTGAATCTTTGCTGTTAACGGAAGGTAAACAGAATCTACAACATCAGTTATGATCATCTTTAGAAATCTGGTAAAGATCGTCCACAGAGCGGTGGATGGCCTTGATGCACGTGTAAAATGTGTACAGAAATCTGGAAGAAAGTGCATATTGAAATAGGTGAAATGTGCCTCAGGATTCTAATCATTTTGGCTCTATTCTTATTTTAACCACCACTTTGAAGGCAGTTGTTAGCATGACCTTAAGATTTAAAAGGGACAACCGCATGAAACTGGCTGCAAGGATTTGAAGAACTAGCTTTCGGTAACAAAATATCATCTGTCAACTAGGCTCATGATTTTTTCGGTAAAGGCACTTTCATTAGAAGCTCAAACAAGGATACAAACCAGTCCAGAAACCAGACCACCATCCCTTCTAGAGGTCATACAAGACCAAACTAGAACACAAACAACAAGCCAGGGCAAAAAGATATCCCAGGAACACAAAAACTAATCAAAATAAGTTACAACTAGGCTCATGATTTTTTATTTATTTTTTGATCAGCACAACTAGGCTCATGATTATTAATATATTACCATCAGATTCTAATGTTCTGGAAGAAATGTAGTATCACACCTTTTCTTATGAAGTGAACTGTTTCCCTACCCCCTGGAGCTACATTTTCTTGCATTGATAGCTGACATGTAATCCTTACACGTCAAGAGCCCGACCCTGGCATGTTTTTGATAATTTTCGTAGCAATGAAAGTAAACTAGAGTGTACTTAGAGTCGGTGTGTGGTTCTCATTTATTTGCATGTTTTGTCATTTTGATAACTTCTGATGACTGAGTGCAGATTGGCTGGAGATGCCTGGGTCATTGATTCTTCTTCTCATGGTGGCCCCCAGCTTCTTCGCAGACACCTTAAAAGATAGCTGGGTTGGGGTCGTAATATGTCTAATAATCGGTTGTTATCTGCTGCAAGAGCACATCAGGGTGTCCGGTGGATTTAGAAATTCCTTCACACAACCCCATGGGATATCGAACACTGTTGGCATTATCCTCTTGCTAGTGTATCCTCTCTGGGCACTAGTTCTCAAGTTCGTCTAGGCTTTACTGCCCCTAGTAAGTGAGCCGTCTTTTGATCCGGAACTCGTGGAGATTCAATCATTATTTCGTATTACATCTTGCTTTTTGTAATTGTTTTTTGGACGAACCAATTCATTGGCAGCAGCAATAATTTGCTTTGTTTGGTGAACTTTGTTTGTGATTGCACCCAATCAGAGCAATATAGAAAGTGTTCTCTCAATCCCTTTTGATACGTATTGATTTTCTTTCTTTTTTCTTTTCTGTATGATCTGAATTTTAGTATAATGTTGTTTCTTCCAATAACGGGGATATATTTGGTTTTTCTTCCAATAACGGAAATATATTTGGAAGAGTTAAGGATTAATACAGCTATGATGTGTTGTAGTAATTATCTATTTGCATATTTCCTTGAGTATTTCGACTTTCCATTTTCTAGTGCCAACAAAAAAATTTATGCTTGGAAAATAACCTTGAAAATCATTTGGAATTTTCTTCTTAACAAGCCTAATCAGTGCGTAATATGAGTTGTGTCTTCTCATCTCACCACTTGAACAATACAGGAATACGATGGGCAATTAGCCAGAGCAAATGCATATGAATTCTTTTAAGTATGACCGTCGAATCGATAACTTTTGTATTACCGATACTAGATAGGAGAGATGTACATATATAGTTACGAAGGTTTTCGAGTTAGTGTTTTTTCACGTATTTAACTGAGTAATTGATATCATGAGTAATGCTACAGTAACCACATTTATGCATTATATCTTGGGTAATCATCTAAAGTGGAATCGATACATTTGGAGATTGCGTCTCCCATTTAAAAACTCAACCAATTTATTTGCGACACATGAGATGGCACCCAACATGATACTCAAAAATATAATTACCCGAGCATTAATGTAATATCATGTGAAACGAGAATTGACTTTCGCACTCCCCAAATTGTTAACCGCACTCCCAATGGGAGTGCAAAAATCAACCTCATATTGATTTTCGTACTCTCTTAAAGAGTGCGGTTAACAATTTGGGGAGTACAAAAATCACTCCCGAAACTAAAGTATGGGAACAGGTTAAGTAGTAGCACTGGATGCTCATTGGTCAAAAACCCACCATTATCCCAGCCTGAGGAAAGTATCTTTATCCCAAAAATTCATGGCAAAGCCAAATGGCAAAATATGAAGCAACCAATGAAAAAAGACCTTATCCTATCCCCTTATCTTAAGGCAATGCCACCAATGAAGTAACACTTTGTCCACACCCCCTCCTCCTCCATACAATCCAATTCCTACTCCTTTAGTACAGTCCTCCTGAGGGGGTTGTAAATCTGAGAGAGAGAGAGAGAGAGAGGGAGAGAAAACAATGGCAGCCTCCTTACAAGCCGCGGCGACGCTCATGAAACCGGCCAAGGTCGGCGGTCTGGGCCGGAGCAACGTGCAGCCGCTGAGGTCTGCTCAGATAGTTTGCAAGGCGTTCGGCGAGGAGGGCAGTGGAAGACCGAGTTGCGCACTGCAAGCTGGCATGAAGGAATTGGCTCACAAGTGTGCTGATGCCGCCAAGGTTGCTGGCTTTGCTCTTGCCGCTTCTGCCCTCATCGCTTCGGTATGTATACGACAGGCTAGCTTGTTCGTTTCCAGCACTGCCTTGTAGAGTTGTAGTAGCTAGTATCGCCTTAGCAGGGTTATTGCTCAATTTCAGTAGTTAATACTATATCCAAACAGGTGGATAGGATAGCTATATCTATACTTAGCTTTGGTGGAAGACAAAGTAGACGTTGTAGTGCATTTTGTCTTCCACAAATGCGAACTGTTGTTGTAGCTATCGATATCCGATCGAGCTAATTTTTTACACCAACGTACTTACTTATCTATGAGGGCTACAATATAAACAATTTAGAACACAGTAAACTGACCAAACTGGACGGGAGCCTGGTCTGAATTCAAGGTCATGTTGGGCATAATTTGATGTCCCCAAACTCAAATATTTCTTCGTTATGCAGACATCATATGTGCTCTTTACAGTAAAAGGAAATATAGGCCAGACCAAGAACTTTTCAAAGTACCCCATTCATGGTTCAGTGCAGCCTTCTTCAAGTGGTAATATTGCTAATTAGATTATGAGATACTATTGGAATTCAGATATATACTATTGGAATTCTCTATCTCAAAATTACACTATTTAATTGGAAAACAAACTGATCCCCGTATAATTTGATGGAGTCGAGGTCTCTACGTACCTTTCGTCGAAGGAACAAAGAGATATCTCTATTCAAATCAATGAATGATAAAAGAGTAACAACAACAATGATTTTTATGTGAAATTTCAAAGCAGTTCTCAATGTCATTGTGATCATTATGATAATGAAAATTTCTTTTGCTAGTGTAGTGATTTCATTTTCTTCCAATCCTATTTCTTGAAATGGAGATCTCCACTCCATCTAGACGGATTCACGATTAATTATTTTCTACATTGTCAAGTAGAACAAACTAATTCCTGCATTTCTTGGACAAACCTAGGGTGCAAACGCAGAGGGGGCTCCCAAAAGGCTAACCTTTGATGAACTCCAAAGCAAGACTTACATGGAAATCAAAGGAACAGGAACCGCTAACCAGTGCCCAATCATAGACGGCGGGGTCGACAAATTCGCCTTCAAGCCCGGAAAATACAACATGAAGAAATTATGCCTAGAACCCACTTCATTCACAGTCAAAGCTGAGAGCGTGAACAAAAACGCCCCGCCGGAGTTCCAAAAAACCAAGCTCATGACCCGCTTAACCTACACCCTCGACGAGATCGAGGGACCCTTCGATGTGTCCCCTGATGGTTCTATCAAGTTTGAGGAGAAAGATGGAATCGACTACGCTGCTGTCACCGTGCAATTGCCCGGTGGCGAGCGTGTCCCGTTCTTATTCACGGTCAAACAGCTGGTGGCTTCAGGAAAACCGGAGAGCTTTGGTGGGGAGTTCCTTGTTCCGTCGTACAGGGGTTCTTCTTTCTTGGACCCTAAGGGAAGGGGTGGTTCCACCGGGTATGACAACGCGGTTGCATTGCCAGCAGGAGGGAGAGGAGATGAGGAGGAGCTTGTAAAGGAGAACATAAAGAATACTTCTTCGTCGACGGGAAAGATTACATTGAGCGTGACGAAGAGTAAGCCGGAGACTGGAGAGGTGATCGGAGTGTTTGAGAGCATTCAGCCGTCGGATACTGATTTGGGTGCGAAGGCACCGAAGGAAGTGAAGATCCAAGGGATCTGGTATGGTCAACTTGAGTAAACGGTGCAATGTTAAACCTGTTGTGTTCAATCTTCGGCTCGGATTTTGATAAAACTTGAAGTGTAACACTGTTGGAGAAAACATTGAGTCTACTATCCTGCTTGTATATTATCATGGCTTTATATATATATGTAATGATGTTTCAGATTTCACGTCCGTTTTTATTTTTGAGTTCTAACGATCGAGAGATGGCTTCTCAAGCAAGGTTGTTAAAATATTGCATGCATAGGTGTAGTGACAATGATAATCAGATCAGTTCAATGGGAAAATTAAGCATCTTGAGCAAAGGCTGCAAAGCTTCATGGTTTCGGATTCCACAACTACAAAAAGGTTAAAGAGCTGAAATCTCTAAATCGATGCAATGAATAAACTAAACAATGAACTCCAATCGCACAAAACAAAGTAAAAAGTATACTTGATGCATAAGGTTTACGTGAAAAACCCCAAAAAGCGCAAATCCAGTGCACGAGACTCCTGCCACTAAGGATTCTGTTTCTCTTCTTTAAGTTAAGGTTCATATGTGTCCAAACTTAGATCATACAGAATGTTTAAAGTGAGCGCTTCACACACGCCTCGATCAACAGACATTTCCATAATCGACTTACTATTGCTTCTTGTTTTCCACAAATATTCAAATGAGTGTTCTTCCACTCTTTTCAGCATTCTTTTTCCTGAGTTCTCGTCATGCTCTTACAAAGAAACACTATTATCTCTATGTTACAATGCATTAGCCTCATTCCAGATCGAAACATCATCTCCATATGCAACTAATACACCGCCAAGGCAATTATAATCGATAGTGCTAGGGACACACAAAACGAGTGATTATTCAGTGCTCCAGGAGCACCGTCACATGATGCTTTAGAGGATCACCACACATTCACGTGGAGTCCAAACACTATGTCCTAAGCCCCACGTGAATGTGTGGTCGTAGAGGCCCTAAGAGCACCGTGTGGCGGTGCTCAAATCCAAGAGCAAGTAATAGTTTAGTTTTCCCACAATTACACACAATCTTACAACGGACAAGGGTCCTTGCCCATTGGGGGAGTGTAATTGTGTGTGCATAGTTGTTTGTGTGGAGGGCCCTTGCCCATTGGGAGAGTGTAATTGTGTGTGCATAGTTGTGTGTTTCCCCAACATTTTTGAATTATAACTATAAATGAGCGCAATAAATCAATCCAAAGATTACAACACTGCATTTGCAATTCGTTTAAGCTTGAAGGTGATACAATGGGATGAAATAACTCCCAAAAGAATACTTCAAGCGGCCGGAGTATATTCTTGAATCGCTGCTGCTAGCTTATTCCGGTCCTCCTCAGTCTTTGTCCGTATTAAGAAGGTCCGTGCCACCACACCATTACTGTTGCCACCGTCATTTCCACTATCAGGCTGCAAAAACAATAGCAATTTCCCACTATAAAGTCAACGGAAATTTAACAAAAAAAAGGGGGAAAAAGAGACTATATTGATGCTTCAACAAATCATTCCATAAATACATTCCTCAACATGCAGCCACCATAGAAAACTATAGAGTTTGCTATTATACCTAGAGCCCTGAATTATACAGCAGAAAATATTACAGCCCAGTCGAGGGGTAACATTCCTGGTTCTACTTCTTATCCTGAGTTTCAAATGAAGAAGATTCTTCAGAAGACTTTACGGAAAAATGTACGCATATACGCGGAAGTCCGAACAAAGTCATCTGGGAATACCAAGATACATATGGGAGAGAAGGGATGTCATGATTGCTGCCAAGAGAATATTCCAAATCTCATTTATGCATTGTGCTTAACCAAAACACATCTAAAATGGGTAGAACATCATTGTCTTACGCACTTGTCTATGTAAATTCTGCCACCAAGCAAAATCTTCAGCATTTTGAAGAAAGTTGGATTCTTGATTGGGCGATGAAGATTACAAGTGACCATAAAAAACTAACCGAAAATGTGAAAGGTGTAGGGTAGAACTTTAGCATACCGTAGTGTGAAATATTGCAACAATAGAATTTTTTTGCAAGCTTGTTTTGATGCCTGGATATAGCAATGCATTAAGCAATATTTTCCCCACCTGCCACAAGTAAAAGGGAAAAAAGAAGAAGTAAAACTATGGTCAACAATGAGCTTTAGTTTCCTGTTATTAGAAGTAAACTTTGTGGTGCAACGATGCAAGTTAAAAACATGGAAATGAGAGGCCATGGAAAATGTCAAATGGCCTAACTGACGTGCCAAAACATTGAAACTGCAGAGCAAATATCTGCAACTGAGATATGTTATGTCTTTGACAGCTTGAATCATCTTTCCCTAATAATTTCATTGCAGTGGCTAGATTTGTCAGTGTGCAATGGAGATAATCATGGTGGTATATAGACTGAGGGCAGAGGAAAAAGGAGGAGCGGATGGGTACCACGTAGATGTTGGGAGATTTGATTTGAAAGAATAGAATTTGAAGACATGGAAAGAAAAAGGGATTGTATGTCCGGAAGAAGGGTGGGTTGGGGGAGGCTGCATAGTTCGGAAATTTATTCTGTTTGACATCTGCTACTTCTGTCTAGTCAATAACAGTCAACTAACTAGTGGACGAAACTGTTACACAAAACATTGAAGGGAGGGAGGAGAGCAGTACTTCAAAGAGTAGAGGGGGTGATAATGTGGTTTTGGATGAATAAAGGGGGTGTCAGTGTAATTTAGCATAATACTTGGGTATACTTTAAAAAACTTTCAAAGTAAAAAAAAATTGAGGTATATTGACACCAGCTACTAATTAACATGTGCATTTGAACTAACAACATAATAATATCTTAGGGTATCTATATAATTCCCCATATGTGTACAACTATATACGCTCAGAACCTTAGACCTCCTGTATCCTCTCGCTCTCATGCACAAGCTCATGCTCCCTGCTCCTGTTTTGGCAACCAAATTTTGACTCCTTTGAGGTGATTCGTTTGGTTTAGCAAACCATGAAGACATAAGAAGAAAAAAAAAGAAACTATCAATTGCCTACTTTCATATGAAACAACAGTAACGGTACCCATGTCATCCACAACTGATGGGGGTATGGGCGGGATAGGACTGGAGACAAACCTAACCTTTGGTAATATATGCAACAAGTGGCTGCTCTTAGAAATTTCATATGAAACAAAACTTTTTTAAAAAAATATTAGTATGCTTTATAGAGTCAAGATTTCAACCTGAAACAAACTTATAGGGGGGAAAAGATATCATGACGAAACATACATCATTTCGAACAAGAACTGTTGGTTTAGATTCTCTTGTGCACTTGCTGACCCCCTCTTTACATTTGATGGAGAGCTGGCCGGTGCCTTTATCTTTCCACGCATCTTTATCTGCTGGATCACTTGACTGAACAAAGCATAGAAGAAAGAACTTACTGCTAAGAAATCAAGGAAATGCCATGAAAGCATGCACACTAAGAAGCACAGACACATCAACCTGCCTCCCATGTGTGCAACATGAGCACGCCACGATACTCTCTGGGTACGTGTCAAACACGCCTAAATACGTGTCCAATTTTTTTATATTGGTTTTTTTTTTTTTTTGGACATGTGGACACTGTATGACATGTTAGGGACACTCTTGGGGCACGTTAAAATGCAGTTTTAAAACTTAGCCCGAGTCAAAATTTCCATGGTATTCAGTTCATACTTCATAGTACTTACATTTACAAAAAATTGTATCTTCATAATGTCAAATATCATTTGTGATTTTCATCTTTATTTGATCAAAATAATGTTTTTGAAGTTCATAAGATACATCTATTACATATACTTTATGTTTGACGTGTCCCCAACGTATCCGTGTATCAGTGTCCTACTTATTGCAGAAATGACATGTCTACCTGTTTGGTCCAGTGTCAATATCCGTGCTTCTTACCATGCACATGTACAAAATGCCAATCTATAGTTACCAACAATAACATAGACAATAAACAAGGCTTACGTAATCAATACATCAACTGAACGCAACCCACACTGTTCATACAAACTAACCACAAACACTGTGGCGTAGCTAGGAATATGAATTAGTTGGGGCACTATAAAACAAAAACTCCGGTGACAGCCAACCTCCGACAACATCCCACCGACCCACGACTTGATGGTTATTGGCGGTGTGACGGTGCCTTGCATGCTACATCATCACAAATGAGGGGGATTTTTCAGGGTTTGGATTACTATTTTGTTCACCCACCTAAACAGAGGGTGAACATTAGGACCATTACTCACTTTCATGAAGTTCAGGCCAGATTTTTAATTAGATGATCAGAAACATTCAATTTGTGGGGCTTGTTTTTTAATTAGATGATCAAATAACATGGATCTTGCTTTAAATTTGTAGTCCAGAATTTAAACAACAAATTAGAAGTTTGATTAAGAACTTATGGATATCTAATCGAGATTCAATTTAACAAAAATGATTAAAAGGGTAAGACATTAAAAAATGGCCTTGACCATTGAAGTGGGACGTAGTATGGATCATAAATAAAGTAGTAACCGTTCTCCCTATTTTTGAGTTATCGAGCAAAATATCCTTCATACGTGTGAGTTTGGGTGAGTTGGCTGAACTATATAAAGCAGCATTAACTCTTTGATTCAAGTAAAACAAAACCCCCCAAAAAAGTTGAAGTTGGGCCTGTGGCCCGGTGGGCCTACATTGGCTCTGCCACTGTAGACACATGCACTCCACGGGCAGAGACAAGTGGGGTTATGTGCATAAGTGCACTGCTAAAATTATTTTCCATAACCTTGTGCCTTCAATAAAAATGTCGCATCTTTTCCCACAATCTTTAGTGGTTGTTTTGATATAGAGGTCCCATGAAGAACTTCTAGGTTTTCCAAAATTAACAGCTTTCATGGTGTATAGGAAGTATAGAAAAATAAGGATCCCACTAACAAATGCAAGATTAAAAAAGGAAAAAATTGACTATTAGAAGATTGTTGAATTATAAAATAAATTGACAATATAAAGCACATTGATTTGTATACATGTTAGGAAGTAAAAAGGTTCAAAAAATTCAACTCAACTATAAAAACAAAAAGAAAGTCAAAGTTCCAATAAAGCAGATAAGTATCGCACATAACTCATTGCAAAAAAATAGATTACCTTCACATAAAGTTTACATTTGACTTCGTGCACCACACTAACACCCTTCTCTTCAGTCTTTTTCACAGATGGGCTACTAGGCTGCTGCAAGTCTTCTGATGTTCCCAATAAATGAAAGCAAGTTAAAACACAATGAATTCATGAGCAGAGCACATACCCTATATTCATCAGACAGTTTGTTCAATAAAGGAGTCAAGATCTTAAGGTTCTACGAAAAACACTAACAGTGAATGGCCATCTCACTAGAGTGACCCAAACTTTTAATGGTCCTCATACTTGTCCAGGAAAGGCGGGCTGATATAAGTTTCACATAAAAATTAAGAAAGAGAATAATTGAAATTCATTACATACTCCTCCGCTAAGAGCATCCACAGTGGAATAACCAAAACCATAAAGTTGTTAAAGTTAGTAATGTTTTCTCAAAAAAGTGCTCACAGTGGCATAACCAAACTTAACAACCTCTCAGCAACTCATCAAATTTTGGTCCTTGGATAATCAAAACAAGCAACTTTTTGCCAATAACCAAACATTCTCTCTCTCTCTCTCTCTCTCTCTCTCTCTCTCTCTCTCTCTCTCTCTCTCTCCCTCTCTCTCTCTCTCATATTGTTAAAAAAAAATTTTGTTTTTTTTGCAAAAACAGTAAACCTGTTTTTTAAAAACTGTTATTTAAGAAAAATGTATTTTTATCAAAAACTGTTTTTTTTTAAAAACTTTTTTCGAAAAGTGTTTTTTTTCAAAATAAAAGTTTTGCAAAAATTATTCTAATAACCTGTTTTTATTAGTTTGAAAACTATTTTTAAAAAAATTATTCAATATGGTGACAATTTTTAGATTTTTAGAGGTTGAAAAGGTAATGTGGCAAGTTTTGATTATCCAATTTTAATTATGCCATTGTAGATGTCTACATTGCTAACCTTAGCAACCTCTTAAAAGGATAACCAAAACATGATGTGGCTACTTTTGATTATTCCACTATGGATGCTCTAAAAAGCCCCTTTTGACACCATGAATTTATGTTCATAGTTAGTAAAGTATTCTAAATGATTCTCATGAGAATGTCATATAAGAAATCAATGTCTCACCATCATCCGCTTCATTTGAGGCATCATTGTTTAAGGGAGCTGAGATCTGGTTTCCTGAAATAAAACCACTAAGATTTATAAATCAAATTACGAACAAGAACATGAAATAAACAATAAAAGTAAAAAATCACTGACACTACAGTTTATAGAAATGTTCTATGGATCCAACAAAACTTCAATCTCCTTATTCGACATTCATTTCCTTTCGCGCCCTCCCTTCTACTAAAAGGTCCAACCTCAATGGGCCCCTCTCATGCAAGTGGGATGGGGTTATGAACTAACAATATAACAGTATCACCAAATATAAATGATGTCATAATAAGATCAGTGAGGATTAAGGAACATGTACACAGCTGTAAGGTTACTGTGTTGTGGCAAGCAAACAATAAAAACATCAAGAGTCCCTAGACATTGCAATCGTCGAACAAATAAAACTGGGATCAATACACGACATAGTTACAACCACCCAAGTAGTATCCTAGGGTGGACCTCAAAAGGAGGCCTTTAATGCTGCCAAAAAATATTTTACCAACCAAATGTGAAAGGGCTTTGACTTGAGAAGAGAGCTCCGGACCCCCATGAAGGAGCGAAGACTGCAGTTGCACTAGGTCGAGCAAAGTCAGTTTCCTCCTTAGATGATTTTATCTGGTTCTCCTTACTTTCAAGCACAAGGTTATTTGGAGCAGCGTGAGATCCCAATGCAGAGAAACTTTCTCCATTACAAGAAGCCTTTGCTCTCAACCAACTAACAACGTCATTAAATTTCTCCTGCAGAAAGTACACGGAAGAAAAATAACAACCCTATTCAAAAGTTTCACTGCCAAGATTACAGATAATGAAATCAAGCAAACAAGCACGAGAAATCTTCTGTAGTAGGTTCAGATGAGAACATGGCAATCGATTTACAGCAAATCTTGGTAAGAAAACGTCCCATCAGGACTTAATTACAGAACCTTCAACTTGATGAAACATACAGAAACTGATCAAAAGAATATCCCTAGTGTTCCAGGCTTTCAGCTACAGATGCATGGTTTATTCGTCTGCGACAGAAACAGTGTCATGAACTTTACAAGCATAAATTAGGTTAGTCTATATATTGTACACATCCTCTGAATGCACATCTACGTAGGTAAAAGTGATAAGATCATGCACATACGTTGCTGAGTTGCTGACCTAGTGGGCCAGATATAACAAGTCAAAGAACTGGAAAAAGAGTAAGAGCTGTAAAACTCAAAAATTACCAAATAAGTTGCGGAAAATACCATTATGTTTGTAGCATGAGCCAGGTAGTCTTGGACTCCATCTTCCCAAAGTTCATCGGGGTGATTCTGCAGTTGTGTTTGGACCCAACTGTTTACCAAAAACAACACAAATTGTCTAACATGGAGAAGATGCAACTGTATGCCACAAACACAAAAGTTGTAAGGAATCTATAAGTAAATGGCTCAGTAAGACCAGACCTGACTCACATGGGTTGTCCACATGGGTACATGATTTGGTTGGTTAGAAGAATGAGTTACACTTCTCATCTCTATCTGTTCGGAGAGTTCAAAGTCAAATGATAGATTATCTTGGTCTATAAGGTGAATTTAAACTATTGGAGTCTATGTATAGGGAATGCATCTCCTCTACCATAACCATACCTGAGGGAAATTTTCGGTTATGGTTCAGAGGGGGGATTTTGGTTTCGGTTCGGTTGAGATTACCATACCTAGATGGAGCTCTTTTTTTTTTAGGCAGAGTTAAAATATCATGTTCTAAGAGATGAACTGTTCTTATCACCAAAAAAGGACCGGGAACATGGTGGGTAATGTTCACCCACTTTTAAAGGTGGGGGAACAAAATTGAACTCGTTTGAGAGTGATTGTTCGGTACAGATCTAACGTTTGACATTCCATACATAAGGGAAAAACCAAAACACAAAGATAAAGCTTAACAGCTGACTCTATTTCTCAAAACAACAATCTGTGGACCAATTATTTACCAGACAAACTACTATATAACAAAAGCAGAGAGAGTGGAATAAAAAAGAGTAGACCTTGCAAATTGGGCATTGAGAGCTCTCACATGCTGTCTAGACAATTGAGCCCGACGCATATCCAATGGTGGTGTCACCATTGGTTGCTGCTGAGATGGCTCTGCCTTGCGAAAGCCAAAAATAGATCCTTCCATTATTCGTTTATTACTCTGGAACTGCAAAATCACAGCAGAATAATAAACAACTCAATGAGGAGTCGGGAAACCTCCAACTACAATGTGGAAAAAAAGAAAAAGAAAGAAGCAGTGGACAGATATTTAACAAAGCCACTTAGTGCATTGTACCGGAGTACCACACACCGACACAATGTTTAATCTGCAGTCCTAGGTTGAGGATATCACACGAAGTGTGTAACTTATATTACATTGAATTCTAACTCTGATGGTGGGGGGCTATGTGATCAGTAGTATTCAAAGTTTACATGTTGATAAGTTTTGTTAATTAGACTTCACCTTAATTTTCTTTGTTGGAGAAGGCAATCTCAACAATTGGAATGTCCGTTGGCACATTCTCAATTATTAATAGCGACGAACAAATGTTTGAAGTCAGATATCAAACTTTCGAATTTAACCTGAATTAGGTATTCGACAAATTCAATGAAAAAGTGCTGCACCTTCCTCTTTTTTTCAGAATTTTTCTTATTCACGGTTTATCTTCTCGACATTTGTGCCAGTAATCACTACAACTCTTTTTTCCAGATTGACATTAACCACTACACATTAGAATGTCCCTGCTCACAACTGCGTACAATGTAGTTGGAAACCCTTTACACTACGGGGACAGAATAGGAGATATTGAGCACTCCAAGTCGACAGTCGCATCATTCTATCACTTGAACAGAGAGCTTCTGCCTTCACAAATTTCTAACTTTGGTGAACCAATTAATGAGTGGCAGTGGTATCAAGAACTGGTTTCTTACATCATTTTTCTACTTTCCATGCGCACACACTCTTAGATTCAAGATAGAATTGCAGCACCCCATCGTCCAATGCATCTCTGCTTCGCACTCAAAAATAACCCAAGCAATCCCCCCAAATATGAAAGCACAATAGAATCTATTCTCATTGAAAGTTAAGACACACAGTCACTTTATGAGAAGCAGAAAACTTGTGCTTAGAATTCAAACAAAATAAACGAATTCAGAATGACGCAAGTAGAAGCCAACGTTAAGAAATCTCCAAATTTACAAAATAGAGAGAGTTAGCACGACCATTGTTGCTAGACGTCGTTCGACATTTGAAAAATCACTGCAAAGAGGAACTATATTCACCAAAGGACCATGTCCTGATTGACTACAGAAATCGAAAATGGAGACCAAGCAACTGAACTCAAGACCAGGTCTTTCCTTCTATCGTGCTTCTGTCCCCGCTCCATACGTGCTCACAAGTATTGATATTCATAAGATCTAAAAACCACCAACTATCCTGCCACTGTGGATTGTGAGAAAGAATGAGATAAGAAAGGGGAGCCCTTTCTCACAAAATCACACTAGCCGATCAAAAAATATCTGTTTTGTACTTATCTCTTCATTTTTTTACCAAAGTAACTCAATCCAAAATCGTGATTTTGCAAGAAACTCTAATCCTTTCTTTTTCATTTAATAGCTCAATCCAAAGGGGCAAAATTTAAGCTCAAGAGCACAGATAACACGCTTCAATGAAGTGGAGAGAGAGAGAGAGAAATTAGGGCTTCAGAGAGAGAAAATGAAGTAGAGAACCTACAAGGGAGTCGGTGGTATCAGGGTTTCCGACCGAAGAGGGACGTTTCATTGGTGTTGTTGGTAAGTGATTGTTGGAGCAATTCCGAGCTGAATGAGTTTGGAGGATGGATTTTCGTAGCGCTTCAGGCGGAGTTCAAAAACTGCGACAGAGAAACAAATTAGGGTTCTTGGAATTGTTACTACCTTTTGTTGGTTCTTTACTCGGGAGAAATTTTTACAGGGTACGATCTCGACCGTGGAAATTGGGTGGGACCGTGATATGCTAAGTACTAGTAGTAAGTTACTGTAGTAACTACTTTCATTTTGAACGGATCAAAAAAAAAAACATACTTTTCATTTTGATCCGGTGGGAGGGGAGTTGTGTTTTTTTTTTTCATTCATTAATCTTAACCTATTCTATTCTAGGAAAATTGGGGAGAGCAATGAGTACTTACGAGAATTGAATCCTACTCATGTGCATAGAGATAGAGGTGATAACGTGGCACCATCTGGAGAGGAGAATAATTTCATGATTTCAGCTTTACACCATTCACGGTCCATTTGAGGGGGAGTAGTACACTTTTTAGTACGGCTGCAATTTCAATGATATTAGGGCTATAATATTAGGGAAATAATATTAGCACTCTAAAAATTGATGCAAGCACTCCAAAACCAATGTAATTTCAAAGCTATTTTCTTTTATTTTTGAAGTGTCTGCATCAATTTTTGGAGTGTCAATATCATTTCTCTATTATTAACAGTTCTGGACCGAGTTTTGAGCCCACACCAGTCCAAAACTAGGCCAAACCGGAGGATAACAGGTTGGATGGGAGCTTGGCCTTCAAGGCCATATCGGGCAGAATTTGATGTTCCAAACTCAAATATTTCCTCCTGTAGACTTTATATGTGCTCTTTATTTATAGTAAAAGCGAAAATGTAAGCGAAGGTATTCAAACTCTGAAACAATTCAAAATCAGACCAAGAATTTCTCAAAGAACCCCCCAAAAATTTTAGTGCTGCTAATTTATTTAGAGGAGTGATTTTGACACTCCCTGTGCAATAATCAATGTGGGAAGTGCCAAAATCAATTCCCTTAAATTATGATAAATCAATGATGGCGCAAGAATTTGTCAAAGAACACCTCTAATTCTCAAAAGAACAGTGAGAATGGGGTTGGGTCAGGTGAAATGCTAATTAAATTATCAGATATCAAAAATGTTATATTTCAAAATTATACGATTCAATTAGAAAACTAATGGAGCATTTGATTCGATTTAAATCCTCTAAATTTCGTAGATGGATTTGAGATCTCCGTCTGAATCAATGATGGTGCAATAGTACCGACATATCGATGATTCTTATGTAAAATTTGAAAGCAGTCAAATGAGGTTTTAAAACTTGTTATGGCAATATGACATATCAATTACTAAGTTTGGGTTTTGATTGAATTTCAATCTTATTCTTTGAAATGGAGATCTCCATTCCATTTAGAAAAATAGAGAATAAAACTTTAGATTGAAGGCGGATTAAAAAAAACTTTGGATTGAAGATTTATTAATCTCTAGCCCATATTCCTAGTTTGAGGTGAATTCTATTCACACCTCTTAATTTCTCAGTATCAACACCATATATTGTTAATTCGCAGAAAATACTAAATTGTCCTCAATTTTCTTAATATATACTATACACCCTTGACTTCCCTTTATAGTGAATATTTTACAACATATGTACTTTGAGTCATATTTATCGCTACATCGTTCAAAAAATATTTCAACAAAAAGCATTTTATCATTTATGTGTCTTAATAATCATCACCCGTCACACAAAAGTAAGACTTCCTTGTGTTTAATTAGAGTCTTAGAGACAAACATTAATTCTAACTCTTCAGGACAAAATGATCATAAAAATAAGATTTTCGCACTGGTTCAAACGGATTGAAAATTGGAATACTTAATTTTTTAACCATATTTTTTAATATATAAACACTCTTAAAAATTAAGTGGCCAATTTTCAATTTGGTTGAACCGATTTGAAGATCTTATTTTTCTGATCATTTTATCATAAAGAGCCATAATTAATTTTTGAGTCTAAGGCTTTCAACGAAAGCTCTAAATGAGCCCTAGAACTAATTCAACTAATTGAAGAGAATAACTGCCGTTTCATCCAAAATGGCGCCATGGAGAGGTCGGACAGAGCCACTTAGAGCATCCATAATGATAATAATCAAAATGTGCCACATCAGCATTTGATGATCCATTTAGTTCATAATCAAACTTAACAACCTCTACCTCCACATTGGTTATTTTTGCATCCCTAACCAAAAAACCCCCCACAATACAAAATGCACATTTGTCCAATCACAAACGAATTTCAATTACGCACCCGACCACATCAAATTATTCGTCTCGATGAGACGATTCCTATGTGGGGTGTTTTTGAGTTTTGAGTTTGGTTATTGAGTTTTGGTTATTGATAAAAGTTGTTAAGTTTGGTTATGGAATGAGTGAAATTTGATTATTTACTTAAAGACTTGTAACTTTGCTTATTACAATATGTGGTGTTTTTTAAATATTGTTGTTAAGTTTGATTATTCAAACTCATTTACTTATTACAATGTAGATGCTCTCAGACAGAAGATCCAGAGCTGCATTTTTATAGTGTCCCAAAGTGTCTCGAGTGTGGCTTAGCATTTATTTAGTGTCCCTAGAGTTTCCAAAGAACAAACGTTGAAAAATAATAGTAAGACACTTCAGTTTTCAAAGTAAGACTTGTGTTTTAATTAAAGTCTACTATTTTGTCTAATGCCCTTGACTCTTTTTTTTTTTGAAAAATGACAGCCCAGAACGTGTTTTGATAATTAATACCCGTCAATGACATTTTCAGCATTAACAAATGTTCTTAGTTTGTCATTGCTGGGTATTAATTATCAAAACACGTCATTGGCCGTCATTTTCTCCTCTCTTTTTTTCTGATCGAGTGTGTCTTAGCATTTTTATAGTATCCAGAGTTTCCAAACGAAAAAAGTTGAAAAATAATAAGACACTTTAGATTTGAGCGCCGAAAACATATTTGGAGTATGTCCGGAAAGTGGTAGTATCCAATAAGTGCCCAATATGTGTTCGGCATCTATACATAACCTTTTGATTGTTCGTGTTGCATAGTGTTGTTTTATAAACCCACATGGACATTCATCCCTTCGACACTTCTTAGAATGGAGGTTACAAAGGGTCAGAACAATAGGGGGCATGGGTGGAAGGAAAAATTATTGGGTGATCTTGAGCCACCGTTACGTGATTCCCCAACATCCTTATTACCACATATTTGTGTAAGGTTTAGTACTAAGTATATACTACCCTTAACAGAAATGTGGTGTGGAAAAAGGTATTGGAGCACCACAAGATCACTGGATAATAAGTGGAAGACCTGTACTTCTAACGGTAATAACGGTATTAAAATGCCCACTTGCCAGTGGGCCTTTCTTTCTTTCTTTTTTTGGGTTTTTCTCTTTTAATGTGCTTTTCTTTTATTATTCATCTTGACTGCACAAGAAAAAGAACTCCTCCACCAGCGCCGATATATATAAATTAAAATATCGGTGTACACGTATGAAAGAAACTTGTAAAAACGTTGATGATTTGGAAATCAGTATTTAAATTTGAAGTGGGAATCCCTTAATGAAAAAGGACTGGTTATGAGTCATTCCTCTATATATAACCAACAATCAACCATTGACCTAATTGTTTTTCAAAGACTAGAAGTTGAATGAACCAACATATAATAATCTAAGGAGGGGTGAAGAGCAAAAGTGTAAAGGTTATTATACTCCATATGCTTAAGTTACGATCATGCGTATCCTTTTAAAAGATTTATCGGGTGGAATAAAGTGAACATTTAGGGAGAAATTTAGTGAAGGGGAAAATTTATAATTAAAAAAGGAAATAAAAGATGACATATTTTTGTATGGTTTCATCTACCAATAGGATTAAACTTAAGCTTAGATGAAGTGGATGGTTAAGGGAGATGCATCAACCACATCTCTCTCACATATATGTGGATTCCTAGCATTTATTGTGAAATTTTCACACATGCTTGTGAGAGAAGTGTGGCTATGGTGTGACACATTGATGTGTCCCTACCATTTTCCGGAAGATTAATATGCAATCGGTATGTATAACACTATAATTTGAGAATTATCCTCTTGCCTTCCTTCAAAGCTACTTGATATCATCAATGAATACAAAAACAGAGTTGTTTTTTTACGATAAAAGTGGTGAAGTTCTTTGCTTTTTCAAGACTGGAAAAATGGTGAAGTTCAGATTCTGTGGTTTTTTTATTCAAGAGATATACTAGTAGTAGTGGTACTATGGTTTTTTCTTTTTGTGGTTATTTATTTATTTATTTATTCAAGAGATATATTAGTTGTAGTAGTAGTACTATGGGTTTCTTTTTCAGTTGGTAACTCTTGTCCGCTTTATGTGGGAGGCCAGGGTTCGAAATCCGTCGTGGGTATTTAAAATTTTGGGTTATAAATAGCCTCTAAAATTTTTTGTGAACTAATTTATTAATACCTCGATCATGATAGAATTGGGAAAAAAATAAAAATGCTGAAGGGCCCACTTTATGTGGTTTCAAATTTTCAATGATGAGGTTGTTGCATCACTTGGAATATCTTTTCCCACGGACCATGGGCTGCGAATGTCCAGCTCCCCACGCCAGAGGATTCACCGTTAAAATAAGGAAGTGCCTAATTTTTATGACCATTTTTTAGCGCCGTTTCTTCTTTTTGTTTATCGTTTAATTACTTATTGAATTTGGGTCAACTTTTTAAGCGCCATTTTATATGCAATTTTTCCAGCCTATGTTTTTGTACTTTTTCTATTTCTTTCAAACGAATAATTAATCTATCTCTATTATAAAATAGAAATATATAGGGACAAGTTGTTAGAACGATTTAGATTCATTTAATCTAATGGCTTTAGTGCATCCTTCCACTTTCCAGTTAAGTGCCCATTATTTTTACCTAAATCACACAACTACCATTCCCTTCCAGCGTAATGTCGTAGGCACGGACTAATACTAGTATTCTATACAAATGTATTGAAGTCTCACAAGCCAGTGGAGAGTTTAAAAAAAAAATAGAGGGGACTCAGGGGAGAGTCAATTATTGTATTTAATGTAAACTAAAATCACACCACCATATTACTATTTCTGTTTAATTTATTTATGTTTTAAGGACTTCTCTTTCTATCTTCTCCTTTAATTGGTCATGATTTTTTTATTTAAACATACAATGAATTATTTTAACAACTATCTTTGTGTTCCAAGATATCGAATAAAATTCACCCCACTGTATTTTTACTGTCTCGTACAACGAACGGGACACCACGTTAGAATTATATAAAGCTTGACCATAATGTACCAGGGAATTAAGATAAATTTTTTACTTAAAGAAAGCCACCAAAATTTATGCCAAAGATTCCAAAGTACTCGACTACTCGTATTCAATTAAGATACGTCTACGTTAGTAGTAATTAACCTGATTAAATAAAATGAGGGACGAAAAAGTCTCCCAACCGTAACCAGACCATTTATTACGCCGACTTTGTTAAGACAGCGAAACATTTCCGCCTTCACCAATTCCGCAATCTCCCCGAGAAAAATTCCCTTCCTACCCAAAACTTCATCAATTCAGATTTCAAATCACCTTAAACATACCGACCCAATCTATTCTTTCTCAAAATTCTAACCCATCAGATGACCAACCTGGCGTGGAGGAGAATTCAGACAACTGAATGGCTATGACGAGAATAATCACTCTCACACAACAAGGACAAGGAAAAGGAGAAGGGTTGCAATCGCATGCTAAATGGACCAAATGCCGGGGGCCTTGGGTACGAGTGCCAGCTTGGCGCTGCGACTGGGGCAGGCCATCTTCTCTATCGCTTCCCTCCTCTTCATGTGCCTTGACATTGACTTCTATAGCTATACTTCTTTCTGGTAATTCTGTAAAATTTTACTTTTATCCCTTTGATCGTTCATTCCTCAATTGGGTTTTGATTTGATGGGTTCTTGTTTTCTCGTTATTTTGAATACCCATTTTTGTTTCTCTGTTTTTGGACTCCAATTCTAGCTAATCTTGGTTATGGTTTAGGCGGATTATACGGTGTTCGACGTATATGGGTGAATCTCAGATATAGATGGTCATGGTGCAAGTGAATTGGATTTTGCTGTTCAAAAAAAGTCGATGGAGGAAAGCTGTCAAAAAGTGAAATGTAGTACATACATGTGGTACATACGCCCACGTACATACGCCTTTGGGACCCATTTTGGGTCCTACAAAGATTGATCCGAGCCGCTCATTTTGTTCAAAATATGTTGTTTAGGGTTCTTGTAAAATATCAGCTCATTTGTATATCGGTAAAAGCGTTTACGAAACATTCAATTTTGCTTTAGAATTTAACCAAAGTTGGATGTTTCATAAATGCTCTTATCGATTTCCAAATGACCTGATATTTTTACAGCGATCCAAACAACATATTTTGAACAAAATCAGCGGTTCGGATCATCTTTGTGAGACCCATTATGGGTCCCAAAGACGTACATACAGGGGGGTATGTACCCCATGTATGTACTCTTATTCTTTTCGTTTGGCTTTCTATAGGGTGTGAACTATGGAGACGAAATAAAAGATGAGAGTTTTGAGGGTCATCTTCAAGAATTTGGATGGGGGATAGATAATGAAAATCAGATTAAGCAAAATAGACATGTTGGCAAATTAGAAGAGGCTAGGTTCAGCTGTCGGATTTCCAATCATAGTGGACTTCCTATGGTTGAACCTCATTGTTCCCCAGTATGGTCTAATTCTAAACCGAGTTTAGTTTAGATTTTGCTCTGTTACATTCCTATTATTTGTTTTGGTGTGTATCAACTGTTGATGTCCAAAAAAAACTGTTGCTGTCTATGATTCCAAATTTCCAAACATCATCAAAACTAAAGGACTTCGTAGTTTGAGTATTTTATTTTTGCTTAAAACCCATGTGCAGTCAGAGCATGTGCAAAAAGTAGTACAAAAGGCATCTATGATCTACTTGCAAGGTATTTGTTTATGTCACTGAAGGGTGAGACATAGAAGCTCTAGTCTTCATGGCCTACGGTTATGCCCTGTGCAAAAGGATTAGTTCGATTTGGCCATTAGGAAGGCAAACTATCTTGAATGGTTGATTATCAGCAGGTATAGATACTCAACAACTAACAAACACAGTTAGCTTTAAGTTTGTGGATTGCAACACTTGATTAATGGGAAGACTGTTGGTGACATATAGAACATATTATGGTTGCAAATCATGTCATACATTCTGAATTGGGTAAGAGTTCTTGAGCAGATTGGCTTATTGGAGATGTCAGCTGGTACATTGGTTAACATGAAACCACCTTGAGTGAATGTTTTCAAGGGCTAAGTTGAGCTCTTTGAGGCTTGCATTCACCTCAAGGCTTTCAAAATTTTCCCTTACCCTTGAAAACCTAAGCCTTGTTTATGCTTGTTTATGCGGTGTTCCCTCAAGGTTTGCCTTTTGTGCATTTTTAAGCATTTAATGTGAGGCGTACACGTTTTCGGAACATCATTGCCTATAGGTCTTCACAATCTTACCCTCTCTTTCAAGCTGCCATGTTTATTTTATACATACACTACTAGAGTCGAAATGTATTTCTAGTTTCAAAAGAGTGTTTTAAAATTTTACTTAGCATTGTTATTGCTCTATCTTTTTTTTGCAATTTATAGATAGATAAGTTCACGAATGTACTAAACTTGAAGTTAAAATTCTGCATGCTTACACTTCTTGAAGCCTACGCCTCGCATTGCCCATTTGCCTTCAAAGACATTGGTTTTAATTGAGAGGTGAAGCAACAAATAGGGTAGTATCATAGCAGACTTTAATGGCTTTAAGATAAGCAAGTAACTGTGTGAAACTTGGGGGAGAAGAGTGGATTTGGGTAAAGGTTTGTTGGTAAAATTACTTGACCCTGCTACAATCTGTTAGAACTTCGAGGCACGGTCAAAAGATGGTAATTGGTATAGCTTGTCCAACAGCGAGGAGTTATAACATACAAAACTTATATGAGACCACGCGGCCCCAGCACTCATTGCTAGTTGGTTTTGAGTTGCATGCTTTAGTAGGGTATCAGAGCTATGCGTTCAAAGGCCTTTGGACAAGACTCTTGTTTTGTCTCCCAGTTGTTTGTACCTTAATTGTACCATATTTCTTTGTGATAATCCCTATTTATGGGTCTTTTGTTTACATCTCCTCGCTCGGGTCAGGTAGCGCACGTGCGGGGCATTGTGGGAGCTTGCCCACTTTCATCACTATAACGGTCAAACCTAATATATGAATCCGGGCGGCCTCTCCACTCCTTGCTGATTGGTTTTGAATTGAATGCTTTCATGGTGATGTGTGGTTATTACAATCTGTGTGAACGTTGGGGAGTGTTGGAATGGGTACATCCTATTTTGAAGGTGCATCTTTGAAACAAGTGGATTAAGCTGGTCTGTATCAAGGACAAATATTTGAAGACTAAGAGCAGAAGGATCCAAAACAAGATAAGTAGGGGCTTTAAGATTGGCTTCACCACCACTTTGATTCCTATTTTTAGAGGCTGAAGATGTAATAGACTGGCGTGTGGAACCATTGTGGTGTTGATTTCTCTTTTAAGCAGAAAAGATGGTGGGAGAGATGTTGGGGAGGATTAGTGTAGAAAATTCTTGCGAAGCATGAAGCCAATGGCAGCATTTGGGCTTATCTCGTAATCTGACCAATACGGCCTGGATTAGCAGAATTTGTTCGAGTTGGAGGAGGAAGAGAGGAGAGTCATTTGCATATAGAGACATAATAAGTGCACATTTTAGTTACCCTAAAAAAAGTGCACATTTTATGTTCCTTGTAATTTCTCTTTTTGCTGCACTTCCACGCCACAAACCACACACCACCCCCCCCCCCCCCCCCCCCCCCCCCCCGGCATGATTGCCTATTGTTGAACCATTATTTTGGATGAGTCCTAGCACCAGATTCTTGTGTGTTTGCACGTTTGAGCCTTGATGAGTTAAGAAGCTAGGTGGATTTGCCTTCCTTAAGTAACTGGTTTTGGGTTGTATTTGCCTGGCTGCAGCATTGACGTAGAGGTTCTTTTTCTGTTAGGTCTTTGAACTAACACCTGGAGCCTATGCATTACTAGAAATCCAATAGTTTGATCTGCTTTGGTTAATAACACATCCAAACTAAAACAGTTCCATAATGCAGTCCATTGTATGATTGCTTCTTAAGAAGATTCTTCAAGAGAAAATTACTAATTAATTACTGCTTCTGAGTTTCAGTGTTAGTTGATATTTTCACTGAACATTTAGTTAATATTTTCACTGAACAACACTTCGGGACTTATGCTTCCTGATTGATATCTGTAAAATTGGCAATGGATTTTTGGGAGGGCTGTTTTGATGGTTGAGATATCCAACCTATGGTTGTGAAAAGTCACAAGAAGCCCCTGCGTTTAAGCAATAAGAGCCTAAGAGATGATACGGGGTTGCACAACTTTACTACAACAAGAGCGACAATTAACAAGATATAATCATACAAGGCAAAGGGTAACTTAGTTTTTAAAATTACTAAGCAGGAAAAAAATTCTCCATTTAACCCTACTTTTGGGCTTTTAGGTCTTACAGTTATCCCTTGCTTTTGGAGCATCATCCCTCTGAGGTTTGTAGCTATTTGGGACGCGGTTTTAGGAGTCTTAAATTAGATGGCGAGGAACACACTTGGATAGAAATTCTCCTTCTTTCCGAATTTCTTTGTTACGAAGTTCAAATTTTTTTTCTCTCTAGCTAGACAACAAGAAGATATATCGTTGACTTCAATTTGCACAGTCAACATGAATTCTTATCAAGTCTCTCTCTCTCTCTCTCTCTCTCTGTAACTTGTTCATGTTATCTTGCAGCTTCTTGGTAACAATTATGGGTTTGGTAACCCCATGGAGCTTGACATTGGCGCTAGTAGATGTGTATTCTGTCTTTTTTAAACGGCCGTCTCGTCAGCCAGGAGTAATGTCGATCATCGTTGTAGGAGATTGGGTATGTGCTGCTTTCCATTCATTAGGCTGTGCTCGGTTCATGGATATCCAAAGGGATGTACTACTAGAAAGGAAGATAATAGGAGAACAAAATGACTAAATTTTGCATCTTACTCTTCAATATCTCTTATTATCTTTGGTTTTAAATTTTGATTTTGTAGCATACCTCTTCAAGTTCATGTTTTCAAAGATGAAAATCATTTGACTTCAGTCTTCTTCACATAATATTGATGTACAAATTAAACAGGTACTCTCGTTTCTGTCACTTGCTGCAGCGTGCTCAACGGCCAGTGTGACAAATGTGCTGATCAATTCCACGAATTTCTGCCGTTCAAGGATGTGCAGTAGATATCAACTCTCCGCTGCTATGACTTTCTTGTCTTGGTTTCTATCGTTAGCCTCCTCTCTCTTCAATCTTTGGCTTCTCCCTTCTCTATAACTTGTGAAAAAACCTGGCTTTAGCCATGTATAGAAATCAAATAAAAATCAAATTGCTCATGTTTAGGGGCGAAAAAATTGGTTGCTTGGATTTGTATGTTTTTCAATGGTTGAAATCGCCATTTCAAAGCAAAATTGGAACTGTACAGTTAATTTTTGATGTTCATAAAGTCAAAACTAGTCCAATGCGATGTAATGATGCTGGATTTAATTTTTCGCCAAATATTGTTTGATAGTTTGGCAGCAGAGGAAGGATAGATCTTGTTAGTACTTGATTTTTTTGCAGGATTGTTGAGCTCGTGCTCTATAAAGTGAATGGTTCCGGTCCAATTTTTAAGCTGAGGACGTAGGCCCTGTTGGAGGCATAACCTTGTCTTCTGTCCTCAGGGTTACAATAGGCCGTCCAATCTCTCTTGAGCTCTTAATTAATGAACAGAAAGCCACAAAAAACACTGCTTGGATGTATTTCTCGAACATGGATTACGTAGGCCCTGTTTTCGCTAAATTACAAGTTGTAGACCACATGACATGTCCCAATATGTGGCTTACAAATTCTTTTCATTTGAGAAAAATGTTTGGGTGTTCATGTGACCCCCCAAGTGATAATGTGGAGCCGCCTCAGCATGTAATTGGTTTTATTTTATAGCTAAAATGATGCTAAAGTTCTGCAAGTTCAACTTACACATACTTGTATGCGCAGAAGGCCCATACATGAAATTGCTCGGACTTTGAACTGAAAATGCTCGGCACCCAAAAATTTCTGCAAGTTGATGGCAATGGCAGATTACCCAACCATAGGCATGTGGACTTTGAATCAACTTGTTATTAATTTGTTAACGACCATTTGTAGTTCACTATTATTTTTGTTTTGCTTTTCAGAACTTCATCGTGACACACATATTGTCTTCCGTCTTACATATATCATATATCAGGTAATTTTCAAGCCTAAAATTTGAGTAGATAATTACCAAAAAAAAAAAAAAAAAAGAGTAATGGAACACTAAACAGTACTAGTGTGCCACATGCGTGCGGCCCCTGTGTGTGTAACAATAGTATGTGTTAGTAGTACCACTCAATACGTTTAATTATAATTTGATCTAAAGAAATCAATTTTGCCGGTGGTACACACACTTATAGATAAAAACTTTACACATACTTGTATGCGCAGAAGGCCCCACACACTGCATCCCTGTGGGGCTCTCAACCCATATGAATGTGCGGAAGTATTTATGAAAAATATGTGTATCATTAGTGGTTTCGATTGAATAATCATTTACATGTCTACATGACCAACTTCTAAGTTGGATTTGGAAAGCTTCGAACAAAAATTTGGTTGGTCAGGCCATTTCTCAACAACAATAGCTAAATCTCTTCACTCTTTTCAAAAATGGTCCATGTCAAGTACTGTTCAAAAAAAAGTATTGTATCTAGGAGCACACCTACTAACCACACATTTCTCACATATGTATGGACCCACACATATGTGAGAGAGAGGTGTGTATAAAGCATGAGAAAAATTTATTCACGTCTAAAGCTTCTTTACAGTGGCAATCACGGCTAAAATGATTTTCCTGCAAACGTTTTATTAACATTTGGACCATCCAAAACACTCTTGGACGCCGCGATTACCGCCGTAAACGATTATGAGCCGTGAATTTTATTTTATTTTATTTCTCATGCAGCATTCCTAGATTTGTGGTGATAGTTGACATAGTAAACCTTGTGTTGTAAACCCACATAGGAAGTGAAAGTCCAAAATCAAAAAACAAATAAGTCCAACAAACTTACAAAAGAAAATTGAACTTCTCACATATTTTCCAATCTCTTGCCAACCCAACTGAGGTAAAATATTTGACACGTATTTCGGCTCCCTGTAACACATTTTCACTCACCTTTTGAATCTAAATTTCCCTATAAAACCCCATCAACTCAGCCCTTCATTTCCACCACCTACATTTTCACTATCTATTCCTCCAGTTCAAAAATATTCAAGTGTTAAAATTACAAAGATGGGCTTGAAACAAGCACAAGTGCTCGTTTTGCTACTAACTGCTGCTTCTATGGTAGCTGTTGGAATGACGGATAGAAACATTTCCGCTACTCAACGCTGGAACTTTGGGAGGGACCGAATCTGCTTAACGGTGAGGCGGTTAGGTGGTACCGACGGCCTACCGGTGGCCGTCGGTACGATTTCGGTGGGAGGTGGTCAGTACGGCTAGCATCACACATTGGCAAAATAGAAAATTTATAGTTTTTTTGACAAGGAAGAAAATTTGTAGTGAGTGTAGCGAAAGATATATAGTATCAATTTGTCAATCTTCACCAATGTATCGTTAATACTTGAGTAACAAATATAAAGTTGTCACTATAGTCTTGGGGCTTGTTTGATAACCTAAATTCAGAACTTAAAACTGAATCAATTAAGTAATAAATGATTCAGTATGTTTGATAATGACATTATATATTGCTTAACAAATTAAGTGCCACTTAAAATGTAAGCTAAAAAATTAAAAAAATTAAGTAGTTTTGAGCTACTTAATTTTGATTTATTGTGTACTTGCATTTAATTACCATATCACCACCACAATCACTCCCCCCACCACCACCACTTCACCACCATCACCATCACCATCACCACTACCACCACCACTCATCCACCACTACTACATCACAACCACCACCACCACTCCCCTATCACTCCATCACCACCACCACCACCATCACCATTACCACACTACCACCGCCACTACCACACCGTCGTCGTCGTCGCCGCCGCCACCATAATGCCACCATTGCCCAACTATCACTCCACTGACACAACTCACTGTCACTATTACACCATCACTTTACCACCGCCACCACCATTACACCACCACCACTCACTGCCACCATTACATCACCATCACTCCACCACCACTATTACACCACTATCGTCAGCACTCCAACACCACCATCGCCGCCGCCGCCACCACTCCATCACCACCAACACAACAACAACACCACCACCACCACCACCATCATAATCACCATTCCACCATTATTATAAGTACATTGTGACTATTAGTAAATTAAGAGAGAATCGGAACTAAAATTAATTTATCATTTTTTTAATTCAGTACTTAATATGTTTACCAAACAGCTTTTCAACTTAAAAAATTCAACATTCAGTATTTAATTTTGCAACATTCAGTTTTATCAAACAAGCCCTTAGTTAGTGACAACATAAAACAAGTATCAAAAAAGAGTTTCAATGGCGGGCACAACTATTGAAACATCCCCCCACCCCCAATATATATGGGACTTATGGGCATCTCCAATCCAACAATCTCTATTCTTCCAATTTGGAGGATCAGAATGTAATTTTATGTTAAAAAAGTGATTTTGAAGGATTTTACAATTCCTATTAACTCCAATCCACACATATCTATTCCTCCATTCATTCAACCGGAAACAAAAGAAAAAAAAAATAGAGATTTGAAATTGAGGACCTAACTCAGCCTCTCCAATCCAATATACTCCATTTTTGCCTCTATTCATCCATTCCTCCATAAATTTTTGATCCTCTAAATATGGAATATCAAAACCAATCTTCCAAAATGGAGGCAAATATAGAGGATGAGTTGAATTGATTAATTCCTCCAAAATGTAGGAATGAAGAGAGATTTGAAGATATAGAGTATGCATTAAGTGCCTGCTTTTGACCAACAAACCAACAACTTCTTTTATTTGGGCCTTTTCAGAAATGGTGGAGGCTAGACCTAGCTAGACTCATTTCTGTATTTCTGTTGTACCAAAAAAGGAGACCAGACCTTAGTCCTAAAACCAATCACGAATTCCGGTGTTCACATTGTGAGCAATTAAGCACAAAATTAAGAAAAAGAAAGAGCATTAGTTCAAGAAAGGATCCATAAAGTACTTCATTGTTAAACATGACTCTAAAAACTGTTGAATGATGTATAGTAGGATCCAAAGTGACAGCTCAAAGTGGCAAGTATGGGCCTTTATAAACACAAATGTTTAGTTGGACTCATGTAAAGAGCAAAATTCTTTAGCGTCATCCTTCGGGTGAAAGTTTGCGCAAAATAGACGTGTAAGAAGGTTTTGATTTACGGTGCAGCCATGCAGCAACCCAAGGTTGCGGTGGGTGAAATTGGTTCTGGGTTAAAAACGACAACTAGCTAGACGAGATAAGGATGGTTAAAAATAAAAAATAAAACCCGTAGCATTGGAAAGTATTTGTAGATCAATTAAAGAAATAAGAGAGAGAGTATTTGGCCGTGCAATAGATAAGTTTGTTGGTCATAGAGGTGGGCCGAAACCGAAAGGACCTTGTCAATCTCAGGAGTACTTTTCACGGGGTCCAAGGGGTTTCCGGCCATTTGTTATGGGATGGGGGTCCCCACGGAATGAAGCTTCATAGAGGGTTCACAGGTAATCATATAGTACTGGTACTTCTGTACGCAAAATACCAAATTCCAACAGCAAAGAAAAAAACAGATAAACAAGGACACGTGAATAATATCAAAAAAAAAAACTTATCTGTGCTCTTTTTTAAAAAAAATTGACATCTTTATATTATTCGTGTCATGATTTTCAATTAACAGTTCAGCAAAAGCAGCACCAAATAAATACGAATCGTGTAATATTAACAACTTTTGGTTGCGATTTATAGAACAGAGAGATCATTTAAAATCAAGAGATGATAGTATTATTTTTAATTTTTTTAAAAAATTGGCACCTTATTTTATCAGCAGACACTTTTTTTTTTTTTTAAAGATAACCATTTTAAGTGAAACCACGTAAGATTCTATTTACTTGCCACATACTTGTCCAGAATAGAAAATTGTACTAACATGCAAGGGATATAGGTAACTTTGCCGAATATAGATAGACAACAAAAGAGAGTGAAAACTAGAAGAGATATATACTCCCATATTACTACAGTATAACCTCTTTCATTTTTTTAAGCTTTCAACAGGGAAATCCACATTGGGCCAAATCGATCTTTGTCAATATTATGAAGGGTCGGGAATACAAGGGTACTGTTGTCGAGTAGGTAGGGTTCCCAACAAAGCTAAACTAGACATATGATCGCAGTAGGTAGCAGCTAGGTGGGTTGGCATGCAATAAACCCAGAATACACTTTCACGGAAACTTCCATTCCCATTTCTTTTCTAATGCCTACTGTCGTCACTCACACTAGTAAAATTGAATGCGCAGGGGATGCTGCTCGGCAGCTTCCTGTTGAGCAGTTTATCCGGTCGTTCATCTCGGCATGAACGGTTTGAATCGTATTTGAGCGCTTATAAATCTGAACCATCTATTGCTCAGTTAAAATTTGAGCCGTCGATTGTCGAGATGAACGACTGATCCGACCGCTTTACAACGCTCTACAAGGAGATACAACATTTCCCATTCCAATGGCGGAACCAAAAATCTAATCTCTCCTGAGCTAACACAAAATTTATATACATGAACTAAGAAGAGTTTTACAATTAATGTCCAACAAATTTGTACATATATATAGATATGTAAATGTTGAAAAACAATGAAAGAAAAATACAAGAAATCGTACACTATTGAATTTGCACCCTACTGAAGTTGTGCCTTATGATGTTTTAATGAGTAGAGATCATTTATTATCCAAATTTGACTCGATATCTTTAACAAGTTCTCTTTCAATGTAAATAATCATAGAATGCACAAGATAGTGAGACAGGCTAAAATTGATGAGCTAAAATTTTACATTTAATTTTTTTTTTGTTTTTCTTAAGTTCACCTAGACTATAGCCTAGGCCAGCCCACCCTTGGCCCGCCCTTGGGACCCATTCCTTGGCATACTGATGTTTGCTTTCTCTCTTTTCAGTCTTTTTGTATCGACTATATATATAGAAAGAAAATGATCAGTAGACCGTTGTTCTTAATTTTATACGGCAAGGAAAACCAAAAGTACCTACAAGAAATCATGGCTTTCATAAAACGCCAACAATAGTGAAATTAAGAGGGGCATTTTACCTCTAGGTCCAGAAAATATAAAGTAATTTCCATCAGGCCTCCTCTAACTAACAAAACAATAAAACCTTATGAAAGTATCTAAAATTCTAAACACTGAAAGTGCTTAAACTTTAGGGTATCTTATAAAAATGCCTAAGCCCCTCGGGTACCATATGAAAGTACCTAAATTATTAAAACCCTATAATAGAAAAGTGCACCCTAAAACCCCTAGGAAAGTGCCTAAACCTAAATCCTAAGGTTCTATGAAAGTACCTAAACTTAAACTCTAGAGTACTCTAAATTCTAGGGTATTCTAAACTCTAAAATTTTGAGGTACCCTAAAATCCTAGGGTACTCTAAAACCACAAAACCCTAGAGTATCCTACCCTAGGGTGACACTTTCATTAATGATAAATGTATTTTTGTAAAAGTAAACTTAGTGGTAATTAAGTATTTCATCTCTCATTATTGATAATTAAGTGTCACTTTTTTTCTACTTAAAAGTAAAAAACTGAATGAAAGAACGTCGAGATGGTTATAACAAAAATGCTACTGGTACAGCAGCTGCTGTACAGATCCCCTTTGCGTCCGTCTCGGGTCCCGCAAAGATGATCGGAGCCGCTCATTTTGTTCAAAATAGGTCGTTTAAGGTCTCTGAAAAAAATCACCTCAATCCGATATTGGAAAGGGTGTTTACGAATCATCCAACTTTGCTTCAAAATTTAGCCTAAATTTTGAAGCAAAGTTGGATGATTCGTAAACACCCTTCCCAATATCGGATTGAGGTGATTTTTTTCAGGGACCTTAAACGACCTATTTTGAACAAAATGAGCGGCTCCGATCATCTTTGCGGGACCCGAGACGGACGCAAAGGGGATCTGTACAGCAACTGCTGTACCAGTTGCACTGCTCTGGTTATAATGTAGCATATGTGATCGGTTCATTTGAAAGGAGCAAAGGTGAGAGCGACGTGGTCTCGCAAGTGGATTGGTACTCGACCCTACTGATGAAAGGAGCAAAGGTGAGAGCTACATGGTCTCGCAACGTAGGGTTGGTAGTTGGTACTCGACCCTACTGATGAGTGACGTGCAAAAAATTATAAGAGTAGCACTATTGGAACCGACGGATCGGTACCAAAATCATAGGGGCGGCTGCGTCGGGTCGTCTCCGGTCACCGGACGGCTGATCCGAGTCGTCTAAAAATTCTGTGAAAAAAATGAGGGGGCCCATGCGGGAATTAACGGCATCCGAGGTGTGTAGGGTGCTTGATTAGAGCACCCCGGTGACCGGAGACGACCCGGCGCAGCCGTCCCTACGATTTCGATACCGATCCCGTCGGGACCAATATCATTTTCCAAATTATAAATACGATGGAAGATTTTAATCGTATTTCACAAATTTTTCCTCATAATTATTATTATAGAATTGCTAAAGACCTCATTGAAATTCGACAATTGTCATTGTTTGATGATCTATTACCCAATACTACATAGACAGTATTCAATAAAGTTATGGGTACATATGAGTTTGTATATATATCATGTATATATAAGTTTTGTGAGGCTTATTTCGGGTCCTACAAAGATGATTAGAACCATCTATTATTTTTAAAATATTTTTTTATGAAGCCCTGTAACAAATGGGCTTAATCCTATATTGGTAAGTATTTTTTCTGAATTTCTGTGGGCGAAACTACTTAACTACTCAATTTCACTTCTGCAAATTCAAAATTTTTTTTTAGCTATATCGGGTTGAGCTGATTTTTCACAAGGCTTCATAAAAAATTATTTTAAAAATAATAGACGGTTCGAATCATCTTTGTGGGACCCAAAGTGGGTCTCACAAAACCCATATGTACACATAGTTGTGATCCTGGGCCCGTGCAATCCTGGCTCCACTCCTAAAGGGCGTATCATTTTGAGCTATGCTATCCACGCAAACTTTTTATTGCACTGATCGTGAACAGATCGTAATGTGGAGCCCACTATGAATCCCACAAAATGATTCAAGTCATTTATTAAATTTAATATATTTTTTCTAGTGCTCCCGCAGAAAATCAACTCAATTCAATAACTATAAGTGCTTGATACAATCTCCTAACTTTTCATTAATTTTAGAGGTCTAAAATCTGAAGCAAAATTTTGAAGATTGAATCGAGCACTTACAAATATTAAATTGAGATGATTTTCCGTGTGAGCACTTGAAAGAAAATTTTAAATTTAATGAACGATTCGGATCGTTTTGTCGGACCCATAGGGGCCCCCATATCACGATCTGTACAAAAAAAAGTTTGTGTGGATAGACTTTTTTTACTCCCTCCATCCTTATTTAATTTTCTACTATGATTTTGCAAGCATTTTCAACGGCTTATATCTCTTAACGTATATTTTTAAAAATATTCAATATGAATCTTGTTTGATAGATCTCAAATTTTTTCTATAAGACAATGATTTTAAAAATATAAAACATAATATATGTCGAGAGATATAAACCGTTGAAAATACACGTAAAACCGTAATGGACAATTAAATAGGGACAAAGGGAGTATTATTTTTTCATTCATTCAAAAGTCGCTAGGTGTACATCACGCAAACACGAATGTACAGATACGTTCTTTTTTACAACCAGATGTCTGGTTTAGCTTGCGTGTGTCGGTGTCTGGTTTGATCAATATAATCTAGGTGATCCCATGGTTTGTTCGTTGGCACTTCATCCATCTTCAAGCGACCTGCAAGAAGGCGTTAGGGTTGAGCCTAGCCCAATAACCCTTCGACGATCAAATTAGTCGAGGAAGAAGAAGAAGTAGTACTACTTTCTTGAGGTGGCGTACCTCTTTATAGAACCTCCATACTTAGCCTCCAAGTTAGAACGAGCTCAACACACGATAACCGTCTCGGTTGACATCACAAATTACATAAATTGCCAAGCGGCTAGATGCACATGGATGAACTGGCTATAGTATGAATTTTCTGCACACGCGGTAACCGCCTCGGGCTACATCACCATGACGTACGTACCCAAGTAATTGGGCGCGCACATATTACGCGGGTTCTCACCGGTCAAGTCCAAGTTGGGCATATCCGAATCGAATGGTTCCAAGCAAGGCAGCATGGTTGCACCGGCGAATAACCCAAACGTCTTGTCTGAGCAGTCAAGTCAATCCGAACGACCTTGTTTGTTTGAACTTCTCAAGCTTTTTGTTTTTCTGTGTTGTGCGTGGGTTTGTGGGAAGAAAATGATAGGTAAGATTTTAGTTTAGTTTAAAGTTCGTCATTAGATTAATATGATGTTCAAAAAAAGGGTACTGTAAATTCTTAAACAATACTCATGGCCCTAGCCTAAAGGATGACCTGGCAAATTAATGAGAGAAGTGATGAGGTTGATGGTCCTTCTTCTAATACTCACATACTGCTACTAATAAACAGGTCTGTATCTACCTATGATGTACGCCAGAATTCTTGGTTGTATCATCTATACCCTTCCTCGACGAACGGTCGTTGTTAGATATGGTTGGCGACCATTAAAACCTGGGGCGATTCTCCTTAAAAAAAACAGTCAACTTGTGTTTCTCTGTTTGACTTTGATTATCTTGTACAGTATATATTCACGGGATCCGTCTGATTTCGAAAAGTATATGAATACGTACACACATATATATACATACATGGCGTACATATGCATTTTGGACCTGTCTCGGGTCCCAAAAATTATCAAAGCCGTTCATTTTATTCAAAATAGTTTGTTTAGGGTCCGTGTAAAAAATAAACTCAATCCGATATCGATAAAGGTAAGTACGAAACATCTAAATTTACTTCATAATCTAGGCCTAGATTATTAAGCAAAATCAGATGTTTTGTAAATATCTTTAATGATATCGGATTGAGTTTATTTTTTATGGAGAACCCTAAACAAATAATGTTGGAAAAAAAAAGCGGCTCAGATTATTATTTTGGAATTCGGGTCTAAAATGCGTACGTACACGATGTAATACATATGTGTATGTACCTATAGCAAATTTGGTATGATTTCGTAAGAAGTCAAAGCCTTGAGTCTACTTTAGAACGGGACATTACCTTTTTTTTTTTTTTGAAATGTAAAAGGCGTTGAAAAGGTCACGTTGGCCGTAGTTGTGAACCTATAATATCCAAACTTTTATGTACTAGTTCTTTATTGGTAATTGATTTTAACTCTATTTTTTCATAATCGCATTCTTTTTTTTCCTTGAAATGGGGGACCTTGTTGCTCCTTTGGGCAATGGACAGCTCACAATTCATTTTGGCCAAATAAATCTCATCTGTTCAGTCGAGGTGAAATGAGTCATGCATTGTCGAGCACTGAGCATGGACGGCACAGATAGGACAAACACCCACGCTGTTCCCTGCATCTCCGATTACCCTTTTATTTGTATACTCTTTGCGTACTTTAAAAAATAACATTGTAAATTCACATAATAAAAAAGTAATTAAGCAAGTGTGAAAATCAATATCTTAATTTTTCTTATCATTACTTTCAGAGTTCATGACCTAATTTCGTAGTAAAAATAAAAATCTCCGCAGTCACTGCGTCCGTAAAAATTGCCGTTCCCGAAACGTGAGTCCCTGGTTAAAAGGACGCTGTGCATTACAAGCTGTCCTCCACCACTTACAGGTTGGCAAATCCCCCTCCCCCTCCCCCCACCACCCCCCACTTGGCCACTTCTCCCAACAACAATAACTAATCATCAAACTCCGATTTCCATCGTCTGCACCACGTGGCATATCGATCGCTTCTAGTAATACTATCTACAACATATCCTCGAAAATAATTTTAATGCAACGATTATTTATAAGATCTCTCTCATATGGTGTGAGATTTACATATGTCTTGAATTTACATCATGTGAGAGGAGATTACAAATAATTATTGCATTGAAGGTTTTTTCCAAATCCGTACACCGAATCGTATGAGAATCATATTGGAGTTCCATGCTAATAATAAAAGCGCTCAATTTATTGAATCAATTGTTTTAAAAAAAAAATAGTTCATCTAAATATTGGTTAGGACTTGGAGACGAAAAATCGAACGAATTAATTTAGCATTTATTATAATCCTGAACCAAAACAATTTCAATGCTACAAAATAGGAGGTCTATAGCCTCTATATACTGTACTTAGGTGTGAATCTCATTTAAATACACGGCGTTAAAACGTTTTGGAACAATAAGCGCCGGTGCAATAAGACCACCAAACAATTTTTCCCTAGATCTCTCTATAAATCCCTCCCAACTCCCTCCCTCCCCCCTCCGATCTATACGTACACGAAATATTCATTCTCTCTCCCTCTCTCTCCCTCTCTCTCTCTCTCTCGATTTCTTCATTTCTCTCTCTTTCATCCATCCATGGGCATATGCAGCTCCTGCGACTCCACGTCGGTGGCCACAGCCAAGCTTGTATTACATGACGGAAGGCTACTGGAATATTCCTACCCCGTAAAGGTATCCTACATTCTACAAAAGGACCCGTCCTGCTTCATTTGTAACTCCGACGAAATGGACTTCGACGACGTCGTGTCCGCCGTGAGCGACGACGAGGAGCTCCAACTCGGCCAGCTTTACTTCGCGCTCCCGTTGAGTCGGCTGAGACGCCGGCTCCAGGCGGAGGAGATGGCCGCGTTGGCCGTCAAAGCCAGCTCCGCGTTGATGAAGAGCGGCGAAAACTGCCGCCGCCGGCGGCGGCAGCCGTTTTGTCCGATGGTGATGGTAAAGCCGCCGTGTATGGTGGTTGAAGGAGGTGGCGGGGGAGATCGCGGGAGGAGGAGGAGGCGGAGGTTTACGGCGAAGTTGGGTGCAATACCAGAGTAGGGGTAGAAGTGGAAACGAAGATGGGTGGTATTTTTTGTAAATAATAGTAGAATAGTTCGGGTGCCGATCGGTCAGGCACTTTTTGGGGATGTTCTAAATAATTCTAAGGGGTGGTTCACCTTTACCATTGGGCGTTTACCTTTGTTCCGTTTAACCATTCAAGGGGTTTCTTCCAATTTTACCCATGACTGGCTTCGTGTCATCATGTGGACCAGTAAATGTTCAGCATTTTTTTTTTTTTTTGTGATCCTCAGCATTTTATTTTGTAGAAATCCTTTTTTTTTTTTTTTCCGGAAAGTTTTCTTGTACATATTTATTTTTCAAGTCTAGTTCAACGCAGGTTTGCTGTGTTCCTTTTCTACTGTGACGCCTTGTAGCCAAGAAAAAGATCCGGGTTGAGGCCATTAAGAATAATTTTACAACTTTTCCATCAAAAACTAAATTCTGACAGACTTACCACATAGACCGGCTCCAAAGAGAAAAGAAGATGGTTCAATCCTTACGTAATAATCTCATGTGATCTTCATACGAGGATAAATAAGACACGGACGGTAACATTATTATCATTGGAAGTAATTTTGAAATTTCAATTCGCATGTCATCCATGCAAAAAAAATTATAGGTAATCGACTAGCAGAAAGTATTTGATTGCATCAAAATTTGTGACGTTAGTTGAGAAATGAATGAAAAGATCGAAAATGTACATTAACAAATTCTAACCATCCGCCTTTCTCAAGATTAATATAACTTGTTGAGTCCAATTAACTTGATTTTCGCTAAATGTTCCGGGCATCAATTCCTTCAAAATAATCAACTCAAAAAAAAAAAAAAACCCTTTTCTATCTACAGCAGAGTAGTTGTTTAGAGATTGGGCGAACCGCAACACATAACAAGCGGAGAATAATCAAGTCAAGGAATACGAAAAGGAACATAGGTTTTTATGTGGGTTTTGTCTATTTGAATTCATTCATGTGTCGTCGCAACACTTAGTTCCATTCGACCCTTGATTGTCCTTTCTAGAATTATCCAAGAGATCGAGCAAATACCAATTAAGCGACGTCAGATAATTCTGTTTTCTCTTTTTGGTAAAGTAGTGACCATTTGGGTCTTTTTGTCCAGCTAATTGTTGTCTAGCTCGATCTCTATTGGCAAGGGGGGGAAAACATATTGGCCGCGTGGGGGAAATGTGAAGTACAAATTATAATGGAACACAGCTAGCTAGCTAGTTTGGCAGTTTGCACCTTGTATATATCCATCGGACTAGGTGGGGATGAGGGGCCGGTGACGGTGCTAGCTAGCTAGCTAGCTAGATCGAAAGAATATAGGTTACAGTTCTCTCTTTTTTCAGATCAATCAATCCTTGTGTGTACGTATGTGCACACACAGATACGTCAGCTTGATGCAGTGTCTTGCGAAACCTTGTTTCGAGAGATTCTTCACAAAGGATAAGATTATCTATATAGTAACTCAACTATTACTCCGTACTACATAAGTGAAATTACGCGGAGATCCCTTGACGTTTAAAATCATCAATTTAGACCCCCTCATCTATATAAAATAAAAAATTAGCTAACTCTGTTAATGAAATGAGGGGCAATGAAGATTCTACTCCTTTTAAACCGCCCACACTGACACCCTCTTCTATAAACAAAATTGTCCACGTTGACCCCTTCATCTTAGTAGTCTTTTGACAGTGTACTGATTGGTTAACGATTATAGATGATGGGATACTTTTGGGCATTTTTAAAGGTTAGGGGGCATTCATGTTCAAAGTGTATAGATGAGAGGGTCTCTGTATAATTTTACCTACTATATATGCATGCCCACTATAGTTCATTGCCGGAAATGAAAAGACAAAAAAATTAATGCGTAAATATTTCTGTCAATAGTAAGAGAATTGATATTCGTACTCCCTTTTTGTTATTCATATTCTTTTCTTTTCTTTTCTTTTTCTTTTAGTGTTGATAACAAAAAAAATGTGAATATCAATTTCCAATAACAATTCGAGACATTATACACAATATTAGTATGGTGAAAGTACATAAACACCTCTTCAACTATCACTCTTTCTCGTAAACATCCCTTCACATTTAAAAGCACCCATGGAGACTCCCTCAACTACTGTCGTTACCCAAGTGACCTCCTTCCGTCTTAGAACCGTTTGCTGAGAGGTCACACGTTAGTAATTTGGGCCTTTTTTAGACAAAAATGCCCTTTGACAGGTATATATATATTTTTATCTCTCTTTGAAGGAGTGGGATACTCTATATATTTCCATCCCTTGATGAAGCTCCTCTGGCTAATCCCAGAAGCTCCTTCATCCAATCCCACTCCTTCAACCCGTCGCCCTCCACCATCTCCTCCATCGACCGCTTGAAGTCTGCATACGGGTCCATCGAGTCTATTGCCACCAGCACGTCGCCACCGCTGCTGTTGCTGCTCTCTTTTTTCTCAAGACAAATTTGCACCTGATGGTTGTTTTCAGCTTCCCAAGAATCGAACTCGTCTCCCCTGGCTCGAAAAACAGCCGCTCCACTGTCCTCAACCCACTGATCACGGCCTCCATCGAGTTGCTGCCACCACTGTTGGGATCCTCCAGCTCCGTTGCGGTGTCGTAGGCGGAGTTCATGGTCTTGAAGACGTCGCCGTCTCAGAAAGAGAGGGTTTTATGGGCTCTATCGGATTGCCACTGCCAGGAAGCGGCGAAGGTGGTAATAAAGTTAAAGTTGTTCATTGAAAGAGCTAAGAAGAATCTTTCATCGATAGCTGAAACTATGATCGAGATGGATTCGTTACACGAGGGGATTGATTTTAACTCGACCCTTACTCGGGCCAGGTTCGAGGAGTTGAAACATTGATTTGTTTAGGAAGTGTATGGAGCCAGTGGAGAAGTGTTTGACAGATGCCAAAATGGAAAAGATAAATCTCAACGGCGCTGTTCTTGTGGGTGGATCTACTAGGATTCCAAGGGTCCGACAATTGTTGCAGGATTTCTTTTGGGGGGGGGGGGGGGGGGGGGTTTGATGGGGAAATGTGTGTTGAATGTTGTTGTATTGGAAATGTCGTTTGAATGGAATGGGATCGATTTGTTCCCCTATTGGGTTGGGAATGGGGAGGAGTTTCTTATGGAGACATTAATGGGGGGAGGAGTCAGGGTATATTCATATAATAGAAGAAAGTATTTGATTGCATCAAAATTTATGTGAGAGTCAAGAGAAATGAATGAAAAGAACGAAAATGTACATTGACAAATCCTAACCATCCGCCTTTCTCAAGATCAATATAACTTGTTGAGTCCAATTAACTTGATTTGCGCTAAATGTTCTGGACATCAATTCCTTCAAAATAATAATAATAAAAAATCCCTTTTCTCTCTACAGCAGAGTAGTTGTTGAGAAATTGGCCGAACTGCAACACATAACACGTGGAGAATAATCAAGTCAAGGAATACAAAAGGCACATAAGTTTTTATGTGGGTTTTCAACTGTCAGGTTGAATTCATCCACGTGTCGTTACAACACTTGGTCCCATTCGACCTGTGATTGTCTTTTTGAGAATTATCCAAGAGAGCAAATACCAATTAAGCGACGTCAGATAATTCTGTTTTCTCTTTTTGGTAAAGTAGCGACCATTTGGTTCTTTTTGTCCAGCTAGTTGTTGTCTAGCTCGATCTCTATTGGCAACGGGGGGGAAAACATATTGGCCGCGTGGGGGAAATGTGAAGTACAAATTATAATGGAACACAGATAGCTAGCTAGCTAGTTTGCAACTTGTATTTATCCATCGGACTAGGTGGTGATGAGTGGTGACGGTGCTAGCTAGATCGAAAGAGTAGTATATATATAGGTTACAATTCTTTCTTTTTTTTTCAGATCAATTAATCCATCTCTTTACAGCTATGAGCCTGTAATGTTTGTTTTGTGTACGTATGCGCACACTGTAGTTTTTTGGCTTGTTTTGGACTTCTCAACCTTCATAGTCCGGACTAAGGCCGTGGTGGTCCGGACCAACATGCTTTAGCCGTTTTTGATAATATTCTAGACTTTCTAAAGATTGGTTTTGAAGTTTCTTTTTTGGTTTTGGACTCTATATGCAATGTAAATATAATCTGGCAAGGTTTCTAACTTTAGGAAGCAATCTGTGGCTATAAATATAGCCTTGCTCTTTCATTAGGGTTAGGACTTCTTGAGTGAATCACTCTGAGTGGCCCCTAGGGGCCTCATCTGAAGAACCTTAGGGTTCATCTGTTCGATTTTCATTTGTTTCTGGTTGCCTCTTCTATGGTGGGTTTTGTAGGCCTCCGGACATCTGGAAGATTATTTGTTTCGGCGATTCTTTCTAGTTGAAACCATAGGGTTTCTTGAGAATCATTTGTATCTGTGTGACATCCGGTCACGTTTGAGGAACTCCGTTCCGTCTGTGTCTTTTAGTTAAAAACCCTAATGGTTTTGTGAGACTTGATGAGAGAGAATCTGTATTTGGTGAGAGATTCTAATCAGGTTTTTTATTTGTTGAGAGAACTTGTATTTTGAAATTGGTGAGAGTCTCTTTGTAAGGGCTTTGTTTGTCCGTCACTATTGTAGCTCTTCGGAGCATTGTTCTCTTCACATAGTGGAATAGTCTCTCGTTCGCTTGCTCGTGGAGTAGGTTTACAGCCGTAAGCAGAACCACTTATATCTTGGTCTCTCTTATTCGTTTTTTTGTTTTGTTTTTTATTTAGTTTGGTTTCTCCGTTATTTTTTGCATATGTTTGATTTGATTATTTTCCCAATATCATGAACATCAATGATCGTGGGGGTTGCGGTTGAGTGCTTTTGGGACTGTCGCACAACACACACATAGATATGTCAGCTTGATGCAGTGTCTTGTTTCATGAGATTCTTCACAAAGGATAAGATTATCTATATAGTAACTCAACTATTACTCCGTACTATACAAGTGAAATTACACAGAGACCACATAATGTTTAAAATCGCCCATTCAGACCCTCTAATCTATATAAAATAAAAAATTGGCTAACTCTGTTAACGAAGTGAGGGGCAATGACGATTCTACTCCTTAAAAACCACCCAAACTGACACCCTCTTCTATAAAAAAAAAATTGTCCACGTTGACCCATTCATCTTAGTGGTCTTTTGATCGAAGGGTGCTGATTGGTTAACGGTTATAGATGATGGGATACTTTTGGGCATTTTTAAAGGTTAGGGGGTATTCATGTTCAAAGTGTATAAGAGGGTTTCTGTGTAATTTTACCTACTATATATGCATGCCCACTATAGTTCATTGCCGGAAATGGAAAGACAAAAAAATTAATGCGTAAATATTTCTGTTAATAGTAAGAGAATTGATATTCGCAGTCCCTTTTTGCTATTCATTTTTTTTTTGTCTTTTAGTGTTGATAACAAAAAAAATGTGAATATCAATTTCCAATAACAATTCGAGACATTATACACAATACTTGTATTTACATTGTTAATCACAATTATGATCGGGGGCAGCATGTCCTAGAAGCTATAGCTCAGTTCATCCTAGAGTAGGGGCTAAGAGCGGTCTCGGCTACCCACAAGGAACATCATATAAGAGTCAGAGCCTCCTGCCGAAAGGGTGCGGGCGAAGGGAGGTACGACCAGAGACGGAATCAGGATTTTATCCTAGCAATGACGAAATATATATTAAAAAAATAAAAAAAATGCATTATAATATTAATAATCATTGACCGTAGAAAAAATTAAAATAATATAACAAAAACTATAGTAAATGATGTTTATCATTTGCACATGGAGTAAAAAAAAGACTAACTTTAATTTAATCTATCTACTAAATTGAGGCATCTTGAATTACACCTCATCCTTTATGTTATTTCACTTTGGCCAATTGAATTTCGTTTTGGAATACTTTTTTGGGTCTCATTTCTTGAAAAAAAAAATAGAGAATATAGGACTAGTATATAACAAAAAATAAAGGAAAAAATCTAGCAGTGACGAGATTATATAAGTTGGGGAGAAAAAAATATTTTTACCTATAATAATTGCATTTTCTAAAATTCTTGTCATGACGTTCACCGCCACTAGACCCAGTGGCGGACCTAAGAATTATTTATAGTGGAGGCACATAATCATTCATAACCTTAGAGAAGTTCACCATCAACTACAATTATATATCATTCCAAAAGTTTTTAAACGTATGCACACATATGTATTCTCTACTAGATTTTTTTTTATTTGAGGGGTAAAGCGGCGAAATACGTTTTCCAAAATTTTGTTTTAGTGTTCTATTCTTATCAAGCACTTTGTTTTTCTTTCCTAACTTAGTAAAAGGATTCAGATTCCCTACAAGTGCAATTTGTCCACAAGTATATCTCCCATCAATCCGAACCGTTCATATGATAGGACTGGTCTGACCGCGTCGTACCGTGTCAAAAATATATTTATAAAAACTAAGAATTAACCCTTATTCAGAAGAATAGTGGCCAAGTTCAAGTATCGATCCTTAGAGACAGTATGGTGAAGTTACTATAGATTCGATCAGTTTTTAGATTAATTTGGAACAAAAAGGAGAGTTGATTGGTTTGATTATTTTGAGAACTAAAAGAAACTAAAGCAATTAAATAAGAGGTTTGAAAGTTGATGAGGAAAGGTCTAGGTTTAGAATCCACCCCAATCGCATAACCGTGTATCGCATAGATTGGATTAACACTCGAATTGTAAATCACTATCGCTAGGGCTTGCAATCCCAATCGATAGTGGCCAAGCAAGTGAATTTCTACAATCCTCCAACCGGCATGGACTATCCCACGGCACGGACCGTCTCACTAGCGCGATCTAGCCGCCTAACGGCACGGTCCATCTCACGAGCATAACCCATCTCAGTCACCCAGATTGAGAACAATGAAAACTATTATGTGAGCGGTATTTGAAAACGTAGAAAACAAATACTCAACCGATAAAAAGAATTAAAACCATTCCATTGATATCATAGAAGGAGTTCTTGAGCACATAATCCAAGTCGAATAAAAACCCTAATCTATGCAAATACAAAGTTACTCGGTATGGGGCTTCATCTTTCACTAGAGAATGGAGTTAGCTGGCCATCGAAGCCGGAGTTCTCGTCCGTGACGTCAGTGATACGCGTAGCTTCTGTCCTCTGTTCTTCGAGAAGTCTCCAATAACGAAACCCTTTTTTTCCTTTTATACTGCTGCTGCCCATTGCTTCGTGTAAAGGGGAATTCTTGTTCTAGTCAAACTCCCCCTGGTCCACTTCCGAATTGAGCCAACTCAATAGCAAATAAAGTGGACAAATTAACACCCCATCACTTGTGGCATGGCCACATCCCGTTGCCATATAATGTGCCGAATAAATGTTGGCCAATCTTCGCGGCAACCTTCCGTAAGACCTTTTAACTTGTATGTTTTTGCACTCATCGGTCTCTAAGACCTATAAACACCACAAAACGCTAAAATATATCAAGTAATAATGTAAATGGACCAGGAAAGCGTAGATTAGGTGGATTAAATGGGTACTTTTCAGCACCTATCATCGTCATATAAATTGTCCACTAAAAAATTTATGTCGATTACACTTTAAATTGAAACAACTCCATCGAAATACTCATAAAAAATACATGGCCCAATCATTTTTTTCATAAATGAAATGTTTTTAACAAGTTGTTATCAGTGCCCGATCAACTTGATTTTTTTTGTTATACACGTCTTGAATCATTGGAAAAAGATCCATAATTGTGCGAGATATATTTGACATCCCTAAATCAAACAAGAGAAAATATTAGTTAAAAAAATTAGTGTGAGAGGGTGAGGGAGCACGTGACCCACGTACATCTTACTAAATCCCCCCTAACTAGACTCTTGGTTCCATCCTTGGGTATGCCAAATGATGGAACTTATACTCTGTGAAGTGATTATTTTTTCAATTGTTAATAGTTCTTTTTTTTAAAACTGTTTTTAGTAGTCTTTTAAGATACCGAATGAAGTAAGTAAAAGATTTGGATTAAAAGATGGAAACCGACCTCATAAGAAAATACATTGATCGAGAAGCTGAAAGTAACTCGGATTTGGCCAAATGGGCATGAGAAAGCAATAAGTATTTATCTTTCATGAGGTTGTATGTTCAAATTCTATCGAGACCAAACATTCCAAATATTGGGACGCGCCTCATATTTAGTAGCTTTTGCCTGAGTTCCCCTTTAGTGATTAGGGATGGCAATGAGATGGGCCGGAGTCGAATTTACCGTAAGCGTGTAAAATGACTGTGGGAAGGGCTATAAGGATTAATTTGTTCGAGGTGCTTGCAAGTTGGCTCGGAACATTCTGCGTCACCCAAAAAAGAAAAAAATTGATTGTGTATGAGTGATCCTAGAGTAGTCAACTTTAATTTTGGCCTTTTTTATGTGCGGGTGAGATGCCTGTGACTTCTTGTTGTTTTCTAGAGTTCCGTACGTTAGCAAACATATGCCTACAAACTGATCAGTCCGTCCAAAAATCATGAATCAATTCGAAGCCAGTTGGAGGCAAGAGGAATCCAATGCTTCCAAAAAATGTCTGCAGACAATCCGGCAAAAGTTTCATTTTACTTACTTCAAGATCATGTGTGTTGAAAAGAAAAGAAAACTAAAAGAGCACATGTGAAACGTGACAAGCAATAATGTCCAATAATCATCTTCGTCTGTTTTGGTTCTCTCCCGGCGGTCTTTCGGTCTTCTACCGGCTGTAGTTCAATCAGGTCATGTACTGTTTTGGATTTCCCCCAGATCTGGTGTGATCGTGGTGGTGGGTTAATAATTTCTGAGTTTTTTTTTTGTTCTGTTTTGGATGGGTTTCAAATGGATAAATTTTCTGCCGGTCGCCGTGACTGTGCTTCTCCTGCCGGATCTGGTTAGGTTAGCGTGGTCAGAGCTCGCTGTTACAACAGAGGCTTGCTGCGGAGTTCATCTCTACTTTTTGGGCGGGGTAATGACCGGAGAGATCTCTTTTCTGTTGTTTGGCCCTTGTCTGTCGGCCGGGCGTGCTAAAGGACTGCTCCATGGGACCGGTAGGCTATTTGTGTTTTTTTCTGTCTTTGATCGACCATGCGTCGGCAGAGTCAGCTCATTTTCAGGCGAATGACCCCGTGTGTTACTACGAGGGCGTAATGATCAGTGGTCCCTTCAAGTTCCCTACAACGAACCCTACACGTCTGCTGGAAATTCAATTGCGCACGGATCAGTCGTCCCCCGTTGCTGTCTTGTTAGTGATTCTTACAGTTCGGGGATGTTTCTTTCAGCTAGGATTTGTCTCTATATTTGTTAATGGTGTGTTTGCAAAAGTAGTAGACTTTGGTGGGCTTTTTAGTCCTTTCCTTGTAATCCTGTTATTATTGTATCTCTGTTCCGTTTGGATTTCTTAATGAAGCTATGCTGTAAAAAAAAAAAAAAGAAACGTGACAAGCAAGTGATTTTTAGTACCAAGAGATTGAGCAGATCTAGTTGGTGCTGGTTATGGTTATTTTCACAATGAATATAGTAAGTACCACTGACTCCCCCGATTTTTACTAGAATCAAATTGTCACCCCTTTTATTCTTTGTAATCACACTACACTCCCCTGCTTTAGTATTCTGTGTAACCTTTAGTCCATTTGCTCTTTAACACCAGTTTTGCCCTTGCCAAATAGTAAAACAACTCATACAACTAGTTAGTTAGAACTAATAAGCATAAAAACTAACAACGTAGTACCAAATTTTCTAAACCACTACCAAATCGACCAATCTAAGATATAGGTTAGCCTAAATTAATTATTTTGTTTTTTTTTAGGTCATTTCTAAAATTTTGTTTACCCGGAAACTTGTTACTTTTTACTCACATTGATGAGAGAAATATAAAAAGTAAAAGAATTATTACCAAAAGCTAAAAATTTTAGTAAAGAAACAAATTCAAAACAGACAAGTTTTATTGATTTTTTTTTCAAGTTTGGTCCATGATTTTTAAGTTTTTTGACTCTCCTCGTAGACGAATACGAAAAGACAAATATTTGGACTATAAGCTAAAAATTATATACTAAAAATGAAAATGAGTCATACCCGAGTAATAGCTACATTTACTGCAATTACAAAAGGTAAATTTTTATAATAGTCACGTTCATAACCGAAGATGCCTAAAATATTTTTGTTGGACTATGTTTTTTTCTTTTTGAGAAAATTAAAAAAAAATACAAGAGATTGTATGGTCTAGAAAGAGTTTAGGAAAAATTAATTTTGTTGTTGAGCTAACGACTCATTTCCATTATTAGTTAATATTTTTTACTCTAATGGTAAAACTCATAGAATTTTCATATTCATCTCAATGACAAGAGTCAAAAAAGTTAAAAAGTATGGACTGAACTTTAAAAAAATAATCCAAACAAAATAAAAAGCCTGTTTCTTTTGAATTATTTTGTCGTCAATCATCAATGAACCTTTTTTCGCTTTTTCTCATAATTCTCTCTAACTTTTTATATATTTTTCTCAACAATGAGGATTGAAAAAGTAATATATTTCAGCGTAAAACTAATAAATATTTAAAATGACAAAAATAAAACCAAATAATTAATTTTGGCCAAATTAAACTATCTCTTGGATTGATCAATTTTTTGGTGGTTGAGGACATCTGGTATTAATGTTCATTTTGGTTAAGTAGTTATGTAATTTGTTTTATTTGGCAAGGTCAAAACTGGTATTAACAGAGAAAATGGACTAAAGTACGTTACACAATATACTAAAGTAGGAGAGTGTAGTGTGATTTCAAAGAGTAAAAGGACGACAGTGTGATTTTAGTAAATCTATGGGGCGTCAGTGAAATTTACCCTTAAATTTTTTGGATTTATGTAGTCTAAATGTATAAGAAAAGTAGAAAATGTCAGACAAATTTTTTGTAACTGCACTAAACACAATTACAATCAATTATGTAGTGGAACATATGATTATTTGACCTAAGAGATGAATTTCCATTTTACGCGAGGCTAGAAATGTCATTTACCATTTTGAAAAGACTAACAAGGGAGGTCAGTGCAATTTTAGATAAAGCAAAAGAGATCAACAAAATGGTCCGAAACCTTAGGAGAAGTGATTGTAATTTACCCTATGTATTACAGTACTCATACATGCAGCTTGTAAGAGCATCCACAGTGGAATAAACAAAAATGGATAATCAAAATATGTTACATCAGATTTTGATTATCCATTTAGAGGTTGTTAAAGTTAACAATATCAAGTCTTGCATTGGTTATTTTTTACTCATAATCAAAACCAATGGGCCATTGCTTCCTTCACTGAGTTTCCTCCAAATTTTTCCTCTTTATTTCACGTATATTTTTTGAAAACTTAGTTTTTAAAAAAATATTTTATGTTTAAAACAATTTTTTTTTAAAAAAAATATGTTTTTGAAAAAAAAAGTTTATTAAACAGTTTTTGGAAGAAAAAAAAAATTTAAGTTTAAAATAGTTGTATTAAAATAGTTTATGAAAAGAAATTTGTGTGAAAAAAAACAGTTTGGTGTAAATACAATTTTTTAAACAAAATAGTTTTTTAAATTGAAAAAACAGTTTTTATACAGTTTATTTTTAAAAAAAGTTTCTAAAAAATAGCTTTTTAAAATTATTTTTTGAAAACATTGTTGAGAGAGAGAGAGAAGGTTTATGTGTAATGTTACGCGTACTTGATTGAGAAAATGTGGGGATCACTAAATTTGGTTATTGGCAAAATATTGTTAGTTTTGATTATTCAAATACCAAAATTTGATAAGTTAAGAGGTTGGTAAGTTTGGTTATTCCAATGTGAGCTTTTTTTTAAGCAAATATTGTTAATTTTTGCAACCTTTTGATTTTGCTTATTCCACTGTAGATGCTCTAAGTGACGTATACACGTTCATATCTTGATACCGCGCTCCATTTGTGTGGTGTAGAGTTGATGTAAGATAGGACAATTTCAAAATATACTTCTTACCTTTGTTTTTGTCATGAAAAAGACCAGAGAAAACCCGCATAATTATTTAATGCGCACATGCACAAAGATTTCACCAATGAAGGACGGATTAATCGAGAAACCCTTTCTAGTGAAATTGGTTGTCTCACCCTTATTTTAAAGTGGAGGCGGAAGTTTGACCCCCCCCCCCCCCCCCCCCCCCCCCCCCATACTATTGGCAAAAAAAAAAAGGACAGTTTATTCAGTGCTCCAATTAAAAGCGTTGACATATCCGGTATTCTAGGCCCCGTTTTCACTTCACATTAAGATAGAACCCGAGACTTATTTGGAGTAGTTCAATTCCGAGACTTTCTTGCTAATCAATCATTGCGATAGCATGATAAGGGTAGTTGTAACCCAAGACTTATTCCTACCTAGTGTTACCTATGTTCGAGTTCACCAAATTACAAAAATCTTAGACCCGCTCATTTTGAGATTTTGAATTCTAATTATTATTATTTTTTCCCTTATTGAGAAATAATAAATGGTGCACCATATCCAAAAACATTGGTACGTTTCTCCAAAACGGACAAAGTTGAAGATGGTGATGGACCCCCTGGCCTGTCCTTTCCTGATGGGCTGTCCACCACCCTGACCCTGACCCTAGCTAGCTAGTCCTTCCCAGGAGTATCTTCTTCTTCTATAGAAACATATACATTATACGTTGCCTACAAACTCACCTGAGAATGGGAAAGACTCCAAATTAGAGTTCACTGGCATGCATTTCATTGGGCCCCCATTGAAGTTAGTTAGTTGTGCATACACTTCCATGTTCAACTCACCTTCACGCACCGGCCCTAGCTATGGGCCCTTCATGTTTTCTCCAAACCTGCTGCATTGCCCAATATATATTTGATTCCTTTGTGGGTTTCATTTGTGGGCCATACTCCAGCTTTCTCCATATACCAAGCCTAGCTTGGGAGAATTTTTATGTATGGTTCAAACAAAATCACTCTTTTAAGATGAAGTGTATTGTATTCGTTTATGTCTTCAGAATTACTTAAATGAGACTACGTACAGATGAATCGCGGTACAAGAGTTTGCAAAGAATTGAATCAAAGTACTCAATAAATAACCAAAGAAAAACAATCATTTATTTTACGTTTAGTAAGATTTAACTCCGTGACTTCATAGTTGATACTTGAGAGTACTGTAAGTGTGGCCAAAAAGACTAACCCTAGCTAGCTAGTTGTCCATATAGTTTAGAGTACCTCTATATTTTCTTTCCTTTATCACATGCATATATACCATCAAGGTTCTATCTCCCATTTAATTTGATCATTTTATATGTGTAGATACTCGATTCAATCTTTTATTTTTTCATTTAGATTTTAGCTTAATGAAAAAATGAAAGATTGGATCGATTACCTACACAGTTATATGTGGACTTTATGAAAAACTGTTTGGATCAAGCATTTTTCGGTCATATTTTTTATTGATTTCTCGCAAGGACCTTTAAAATCACGTTCTGAACATGCTTGACCGATTCCTAGACCTAAAATAATGGGTTGCCCCAAGCATAGGGCTGAGACCGATGTAGCACAATATCCGGTAAGACCGGAGTCGAATTCACTAAGGACGGTGATGTGTGTGCTGTGGAACATCGGGTTGTAGTATTAGAAATAGCTCTTAGGTAGCCACCTCTTGTCTTTTAGTTGATTAATAAACTAATACTAACAAATAACTTGCTCAAATGATTAAAAAGAGAGGCATGGTCGTAGGGAATCCGGCGATCGCTACCCAATCAGAATCTGCTCGCTTTTCGAAATTCTAAAAACGATTAAATTTAGAGAGAATTGGAAACTCCGAAGGATGCGAATCCTATGGTTGCCGGTCCCGTACACGGCAGCAAACAGGTTTTGGTCTCCCGTTCCTGCTCACATGAGCCTTGACAATACCTCCAACGGACGTAGTTTTCACCAACTAAATTATTTAATTAAATTAATGTGCGGAAAATTGCGAGACGAATCCTAATTAGGTCGTGGCGCGCCTTTACCCAACGATCAAACCTCAGAAAAACTATTCACTCATTATTAAAAATAAAAAGAAAGAAACACTAGAATTAATCATACCTCCGAATACGAAATAAACAGAAGAAATAGATTAAATAAGTTCCAACGAACAACTTTAATGAAGGACGAAAATTAATACGAGTTACCGAAGTGCGAGTACTTGAACAAAACTTGAAAACTTCAAAAGGAAAGAGCTCTGGAAGAAAAAGAACGTAAGAAAAAGCTGCTACGTAATGTTCTAACCCTAAAAATGAAGTTCGGAAAGGTATTTATATTAATCCCCAAAGTCTAGAATTAAAAATAATCGAAATACAATTTTTCCCGTTAAAGCCTTTGGTAGCCCTACAAGGAATAGCTATAGGGCTACGGGTTTCTCTGTTCCCCAGCTAATGCACTCTGTAGGACTACACTTCTGAGCTGTAGCCCTACCGCTTACATTAGTGAGATTTTCATGCTTTGCGTGCAATTTTGGTACCCGATGCCTCCACCACGTCACCCGATGCCTCACGCCTCCGCCATGACTTCCCACGGCGACGTCCGACACAGCCTCAAGGCCTCGCAATCCAAACTTGGCGCAATAACCGCCTTATTTCCTGCGAAACTAATAAAAACACAAAAACAAGACAAAGTATGGCATCAAGTGAAAAATAGAATAAACCGCGCCTCCAACGCGCTAATATGCCCTACTTAGGCGCTTATATCTACGATATCACGCGCCTATCAGAACACATTCAACGGTTCGGGTCATTGAAATTTGATCGAAAAATGTGAAGTCCTTACTTAAGCTAAGTAAGGACTCCTTTACAAGAAACGTGGTGTGTGTGTATATATTTCTTGTAAGTAATATTGGTTGTGTCTGATTGAGAGTTTAGTTTAGTTTAGTTTTAGTAGTGGGTGAAGAGAGAAATAGAGTAATGATTGAAGATATGGGTAATGATTGGAAAGAAATAGAGAGAAATGAGAAAGTAATAATTGAAAAAATAGGGTAATGATTGGAGAAAGAAATAGGGTAATGATTAAAAATAAAACTAAAACTAAAACTAAACGCTGAACCAAACAAAGCCAATTATATGGATCGGTTTAGATTCGGTCTGAATACTTGCTTATACCAAACCCAAATCCAAAACCGGCCGACCTGGTATCATGTTTCGAAAACAAAAAACTGCCACATGGGTAGAAAAATAAAAACCCGCCCCAATAGGACCGAATCATTCGGCAATCCATCGATTTTGGATGAAATTGCCATCCTAGGGCCAAGAGTTGCCATAGTCGCCCTCATGTTTCTAATTATTGTATTACTACCCAGTAATTTTGGAGATTCATATTGGATATATAAAAAGATCCCCATGTTTTCTTAAATTATGTTTGTTGCCTCTCTTTTTCAAGAGTACTCCTTTAAAAATATATGACAGAACTTCACTTATTTTCATGCTACACAATACTTTTCAATTTCTAACAATTTATTAATGTTCTTACACGAAATGTCATTTTTAGGAGTAATTTCTTTTTTCTTGGCTATACTTATATTGCTTAGCCAAATCGTCTAATATTCCCAGTGCTCCGTCCCTGTACAGATATACTTGAGATAATTCGATAATGCGAACATACAATACTCACATATGTTTGCTTTCTTTTTCTCTTTTTGCCTTATTTGCCTTCCTCCTTGATCCTCAGCATTAATGTTAAAGCACTATATTATGTACCGTAGTAGACAATTAACCACACCAATCCAATGTCAACTTAAACTTACGGATCAAAGCTCATGAAGCACTCAACCTAAAGAAGAAAATCCCTTTTTGTTTTGCATTGAGTGAAATTATATATGTTGTGCTCTATGGATCCCACGATTCTCGGAAAAACTTTGTATGAACCTGGAGCTTCCATGATAACAAAGAATCGTCGGTATGCTCAAAATATTTAATTAGTAGGTCTCACCAAACTCGTCAAGAAATTATAACATCATCTCTACTATGATGTCTTATAAGAAAAAACATAGTAGTATATAGCAAATGGGAATGAGAATTACAGTTAAGTCTCCTTCCATGTGGATGTAACGGATATGCTAACATGCATATATGTCTGCCCGGGGGCAGGAATGTTCAAGCCCCACACGCTCAATTCTCGCAAGAGTAGTTGGTGCTCGACCTGTCACAAAGCTGGATTTGGAACAACACCGCTGGGACTTCCCCAGCTAGCAAACTAAGGCGATGTCTCACTTTTAACTCTACAATGAGATCATTGCAATCGAATGAGTATCAAAAGGGCTCCATTTACGTTACAGCTAACAGTATATCCCTCTAAACCCAACCCAACCAAATCCAATCGAGTCTTATGTCCCAATCAGTTGGGATCAGCTATCAATTGTATGATCCTTTTCAATCTACCGAAGTCAGGGAAAAGTTTGCAATATCTCGAGGTTGTTGGCCTGAATCAGCATAAAAAGGGCTCCACTGACATAGCAACTAACAATTGCCTTTTGTTTTTCTTGTCAACTTATAAGGGGTAATTTTCTTTTCCACTTTTTTTCTATTGATATTAGTTTACCCATATATAGTTAATGGGGCGACTTTTGGACTCGTAATAGATTATGCCTTGAAGCATTCTTAAACTACACTCACAGTTTGTATACTTCTCATTTTCATTCGTCCATGCTACTAATATATCGCCTCCAAAGGTAGCTAATATTGGGAAAGGAACTTCCCGAAGAGTGGGAGACCTGTTTCCTTCCCTGGTTTTCAGCTGTGTTGAGGAATTCTTCTTGTACTTTAAGTTAGGTATGCGAATGTTGAATGTATCTTTGTTTTAGACCTAGCTTAGCAAGGCAGCCAAGAGTCCTCAAGTATTCTCTTGGTCAACTCATATAAAAGAGTAGGGTAATATTTTTTTCTTCTGGAACAGAAAAAATCAGAAGCATGAGTAAAAATTCAAACAAAAACTTATCAAATGCTTCCCTGGGATTTGTATTTTAAAGCCTCCTTTATGGAACTCCCCAAAGTGTGGGAGCATGAGTTCCTTTCCATGCTTTACAAGTGGGAGGAATGCAGAAGTTGTATACTCTATTTTAAGCTGGGGAATGGACGTTGGAGCTGAATCCATCTTTGTTTTAGACCTGCTAATTAGGAAGGCAGCAAAGAGTCCTCAAGCATTCCTGTTGGGAACCTCATATTACTGAATATGTAAAGATATAATCTTTCTCCAGAAAATGGAAACCGGAGGATAAATCACAAACGCTGTAAAGGTTCAAACAATGATTAGTGAAAAAGAGAGTAATCGAGAAAGCATACTCACTCAAAATTGGCAGTGCCCAAACATGTGCATTGTTGCTTGTGTATTGCCGTCCACGCAGTGCGGGTTCTTTATTTCAAGAATAGGCTGGACCCAACCAGCTATACTTTTTTCCTTTCTAATTAGGAAAGAAGGGGTGCATGATCTCACGAATTGCTTCTGAATAAATTAAGAAATTATATGCAAGAACTAAAGCATTTCGTGATTCATTCGTAAATCAACTTTGATTCTCTATGAACCAGTAATGCGGGATTGTTAACGTGGTTAAAGCTAAATTGTTTGAAGTCCAGATGCAAAGGAGAAAATGGAAACCAGAGGAGAAATCACAAATGCTGTAAAGGTTCAAACAATGATTAGTGAAAAATAGAGTAATCGAGGAAGCATACTCACTCAAAATTGGCAGTGCCCAAACAGGTGCATTGTTGCTTGTGTATTGCCGTCCACGCAGACACGCATAGCGGCAAACCATTTGAAACAAAAGAAGACGTACATATGTGGCACAAAAACAAAAAATCCTCGCCATTTATAACAATGTTACACCCTCAATTTTTAACATAAATAGTAATGATTATCCATAAATTAAATTCTCACAATTATTCAGAAAATACTCCAAAAGAGTTTACCCGGTTCATTTCATTGAATTTCAGTTTCAACACCAAGTGTTCCAAAATATTACATCCATGGCACAGTGGCCCCAAATTACCATAAGTACGGAGTAAGGAAAAGAGTTAAGTGTTTACATATATCCTTGGTCAAAAGAATTATAATGAAAGTTAAATTACATCTCCAAAATAAGATTTACAAAGATGCTAAGTAACTTCTCCGTGTCAGCTTTCAAAAGGGCTTTCCAAGTCAATGCACTCCAAGCATACTATACTATTGTCTCGGGGTCACACCTAAAAAATGAAGAGCTTGAGTTACACTAACCCAATAGAAAAATTTACACTAATTTTACATGCAAACGAGATTACAAGCAGAAAAAACAACAGAAGCAAGGTACAACAACTCAAGCAAGTGAAACAAATATAACTTGATGAATTGATAACCAACATTCCACCATTTCTAACATACTTTCACTTCTTGTTGAGCCTGTTAAGGGATCCTGATACCCCTTGCCTAGCAACCTACTCGGTGGGTCTAGCTTATATTCTCGTTTCATATTAGGTGTCCATGTATTTCATTTCATCATTTTTGTTTGCTAAGTCTTAACACACATAATTAAAGCACTAGTTAGCACACCCATTGTGGATGCTCTAAGCTGCTTGACCCTCCATTGATCCAACGGCTGATATTTAAGAGTCGTTTATCCCATTAAACGGCCTCAGATATGAAGTATCTACACAACTGACAATTGGGTTGCATAATTCAAGTTCAAGCTCATTGCTAAACCACTACAAAAATGGATTTCTTCCTAATCTTTTGTTCTAGCATTTTTTTGGGTATTCTTTCATTTTAATAATTTTGTGTTTAATTTATTGTCATAATTTTTAAAATTAATCATTCTTTTTTATGAGAGGAATCAGACAAGAATAAAAACGTAAACCGGAATTGAAAAAAATCATATCGGATGACATGAAAAAAAGACATTTGTGTTGATATTATTTTGTCTTTAGTGAAACCTTTTTTTTCTTTAGTTCATATATATATATTTTTAATTTTAAACTCCCCTCCTTCCTTGAGAAGAGTGACCAATTATAAAAAGTTTACCGTGAACCTAATAAAAATTAAAAAAACAAATTATTACCAAAACAAAAATTTAGTAAGAATTGGGCCTTAGTACTAATCCTTGTATTGGATGACATTCAATAAACAGACATTTTGTTTTCTTCTTTCTTATTTCTTTATCACAACATTAATTTAATAGAGAATAGTTTAGTTCTTCATCATAGAAGAGATATTATTTTAGTTCTTCCACAAGGAAAAAATACTTTAGTGAGTGACCCTCAGCATCTAACAAAATTGGCAACTTGATGTCAAGAATGCATTCTTTTTTCCGAAGAAATTGATTAGGAGATTTATATGGACCAACCTTCCAGATTATGTTTAAATGTTAAAGAAAGTTCTCTACTAGCTTAAGCAGGCATTCTTTTCTTCTTCTTTTTTATCAACATTAGGCTTTGTCCTTCGATAGAATGATTGAATAGCTAGAGATCATTTTCAAAACTTAGATAAATTGAATAGCTAGAGATCATTTGTTGTCTATATATATTTTTCTACAAGGACGGACCGATGGGCAAATACGTGCTCTGCCACTATATAGTAGAAATAGACTAATGAGAGTGGTGGCGGTTTGAAAGGGACCAACCAAAGTTGGAGCATGTGAGAGAGCTATAAACCTCACCTCCTAAACCACAAGGCTAGTCCGGATAATCTGTGAGTTTGTTTGATTTGCGGGATGTGTGTTTTAGCTGAAATGCAAAGAGATCGATATAGAGATGTACGGGTAGTGTGTGCTCATGAGAAGAGTCTTATTGATTAGTATATTTACCGGGAATAGAAGAAAGCCTTTAAATAACAGAATTTTGTGCAAGTAGATTATGTTTGGGTGTCCCTGTTTAGTGCTTTGCTGGGAGAGTTCGTGATAGTTTCTCTAGTGAATCAAGTGAGTTTATACCACATTTCCTCCCCAACACATATATATATATATATATATATATATATATATATATATACCACGGATCCAATGAGGGATCCCTTACCAGTCTTATTGATTAGTAAATGCTCGGGAAGGGCTTGATCCGAGCAGTTTTTTACTGAACTGTTCAATAAAAAACTGCTTGGATCAAGCCCTTCCCGATCATTTTTTCTGCTGATTTCTCGCGGGTACCCTTAAAATCACGTTCTGATCACTTTGAGCGGCTCGGATCGTCCCAATTCGATCAGGAAATGGGAGTCCCGCACGGTAAGCCCGCGCGGGATCCCTTAAGGGAACCGGACTATATATATATATATATATATGGGACGATATATATCTACTAGTCAAAAGGACAAAGATATAAGAACCATCTGTAAAGGAATAATGAAACCCCATGGGTTAGTTTAGATTTGCTCTCATTTTGGGACAGAGGTAATAGATAGGTATAGGGAGAAGGTGGGTGTTGGAGAGGAAAAAATGAGGGTGTTCTTAGAATGTGATGGATCTGTATGCATTGAGATCAAATGGTTCAACTGCCTCTTCTCGTCCTGTCCGTATCCGATTCGAAAGAGTTTATTAGGAACAGCTAGATCAATAGATGAATATGAGCACCATTTACATAAAAAATTCAAGTGCACTACAATTAGTTGCATCGTAACATAACAGGCCTCCCATTTCAAGATGGAGCAAAAGGAAAGAACAGGCAAACACAAAATACAGAGGGATCGGCCAAGCCACTCTGTTCCACTGACTCGTTACAGGCTCCATAATCTTGATCTTTTATACCCAAGGAAAATAGCAATGCAATGGGAGCTCCCCTGCCTCTGCGACAAATCACTTGACCAGCTCTTTTGGAATCAGATACCGGAAAGCAAAGCTATAGGGAGCCCATTCGATGCTCTTGCGGGACTTCCCAGACTGACACTTCTTAATACTTTTTCTTACGGATTCAGGCAAGCAATTTTGGATCATCTCTATGAGACCCGCTTGACACAACCCTGAATCCTTTGCAAACGACTCCACAATCTTCGGTAAAATAATTTTATGGTCCTTTCTTATGCCAAAGGTAGCCCGAATGTACTCTTCTTTTGCCACTTCCAGCTCCTGAAATACTCTCTTGGGTGTGTAAAGACGAACCTAAAAGTAACCAAAGATCACCCTTTAGTTACTATCATTGAAGACAATGTTTATCCCCATCATGCATCAAATTTACTATTCACATATATGGGCCGCAAGGACGGACACATGAAATAAGACAGCTCCATACACACAATAAACCCAATGCAAATGAAAATTGGATGTCAACACATGAAATATAACATCTCCATTAGACCAAACGTTTAGGCCATACTAAAGCAATGAACTTCATCAGACCTACTGCAAGAACAACATAACCATGTAAATGGTAGTGCCTGTTCTTCCTCTCCCAAAACATTCTGTCAACAAGCATTCCAAGATTTGCACAATGGTCTCCTATTGAAGCCAAAACAACAGCGGTAGTAATAATAAAAACATAAATCTATTGTTCGCATCACAGGTTAGAGGAAATTTCCTTGGTCGTATATGGTGGCAAGGTTGTATTAACAAACAATGTTCCAAAAAATGACTACTCAAATTTCTAGTTTCTAAGAAAGAAAGATGTGACCAACTTAAAAACTCAGAACTTTTGATTTCTTTAAAACTGTAGTCATAAATTTACCATAGTCCAATACCACACAATGGCAGAAAGGAAGTCTGTACTACCTATGTTGCGGCTCGTATAGTCATATTCGTCCATTTCTTTGTTCCTTTGGCAACAAGAAGGACATCTCCACACTACAGGGTTAACTATTCACCGAAAATATAAAGGAGCATATTGCCAGATATGTGTCAGTCTTTTTATATTGAATTCATCAATCAACACATAGGTTTGAAAAGTGGCCAAGAGAAATTATTATGCTGGAACCAAATGGATAGTGCAGCAGATGCTGATGAATGTGAATATAAACCTTGCTAGTTTCCAGTACTGAAATGCCCTCTATTAAGGCCAGTGCTTCTCAATTTGGCAGATTGAAAAGCATGCTCAACATTGACATGAAAATAACAACCCAACCTATTTGCATCACATGCAGAAGAAATGCTACTAGGAGATCATAGAAAATGAATTACCGCAGGATCAGAATGGCTTCCTGAAGATAGCGCGAAGTATAAAAGGGGTTCAGGATGGTCAATGCCAAACGCTTTCCGTTCATCTCCAGTCTTGAACTTCGTTCTTGAAGAAAGTAACAAGCGAAGCCACTACAAGCACAAATAAGTTGTATTAGGCCGCATGTGACCATAATCACTTCAGACATCATAATCATCTGAAAAAAATTCTCTAAACAAAGGAAGATTCTTTTCTTCTTTGTTGTTTAAATGGTTGACAGGGCGATTTATCTTGAAATGATGTCTTTAAAAGAAGTAAGAACAACAAAATATAGAAGGGAACAATGTGAGTTCGAAGCCATGAAAAAAAAAAATTTTGCTTTTTGTCCTCATGATATACATCGAAGAAATCTTTAAGATGCACTGAAAACCATGTAACCAGAGAATACATGTATGTAAATGAAAATAAATAATCGAAAAATGCGTTAAAACAATATCTGATAGCCAATATGTACGTAATTGTCCCTAACTTTCAATGGCCATATGAAAGATATGAAAACTGAAAGCTAAGCTCCAAGGACTATAACAGATGACTCTGAGGGACGTCAACAAATATAAAAACTTTAGAGAACAAAATAAATGTATTGCATCCATCACAAGGTGTCTACCTGTCCAGGACGAGATATGCGGCATCCGAAGATGGAATTTTGGATTGTACCAGCACTTACTATGTGACCACCAACTTTGTAGGCAGCCTGAATTAAACTAAGTTATTTAAGTGTAAGAAAACTAAAATATGGACTTAATATTCCTTTCTTGAAACCATTGATGAGCTACTTACTTTCATGAGTAGAAAGACTCTCTTCACATTGTTTTGTGGAGTCCCATAAGCCAGAAATGCCTGTTCAGATAAAAGAGGAAAAGTACATTGAACTGAGGTCAAAGCAGAGATGGAAGTCCACAAAGCGGACTAACGTACAAAGTTTAAGTAAATAAGATTCAATACATGCATCACCAACGTGTTGTGTATGTTGATCCAGAATGCTAGCTTCTCCTCGTGTTTCATCTTCCTGGGATCTACTTCCTCTAACCGACAAATAAGTGACCTATCACAAAACAACTCAATTAGCCAACATGAAACTGATATAAACAGGGGATTCAGAATTATGTTGGCTTAATTCAAAGATACCCCACTGATGACTTTTTTGCAAAGCATGTTGTAAGGCTCACCTATAATCTTGTAACATGTACTCAACTTCACCCAATTTTTGATTATCTCTACATATAGATGCCACTTCAACCATTGTGCTGTATGGCCCGCTGAACTCCTTTAGTCCTTCCACATGGAAAGGATTATCTAACCGTACATCAAAAGAAGAATCTTTTCTGAACCCTGGACTCCAACTATCATATTGTTCTTTTGGAGAGAATGCGCCCATTGATGACAACGATGAACTGGGAGATGAGAGACCATGACTCGTCAAAGGTGGGTCTGCGAGCTTGCAGTATATGGCGGCCATGCATTTGATCATATCTTCAGAAATCCTGTTAGGTGTCTCTGGAATGTGGTCTGAAATACGTGTGCCAAGATGCTCTGCCAGACTGATCACATTTGAAGATGCATTCTGAGCATACTGTGGAGAAGCAACAGAAGTCAAAATCCATAAATTTAATATACATCATTTACATTAGTCTCCTTTTCAATCAGTTCTATTATCAGTTTCACGTATCTGTGTCCGAGACGTTTGGGACAAGGACACATTTGGGCATCCTCCTTGATACGTGTTGGACGCGCTCAAATAATTGTCCAACCGCATTTTCAAGATGGATAGCTGGGACACTTTGGGAGGTCAGAATACAATTTGCATAAGATGGAGCTTGCAAAATGTCCTTGGATGCTTTGGTTCATAGATGCTTATCTGAGTGGCTTTGTTGTTTTCATCTCCTCATACTGTGACCATCATTTATTTCATTCCCCAGCTTGATTAAAAGAACTGTTTTTGTTTGTGTTGTACAACATTACTGTGCCTAGTGTTTTGGAGTCCATGCTTCTTAAATTATTTGGATTCTTAGCGAAAATAAAGGGAAAGACCATCAGAAAGCTCCACATTACAGCGCGCGGTTTGTTTCATCGATGAAGGTAATATGACAAATAATTGACAATCCCCCACACTGTGATAATGAAAGAGAAAAACTCATAGATTGAAATTTGCAATTTTAGATGATTAAGCTTAGGTTACCTCCATCATAGACAAAGGTTGAGAATGACAGGCACGGACAGCTTTACCCAGAGACTCGGCTGGAGGAGAAGTTCTAGTGGGGAGAACTGAACGGTTAGATAGTGAAGATTGGCAGCGGTGATCTGTTGTTTCTACTACCTTCTCTTCACCTATATCACCGAATTCATTCCACGGGTTGGCAAGCGACTGAAATCTAGCTTGAAAAGTCGCAATTTCCCTCTTTGTTGTGATGCCAGATCTCGAAATGAGCAGATGTTTTCCCCTTTGGGAGGTCAATGGGGACTTCAGTCTTTCATCTTTCATTGACAGAGATGGGGGAGTTTGTTGATCAAATGCTTTCCGGTACAATGAGAGAAGATACTGCTCCAAATGCCCAACTTCAAGCTCCAAAATGGCAATTTCTTTAATCAGTTCTATCGCTGGCTGGAGTCAAATAAAACAGCTCTTTCAATTCAACCAGGAAGAAGTAGGGTGTAAAGCAAAACAAGTGAGCATAAGTCTCGAATGCTAAATAGCAATCTTGCAAAGATAGAAGAGACACAACTAAGAGAATTTTTAAAAACCATTTGAAATGTAAAAAAGTTGTTACTGTGTCTTAGTATGTGGAAAATAATTGATAGGGAAGATACAACATCCAAAAATTGATTTAGATGAGTTAAAGATAGATTTAAGCTATGCACTTTTCAGTTTCCAAAAGAAATAAAGGCAAAAGATAGTCTAAATATGTAGGGTAGGGGGTTGGAGGGGTAAAAATGGACACTTCTGTTAGATTAAGACAAGAAGCAGCTACCTTAGGTATTGAGGTTTCATTTGTGACGTCATGAGAGGAAGACTGATACCCTAGTCCTTTTTCTAAGGCACAGCGAACGACAACTTGATCTTGCAATCTCTTTTCAAGCTGTAGAATCTGCACAGAATGGTGATCAAAATTACAACAGCATTACCTGAGATTGAATGCCTATTGCAAGACAGGACCTACTCATGCCATGAGCAAGAACACGAACCAATTATGCATCTTTTGAAACATTGTGCTTTGGTATCGACATGTTCTCGTACCACACGCTGAATCTAAAATATTTGGATTTGAGTGTAACAAAACATATAAACTATGGATTGACATAAGAGTTCTATTTCTATACCTCTTGCCGCAACGCATTTTGAACTTCGGAGGTAGGCAATTGTTTCTTCTTGGTCTTGAAATAGTCCTTCAAATGCCTCATATCCTGTTCACAAATAAAACTCCTAAATAGATAAGAAAATATGTCCATGGAATTTTCTTGTTGGATGGTCCTCTAGAAAGTGTGATTGATTGAAGACCACATTAAGCCATTATTCTGCTAGAAAATGCATTGGATAATTGGGGACAGTAGAGAAAAATAACTCAGCATCACAGGCACACAGCAATGATCCGGCTGGCACCATGCCCAAGCGTTTGATGAAAAGATGTACAAAGGCAGGTATCCAGATAACATAATCAAGTCACAAATAATGTAGTAACCTCCATACTTATATATGGGATTTATCGGATATGTTGTCCCATGAAATCAATAGTGATGAGATTAATAATACAATACATTGAGGAATTCTGTAACCAAATTTATCTAACACCAGATATGCAGTTCCCTTGGATAAGTAGTCCGATGCGATGCTCATATCCCGTCAAACAAACGGCCCCTAACAGTACTTCAAAGTTCGAACAAGTAAGGCAAAAAAGGGTAGAAGAGAGAGACCCTTACCAACTTTAGCCGGTGAGAAGCTTCTTGGAAATGATCCAAGCCATCTTCTTCAAGTCCCCTCTTATCAGGGAAGCTGCCATTGAAAAAGAAAATTGAATGTCAAAACAGATGGAAGAAGAAAGCATTTAAAGCTTGCAACTGCACCTTTGGCTATATATCCATATCGCTCATATATTGTTGTTGACAACTCAATTTCTTAACTTTCATCTCTAATAAGAACCAAACTCAACTGGATGCTTACAATTATCAGTGCTGCCATAACCTATCTAAACTAATAAAAGATTATATTACACCGAGAATTATAGCAAGAAGATACTGAAATTGATGGAAAAAGAAAAAAAAAAAAAAAAACCAGTACAACATTTAAGCATAAAATAAGGTAGCCCACACTTTTAAAAACAACTCCCATACTCATAACTAAACATTTTGGATAAGAAATTCCAAGATTTTCTTTCAAACAATTATTCATTGAGAGTAGGAAAATTAGCACAAAAAGGCTAAATAAAAGGCTAATGCTGCTTCTAAGAAAATTGAGTCAAACCTCTAGTTTCAGTTACCCGCAAAAACCAATTCTGACGTCATTACTATTTCAGGAAACCCATCAACTTCAAGCACTATAAACAGAACAAAGGAAGATCACAAAGTAACAAGAACCACAATGGACTACCTCTTAGAGCGTCTGTGTCCAGAAGCTACTTGGATTTTGCTATTGCCGCTCTCTTCAAATCCCATCTCTGAAAACCAAACACAGAAAAGTACCATCTCTCATCTAATTTTCCCAGGAAAAAAAAGGACACAGAAAAAAACAGAGCAAGGAGCATTTACCATGAAACTCACAATGGGGAAACAAAAGAGTACCCAGATGAAAAATGATGGAGAGATGAACAGACCGACCAGTCCAAACGACCAAATGGGTCCTCAGAAACTTCTGAGCACACTCCGAATCACCCCCACTTTGTCTTCTTGCTCAGGTACTGGAAATGAATTTTGATGGTCTGAAGTCTGAAAATATAGACTTGAGTAAAACACTTGCAATCAGTTTAGCAAATGCGGCTACGAGAAGATGGCTCTTCCGAGTTTCTGTGAAGGGATTTATTTTGTTCTTTAATCTGTTAGCTTTTGGGTGTAAATGGAGGGGCTACCAGATTGTGGGATTTTAGTTGGGGAAAGTCTCCTATCAGACCCTAATGTCAAAAAGTGTACTAATAAAGCTAATAAACTCAACCAGAGGAACAGAGAAAAAAAAATAAAGATGAAATAATGGATAAATCAGATGAAGATATGACGTAACTGGGAGTAACTCATGAGATTCCCCAAGTGGTTAAGGCCTCGACTAGGAACTTTGAAGAAAAAGCTTTTCCTATGAGAATAAATTATATGTATGGACAGTGTAAATATTTATATTTTAAAATTAATGTGTCACATCGTTGAAATAGTAGTTATAATTAAAAAAAATCGTGTGGCATAATATAATCAATTTAAAATAAACAAAAATATATACCGACAGTGTAATTTTATTATTTTAAAGATTATATGCTGGTTATCGGTACGTATTTTTCTTTTTGGGATATGTACTGAGTCCTAAAAACAGTTAGAATCCTAAATTTTAAATGTTATTAAAGTCCTAAGACCACGGTTTCTTAGGACTTAACTCTAGATCAGTTTTAAGTTAGCTATCTCTTAAAGTTTCATGTTCGACTCTTTGAATTAGTGGAGCATTTCACTCTGTGCGGAAGCACTTAAAAAAGTTGTGGCTAAGAGGGGTTAGTACTCAGTAGTGGGGTTTGGGATGGATACAAATAACAAACCAACATATTTACACCACATTCTCTTCTCTTGTTGGGAAGCAAGTGGGAGTTGGTGAGCATCCCCCGGCCCACCGTCGTCTGATTACATACTATATTTGATACTCTCCTATGCTTAGGTTCTAGTCAGCTAAAAACGTCCCCCCAATTGACCATCTAAAATACTATAGAATCAGCTGTATTTTGCTATTTTCACAACTGTATATATAAGTAACTACGATAGTATTCTACTATCTCTTAGATCATCCACACCGAATGTCTGAAATGGCAGACACATGCTACGAGGATAGCTACTGTTATATAGCAATGAAAAGTGTCAAATTGCAATATTATAGCAATGTCACTCCAATGATGCATTTGTTACTTCTTCAACTGTTTAAAAAATGTCAATTTTGATTGTCATTTATGGGTCTAATAATGAGAAAGGTAGAAACAAATGAATATGCTAAATTATAGCAATAGTACAACTTATGCTATATTTGACACCACATGGCTATAGTTAAATATATAGTGTGTTTTACATCACCATAGGAGAAGGAAATTTAGAACTTCATGTTATAATACAGTTATAAGAACACATATCGCATATCATTGGAGATGCTCTAAAATGGCAAAGGAAATGGCAAATTTGGTGGTATACACACAGAAAATTCTCTCAAATTTGGCAAATGCAAATTCCTTCGATATATATGGAATTTATTTTTGAGATTGAGAGAGAAAGAGATTTAAAGCAGTAGCAAAACATGGGAGAAACAACTTTGTCAATTTTTTTGTGTGTGGCAAAATGACACTATTCATTGCCTAAAAATGAGAATGGCAATTGCAATGGCAAACTGGCATTTGTGTGTGTGGATTCTCTTAGTCACATATCCGGCCTTGAGAATGTCCGCTCCCGCTCTCAGTCATCGTTCGGCATTTGCACTCGCAGTCTTCGCCCTCGTGAATTTTAGTAGTTTGAGATGTTTTTCAAAGATGCTTTTACGTTTGTGCTCACGCTCCTATTCACGCACTCGCACACAAATTATGTGACTCAGATCCATCTATACAATCACCAAATGAAATGCCCAAGTAACGGACATCAAAACTTAGCTTTCCTGAGCTATGCAAATCACTTGGTTTGAACTGAGATATAGTGGATCGAGTATTAAACTATTAATCAACCTGGTACATGAGATAGATATTATAAAACAATCAAGTAAATATAATTCTGTATAAGAACTATATATATCTGCATCTCCACCTAATGTTTCCAACCAATTTCAACAATTTGCAAAAAGCAAGAAAGAAACACTTGTCTGATCTATATATGTTGTACCTCTGCGTCATTGATGAGCTATGCAAATAATTATACTAGTTATAAATGATCCCACACTTCATCCAATTATTTCCACATGACTAGCAATCTGATATGATGTCTCAGTCGAATTCAACATATATATCATTGACATGTGATCTATTGTACTAGATCATTGTTAATAGAAAGATGCTAATCGCAGCCTATATATTGTGGTTAACAATAAAAACACATGTCGTACACTTATAAAAATAAGTGAGTATGTTGAATTTTCCAAAAAAAAAGAGAAAGAAATGTGAATGGTACCGATAACTGATATTGAAAATGCATAAAGCAAGTGTAGAACACAAAAAAAGACTATGCACACAAAATTTGGTGCATAGATTCTGAGACACAGATATGTCTGAAACCATTTGATGGATGTGGATTTCTTAAATAATAATGAGTGGCACAAGTGCATCAAAATGATTCCAAACATATCATTGTACGTGTTCTATTCACTAAAATCGATGTACTTAAATTGTGAACTGAAATTGCTTTTAGATTCCTATTTTTAAAACTTAGATTGGCCAAAACCTTTTAATACACTAACGCCCAAGGAGTAAGGTCTCCAAGTGAGTTCATCCAAATGCAACAAATTTTGACCACTGATCGAAATGGGTCATGTCTGTATGTGAAGGAGTTGGCACACTGGGAATAGGCAAAATGAAAAGCAGGCCATGCAGGGTCACCTCAAAAGGAATGAAAAAGAAAGCGAGACGCCTAAAGGAGACATTGGATGCCGTAAAAGAGAAATAAGCGTTTTTGTGGGGTTTCTCTTTGTCTAACCTTTCCATTTGATTTTGAGAGATAAGAAGATACCCCAAATTGTCCTCAAGTAGTGCAGGGACTAACGCTTGTCCTAGAATCCCCCAGGATAAAATATGATTTTAGAGTTTGACGTTTTACAAGACCGATGCAAAAGAAAAAAAGATGGTAGTGTGGTAAGGTCATTATCAGACACCTCTTGAGAGAGAGAGAGAGAGAGCGTGTGTTCTTTAATGAGAACCTTTTCTATTTTCTTGAGAGTAGTTCTTTAGTGAGATCAAACCTTTTCTATTTTCTTGAGAGTAGTTCTTTAGTGAGAACCTTTTCCATTTTCTTGGTAATTGACAACCTTTTCGCTTTTGGATTATTGCAGAAAACACCCAAATTAAGTGGAGTGCGAGGAAATGTGTGTGGAGTTGGGAAATAGTTTAGATTGAAGTGAAGAGATAGGATCCTCTCGGTCTTGTTCAGCTTCAGCTGGGCTTTTCGCAAAGTTTATTTGATGATCAAAATGATTTATTTTTATAATAAAAGTGGCCGCGAATATCAGCCACGTACAAAATTCCGTTGATCGGGTACCTTTTCATGCATCATTGGTACACATCTACAATGCAAAAAAAGCGTTTTGATCTGTATTGTATTCAAAGAGTAAATGCGTTGCAAAATCATATCAATCGATATTTGATCAACGTAATTTTCTATAAAGCTAAGATGTTGACACATCTTAAACTTTTTCGATCAAGGAAAGTAAGAACAAAGAACCTACTAAACATGGTCAGTATGTCTTTAGAAAGAGGCCGTTGAGAATCCTAATAAATAATTTGTTACTGCTGTTTTTTATTTCACAATCATATATATATGGTAACATATTAACCTCCATTCCTATGAAAAAAGACCATCTCTGCTTTTTTTAATTTACCTGTTTTAGCCTTTTAGAGGTGAGATTGCTCTCTGGACTTAGTTGAGGAGCGGTCCCAGACACCCAAAGTTATCAAAAGGAAAAACAAGAACTACAGTTCGCTCTTTGCTATATGTGGCCATTATGCGATTATGAATTTACTCTTTTAATTCATGGTAAATTTTAATCAGTGGGGATTCCAGAGTTAAAGAACTTTACATAAAAGAAAGACTCATAGGATTCTGAAATCTATCCTCCTTTTTATACTTTATCTTTGTGTAGATCTTCCTTTCGAAAGGTACCAAAGTCGTTGAATCTAAGGTTGAATCTGCATAATTATGGCAACTTCCAACTTGGATTATTGAAATGATCAATTTTTAAAACCAAATAAAAAAAGGGAAGGATTATAAGTACTGACTCGATCGTTTGATAACGGTGATAGATAGGTGGGATTCGTACGGAGATAAGATTATGATTGGAATTGGTAATGAGATAGGATTGGTAACTTGCTTGTTTGTTTAGGATGTGATTAGATGATAAGATTATTAATATTATGTTTGTTTCGATGAGATAGGATAAGATTGGATTAATAGTATACATGAGGGTATTGGACTCTTAAGAAGGAGATTGGATTACCAATACTGGATTACCAATACCATCTCTATGAGGGTATTAGTAATACCCCTAGAATCCGGCTTATTCATCCCACGGACTAGCAATCCGAAGGTCTTTTTGGTTACCATTAATCCAATCCCAAGTGCCAACAATTTTATTAAACAGGGCCGCCTGATGGTATAGAGGTACTAATGTCTGGAAACTTTAGTTACATGCTTATTAACGAACATTTACAAATTTGCGGACTGGAAAAATACGTTGGCAATATCTATATGTACATATTCTGAGCAGTTTTTTTTTTTTTAAAGACAATAAAATCTATATTATAAAACAGAGCGGTTTTCCATCGAAAATGTCTATGCATATTAACATAGATGCATCTACAGTCGTTCAATTGTATTTAGTGAGAGTTATAGCCGTTGGATTAAAGGAATAAAAATTTTCTAATGTATTAACCTAAGGAATGAATGAAGGTTTCCTAATGTATTAACCTACATCTCTCTCTCTCTCTCTCTCTCTCTCTCTCTCTCTCTCTCTCTCTCTCATAAATTGCTCCCAGTAAGGCATTGTATTTAAAACCATCCATTAACGCATTATTCAAATGAAAATCAAAGTCATATATAACCTTTGTACAAAATCAAAATCAAAACCACCGAGATCACCAAAATCAAAGCCAACATTCTTTTTTCTATTTCTAAGCTGTCAAACGTATATCACGAAAATCACCGAAAATAGAATTTTCTATACATCGTTCATATCATTTTCACATTTTTCTTCTTTACTTTCTTTACAGAAACACACACACAACACAACACCCCCCACCCCCCACCCCCCGCTCTCTCTCAATCGAGAAGTTCAATACCACCAAAATCTACTTCACTGAAACCACTGAGATGAGTTCTTCAATCATTCTTTGTATATTTGCTACCCATATTTCCTTTTCATTAAGATAGTGATCTTTATCAATGGATATGTTGCGTTATTGTTTATCGCATAGTTGAATCTGTTGGACACGAGTTTGTATATTGTAAGCAAGTTTAGTACTATTTTGTGTGTGGTGATTATTTGAGCTGTATATTACATGCAAGTTCAGTATTTATTTCTGTGTGCTGATTGTTCGAACCGTGTCTTCAAGCACGGACATACGCTAGTTTTATTAAAAACTCTACAAATGATACATTGAGGCCCCGTTCAGTTGTCAGGAAAGTACAGGAAAGGATGGAAAAATCAACTTTCCCATGATTTTTGTAGTGTTCAGTTGGCAGGAAAGTAGCGGGAAACATGTTTTTAAGTTTTCCTGCAGGAATTACTTTCCTGCAAAAGTGATCCTGCAAAAAACACAGGATTTTGCATCGCGGGAAAAGGAAAATGAGTGAACACTCATAAAATTTTCCTGAAAGTTTCTTTTTCCTGACAAATGAACAACTAAACCTTAATTATTCTTGCAAAATTCTTTTGTCAAATGAACACTCACAGGAAAATAATTTTCTTTTTCTTTTACTTCACCTCACTTCACTTTTTCTGGGAACCAATTTTCTACACAACTTTCTCGACAACTGAACGGAGCCTGAGTAGGAAAAGAGGAAGGGAACAGTTATATGTTCCCTTTTGTTATTCATGATTGCTTCTTTATCCCAAACTTTTCTCATTTTCTTTTTCTTTTTATGTTTTCGAAAATTCATAAATACTTAGAACATCGTAGGAGGAGGAAGGACGGCTCGGGAGGCCACCACAGAAAGAGAGAGGAGCTTTACAAAGATATCATGCGTAGATAAATATGTATGGTTATAAATCCAAGAAGTTGATCTGATAGTAAAAACCTGAGACTTAAAAAGTTTACTCTCTCCTAAGATTTTAAACTCAACTCAACTCTCCTTACCAACATTTTGAGATGGGTACTCAATTTACCCATTTTGAGGCCACCTACCTTACCCCAATGCTTAAGCAAGTGAAACGATTGAGAAAGCGGTAGTATAAATTAGTGTGAGATGAGCGCAAACTGACCCACCTATATTATCCAAAAATTGAAACAAAGAAAAGAGGTAGGAAAACCTTTGATATATCAAGCCCCCTTCCTCGAATGAAACTTGGTTTCCAAATGATGAAAAACAAATGAAATCTTCTATTTTAGCTTATTACGTGCTAGTTTCATACGGGCAAGTCAGATTTGTTGTTTTCAACGTCAGATGGCGAAACATGAAGACAAGAAAATAGTACTCCACTGTGTAAACAATACAATTTTGGTTTGGAGCAAGTGAAGCATCAATTTTCAGAAGAGAAAACGTTTTTAATTGTGGAGCTGTGAATAGTTGTTTACGGAACCGATCGCGACCGTCCAAGAGTATTTACGACGATTCAGATGTTAATGAAACTTTTTCGGAGAAGAGTTAAACTTTTCCCTGAAAAAGTTTCGTTAAAATCCGAACCATTCAGAACATTTTTAGATGATCGCGATTGGTTGTTGCAATAACGAACTTGTTCACTGCTGAGCTGTAAATAAAAGTTTATCTCTTTTCAGAATCTGACAGACATATGCTTCGATTCGTGGATCTGCGAACAATTGTCGTAGTAGTATTAATTAATGATATTCTTAATATATAATTGTTGATTACAGAAAAAATTAAACAACATCGCCCTTTTTCTAATTAATTAATTACTTGTTAATTACTATTACTGTAGCATACCAAGATTTTCTTGACACCTCGATCGCTTGTTTTCTTGACAGAAGAGATTAGGTTGGATACCCCATCCATGTGTGCCTCTGACGCTTAAATCTAACAAAATTGGATTTCGAACAGCTAGCCTTAATTGCTTCATTTTCTAAACGTTCAGATGGTACAACGGATCTTTTTTAATCCGCGGTATAAAAGGATTTGATAGTAATTGTTCCCAGGGATCAGTCTAAAAATAAGTTGATATGTGTGGACTACACTTAACGTATATATGGTCTGTCATCTGTCCTACTCTCGTGGGATGTTTACAAGACTACTATTATTGCGAGTCATGTTTATGTGTGTGCGTCTTCGTCTTTGAAAGGTAACATGCCTAAATCAAAATAATTTTCCGGAACGAACAAGAATAAGAATCTCTTTTTATTTTTAGCCAGACAATATGATGTTAGTATAATAATATATTTGTTTCATTATTACTAGAGAGGCTGAACTATTGTTCACACATATCGAAGTCTAAACCTCACATTTTAATCGATAGACGACGCTTAGGCGAAACCCCAAGGTCCCCATGTCTGAGAAAAACGTCCCTTATCAGAGCAGAGACAGACAGACAGAGAGAAGGAAGTGGGGGACGGAGACGTTGGTGGTGGTTTCGTGAAGGGGGCCGGGGGTAGAATCCCACACATTTACGTTGGACAGAAAAGCGAACTTTCCAAGGGGCATTTGGACAAGTGAGTCAATGCCAATGATATACTAATCGACCATCCAAAAAGGCATCTCTCTTTCCCATGGCTGTCTGTCCCCACACACACACACACATTCTCTCTCTCTCTCTCTCCCCCTATATGAACATCATGCATTTGTAGATAGATGGGTCCTTTCGTGGCTATGGCAACATATAAATAAATTTGATAAATAACCAGGGATATAAGCATTAAACGACACAACTCCAATAGGTTGCCTTGGTTGTTGAAATTTAGGGTTTTGTTTTCTCATAAAATTTCAGGTTCAATTCGTTAATTTTGTCGACAACTATGAGACTGATCAACTCATCTCACATGTTAAGTATGGGAAATAGATATGGGAGGGACGGTAAAGATTGGTCTGAGATACGCGCAACCCGATTTGGGACATCTTACATTATAGTAAAAAAAAAAAAACAATAAGCGACATTGCATCAAGAAAAGGAAAAAACCACTTTACACCGGCGGGAGTCTTGGGTCCATGCAAATTCCTTTGGGCATCACACCCCCTATGCCTTATGCTTATAATTAGCAAAAAACCACTCTCGACAGAGATTCGCTAATAGAAAACTTTAGACCTTACAGCTCCGTGATTAGCGCAAAATAGTGAACCCGCAAAGTGATCATGTTCCTCTGACTTGACACCAACAAATCAAGCAAAATATTTTGCTGCTGGAGGTCGACCCATGCTTACGAAAACCCAATTAATAACCAGCTTCAAGCATTTTTATTTTTCAATCGATAGAAGAGAACATTTACATTATATACAAAATATTAAATACAAACCCGAGACACTATATCAATTATGAGAGTTTATGAGACAGTCAAATCCAACAACTCAATCAATACAAGAAATAAACTTATGATAGAGTAAAAAGAAAGAAAGAAAAAATCCATTTAAGGAAAGAGTCCTGACTAACTCATCTTGCCCCAGTTGATTCAAGCATATTCAATTAGGTTAAACTTCTCACTTGGTGCGCAATGGTTCACGGTGCATCATGGGACCTAGGTTTAGTGAATGATTTTTGAATATACAAATGTGTTCGAAAATTATCCCTATGCATATATCCGAAAGAATTGTTATATTAAGCTTTCTGAGGGAAATAATGGGATACCATGACCTAATACCCTCGAATGGGGAATCACACCATAAGGATGCCACCACAAGGGTACTCAAAGTTTCGTTTGCTTTATTAGGCTAGAGGTGGTAAATTGATGGGTTTAGACGGGTTGAAATGGGTCGTGTAGTGAATATGGACGGGTCAATAGTAGACGTGTTAAAACGGGTCGGACCAAATATGGGTCAAGTCATAACCAAATCCGACCCGACCCGTTTTCCTTCCTTTTTCAAATTGAAATCCAAGTGAAAAAATTGTCGTTTGCTGGAAAAAAATTTGCAGTAACAGTTTGTTACAGAAAGGGTTTGAATGGAATTTCATCTGTTGTGTTACTTTTTCTATGGATTTTCCCCAAAACATACAAACCAGATTGAAATTCAAAAATAATAACTTTAGGATGATCGGAAAAAGGCAAGAGGATGCTTCCCAGAGTTCAAATTCAAAAAAGAAAAAGCGTTTTATTTCTGTACGATTTTAATGATTGTAGTTTTTTTAAAATTATGGGAAATAATAGTTGATTTGTGAAAGAATGGACTAAGGCCTCGTTCCTCTAAGGGAAATAAGTGTTTATTTTTCAAATAAATACTTATTTTTGAATTAAAGACGATGTATTGTGAGAGAATGTCTTGTAAAACAGAAAATAAATACTTAAAGAACGTTAGCGGAACGGAACCTTATAAATTTATGTTTAAAAATAGATGATTTTCATATATTTATTTATTTCTTACCATTTGATTAATGTGGTTTTTTCGATGGATGAGTTTGAAATAATTTTGAACATCGAAATGATGCAGGGATCGTTGGTTGTCGAGATGATCCAGTGATCTGACTTACCCTGTCAAAATGATCTAGTGATCCGACTTATCCCGTCGGATCATGCATTCGACGGCTCGAATCTCATCTCGAAATGATCAAAATGATCTAGTGATCGATCCGCCTCACACATAAAATGATCGAAAAAATTTTGAACATCAAAATGATCAAGTGATCCGAGTTACTTCGTCGGATTGTGCATCTGACGGCTTGGATCTCAACTCGCCGCCATCGTTGCCATTGAATTGGTTCCAAGAAACCAGATCTAGAACCCTAGATTTGGCTTCTGCCTCCAAAAGTGATGGGGAGAGTGGGAGGTTTCATCTCCCTAAGGAGAGAGTCTCATCTTTTGCACGATGCTGCGCACACTAGTGCACAGCACCATCTCCCAATTGGTGAAGGAAGCCTTTTTAGTTCCAACTATATTGAATCGATTTTCAACCTAAGTAAACCCATATTTGTATGAGTTGATATGTGTTCAACCCATTGTACAATACGGGTGGGCTGAGTTGAGTTATAAGTGAATGAATTTAGATGAATTAAAAAATATGAGTTGAGATTACCACATCTAGACTAGAAGCACAATATAGTATCTAGAAAGATTTGTTTTGGCACAACGCGTTGCCCCTAAAATGGAAAAGCTCATCACTACGGTTATTTAGTTGATGAAATGTGACGTATGGACGGAAATGACTGCTAATTTTCTTATTAGATCCTAAAAAGAGGATTTATTTTTTCCTTTGATATTTTGTGTTTGGTACATTACATAAGAATTTCATCAATGCAAAATTAGCTAGGCATGTAAAATTGGACCAATTTGTAGCCTTGGGTATATTGAAAAAAACAAACAGGATTGAAAGTCCAGCTTTCACAAGACCACACGGACCTTGGGCTATAGGCCCATAGCTAATGGTGGAAGTGGGGATTTATAAAGTTGGGCCGCCACAGTCATCTGGAAATTGACACAAGTTTAACCAATATGAATTTTGAACTGGGCCTGACTGACAGGTCTAGTTAAAGGAATTGGTATTTGGGAGATACTTGCAGAATGCATTTTGCAACAATTGTAGTGTTTGAGAGATATGTGCAGTATAGAATACATCTGTAGATTTATATAAACAGAATGGAAAAAGTGAAAAACATGAGAAGTTAAAAAGCTCATTTCCCCCTACTTTTAGCTTTTTCTTCTCTATCATCAAAATCTGAAAATGCATTTTGTGAGTAAGTTGCCATACACCTGAAAGTTAAAAACTGAGAAAAACGAAAAAATGGGAAAAAGAAGGTGCGAAACACCGACGTGCTAGGACTTGCTTCTTGGTTGCACGTGCGTTTTATTGTGGATGTCATACAAGTTATTAGTAAATCAAAGGGCTCAAATGCGGTGCTGCATGCTCCCTTCCCGATTGCCTTCCAAAGTAGTACGATGCGATACTTCTTCATGATACTTGTAATTAATCATATAGGGATGAATTGTATTGTTGTTAGGCTATTGTGACACAGAGTGACTCACATTGATTGTCTTGCGTTTAATTAGTAGGAGTAACTCATTGGTTGAGTATATCTCGCCCCCTCCCCCACCATCGTCCTTCCTCTTCTTATCTCAATCCTCCGTCTTCAGTCTTCTCCTCTCATCCCGTTTTCTTTCTAGGCCAATGATTGTGAGCTGGTTGAAACTCTCTTCTTAGAATAGATGAGACCTCCCACTCTCCCTATTATTTTTGGAGTCAGGAGCCAAATTTAGGATTCTAGATCTAGTTTCTTGGAACCAGTTCAATGGCGACGATGGTGACATTTGTAGCGGCTTCAGCCTTTAGTCTGCGACGAAACGAGCTCAAGTTTTTGTAATTTTCTTTTATATATTATTTGCATTTTCTAGTTGGTTGACAAAAAAAACACAAAAAACGTATGCACTGTTTCCTTCAGTCGTCTTACGGGACTGTACCGAACAATCCGGCCCATGGAACCCACCACGCATTCCTCTAAATCAAAGCCTTACATGACCCTTCGCTAAGGTTTTTATTTTTTAAGTACATTTATTTTTCGTTTTGTGAAACATATCATTTTAAATTAGGACCTACTGCGGGCAAAGTGTTGGGATACAAAGTGTACTTCCCCAATTATCAACGAAACCCTGGTGCCCAGTGTTCGGTCTGATCCTTTTGAAGGGACATAAAGGAGAATGGTCAACTTCCACAAGTAATTGCTGTGATCATTTTGTGCTGGCAAAAAACAGAGGGTGCCACATAGTTTTGTATACCCTAACCATATAGTCTTGACGAGGGATTCCGTCCCTCTACTTTATGTTTGGTAAAGTTAGCTTTTTGTTTATTTATTAAAAAATAAAAATAAAAATATATTTGGTGACCATAATAGTTTTTGTTTATTTATTTTTTGGGTTGTCGAAAGTATTTTCAAAACAAATGAAAACGCAATTCTTGTGTTTCTAGAATTTTCGTAAACTAGTGGAACTGATTATATATTTTGTAAACAAAAATATTAATACAAACATGTTTATGGTGCAAATTTCAAAAAATATTGAAAATAAAAACGAAAACTGGAAATAAAAACTTTTCAAACAGAGCGTAAGCAAGTTTGTTTATTTTTTGCCCCCCCTTTTCTTGAGGTGTTAGATTTTTTGAACACTAGAATTTGAAGAAAAGGACAATCATGGACCAGCGTTAGTGCCTAACAATCAACTGGAATAACATATAGCAGTAGTATTTCCCTGGATTCTTCAGGGAAATTGCCTGAGTAAAGCAGATTCAAGAGAATTTCATTTCTCATGTTTATCCAACAGCATCAGCAAACATGAATTCTCTTTTATCAAGGCATGTGCACATATCATTGTCCAGTGGTTTCAATTAACCTTAATTATTCAGCAATTAGATTGGACTTTTGTTCCCTGTTGGTGTCATGATTGTTAAAATCTTACGATACGGGATGCATATCTAATTTGGGGTAAAATGCTCATTCTCTACCTCTTCTCCGATCATGACTTCAAACCTCCCTTGTAGAACATAACGAAGACCAAGGACGTCCCATAACCGAGACCCACCAATAGTGCCGTACCTGTTCCCCATTCAACACCCATTTGCAAAAGAAATAGTACTAGTATTAGAATTGCATTTTACTAACTCACGTGTTGGATGATTCATACATGATGAGTTAAATTCTTAATAACACTGAGACTTCTCCATTCATTGTTAAGAAAATAAAATTTTACATTGCTTGAGAATAGAATAGGTGATCACTTAATAATATTGGAAACATTTCCACTCATTGTCAAATTGATTTTGAGATGGATATAAAGTTTTCACATGGTATCAGAGCGGAGCCCGTTCCATTCCACATTTTAAACAATTTACAATCCACACCTTACGATGATAGACCAGCAAAAAGGCTGCACGATGATAGGACCCAAAATTGGTTACACGTGACAGACCTTAAAATGCGGCTGCACGTGAGAGGAAATGTTAAGGAAATAAAATTCCATATTACTTAGGAGTGAAATAAGTGATCAAATAATAATATTTGTGACCTCTCCACTTATTGCCAATTGATTTTGACATGGATATAAAGTTTCAACAAATATAACTTTCCCTCTAAAAGAAAGTAATTAATAATAATCTATGCTTCTGTATTTCTACCAATTTTATTCTAATGTTATACAAGAAGTTTGACAATTTAAGTTCATGTTAGTTTAGATAGATACGCCCTAAAGTATCCGAAATTCAAAAAATAATAAACTACATTTTTGTATTGTAGGTACTCTGATCCTGAGATACACATGATATGTCAGTGTCAAAGTAGTATCACTATTTGATAATGCTGATAGTGGATTACTAATTGCACGCCGTGTCAGACCCTCGATACTGGTCCACTTCTACTACGAAAATATTTTGCTTGGGCCTAAAAATATCCGAACCTATTTTCTGTTATTTTTTCTTTAATTAATTAATACTAATGTTTATACGTACTATGTATCTTTTTTCTTTTTTATTTATTTAAAATTATTTTAGTGTTCCGATTTTCAATCTGGTTGAATTGATGAAAAGATCTTTTTTTTAATCATTTTATCTTCAATGGTCATAATGAATTTTTGAACTTGTAGAATCAAATATCTCTTAAGGCTTATGAATGAGAGTCCTAGAGTCAAAATTTAATTATGACCATTTAAGATAAAATGATCAGGAAACTAAAATCTTTTCACCAGTTCAAATGGATTGAAATTTGGAACACTTAATTTTTTAACTATATTTTTAAATATATAAATTGTTTAAAAAGGTTAAAAAAATTAAGTGTTCCAAATTTTAATCCATTTGAACCGGTGGAAAGATTTTAGTTTTTCGATCATTTTATCCTAAATGGTCATAATTAAATTTTAACTCTATGGCTCTCGTTAATTAGCCGTAAGAGATATTTGATTCTAAGACTTTCTTAAGGCTATTCAACGATAATTGTAGAATCAAAATTTAATTATGACCATTTAGAATAAAATGATAAAAAAGTAAAATCTTTCCACCGGTTCAAACGGATTGAAATTTGGAACACTTAATTTTTTAACTATATTTTGAAATATATAAATTGTCTAAAAAGTTAAAAAAATTAAGCATTGATTCAAAGTTGCCTGTTGGTTCAAAAAAATTTAATTATGACCATTGGTTCAAACTTGCAAACTGGCTAAAACTGTCTGAATTGCCCGTTGGTTCAAAAAAATTTAATTATGACCATTGGTTCAAACTTGCAAGAGATTGAACAAAATTGGGTGCTATACGATCAGCTTTATCCATAACGTGATTATGTATACCAGGTGCTACAAAGACTTCGTTGCTTTCAGCCATCGGCACCAGAGGATCATTGGATGGATTCTATATCATTGGGACTTGTCATCGCATCAACATACAATGTTGTACTGCATACATTCGATATGATTGCTTCGAGTTGTCTAACTCACTTGTCGTTGAGCTCCCATCCAGTTTTGTTCGCAGCGCCCAAACATATAGCTATTGGTCATGTTAATGGCAAGCACTTCATGCAAGTTTTTCTATACCCTCATTACCCTGTACCACCCATCATCATATGGTGAAGGCCAAATGCATCAGATGAAGCACGCGGATGGGTTCATCCTTATGAAGCACGCCTCCAATTGTGGTACGAAGTAATCCAGATAGATCTGTCGGGATGACGATCACAATTTGGCGGAAATATTGACTAAATTAGTGTATTTATTTATGTTCATGTATTGATTTTATATACTCAATTATAATTAAATGAAGTTTGATTTCAGTTTGCATTATTAACTATTCAGAGAAATATAAAGTAAATTTAAGTGGATTCAACATACATAATTTACTTGAAAACTCAAATATAGAAGTTTAAAAAAAATAAAGAGATAATATATTGGGCCTAAAAAATTTAAAACAAAGAGATAATATGGTTAAAAAATTACGTGTTCCATATTTCAATCCTTTCAAACCGGTGGAAAGATTTTATTTTTTTGATCATTTTATCCCAAATGGTCATAATTAAATTTTGACTCTAGAACTCTCGTTGATTAACCCTAAGAGATATTTGATTTTATGACTTTCTTAGGGTTAATCAACAAGAACCCTAGAGTCAAAATTTAAGTATGACCATTTTAGGATAAAATGATAAGAAAACTAAAATCTTTCCACCGGTTCAAAAGGATTAAAATTTGGAACACTTAATTTTTCAATCTCTTTAGACAATTTAAACTACCACAAAAATATAGTTTTTCCGTTTTACATTATTTCACCATCAATATTAGGCTTGTATGATAGGTTTCATTGAGTAGATTTTAAGAATATAAAATTTATTAAAAATAAATACGTGAAAAAAAAGTTATTAACATTTAAAATTTTGTAACAAAAAATAAAATAACAGAGAGTGAGACTGATGTGAGAGAGAGAGAGAGAGCAGGTGAAGGTGAGGGTAAAAGGAAGAAATGGAGGGAGCCCGTGTCAAGGGGCCTGACACAGGAGGGGCGATTAACAGCTCTCGTGCTGATATATTATGAATTCGAATGTCGTATACATTATCACTATTTAATAATACTGATATAATATGAATTCGAATGTCGTATGCAATTATTTGTGCTTCATAGATGACAACCAAATGTTAGAAAAAGAGAGGGATCACCGTTGTAACATTTGACATTGAGATGTTTTGTTAGAGCATCTCCAACCAAAGATGCGAATTTCACATGGCATGTCAAGGGGTCGAATTGACATGTGAAGCAACTCAACCAAAGTGTCAAACACTTTACGGGCATTTAGCATCTATTTTCTCATGTTAAATTCAGCATGTGATGTCAAACAGTTTTCTTTGATTTCTTTATTGAATAAGACACTCAATATTCTTGGTATAAGAAAATTAAAAAATACGATAAGATAAGTTTAATGCATTGGTTGGAGTGTGCATTTTCAAGATGTTAAAACTTCTATTATGCCGATGCGGTTCGAAAATATTTATTGAAAAAATTGTTGGTTGTGGAAATTTTATTGAGGGGGTTTAACGTAATTTATCCTAAAATTAATTGGCTTCGTGTTTTTAATTCGGTCAATGTAATGTACTGTCTATTTTGGGCTTTGTAATGTTCGTTATAGTTGGGCCTGTATATAAAAAGTGTAGGCCCAAGGATAAGGGCCAATAGTCCAAGGAGTATATTATTATTGCAAATTGCAATATGATATTGGAATTGTGTGGACTAGAGGTGCGCTTAATTCCCTTGTTCATTAATTTGTCTTCTCCCTTAAGTGTTCTCCACAATTCTTAAACTTGAGTGGTTCAACAACTTTCACTTTATTAATCAAGGGTTGAGTGAATTTCAAGCTACCGTAGTATGGTTTATTATTTAGTTAGTTTAGAAGAGCAAGAACTTTAATATTTTTTTTATCCAAGAAAATCTTGCGCTATACTATTCGAGGGGAAAGCGGAGTGGGGGTGGGATTGAACACTCACCAATTCAAATACCCATTACCTGCTATTCCGTTCCTTCTGAAGTAGGAGACAACTTCAAGAACTTCACTTTATGAAGCTAAAGAAATTATAAAATCACATAAAAAAAAGAGAGAAAGAGATGTGTATCTAAATAGGGACACATACAAAAATAAAAATAAGGCGCTAAAAAAGAAGATCTAGTGCTAGAAACCATCATCCATCATGGAAGTGGTGGTGGAAAAATTCCGCTTGGACAACTCCGTCACAGCCCTCATCATCGTTGCTGATCGAAGAAATTGGGTGGTCCCTATTGGCTTAAGCACACGGTTTTGTGACCTAGCTAACGCGTGGGGGAAGATAAGATGCCATGCCCGTGGTGATTGGCGGGCCAATATTACAGCAAAGCCATCATCTTGGCATGCTTTTACTTTTCCTGCTTTCTTAGGTACGTACCCACTGTCCACTGCCATTGATGATGACTTGAAACCGTGCTCTCTCTTTTTTCCCATTTCAATCATCATTTTGAAAAATGCACTGCTACAGCAACCCCGCGGACCCCCAGACCTTTAAAATGTGCACCAAGAAAAGCAGAGCTAAGTCAAAAGAAAGTCAACACGTAAGATTTTTGGTGTAAAATCTTGCAGCAAAGTCATGTACTGTGGTTGCACCAAATTGGCCAAGCTTCCAATTTAATTTACCCCTAAAAAGTACATATTTATTTGACAGCTTTTTATATTCATGTCATTTTTAGGTTTACAATATCTGTAATTTATAATAATTTTTTTTATTTTGAAAACTTTGTATAATTAAATTAACTGAGATCTATCAAACAAAATCTATATTACATATTTCTTGAGATTCATATCGAAAGATATAAGCGATTTTCATACATATAATTAACTTCACAGTTTTCAAAGTTAACTTTGGAAATTTAGAGTAAAATTTTGACTTCTTAAAATTCATGATTTCCCGTAAAGGACACTGAAATTGGGACAGAAAGAGTATTAAATGTCTGATTTGGCTTTTCGGAGGGTGATTACTGCGCTTGTAAACTAGATTGAAAATTAGGACTCTCTCTGTGAATTTGTTAGGGGAAAGTCTGTGGATACAACAAAATTGTGCACAGATCGTGCATAGATTGCTTTGTGGGGCCCATAACGGGTCCCACACAAATGATTCATGATTTCCCACAAAGGACACTTAAATTGGGACGGAGGGAGTATTAAATGTCTGATTTGGCTTTTCGGAGGGTGATTACTGCGCTTGTAAACTAGTTTGAAAATTAGGACTCTCTCGGTGAATTTGTTAGGGGAAAGTCTGTGGACACAGCAAAACTGTGCACAGATCATGCATAGATTGCGTTGTGGGGCTCATAACAGGTCTTACACAAATGATCCAAGTCGTTAATTATGTTTACAACATTTTTACAAGGGCTCTCTCAGAAAATCAATTCAATCCGATATCTTGATCTAATCGTTTAACTTTTCATGATCCAAAAACCTAAAAGAAAAGTTAGACGATTAGATCAAGTATTTATAGATATCGAATTGAACTAATTTTTCGCGGAGGCCTTTGAAAACAAAATGTTTTAAACATAATGAACGACGCAGATCTTTTGTGTAGAACCCATAATGACCCCACAACACAATCTGTGTAGGATCTGTGCACAATTTTCCATGTCGAGGTCAAGTACTCTTTCATCAATGGGCCATTAAACTTCAAAGAAAGGACAACTTGCCTCAACAGTGAATTTTACTATTGACTTATGGAGTACTCCATTTTTACAGCAAAAGTTCTCAGTTAGCTTCTTCATCTAGATCTTCCAGTACGTCTGGGCTGTCCTCTCTCTGGTGTAACATTGCAACCACGTGTTATGTTTGCCATTTCCTCCCCTTATTAAACTTCAGGTTCTGTTTGTCATCATTCTAAGATTAGTACTAGCTAATATGTTTTAAAGGTAAGCTACGTTACCATCAGCCTAACCATTAGGGTTACATAATTTACTCTAGCAGTTACTGATCAAACCTAACTATATATACCTACCTATATGAATTTTTTTCTTGAATTACTAAAGAATAAGTAATTCAAAGTTTAATTGTCCCAAAACTTTTTTTAGACACGTGCATACATGCGTGCGCACACGCACACATATATATTTAATGGTGTTTAGACTAGTTTATGCGCAAGTCGATTAACTTTTATCGGACCAATTCTATTGCCTACTAGCTAGCATGGGTCCATTTAAAGTCGGAGCGTATAGACTGATTGATCATGTCGTAAAGTATTAAAATACATTTGTAAAACCTTGGACCTTATAACTACAACGTAGAATAATTTTTTGTTTTGTTTGCTATGTAGAATAAAAATTAAGACCAGGTATTGTTGTTCTGCAGTGGTCGTTTGGCAAAGTTATGACACTTCTAACTACTGACTTCTCGATCAATTAATTAATAAAAAGGTGATTCCAATTTGGAATCGACTTGAAGAACTAACGACTAACTAAAATGGAGTTGTAAAATGTTGAGAGAGAAAAATCTAGGATTTTGAATCCACGTCCATTGCATAACTAAGTATGTATAGATTCGGTTTATTATCAGATTATGGTTAATATTGATAGTCCTTGCGCAATCCCTATGAATATATAATTACCAAGAAAATACTCAAAAATTGTCGATCGGTATAGACAATCACCTGGTACGGATCATCTTTCTAGTACGGCCTATGTCATTGCACGAAATGTCTAGCTAATAGCACGATTGGTCTTAGGGCATAATAATCGCAATCATCCAACTAGCAAACTAAGAAAACCATTAATTGCGTGAGCCGTATTCAAATTCAAGAATGCAAACACGAAATAGGTAGGAAGTATTAGACTCAAATTTTTAAGTGAACGAAAAAGGGTTCTTTTCATACAATCAATTTGAATAGAAAAACCTAAGGTCTAAACTAGGACCGCAAACGACCCGAGCCGAGTTTTACTATGTTCAAGCTTGTTTATTAAGCTTGTAACGAACACGAGCTCAAACTCAGTAAAAACTTAACGAGTCAAGTTCGAGCCGAGTGGGCCTTGGCTTGACTCGAGCTCGAGCTTGTTCACGATCCTCAACGGACCAATGAAAAATGTATATATATCTTCGCATAGGCCTAATACAACCAAAAATATTTTTATTGTGAAGGTATATATCTTTCATTTTCCCATGGAGGGATGGTGTGCTGGAGTGCGTGTGCTCTCGTTTCCCTTGGTTGACTAGTAACTGAAAACGAAAAGAACAAATTATGAAATAACAATAAAAATCCTTAACTTAAGTGTATATACCTCAGCTTGGGAGCCGACTCGAGCCGAGCTTATCTTAGCTCGAGCTCGGCTCGTTTACAAAACGAGTAGAAAAAATCGGCTCGAGCTTGTTCGTTTAACTTCCGAGCCGAGCTTGAACGAGCCACTAACGAGTCGAGCTACGAGCCGAGCGGCTCGGTTCGTTTGCAACCATAGTCTAAACAAAATGAATTATTTAATTTGGTGTAAAGAAATTGAAAAAATTAAGCACAAACGTACTTTAATTTGAAAATTGCACATTTTTTTCGTTTGGAACACCTAAAAAGTAAGGGAGGGAGTAGAAAAGTAGCGTGGGACCCACATGCAGTGAGTGGAGTTGCCATGCCATTTTTTTGGAAAATTTATGGGATCTCTTTTATGGGATCGGATAGTTATTAAAAAGGTTGAAAGCAATTTGAGATTGGAGAGTGATTTTGACACTTTTCAAATTAATAATCACATTCCTTTTCTAAAAGGGAGTGTCAAAATTAATTCGAGAAGTGTGAATTTTTTTTTTAATTTAGAAAATGTCAAAATCAAATCCCTTTGAAATTAAGGATCTGACATGGAAACGATTATTGTTGATAGGTCACCCTACCACATCATCAATGGTATATCAATTCAGGATGGCTCCAGAGCAACTTTAATAAATTATTAATGATGTTGTTGCCACTTCATCCAATCTGGCTCAATTGGATTTGGACTAGAACAAATTAAAGGGCCTCCTTCACGATAAAAAAAAAAAACCTCCTCTCTGTGAATTTTTTGTTTGACTTTTTTTAGCAATCGACCATTACTTTAAGGGAAAATGACAACCAAAGACGTATTTTGATAATTAATACCTATTGGTGTCAAGGATGTGGGAATATTTTTAATAAAATAAATGTTAAATATTAATTCCTCTATTATCATCCTCATTATTCTTTTGTTACACAATTATGTTTATATTAAACCAAAATCAGTTACAAGATTTAAGGGAATTTATGATTGTTATTATGTCTATTAATACCTATTACATCTATATATATGGGTACTCCATACAAGTGTGATGGGTGTGAAAAATAGAGAAAGCATATGGAGAGTATACACAAAAGTGAAAGAGAGTTTCAGAATATTCATAAACTATTTTCTATAGAGTTGGGCAACTCGGTTTGTAACTCGTTCAAACCTCTCGGTGGTCGTGAACATCGGATGAGGAATGCTTGTGAGCTCTTGAGTTTAATCTTGGGCCTAGTACACTCCGGTGGAACCTTCACGAGGGGAGGAATATTAGCCTTAAGACAGTGACTACACGACTCTCATTCTCACAGGCAATATCTTTTCTACTTTCATTACTTGTATATTCTCTTGTATCTACTTGTTGAGTTTTTTATGTTTATGTGTACTTATATAATTCATGTGATAAATAAATATTTGTGAATATAAATCCTAACAAAGGATATGCTGAGAAGATTTATTAATGCTGAAAATGTCCTCGGTGAATATTAATTATCAAAATACGTATTGGACCGTCATTTTCCCTTACTTTAAATACAATATGCCGGATAACTTTTGTCAAGGGGAGTGTCGGAGTGCAGGGTTCATAACTTAAGTTAAAATCATCCGTGCTTCTTAGCATTTCTTATGCTGTGTTTGGATGAGTTTTTGAAAAAAATTTAAATTTTTATATAAGAGTAATGATTGGAAGTAAGGATAATGAATGTTTTTTGAGTTGAAATTTTTTTCTTCAAATCTGAATTAAAATAAAAAATTTGATCAACATACGTGAAAATTAACTCGAACCGATTTCCAAAAAAAGTAAATCCTTCGTAATTCCAAACACAAATATGTATTCATGTCGCTTAACAAAGGCATATGTCACGAGGATATTCTGGTCATTTCGACTAGGCAACATCTTGCTTCGACAACGATCGTGTCTCTGGCTATCGAGAATCAGTCCAAACGGTGTAAAAAGCAACAAAAGCCATAAAGAATTCCGAAAAACACAAAACAAGACTGTGAAAGACGGGCCCAAGGCGTGCCTCCCTCTCTCTCTCTCTAGTCTCGTCTCTAGTTAGGATAGCGATGAGAGAGAGAAAGAGAGGCAGTGACATGCAATTTCAAGCACACTTTGGACATGCTCATTGGTAGAATTGAAACTCAACCAATCACTCACTCACTCTTTCTTTTCTTTTTTAAGTAGTCATGTGCTAATTTATCTCTTTTAGAAAACAATAAAATCTAAGAGTATTTCTTTAATCTCTTTTAAAACTTCCATCATTCCAACCTGTAAAAAATCTTGCCCTTGTTCCCTCGATGCTCGACACCGGAGTTCATTCAATCATTTCAAACACAAGGATGAGTCATAGAACAAAGAAACACAAAGAAATGTAATAAAGGAGTGGAGATGCTTCATGGACTTCTCAGAATACCCTGTTGTTGGTCAGTCTTTCTTGTTTTAGGGATGTTCAGAAATTCTCGGAATTGGGTATTAGGAAACACCCACTTCTATTTTGTTGCTTGTTTGTAATTTGTCAAGTGGTCTTTTTGATGGGTTTGTTTTTTTTTTTTTTTTAGGAATTAGAAGATTTGTTGTGAGATACTCCTATCTATTATAGTGTTTCTTGTTCCCCTAGTTAATTCTTTGCATGCAAGGAATTTTTCTGTTAGAAGTCCAAAATTTTCTCTTTGGAACCATCCTTTTCAATTTGGGTTTCTGACTAATTTTATCTTCACTTTGCCAATTTGGGTTTTTATGTTTTAACCTTTCCTTTTCTGCATTTCTGTAATTTTAGTGAATTTAGTTGGGGGAGGCTTCTGGTTTCAACTATCAGACTTCAATCTTCTTGATATTTCTCTTTCTTCTTCCTTTTCTGGGAGAAGGATTTGCTGGTGTAATGAAAATCTAGGGACTAGTTGTAATCCTTTGGATCCACATTCCTGTTTCCTTTGTAAATGCCATTTCTTGACCCAATGGGGTTTTGAATTCTTGATAATATGGCTGAGATTAGACTCACAAGGTTAGAGAAGGGTCAGACCAAGATAAAAAATGTTCCAATTGCTGTGACCCCAGAAGGGTTTTGGTGCTGCCCTTCTCCCGTTGTGTTCCAGAAGAACCTCAAAACCCCAAGTCCTTTGAACAAGCCCAAAACATCCCCTTCAATACCCAAGTCCTCTTCTCAGAAGAAACAAACCCCGTCAACTGAGAAAAAGCCGGCATCCACCCCATCACGGCCGGGAGTTGTTTCCGATGAACAAAGAATTTCCGGGTCTGATGAACCTGTTGATGTTGCCCCAGTAATTATTGAGAGAACGCCGCGACCCAAAAGTGAAAATTTGCCAAGGAAGGTGTCGATTGAGTTCGGTGAACCTGGTAGCGGTGATACGAAGGTGGTTTTGCTTGGAAAGCAGGGGTTTGCTGTGAGGTTGAGTGTTCACAGGAGTGTTCTTGTGGAAAATAGCGCTTTTTTTGCAGAGAAATTGTCCGAGGAGCTGCCTAGTTTGCCTTGTCTTGAAGTTGATGACTGCGAGGATGTAGAAATATACGTTGAGACTGTGGGACTTATGTATTGCAAAGAATTGAAGCAGCGGTTGATTAAGCAAAATGTTTCAAGGGTTCTGCGTATTCTCAAGGTAATTCTGAGAATCATGCAATGAATTTCTCTTTGTTCTGTTTGCATTGGTTTGTGGATATCATAGTATTGCATAAATCTTCAACTAAATGGGAATAGCTTCGTGCATATATTTGCGGTAGAGGTGTTCCATACAATATGAGCTCGTGTATTGCAATGGATGTTATTAAATATCACGACCTACTAAAATTTGTCACTTATGTGTTCAACTTACTAAAATAAGTACTTATTTTTTGATTTAAAGGTGATGTATTAAGAGAGAATGACTTATCTCGTAAAACGAAAAATAAATACATAAAAAATAAGAACATTAGGGGAACGGATAGACAATAAGGGCCTATGTGATGGCCGTTCTATGAGATGGGTTTGGACTGCTATGGTTGTGGGTTCCCAATTCAGTAGTACATTTATTATGGATGGAGTACTAGTCTAGTCCTGGCGGATTACGAATCCCCAAAATGGTGGGATTGTCAGATTAGTCCCCTAACTCCTCAACCAAAGAAACATGGTTATAACAATCAATCTCCTCTTTACTACCAATCCCCTTCAACCTGCCAAATGTTTTGTGTGGTTAAGTAAAATGTTCAACGACACAATGCTTAGATATCAAACACATCTATTGTTGAAATAATAAGCATCAAGCTGACTTTTATTGATCCTAACTAATATGCTAATAATGGATAATAGTGAAGACCCTTACCTGATGGCCCATTTTGGTGAATCGTAGTAGTTAGATGTTGTTATTGGTAAACGAATTTTTTCGTTTAGATTTTGGTAATAGAAGGGTTTGCCATAAAAATCTTTGCTTTTGTAGTTCAAGAAGCACTTAACGACCCACGCCATTTCCCTAACCTATTCAGTTTTGCATGTTCCGAGAAAAATATGGATGAGATGAGGATGCACCATCTCATTCTAATTTGATGATCGCCCAGGAGAAGGGCACAACCATTAATGCAAGAATCTTTCATTTATTTGTTAGTAGTTTTCCACTTTTTACTTTCTTTGTCAATCGAGATACTTACAGGTAAGGAGATCATTAAGGTATCAACCTATTCTGTGGTTACGAGGCAATTTGTAGTTGATGGAAGGTGTTTTGCAAAGGGATAAATCCTTGTGAGAAATAAGTTCTATTAGATTGTTAACCACCAACTCATCTAAAAGCTTGAGCTGTTAGAGAGAGGGGTAACTTTATTATTTATATTCTCAATATGCCCTCTCACGTGTTGCTAGACTCTCCTCCATAAGCGGGTTAAACACGTGTAAATTTCAAACATTAGGTAGGCGGGGAGGTTTAAACACATGATCTATTGTCTATTGTTTGCTCCGATACCATGTTTAAGCATCCAACAATGAGTGGAGAGGCCGCCCAGACTCATATACTAGGTTTGGACTTGGGAGGTTATATTTAACCAATGTGGGAGAAGCGCGAACACTCCCCCAAGTGCGACCCTTGATTCGCATGTGGTGAGGTAAACGAACGATTTAGCACATAAGACAACAATCAATTATCCATGACAAACAAAACGGGATCCAATCATCAACGACACAGAGTCTTGTCCAAAAACCTCTGAAAGCTTAGCGCTGATACCATATTAAATTGTTGACCACCAATTCATCTAAGAGCTTAAGCTGTTAGAGAGCGGCAACTTTATTATTTGTATTCTCAACATCGAATGACAACAAATGAAGGATCTTGCATCAACAGTTGTGGCCTTTTGCTGTTGTGGTTTCTTTCCCTCATTGTATGTAACGTGTTTATTGTAGGTGAATACATATAATGGACATCCAATTGAATTTGAACTTCTTGATGTTTCCTTCTAGTAGCCTTTACAACTCTTAGCACCTCATAGCTTTAGAACTGACCATGGAGGGACTTACTGCTTTAGCTTTCAGCTTTCATAAACATTTTGATGGCTACTTTTCAAGTGTTTGTGCTGGTGTTTTGTTTACTTATTTGGTTTAATCGAGTTTTATTTTAGAGCACGTTTCTGCTATGGTGAAGGGCAATGCTGCCATAGTAGTTGTCAAAAGTGGGGTACAAGGGTATGAACATAGGCTTGTTCCGCAAGATGAGGTTCTTTGTTGTTGCTGGTGCTTGGTTGGAAATTGCTTAGTTCTCTTGTTTTTTTTTCTTCCTTTTTCTTTTCAAATTCTTGCCCACAAAACTTGAACCAGCAAACAAACCCCCACCCCTTTGTGGTAGGCCTTCCCATTTGCTAAATGTGGATGTATTTGCTTGTATGATATAGCTAAGCACCCAGAATAGCGTACATAATTTTTTGCACTTTCATATGTTGGTAAAGGGATTGCATTCTGTAGGTTGCAGAACAGCTTGGATTCAACTCATGCATACAGTCATGTTTGGAATACTTGGAAGCAGCCCCTTGGGTCGGTGATGAAGAAGAGGATAAGGTTGTTTCTTCTGTCCTCCGCCTTCAGGGAGAAGGTATTGGAGTCACCCCCGTACTAAAACGAGTCTCTTCCCATTCTTCGAACCCCCCTAAAGACACAATTTCACACATATTGGAATTGGTACTGAAGAGCAACGAGGAGAGAGGCCGACGCGAGATGAAATCCGTAGTCCTCAAGCTCCTTAGGGAGAATAACATGGTTACGACCTCATCAGGCTTGGCTGACATTTGTAACCAAACAATTTACACCTCATGTAGAAACTGCATGAATTCCCTGTTATCGTCATTCAGACAAGCTGTGGAACTGGAATTTACAGAAAAACCCATGGAAACCAAAGACCTTATAGCGAAGCAGATGGGTTTAGAAGCTGATAATCTCTCATGGCTGCTTGAGATTCTATCTGAGACACAAGCAGCAGATGAGTTTGCTGTAATGTGGACCAACCAACAAGAATTGGCATCACTTCATGCGAAGATTCCCATTGTGTCTCGCCACAAAGTTAGCTGCATCACGGCGAGGTTGTTTGTCGGAATAGGAAAGGGGGAGTTGCTTCCATGTAAGGATACCCGTCAATTGCTATTGCAGACGTGGTTGCAGCCCCTGATGGACGATTACAACTGGTTGCAACATGGGTGCAGGTCATTTGAACGGAAGGTTGTGGAGGAAGGAATTGGGCAGACAATCCTCACGCTGCCTATGGATGACCAGCAGAGTATCTTGCTTGATTGGTTGGGCAGGTTTTTGAAGGCTGGTGACAATTGCCCAAATCTTCAGAGAGCGTTTGAGGTGTGGTGGCGGAGGACTTTTGTTAGGCCTTATGTTGATGGAGGGAATTTACTCCAGTCGGAAAGTTCAACGACATCAAGGGAGTAGGCCGTAGAAGGAGTGAAGCGTATAGTGTATTGAGGTATGTGTTTAAGTACTTTGGATTGCTGAATGTGGATTGACTGCTTGTTGGGGTAGAGATTCTGACCGGAATGTAAGATCAATATCTTAGTTTCACTGAAGCTCAATTTGGTTCTTTATGTACCACTTTCATAATATAAAATAGAGAGATTGCTTGCCTCCTAAATGAAATTAGGTATTCGTGAAATTTGTTTCCTTTTTTTGTTGCCATTAGATGGGTTTAAGCAGCTTTTTGTGTGGTTCAATTTCTGCTTCAAATTTTCGGTACACAATAACGTTCCGCACAAGCAATTTTTTTTTACAATGTTGTGTCACTGTTTTGGTTTTTTTTGTTGGAAAAGCGCAATTAAATTGGCTTACGAAGTTCTGAAATTTAAAGATTGCAAGAAAGCAACTTCAATAAACCATTTATATCACTGAAATTGAGGCAATCGCAACATCGACTTCCCAGTTTTGAGCAGACATGCGGGCAGTTGGTCCTGCCTACAGCTTGATCCAGAGCCAAGCTAACCCATGCGAGCAATTCGATGAAATTTCTATGATCCCCACCATGTACGTAGCCATTCATGAATCTTTCCTTTGGATGACTTAGCAATACTGGCAATCGGTTAACTCACCCCTTAATTTCTGAGCTCCACTTTAGTGTTTTTTTTTTTTCAATTCAAATAAAGATGCAACCGTATTCAAGCACCCTTACACATAAATTGTCTAGTAGTCACTGGAAGTTTTTGCGGGAACTGGAAAATTAGGGTGGCACCGTGGCAGTTTTAAATTCAATCTGCAGTATCTTGGTGAATGATGGGTTACGAAGTTATAAATTTCATGCATGGGTTGCATTGCATTGCATTTCCATTTGTTGCCTGCAGAATTCCCGGGTGTTTTGATGGCTTTCTTAATGTTTATGTACTTGTTGGACATAAAGGAGACTGATTACCTAAGCTCTCTTAATGAAAGCACCGATTATCAGATTCCCAGTACTGTACTTGGGATGAGTTGATCGAGAACTAGGGACTAGGTCGCTCTCTTTCGGAGTAATATGTTTTTCGCAGCTCTACTCTCTCTCTGCAAGCAAAAAGCAGTGATGCCGTTGCCAGAGTAAGAACAGCCTTTCTCTTAACCTTCTCTGGACGGAAAAATTTGCAGAAGAAAGTATTGTGGTGGAAGGTTTGTGGTCCAAGTGCATTCATTCCATTTGAGAGCTGAGGACACCCCTTCATGAATACGATGATCTTAGCCATGAGTAAATGACTCCGTTTATAGTCACAAGTGGGCCTGCATGCATGTTTTGATTAGCAACTCTTACCCGTGGATTCAGTCCCCAGAGTATTTTCACTACTCCAGGAGCTTGTTTGGTTTGGGATTTGGATTTTGGATTTTGAGTGGAGAGAAAGAAATGAAAATAATGATTGAGAAAAAAATTTATTGAAAACCGTGCACAGAGAGAAGATCCAAAATCCAAAATCAAACAAGCTCCAGAAGATTGGGATTGGGGGGCCCAGTTGGGGGTGCGTATGTGTTAAAGAGTCGTTGCGCTGTATCCACTCAGGTTGGGGTCCGCAAATTTGTCTTTCCTTTCGAGAGGCATCTTTCGCAAAGTTTGATCAATCATCAAAATCAAGACTCTTTTCTTTCTCGAGAATCCTATAAGGAATCTGAAATTGAATTCTTGTTTTCATCTTCCTATTTGATACACTGAGGGCACGTCCGCCCTATGACTACTATACTTCTTTGTCATTGTCATGGTTTGACATAGTATAATTTTTGAAAAAATTCAAGTTCATCCGTCCCTGTTTCTTGATAAAATGACAAAAATTTCAATGTTTTTTTTCCCCCTTTGGACAGGTCAATCGCACAAAGATATCATTTCATAAAGCCTTGCACAAATAAATAATCTACCCATAGTACAAAGATATGAACTAAACGTGAAGTCCAACCAACAAATAGACAAATCACATACTGCAGAGTAAAACCGTCATACGAAATTTGATTAATAGAGGCAGTCAACGATAAAGAAATAAGCACCTAAGGAGGCATAGATGAGACTTAATGCATAAAAATTACGGGACCGTGGATTCCAAACAGATCTAAAAGTAAGAGATTTAAATCAAACTTAAAACAACTAAAACAATATTAACAACAGATGTAAAAACCTCTGCATTGCCTCAAAAATGCCCATCCCAACACCGGAGGCTTCATCTCTGCCCACGAACCACATACCAGTTACCTTGACACGGCAATGGCTAGGATCGAACGGCCTGTATAGATCTAAAACCGGCATATGAGATAGAGTGGAAAAGGACAGCGGATTGGAGGTGGCAGACGAGGTTGCTAATGAGGGAAGGCGAAGGTGAAGGAGGCTACAGATGATAGGCCGCGGCGAAGTGGTACTGAGAAATGGCGGCTAAAGGAGATGCCGGCAGAGAGCAGGCGGCCATTGGAATGGGGAAGGTGGGGGTTGTGAGACGGTCGAGGGAGGGAGGAGAATCTGCAGGCATTATCATTTTTTCCCGGTTCATCCAACTCATTTGATTTGGATGGAAAAAATAAATATAAGTTTTTCATTCAACGATGTGATTTTGAGATTACGCCAAAATACTGAAGGTTGTAGCAACATTTTACTGTAGTGTATTTAGTACCATATGTTAATTTTCTGACGTCCTAGTAACACTCAGAAACTTTTTTTTTTTTTTTTATCTAAAACTGACTTTGATAACGAGACTTGCTCGGACGTGGTGTATATACTAAATTAACAAGCGAGACAAAAATATGATACCGATGACAGAGAGCCTATGCGAGGCTACAACCCAATGATACTCTGATCTGTCCTATGGCCCAGATGTTATAAATGATCATGGTCAGAAAAGGCTACCTAAACAGCAAGTTACTACTAACCTTTTCTATGGGCTCATGTATGAGAAAATGATCTTCTTTACAGAGCAATTGTAAATAAGTGTTTACGAAAATCAATCTCGGCCATTTAAAAGTGTTTTAATTGGATGATTCGGAATGAAAATAATCTCTTAACGATAATATTAAGAGATTATTTTCAATCTGGGCCGTCCAATGCCAAAACAGATGGCTGAGATCACTCAAATCCGCAAAGAGCCGCTTTGCAGCGGTTCCGTAAATAAGTATATCTTATATATATATTAATCTTTGGCTATATTCTTTTTCTTTTTATCATTATCTTTGATAAGAACCGTAGGCAATTGAATAAATAGAAGTTAAAATAAAAGAGAGTTTATTAAGCTTTGAAAAATACAAGGATTAAAAGGATACGGCATCACAACGAGAAGCTAACATCCCAATAAGGTGGACACTCAACTCAAGCCTTTCGACTATCACACGCCACCCAGAGACCGATAAAGGACAAAAGTACAAAATTAAGTGGGCAAGTAGCCAACAAACCCAATAAAAAAACTAGGTACGTAACACCCCAATGTCCGATGTACACTACCATTGCATATCAGTTACAATAAGATTACCCACCCAAACCCCTGTTCAGCCTAATAAGAAAAACTCAAGCTGGACCCAAAACGGTAGGCAAAGTGAAAATGGAATCACCCAAGCCTTTCGATTGATGGGGTTAGGTGTTGAGTACTTTTAAACTTTAGGGAGAAAAAGTGAATAAATCAGGAAGGGGGTGGGGGTTAATGTAATTTGTCGCAAAGAGAAAAATAATCGAAAAAGCGGACAAGTAAAAGAAGAAGGGCGCTGCTATTAGCAGCCCTCTATTTACTTTCATAGCCCGTTAAAAATTTTCAATTATACTCGACAGTTAGTTACCGAAATTGAGATATATTTTCAGCATTCAATTACCGAAATATAATATTTTTTTCAACAGATGTTTACTGAAAAAGCATGTTCGGCAGTTGTTTACCGAAAGTTGAATATATTTTCGACATATAGTTACCGAAATATAATCTTGTTTTCAACAGCAATTTACCGAAATGTTATTTATGATTTTCAATAACCATTTACCGAAATGCAGTGGGCTATGGGAGAAAATAACGGGCTGCGAATAGCGGCGCCCAAGAAGAATTACCAGTGAGTGGTTTTTTTTTTTTTGGGTTACTTCGGAATATTATCAGTGGTTTAATTGGATTACTGGTTCTGTTGCTTTTATAAATGTACACAAATGTATTTGACAGTACATGATAATTTTTCATAAACCTGTCAATTGTGTATTTGGTAATGACTTATTAAGAATAACGTGGCACATTTGAAAATGATTTTGGTTTGTTAGTTGACATATATATGCACCTACCGCATATATATACTGACACACAAGAAATGGAAATAGTAAAAATAGGACACAAACCAGAAGAGGGGAGACATCAAAACTCAATTCAAATGTACCATCTTTTTCATTTTGGTAATAATGGGAGACAGATGCAGCCTCTTACATCAAACATACAGTATAAAGAAAATTTCCCAATTCCGCAACGTTCATTTTGTGTATATATTTCCATTGTTGTTGATTATACTTTACTTCTCAACTGGGAAGCAACCTATGTTGGTAAACCGTAACAAGAAGGGACACTACCGGTCCGAAAAATACAAAAAACAATAGAACAAAATAAGGACAATAACAAAAGAAAGCCACTTAGCTCCGGTGTCGGACCCAGAACTCCGCTCATGGAGGTGGACGGATGGAGGATCGCCAACGGATTGTACGTACATGCTCTTGCCGCAAGATCGCCATCAGATCTGCAATAAGACGCCTTCATCGTCGCTGTTGGAGTACTGATCAGGAAGCTGCCGCCCGGACCGAAGCCGCGCGACCAGGGGAAAACCTAATTGTTACTTTGGTTAAAATTTGGAATTGAAGGAACTGTGATGGCAGCAGTATAACTAACCTGCCATTTCTGTAGAAGAAAGAGATGGTCGTATGCTTTTTTTTTGTTTTGGTTAAGATGTTGCGAAGTACTTTTCAAGCGTGCAAGTTTGCACGGAAAGAGATGGGTCGTATGCTTTTCACTAGCTTGGACATTTTGTACCAATTCTTCTTCCTAGAATTGGCATTTTCGTGCCTTGCAGTATGTGTTAAATATTAGAGCACATCGCGTCTAGCTGATATTGGTTTAGATTCTAATTAATTCCAATATTAATTGTGATGAAATTCTTTTTATTTTTTCTAGGCAAACAAAATATTTTATAAAACTCGAACGGGGTACATCGAGGAAAAAAGCGAAATAGTGCATGCCTCTAGACATTCTTAGAAATGAATTTTTGCAGCTGAAAAAAAAGCGCCCATTCTATATTATTTCCATACATGGCCTTGTAAGATTAACACCATATTTAATTGGAGATATCTTTGTTTACTGAACACCTTAGACATATAATTGCAAGGGAAAACAAATTATTAACAATCTATATATAATAGATTGACACGTTAAATATTCTTTGGTCAATGTTAATGAGAAGTAACACGGCCCCCAGGATGAGCTCTTCTCCATAACCTCCATCTCTTCATATTTTTCTAAATCACCAATTTTCTTTTTCCCTAAGCAAAGAAAGATTTTATTAATTGATCCATGAATATTGAACACATTACAAACAAGGATTAAAAGGATTATGGAAAGACGGCATCATATCCCAACCATGAACATAAAAATCTCAACGAGTTTGACACCTATACTACAGACTGTCAAATACTGGATCATCTACCACCATTTTTACACCAATACACAGAGTCCAAAATAATGATTCGACCCACTCGATTCGTAGACTTTTGTGCTGCTACTATTCTTAAGGTGAAAATCATCATAGGGATACAAGTAAAAGTTGGAAACATATCCAGGTAAGAAACAAAAACATTTCAGGGCAAAACAGTGTAGTGGAGTACTACTAATACTATATATACAATTACAACACACCTGGTACTGCATGCTAGCTAAACAGTGTAATCTTCTTAATTAATCCTCTCATGCTGTAAACTTTCTGGTATTAATCAATACTCGGTGGACAATGATCACAAAGTATAAAGTGATAAGACGAAAGGACCAAACCAAACTCTATTTAGAGTATTCCTCAAGCAGTACCATAGAAGTAATAATTGTGATCTTCTTTCTTAATCAGGGTAATCATAATTATTGTAGTAGTAATCTAAAAGCCCCCAAAACCTCTAACGGAAAAAGGGTTCTTCTCCGGCACGTTCCCGGCGTGCCGCAGCCCCAGTGTGAGCGACACGTCACCGCTCGCGGTCCCGAACCTGATGAGCGTCGATCCAGTAGTGTCAGCAGCAGCTGCAGCACTGGTGGTCCCGTACTCAATCCCGATGCCCGGACACGTGTCGTGATCACGGTATGCGGGTGGCACCACGGTGGCCATGGCGGTGGCCTGGTCCGCTTGGTTTTCCGAGAAGCGTTGTCTGGTGATTGCGACGCGGCGTGAGGAGTCGCTATCGGGTGCATTGATTTCGGATCTTTTGTTGCCTGTGTGATCGGTTTCTGATTTTGGGGTTTGTGAAAGTGGGTCAGTGCTGGTTTCTCTCTCCTGATCTTCGTCGTCATCCTGTTCATGATCGTGTTCTTGTTCTTCGACCTCGGCCTCTTCTTTACTCTCTTGTTGGTACATGTCTTCTACCATGGGTTTCCACAACCGGACCCTGGCATTAATGAACCAGTTTGATACCTGAATACACACACAAACACACACACGCAATTGAATTAGTTGATGAAATTAAGCTTGTCTTTACGGTCGTGGGGGGACCAGATTTCATTAATTTATCAGCGGTATTTAATACAGGGATCGATTGGGTGAATGCAAAGCAGCTGGCCCATTAAATCCGTACTTTAAATGGAGAATACAATTCAATTGAGATGGAAAAAACCAGGCACGTAGGGAGGGAAGGGTGCATATTTTTTTTTTTTTTTTATAATGAAGAAACAACCTTACAGTCAGGCCACTAAATGGATCCGATCATGCAACCCAATTCTCTAGGGGAGATAGCGCGGCTACAACAGTCACGCCCTCACTTACTTCAAGGAGTTCATCCTTTAAAAAATCAAACGACAGACCTTGAAGAGTATTTTCAAAACCTGAGCATCCGCTCGAACTATTGGAGCAACTCTGGGTGTGAAAGACAATACTATCATCTAAGATTATGTAAGTATGATAAGAAGATCCACTAACAACACACGAGGAACCAATTTACTCCGAGAAGCTGGTGCTACCAAAATTTCACACCCTCATCAACTGATCCTGATATAAACCGCTTCATATTCAATTTTTTGGCTGCTACACCAGTTTCTCGTTACATATCATTCGATACTCCCTTTACCAATATACTCGATGCTCCCACTACCATTATACCGCTGCCGCGACAGATACGCAGTTCGGTACCATTATTTAAAACTTTGATACTTTAACATATATATATCACAAATACCTTCCCATGAACGTAATGGTAGAGGTTGAAGTGTAATGGTCTCAGGAGTATCTAACGATACATAGTGGAAATTGGTTGTAGCGATTGTGAATTTTTTTAAAAACTCATTTTTGAGAGAAAAAAAATTAAATGACAAAATCACCCGCAACGGTAGATGACCGCGAATCGCTATGTGAATCCAAAATTGACTGTTCTGTAACGAAAACTGGCCGATATGAATGCGATTTTTCTCTCTCACCGATATACCTGGGTGTACTATCAAAAGAGCGAAAAGCCGTTATGTTGCCTAACAGCCCAATTTTTAAATCCTTCTTGGCAAATCACGTATGTATGTATCAGCCGGTTCCCACTTGCCATAACGGCTGACACTCGACCGTTACGGGTAATTTCAGTATATTTTTTTCTCTCAAAAGTGATTTTTAAATATTCACGGCCGCGACAACAAATTTCTGTTGCTTGTAATCTTAGTTGTGAATAAGCTTTAATTGTGCTTAGGAACAAAGAAGAAAAGGTTGGAGGTTAATAAGGGGTGAGTTTATACACTAAATTGCGTTTTGGATGATTAAGTGGTGAGTTTATAAGGGTTGAGGAGATGAGATAATTGATTGTTTATTTTATGGTTGTATTTTTATATGTTCATGTAAATCTCTGTTGCATGTCTTAAGTATATTGCATGGTACACTTTAAAAAAATAAAGGAAAAGAAAAATACGTGGGAGAGTGCAAAACAAAAAGAGTAATGCTAGAGATCCCAAAAAATTTACTGAAAATATTTTCGAAAGTGAGATATTCACTTTTCATATCTCACTTTCGGAAATATTTTCGGGATACATAGAATTATTGAAAAAAAAGAGAGCATGTATATCTAATTGAAGGCTCGTGTTACCACGAACACCTTCAAGTTTTCCAATGCGTGGTGCACCATTGCAATCAGTGAAATTACGTGTCAAGCTATAATACGATAAGTCATTTTCTTGAACTGAATGATCAAAAAAAAAAAAAAAACCGAAATTACAGGTGAATATGAAATTAATGTTTTATGGTTTGGCAAAGAGAGAAGAAACTACTTACTCTCTCCATCCCAAATTTCTTGTTTGTTATGTATTTCAATTTATAATGTTTTCTATGATTTTGATATATAGCTTCTTTATTAGACAAATTAAATCGAAATCTATCTAAATGAGATTTATATTGCATATTCAAAACATTATACGACTTCGTTTGGATTGAGTTTTGAGGGAGCTGATTGTTGCCTGTTGGGTACTGAGTGAAAATAGAAGGACAGAGAAATTTAAAAGGGAATTGATTTTGTCTTTTTTTTTTTTTGTTAATATCACTCACATTTCCTTACAAAACGAATCAACTAATAAAGACACAAAAGAGAGTGACATTAACAAAAAAAGGAGTGGCAAAAATACTCCCCATTTGAAATTAGTGTAACAATTTGATAAAGACATATTGAGAACCGCATGCAGAGAGTGATTAGTTTTAGAGACCCAAGAAGAGCATTGTCTATGCATTTCAAAATATGAATCAGATTTTGAGATATTCAGAATAGTAAAAGAAGACCAAAAAAAAAAATTGAATATTCAACAGAAAAACAAAAAAGTGACTAAGAAAGTTAATATAACAAAAGATGTAAGCTAGGCTTGAGGTGTGTTATCCAACTATCAGATGGATGCGTTGTATTTTTGTGGTGCTCCTATACTTTATGAGCCAGGTTGTTATACATCGATATAACCTTTCAAGTAATATAAATTGTTTCGTTTGTCGAGAAAAAAAAAATATAACAAAAGATGTAGATAGTGATGACGTGATAATGATAACTGTGTGATGTTAGTGATATGATCAGTTCAGCACCTCAATGATTTATGATTGTGACGTTGCTCCTCATTTAGTAGTTAATTATTATCTCAACGAAACGTCGGATAGGATCTAAAGATGAAAGAGCGACAATCGAACAAGAACCTGGAAACTAACACACTAATACTAATATTTGACCTAACGAAGCAGTAATTAAATTAAATGATGTTAGTACATATTAACAAGTTATAATGACAGACCGAGTTTCCACGAAATTATCGGTCTTTTAACCTAGCGAAAAAAGCGCATTTGTTTTTACTAGCATTAATATTTAATACATTTGATTAAGGAAAATGACTTCTCTTTGTGCCTACTCTCTGAGCAATAATAGTGCATGTGGATTTTTTAATTTCTCGACTTCTTTTTCTTCAGGCACATAAATGCCACGTGATGAAAATAATGAAAATATGTACACTATTTAATCAATAATGGAAACCGAACTCGACGACATTTTAAGAAATCATTTTAATTTAGTTGAATTAGAAAAGGGTTTAGATCAGAATAAGCCAACAACCAGTTGCTCCGACTCAAAAACAAAGAAGACGTGTCTTGGAGAAATGTGTCGAAAGGAAGACGAAGAAGAAGTGATTAAAAGAAGCGCGTGTCTTTTCTTCCGGTCTTGTTTGTGTGGTGGGTGTTTATTTTTTTTGAAGTTGGTTATGTCTGAGGAGTTTTCTTTTCTTTGTTGGTTTCTTGTCAACAATTTTTCTCAGGCCTCGGGTGGCTTTTTGCTTGCGCTTGTTTCTTTTGATCTTTCTATTCTTTTAAAAAATGAATAAAATTTCTTTTTCCAAGAAATTTAAAAAAATAAAGACGATTTGTTTATTAAAACAAGTAAGGGTATAAAATTTTGGGAAAAATGGTGAAGCTCTGATTAAAGGAAGGAAATGTAGAGTGCACGTGCTATTCTGCTTGTATTTATTGGTGTCATTGTGTGGTTGAATTAATACTGCTACGTTCGTGGAAGAGCAGTATTTGCTATCTCATCTCTCCTGTAGTTTTCTCTAACTTCAAATTATCCGTGGAGTTTATACTGTTTTCGGATCTTTGTCGTCCTTTCTTCGGAAGACATCCAAAATAAACAACAAATAAAAAAGGAAGAAGCGCTTATTTAAGGGTGCGCTACACTAATTAAAATAATTACTTATTTTAAATTAAATATATATATTTTAAATTAAATGTGATATATTATGCAAGAATGATTTATTTTGTAAAGCAAAAAATAAGTACTTAAAAAAAATAAGAACTTTGACCGAACGAAGCCGGAGAAAGAAGTGAAAAAATGGATCCAAGACCTGAAGGTCCAATTGTACTAATTATTGAGGGTTTCAGAGTTCGACTATTGGCATAGATTCTTCACGTGTGGGGTTCACACCGGATCCCATCAAAATAATCCGAGCTGTTTATTAAATTTAAAATATTTTTTTGAGTGACCCTAATAAAAATTAACTCAATTGTATAATTATAAATACTTGATCCAATCTTATAACTTTTTATTAAGATTTGAAGATCAGAAAACTGAATGTAAAGTTAAAAAATTGTGTCAAGTACTTATATTTATCCGATTGAACAGATTTTTAACGTGGGAATTAAAATATATATTTTAAATTTAATGAACAAATTAAATAATTTTTCAGAATCCATAAATAATTTTTCAGAATCCACAATGAGCCTCACACATGAATCTGTGCTGGTCTATGCAGGAAAAATTTGTGCCGACAGACTTTTTGTTTGTCTTATTACTTTATCTGCTAGACTGCTTAATCAACAAGCCCAGAAGTTATGATAACCCGAAACATGGGACACTGGACACTGTGTCTATACGTACAATAATGACGAGGGAAACAAGTGGCCGTATTCGTCATTACAGCAATTTTAAACAAATTCTCTTACACCTGCTCTTGTTTTACGTATTACTGTATATTGTTTATGCCGTTTTTAAAATATTTATATTCTCTAATTTATAATATTTTTTAAAATTTTAAAATTTTATATTATAAACAAAAAAAAAATTATCAAAATCTATATTGCATATGTTTTGGAGATTTATATTGAAAATTATAAGCGATTTAAAAACTGACACGAACATTGATAAATGATAAACAAGATGGAACAATAGCTAGTCATTGATGTTTTAAACAGTGGTATAGTGGTAATAGAAATATCATATAATACGAATCAGGTATAGCGATTACGGATTTTTGAAACTAATTTTGACACTTGAGCACCTGAAACGGCCACGAAGCATGAAGAAAATTGAGCAATACAATTGTGATTTTTTTTATAGCATTGAAGTAGCAATATCAGAGGTCTGAAAATCCGATATGTAGCTGCCCATTGGCTACGTAGCACTAGTGGATATATTTAAATCAGTGCTCGTGAGGTATGTAAATTCGTCAATCCAAAATCAAAATTTTGACTCCGTTCCTATAATGACTATTGTAAATGTAACGATGACAAACACTGTATATTTGCATGCATGTTTGTATGAGGAGAAGGAGAGAGAGAGAGAGAGGTGAAGGAACCTGGTTTCTGGAAAGACCAGTCTGTCGAGCCAAGAGATGCTTATCTGCGTCGCTCGGGTACCTGACATAGAGAGAGAGAGAGAGAGAGAGAGAGAGAGAGAGAGAGAGAGAGAGAGAGAGAGAGAGAGAGAGAGAGAGAGAGAGAGAGAGAGAGAGTCAGGAAAGGAGACCACGTAATGACATAAAGGTTCTTACCCAAATCATGCTAAACAGACATCCAACTTTATTTGTCTATACTATCCCCAGATTGGGTTGAGCCTCTCTCTCTTTCTCACTTAATTCCACTGCATGGGCGTGATAATCTAAGAGAGAAAGAAAGAGAGAGAGAGAGAGAGAGAGAGGATCTGCAATAGTAACTGTTATATCACTGATCTCTCTTTATATGCACGCTCTAGAGAGAGAGAGAGAGAGAGAGAGAGAGAGAGAGAGATGGAAGTAGGACGTTGGTGGAAACATTGTTTGATGACATGGGCTGCCATGAATCAGGAGGAAATAAAAAAGGGAAAGGCTTTTATAATAGAAACAAAAATAGGAAAGCTTCTTTTTTTTTTTTTTTTTCCAGCCTTTTGAGCTGACGAGACAAACATGCAAGGACACTGCATTGTACTCCGTATTGCTGTTCCATTGAATACCAAAACCCGACAAAAAGCGAAAAACAAATCCAACGACCCTATTACTCCTAGCTATTGGATCCCTTTGGCCGGGGTTAACTTACTTTAAATTTTACTCCACACAGTAGGAGTACTACTACTCCTACTTGTTAGATTAATAATTAAACTACTCCTTAATTACGATGGAGTACTAATCGCCAATCAATCTTAATTACAACTTCAAATTGCTAATTACTACAAGGTAACTTCATCACCTCACCATCATATGACTCCGACTGAAATGAATCTCGATTCTGATTTTAATGTTCCATTAATGCATCCCAAATCCAGAATAAAATTACTTAATTTTTATACCCCCCTTTAGTTTCATAATTTTAGCCCATTATCAAAATTTTAGTTAATTTTTTTTTTGGTTCAGAACGAAATTATATATATTTTTGATCAGCAAAGATAACTTTATTAAAATGCGATAAGAGTAAAATTGAGGGTGAAAAGAAGTTGAAAAATACAAGCCAACGAGCATACTTTAAAATTTGTAAGCAGAAAAGTGCTTATTTCTTTTATTCCAAACGTAGCACAATTATTTCTAAAACCAAAATTACAAAACAAAGGGTTAATATTGTTCTTCTAGTATATCCTTGTGTGTGACACAATCCTCTCACTTAGAATATCCTTAAGGATTAAGCGGCTCCAACACTTGGAAATAGCCCCTTCAACGAGCCGAGATTTATCGAGTTCGAGCTCGGCTCGTTTACTAAACAAACAAAAAATTTAAGTTCGAGCCAAGTTTAGTCATTTACTAAACGAGCATATTTAATCGAGCTGAGCCTCCCTCAACGAGCCGAGCTTTTATGCAATGAGTCGAGCTCCACTCAGCTCATTTACTAAACGAGAAAAAAACTCGTGCTCGAGCTCGACTTGTTTAGTAAACAAGCCTAGCCGAGCCGAGCCGAATTCACGAGCAGCTTGATTCTTTTACGGCCCAACTTGCAAATAATGTAGTTAACACTATGGATCCCATCGGCCAATGTGTTCGATCTAACCTCATATTATCCTTACGTGAATAACAAAATGTAAACGTACTCCTAGTATTATTTATTGTCATATTCTAAAGGATGAGAATAAATCATAAAATCTAAACTTGTTATATGCTACTACCATGGTAGATTACTCAGGACTTTCATCGTTCAAAAAATTTCAAAAGCATAAGTTGTTAGAGAAAGTGTGAGTTTTATAATTGTGTCGCTTTAAAAAAGCCTCATTATTATAAATGGTTGCTATATAATTGGCATCGATATGTTCAATGTTTCTTCTATTTTTGTCATGGAAATTTAGTCCCCTCAACAGTAGATAAGACGGAGAGCGAAAACGTACGGGTGGAGGAAATGCTCGAAAAGCCAAGCCCTCAAAATGTTGACGCTACGTTCGGGCAACCCTCTTTGGGGCCTCCAAGCCTCTTGTTCGATCATCCCCATCTGGTGAAACGCTCTTTGCTGCCTCAAGCTTTGCTCCAGCAGCTTTAGCCTCGGCGTCTCTCCTTTCGTCACTCCAGAAGTCCCCGCGTCTTTGTCTCCCAACAACTCGCAACTGTGCTTCAATTGGGCCGCTATCGCATCCTTGAGACACCGGAAGTGCCTTGACATCGCCTTTTGGGCTAAGGCCGTGTAGGGAATAGCCGATCCAAAACCCATTACCAAGTCGAATGAGTTTACCACCATTTGCATTTGTTCGCAGTAGTGGTTGTATCTTCTGTCCACCTACGGTTTATTCAAATAATACACCATCTAGAAGAGTCAATTACTATACTCAACAAAAACAAAAAAACGTGAAATATGTGATCTAGTGAAGAATAGAGAGGTTTTCTGTGATTATTCCACGTTATTTGAATTCTCACACTAATTAGAAAACTTAATCTAGAGAAGTGGACAAATAATTTTTATTTAAAAACCAGTACGATGAGGAAAGAAAAAAAAAAGGTGTAATAAGATCAGATTATAATTTACGATTTTTGCGTTATTAACTGACGGGGAAGACGGTTTATTGGATCCACTTCCAGAATTTCATTAACCACAACAATTAGCTGAGGAGAATTTTGTTGCTTTTGAAAAGAGATGTAAATAGGCTAAGTGGACAAGTTGTGTGCATGTTATTAAAAAAACAAAAAATTACAAATTGAATCTAAACGTGACACGGTGAAGAATTGTTAATGTGAAAAAAGATGATCCACGGGAGTTTTTTTTTTCTTCTCTCTCTTTTCCCAAATCGTCCAAAACATTCATATAATCAATAATAACTAACGATAAAGTGTGGAGAAAAATAAAAATCAATCAAATTAATTCAATAGTCAGGTCAACTGAGCTAGTATAAATCAAATGTGTTTGGTTGCAATGTTGCTATATATATGATTGGTATGGGAAGCTTTGAAGGACTAGCACTTTCTAATGGGTAATACGAAAATGCCATTAATTTGGTTTAATTAATAAAAAAATCTTATAAATCACAATTAAGTAACGTCTGTTAATTAGTATTTCTCAATACCACCCTCCTTGCCTCCCATGCTTTCACCAATAACATTATAATACACAATTAATTAAATACCCCAACCTAGCTAACCCTATGATTAAGAATTAATTCAGTTTTTATTATAGTAAAGTGGGAGTATTTCTAGTAGGTATGTGAGCAGAGATTAATCAATTACCAACACAATCTATGCCAGCAGCCTGTGTCACCATGCCGGCCTTCCTCACTAACAAAAGATTAAATATTCCACAAAACTTGCCGGAGTTTAATTTTGCTTTTCAGATTTCTAATATTGGGAAATAGTAAACGAAAACGATTGGCCCTTGACTTCATACAGAGAGAGAGAGAGAGAGAGAGAGAGAGAGAGAGAGAGATTAATTACTTGCCTCATCAATCATGGTTAGTAGCTTGACCTTTCTTCTCTGGTGCTCAATCCTATCCGCGGCTGATAAAGACGGAATATCCTTTGATGTTGATGAACCACCACCACCACTACCACCGCCTCCGCCGTTTGGATTAGGGTTAGATATGGAATTTTGTCTACCCAGCTTGTTCTTCTTAAACTGACCCCTCCCAACACTGCAGAATTCCTCCAACAATTCCTGGGCTGCCTTGACATACTTAGAATTTCTCAAGACATTCACTACCCCTAGTGAAGCCCCGTAACCAACATGAATCTGTTGATTCCCACCTACGAAATTCTTGTACGAATAATTACTAGCAGCGGCACCGGCACCAGCGCCAGCGCCGCCACCTCCCTGGTTGAAAAACAACATCGTGCCGCTGCCGCCATCTCCCATCCTAAATTCCTCGGCTTTCGCGGCCCCCAATTGCTGCAACGACGACGACAATGATAACGACAACCCTTGTCCTTCCACTAAACCACCCCCAATTTCACCAGGAATATTAGTTCCTCCTCCTCCATGGCCAGTACTAGCACTAGTATCCGGGACCCAAGTGAATTGACCAAACCCCCCTCCTGCTTGAGACACAGAACCAGGACTAATTTGACTATTGTGAAACCCTTGCAGTTGTAGAGAAGAATTACTGGACGGAATTGACGGGTCAGGAAGCAACATGTGAAGGGTACTGGAGGAAGAAGTTTCATGAGGTTGAGATGGTGAAGGAGGTGATCTCGGTTGTTGCTGCTGTTGTTGTTGTGGGTTCATTAGAAAAAGCTGCATGACTGCTGCTGCTGCTGCTGCAGACGATGATGACTCCCCATTAATGCTAGAAATATGGTTGTGGTGATGGTGGTGGTGGTGAGGATTCAGATGGCGAGGATCAACCGAATCCCCCATCGGTGGTCCCATGCCCATTCCTAGCCTGCTTCCGTACCACTCGCTACTGCCCCCGACCGCCGCCGGCTGCCGCGAGTTCCGATCGTAATTCTGCGGAATCTGGTTTTGCAACAACTCGGTTGGAGGAAAATTGAACATTTCCGAGAGCATATTCCCGGGCGCCTCGTACACCGGGATCCCACCCGCGGATACGTCCTCTTCCATCGGTACGAGCGGGGGTTGGGGTTCGAATCCCGGGACCCTCAGTTTATCCCTCCGGATCTGCTGCGCGACGTGGTGCTGCTGCTGATCTTGATCTTGTGGTCGGCCGAACCCATTTGGGAAATTGAAAATACCTTGGTGGTGGTGGTGGTGCTGGTAGTCTTGGGACATAGGATTTGCTGAGTTGGGATTTTCCGTCAAATGAATTATCTGATTGGATTTGTGATTTCTTGTGCTGGATACGGCTGATGATGGAAGTGGTGGTGTTGCTATTGCCATATCACTGACATCCTCATCCTCATCATAATCATCTCTCTCTCTCTCTCTCTCTCTCCAACCTCAATTCTGACTTCCTTCTCCCTTCTTATCTGCTCAATTCAATTCAATCCAAAGAAAACAGGTAGTAGAATTTTCGGATAACAACAATTGTTCATCAAGAACACTAATTATGGTACTATGGAATTAAACAAAGGAAGAAGAAAGAGAAAGAAAAAAGGGGGAAGGCATCAAATGGGTTCTTTCTCTGTACCTTTTGAATTAGTTTATTCTTCTTGTATTTTCGGGTTTAGTTTTAAATTTCCCTCAGCTTTATTCATGTGTATATATATATGTAGATGATAGATATATATGATACCTGTTATTGTTGTTGCAGGGTGGAAAAGGGTCTCAGACATCGTTTTCTCTTTCTGTGGGGATTGAAACTAACTGGGAAAAAACCCCCTCTTGAATTCTCTTTTTCTGCTGTCTCCTTCTCGTCTCTCTCGTCTCTCTCTCTCTCTCTCTCTCTCTGTCTTTCTCTTTCTATACTTGTCTTTCTCTTTGTAGTACTACCGAGTGTTCTATGCAATCGCCCTTCTGCAAAAACAAAGATGAATAAAATACAAAAATATGCAAAAGCAAAAATGGAAGGTTTGTTTAGTTCAGATATTTCACCTCTCTCTCTGTCTCTTTCTCTCTCTAAGAGCACAGCACCAAAAGGAGAGGAGGGAAGAGAAGAGGTCGCTATTGTTCCTCTACACCTCCTTTTCTACTCAATCTTATTATATTGTTATTTAATTTCTTCTCCAATTTGACAATGCAATATGTAGGTGTTTTTAATGTGAGGACCAGGATAGACGACCTTTCTTATTAATTAGTCTTTTTGTGAAAGGACAAAAATAACCTCGGCTTGAATATATCAGAAATTAGATGTATAGTTTCCTCTAGTATATACTAACATTTTTTGCGTAATCAAAACCATTTTTTGTCGGTTGAGTACCATGAGATTAGAGGAGATAACTAGGATGCAAAACAACTTGAATCAAACAAGGAAGGCCATGGTATTATTTCGACTCAATTTGTTTATTTTTTTCTTTCGTCTCTCCAGAAGTTAATTATCGTTTGCTCTGTGAGAGTTTTGTTTCTCGTTTTACGAGAGTTAGTTTCGTCTTTAAACGAATTTTGTCTACAGATCGGGTTCTCTCAATCGAGGTTGCTTCACAACAATATCTGGGCTTCACAATGTCTATGCTTGACGAATTTTGTATACAATATATGTGCTTGGGATATTTCTTCACAACAATATCCCTACACGATATCTTTGGCGGGACAACTCGTGGCAGTTTAGCAGATCTGTAGCTCTTGAGAGTTCATCCTTGGTTGAGGTGCATCTGATCGTCTGGTTATTTGGTGTCTTTTATCCTTAACTTTGTACTTTTTCTCGTTTGAGACTCCTAATTAGATGTTAGGCAGTTTAAAAGTGTCGTTACATCAGGTCATGTTTGGGTTAGAATGAAAGACATCGATTGCGTTATAATTTACTCATTTTGTATTTGTTAAACGATTAGTTTGACTTTGTCCAAGGTCTTTGTAATGATCTCCATTTTGTAAGTGCCGCTGAACGTTTATCAATACAATCTTCTCACTTTTGACAAAAAAAGAGAGAGTAGGGAAGCAAGTACTCCATCCGTTTCAATTTATTTGTCCCTCATTTTATTCTAGAAAATAAAGTATTGAGTATATCTTTGATAATAAGTTGTTTATGTAATATGGAGTATGAATTTGTTTCATGTATCTCAATTAGTTCTATTAAAAATCACAAAAAATTTACAAATTCAAACACATATAGATTCCCCCTATTAAAAAGTTTATAAATTCAAAAAATTTGTTTCATGTATCTCAATTAGTTCTATTAAAAAGTTGTTCATGTAATATGCAATTATTCAAAAGAGGTACGACTCCCACAACAAAGTAACAAATTGGGACGGCCGAGGAAATAATTGTTTCCAGATTGGTTTGAATACTTTATTAACGTTATTATTAATATAGTCAAGCATAGATCTTAACCGAATTTTGATGGAGTTTATCAAGGCTTGAGCTTGTGTGACTTTGTTTCTTGATAGGTATTGTTTTTTATATTGAAGATGCTCGTCCCAAAATTTTCACACACTTTGAAATGTTGGAGGGACCAACCCCACCCTGTACCTATTAAAACTGAAGCAAAGTCCCGATAAATTCACTCTCACAAGAACTCAGAGCAATTATGTGATTTCAATAAGCATAATAATATTGAGCAGAGTAATGCGTCATCAATCTTAATTGAAAACTTAACGAAATTAAAAAATTTGTTGAACATAACTGATACGTCACATGCCCTTCTTGATCTGAGTTTTGAGTAAACGAAACACAATTGAGCTCGAAATTGTTCAATTAACAACATTCGAGATATATGAGAGGTAGATTGGAGGTTAATTAAATTGTTCAATTATAAAATGTCGTGGATGGGGAACAAAACTAATAGAACGAGAAGCTGAAGAAATTCGAAAAAAATTTCTTTTGTTGGTTGGGTTAGAGAAGTAAAAATAATTGAATAGATAATACATCCGGAAAAAATCACATATTTTGGATTGATTAATCCCTAGAAAGGATATGTTTTTTCTCTTCCGTGACAAAAGCCACAAAACCAGATATAAAAAAAAAAAAAAAAACTATGTGAAGTTTCCCCCGTTTTGGAGTTTGGAAAAGAAATAAATATGTATTTTATGGGGTGAAAAAGTACATTTAATAATTACTTAAAAGCCAATAATTATTTTAACAGACGAAAGAAATATAATTATTTTAATTGTCGTTTTCTATAAGTCATGAGAAACCAACGCAAAGCAAGGATATTAATTAATTCAAAGCACAAGTACTAAGTCGTCTAAAACTACTATGCTTCGTCAATTTTTATTTCTATTGGATTTAATTAAATTACCAAATTGCTGTTGGCAATCCTTGTTTAGACACATGATAAAACTAAGTTGAATAGGCCATTTAGGTCATTTTACCCTAGCTATCCAATTATTGGAGCAACCAAAATCTAATAACAAAAAGATGAGTAAAGCAAATAGGAAAGAAAAAGGAAGTCTAATGGAGCCTACAAGCAAAAGACTTGTTTGGCACGCGCAAACAGGTTTGGGCTTCATGCAAGTTATGCTTGTGATTGGCGAAGCGGGGGCTGCCGTGAGCAAACACAGCATCGTGCATCTGTACTCTATCTCACTGTTTGTCTAGGTAATTAATGATTCGGGTTTTGTAAAAAATTCAAAAAAGAGTTCTTTTAAAAAATCCTGACTGTCCAAAACACTTATGGACAGTGAGATTGCGCGTTGCTATGTTTTGTTCACAGCAGCCCTGCTTCCTGTGATTGGAGGGTGGTTCTGATCATCAGATTTTGAAGGTGAAATCGTTTGGTATAACGGTAGTATCATTGTACAATATTATTTTCTAAAGAAGAAAATTTATTGGAATTAGTCCCACAACATAGGACGAGTCTTTTTTTTTGCTTGGCAAAACGAAATTTTTATAACACTCGAAAGGATACATCGAGCAAGTTTGAACAAAGAAAGATTACACAGATCCTAGTTCAAACAAGAAAAAACGAAACAAATAAAACAATACCCTCTAACATAGGACGAGTTTTCCAATCTGTCAAGTAGCCAACCCAACCCATGCCCCAGCACAGTTCTGTCTATGCCTTTCATTAGCCCAAAGTAGCGATTGGCAGCATTCATTGTATATGTACCTTGTTAGGAAATTGATGAGCTTGATTCGGAGTTCAAGAAAAATCGGACTGACATTATATGATTTGGAAGCTTTTTTTTTGCCAAAGTTTAGAAGAGTTTCCATTGCCAGAAAAAATACCAGTACATCAACCACTACCTTATCAAGAGGATCTAGAAGTCGGGGGGGGGGGGGGGGGGGGGGGGCGGGGGGCCTGGGTTCAGAATTCCAACTTACAAATTTCACTTTCTCTTGCAGCACTCTTGGCCACACAATGAGCCACAGAGTTACAAACACTTCTTAAAAAATTCAATGGAATGGGGGTTATCGTTTCCCTTTTGTTTGGAGCTCTTTTTTCCTTGTGGGTCCTGGCGGGTGCATTTGGTTTCGGTGTTTTGATTTTCTGGCTTTTCGGTGGCTTGCGGGTGGTCTTAAGGTTTCGACAATATTGATGCTGTAGGGTCTGTTTTTGTTTTGGTCTTCAGGCTCGCTTGGTATTTGCTTGTTTTCAGGTCAGTTTGCTTTGGGTTTTTGGTGTTCGGTTTGCTTCTTGCCTTCTTAGCCGTTGATCTTCGGTGGCCTTGGGTGGCTTTTGCCGGTGTGCTCTTGTTCCATTTAATCTTTTTTTTTATTGACAAAAAGAATTTTATTAAAATCTCAATAAGGGGTACATCGAGAAGGATAGGGCGAACATCATAAAAACAATCATGTGCAGACCACAATCTAGGGGGAGAGGAGAGAACCAACCAAGAGTTGGTAGAAAAAATATAAAAAAGGTAAATCAAACTTCAAATGAAGGTCCAACCATGCCAAGCATTTAAATCCTATGTCTTCTAATACCATCCAAGTGATTCCTGAAATCTTTGTTCCATTTAATATTTGCAATTATTTATAAAGATTAATAAAATCTTTTTGCTGTTGCAAAAAAAAAAAAAAATCACACCAAGTTCATCAAACAAAGAAAGCAAACACCCACAAAGGGTGAGAAAGTCCCACGAAGGGAGAAAGACATCGACAGCAAATGATGTCGCTGGAGCCGTCACGTCGAATCTGACAACTTATTCGCCGGAGGAGCAAAAACCAAGGCATCCCTTCTCCATATCTACGGCACTAGCAGATCAGTTCCCAACTTGACTAGAGCCTCCAAAGGATGGGGGAGGAGGAGGGGCGGAAGGTGTATGGAGAAGGCGGAGGGGAAAGGCTGAGTGTGGAGGTGGAGATCGAAGTGACTAGGAGATGAAGGTGAGGAAGGCTGGAGGGAGAAGGAAACGGAGGTGGTGTAGGCAGCAACGTACCATCCCCCCACCCAAAGAAAACCCTAACTAGATAAAAGTTCTAGAAAGAGAAATAGAGAGAGAACTTGGAGATAAAACTATGATTTGATTTTGTACATAAAACTATCGATGTTCGATCGATTTAGCTTTTTACAAAGATGATCCACTTAAGAAGCCTTAAAAAATGAATGATTGCAATCATTCTCTTAGCCCTGAGGGGTCTTTAATGGACACTATGTGATTAGATGTTAGGGAGCTTCATTTGAGTACATGCAAATAAGAAATCAATCAAAGCGGATCCCAAATGGGAGAGGAGGGCCTGTGGTGACCCAATTCACCATAAGGGTATAGTGACCCAAAACTATGCCATGTTGCTATCCACTCCCTTCCACCATTTCATGCTTTAAAGTCATGTTTGGTACTCATTAAATGGGCAAGAAATTAATGTTATTTATTTTTTATTTTTGTGGAACTCATTACGTGTTCTACAAAGATGATTCAAACTGGAAGTTATTTTTAAAACATTTTTTATGGGTTCCTAAAAAAAAATTAGCTCAGTCCGATATTAGTAAGGGCTATTTTAGAATTTATAGGACGCCCTACGAATTCTGAAACACCTTATGAATTTGGAAACACTCTACAAAGATGATTGCAATCACTGAGTGATTGGATGTTGGGAGCTTCATTTGAGTACATGTAAACAAGAAATCAATAAAAGCAGATCCCGAATGAGAGCAGGGACCTGTGGTAACCCGATTCACCATAAGGGTGTAGACTGTCCACTCCCTTTCCACCCTTTCATGCTTTAAAGTCATGTTTGGTACTCATTAAATGGGAAAAAAATTAATGATTTTTTTTTTTGATTTTTGTGGAACCCATTACATGTCCTTCAAAGATGATTTAAGGTGTGCTTCCAACAATTCAACGAAACAAGCTTGGATGTGGGGGATTTAGTTAAAACAAGTGTTGCGATGTGGATGAAGGCGAAATTTGACATCAAGGTCTACACCGTTGAGGAGTTCAAGATTTTCTTAAACGGTGTCCAAAAATTGAGATTGTAATCTAGTTTTCAAGTGTGCTTCCAATTGTCAATTGGAGGCAACTGTAAATTTGGGTTGAGCCAAGCTCTGTCTTTGGCTGTGTTAGCCAAAATGGTAACTTAAAAGGGGGTGAATAGGATTGCTATATAAAAATGCCAATAAAGATTATCTCTAATAAACTTTTAATCAAAGTAATATGAGCACATAAAAGAGAGTTAGAGAGATAGAACCCGATTATAGTGGTTCGGTCCGGATTTGTCCACGGTCCGGCTTAGTCCACTTATCCTCAAACAACTATTCGAAAGTTCCTTTAATCTTCAAAAAGATTACAAGCAGTAAGTCTTGCGGGTACTTACAATGACCTTATCCCCTAACTTTCCCGAGGAGCTAATGCAACCACAAAAGTTCTCTGTGAAAACCTCTAAAAAACAATAACACCCAAATTCAAACCCGAATTTGGCATTCTAAGCTTTCAAGTGTTTGACTCAAACACTCACTTAGGAATTACAAGTATGTGGAGAAAGTATGAAAATTATCGCTCACGACTTGTACAAATTTTCTCTCAAGAAAAATATAAAAGTGGAAGAATAAGGAGAATTTTTGCTTTGATCTTTTGAGAATTTTGCTCTTGGAATGATATGGAATATTGTAGCTTGTATTGATACTCATTAATGAGTTCTTGATGCCTTATACAGCCCTCCATATGCTTCCTTTCTATTAATAAAGTGTTGGAGCCGTTGAAGAATTGATCAGGAAAATATATGCTTTGTTTGGTTGATAATTTAATTTAGTTTAGTTTTGATAATAGGTGGAGAGAAATAGGGTAATAATTGAAGAGAGTGGTAATGAATAGGAAGAGATTGAGAGAGATGAAAAAGTAATAATTGAAAAAATAGGGTAATGATTAGAGAAAAGAAGTAGGGTAATAATTGAAAAACAACTAAAATGGGTGCTTGATGGAATCTTAGTCCTAAATTAATGGGTTGCCCCAAGCGTAGGGCAGAGACCGATGCAACTGCTTGCGACCTTAATGTGTGTTGCAATAAGAATACTTCAAACGTAGGCCTAGGTCGGTTGAAAGCATAATAATACCCGGAAGTCCGGGGTCGAATCCACAGGGAGCACATCCATAACTTGGTTCAGAGATTAGCTTGCGTAGAGGATTTCGGCGTTAGGACCGCCAACCAAACTTTGGCGTTGAGACGGCCAACTGAGAATTTTAGGTGAAGGGCTACTTAACCTAACTACGGCTTTTTAACTAGAGATTGAAACTAAAGACTAGGTTTAGGGATAATCAACACCCATAACACAAAGGTAATCTTATTCTTCTCTTTTTACAAGGGTGCTAAGCAAGTCTAAGGTTCTTTTGAGACATTTAAACAAACACATGGAAGGACATAGCTCTAAGCATCAAATGTGACAAGAAGTGTAACCCTTGCCTACATTTGATCAAAGAGATTAACACCTCTAAATTTTGATACATAAAATGAACCCTAATACATGCTTAAGCTAGAAAATGAAGATTTACAAAAGAAGAATAAGAAATACCCATGGTTACGAGATGCTAACCATCCCACAACCTAGCCTTGCTACACTACTCACACATAATGAAAGGAGACATGTAATGAGCAAGGGTTAAGATAAGGAAAATACTAAACACGGATTAAATGCGAAATAAACACAAGATCCTTGAAGAGGAGAAGATTCCTTACAATTTCAACGAAGGCGAAATGCTTCGAAATTGAACGGATCGTACCTAAAATCCCTCCTCAAGGCATGAATGAGGAGAGAGGTGGGAGCAAAAGCTTTAATGGAGGTAGAGAGAGAAAATGCAGGTATTCAATGTCCTGAAAATCGGGCTTAAGTTGGTATATATACCCCCTTTACAAAATAATTACAAAAATGCCATTAAAAAGTTCGCGCGCAGACACCGGGTATTGATACCCCAAAAAGGGGTATCGATACCTCTTTCCTCTCTGGACAGCATGCTTCCTGGTATTGATACCCAGTGTTGGGGTATTGATACCCCATGTTTCTCTGGCTGTTTTTTTGCTATTTTCTTCTTTCTTTCTGTTTTTGAGAGCCCCGAACCTTCCTTTCATGTTTTGATCACTTCGTTTGAGACTCGGGGAGCGATTCCTAATGTGCCACATGTACTCGAATGCTTCCGGAAATTATTAGGAGCCTTGGAAACATCATTTTCACTCCGATTACCTACTTTTCAACAAAAACACAACTTGCGCGCAAAATCAAATAGAAACAAGTAAAAAGCGATTGCAAGAGTAGAAAAACGGGATAGATAAGCCCCATTATTTATACTATTTAGGGCTTATCAGCAACACAATACCCAGTAAGACTGGAGTCGAATCCACTAAGGACGGTGAAATTTGTGTTGTGGAAACTCGGGTTGTAGTATTAAAATTAGCTCTTAGGTAGCCATCCCTTGTCTTTTAGTTGATTGATTAGCTAATACTAATAAATAACTTGCTCAAATAATTAAAAAGAGAGGCACGGTCGTAGAAAATTCGGCGCTTGCTACCCAATTAGAATCCACTCGCTTTTCAAAATTCTAAAAACGGTTAAACTTAGGGAGAATTGGAAACTCCGAAATATGTGAATCCTAAGGTTGTCGGTTCCGTACACAACAGCAAACAGGTTTTGATCCCTCGTTTCTGCTCACATGACCCCTGAAAATGCCTTGGATTCGTTCAACGGATGTAGTTTTCACCAACTAAATTATTTAATTAAATTAATGTGTGAAAAATTGCGAGACGAATCCTAACTAGGTCGCGGCGCACCTTTAACTAGCGACCAAATATCAGAAAAACTACTCACTCATTATTAAAAATAAAAGAAATAAAACCCTAGAATTAATCATGCTTTTTTTCTTGAGATGGAGAAAATAAACGAAAGATTTAAACTAAGCAAGCACAAACGAATAACTTTAATTAAGAACAAAATTTGGAACGAGTTACCGAAAAGTGTGTTCTTGAACGAAACTTGAAAATTTCAAAAGAAAAGAGCTCTGGAAGAAAAAGAACATAAGAAAAAACTGCTACGTAATATTCGAACCCTAAAAACGAAGTCTAAGGGACTATTTATATTAATCCACGAAAGTCTAAAATTAAAAATAATGAAATACAATTTTTTTCCCGTTGTTGCCTTCGGTAGCCCTACAGCAGAAAGCTGTAGCCCTACGCGTTTCACTAGTCCACACACTAGTCCGTGGCTAGTGCTATCCATCCGTAGGGGTACAGATTTGCGCTGTAGCCCTACCACTATACATTAGGGAGATTTGCGTGCCTTGTATGTTGGCACCCGATGTCCTCATCACGTCACCCGATGCCTCACGCCTTCTTCTTGGCTTTCCACAACGACGTCCAACACGGTCTCGCAATCCTAATTTGGCACAAAAGCCGCATTTTTTCCTGCGAAATTAACAAAAATACAAAACAAGACAAAATACGGCATCAAGTAAAAAATGGAATAAACCGCGCCTGTAATGTGCTAATATGTCCTACTTAAGCTCTTATATCTACGATATCACGCGCCTATCAATGGGTACCGAACACAACCTATAGCCATTGGAACTTTTACTGATCTGCAGAAAAACTGCAGAATAACACTACCGGACTTCCGGACTGTAACGCCCCGCTATTTTCTATAAATAAACTCCAAAATACACTATATTTCAAACGCTTCTAGGCCCCTAATTTCACCATAAATAAATTACATCATCGAAAAAAAACTTAAGCTGCCTTATAAATAATCTTCTACATGATCCAAAATTATCAACTCTTTCAAGACCTCTCCAAATTAATTCTTCTGAGTTCCGATTTAATTTCCACTAATTCGGCTCCACACCTGAAAAAGAAATTATCCGGGAAGTATACGATATAACAGAATAACAAAACTCATAAGTGGAATCAATAAACGATAATCGACCATTATGTCGAAGCAACAATCACAAAGGACCTTATACCATATCATTCTCAGTACATGACCAGTGACACTCCCCCAATACCTTCCTCACCGAGTCAACCTCGACCCATTCTGACTATTGGATAGGTTATTGGTGCATGAGTTCACTCAATCCCTGTACTAAACAATTCTATAATATTCATCTAACAATATCATATTCGATACCAATTATTTCACTTTTCAATGATATCCACAAGATTGAACAAAGATCACGAGATAATCAAAAGGAGTCCAAAATTGAGAGTGAAGAAAGGATTCTGGAAGTTGGAAGCATATCGTATACTCCCCGGATTACCTCAAATATGCCAGCTAATTTGTCCACGAATCAATGCCTTTAAAAAAAAAAATTTATTTTTCCATACCAATATCCACCCTTCAAACATCACTAACTATATATATATATAAACTTTCAAGATTTTCCCTCTTCTCTTTCTCTCCTTTTATTCCCTCCTTTTATTTTCTCTTTCCTTCTTCTCCTTACTTGGTGGTGTGTGGAGTGGAGGGAAGCTTGCCTATTTATACCAATGGAAAGAAGAATCTAGATTATATCTAAGGGATCAAATCAAATCATACAAAATCTTATCATATCTAAACAAAATCTTATAATATCTAATAATATCCAAACAAATCTTTATCTAAGGGATCAAATCAAATCTTACAAAATCTTATCATATCTAAACAAAATCTTATAATATCTAATAATATCCAATAATATCCAAACAAATCTTTATCATATCTAATCTAATCTCAATCAAATCTTATCAAATCTAATAAAATCTTATCATATCTAATAAAATCCAATTATATCTAATAATATATAATCTTATATAATCTAACAAAATCTAATCTAATCCAATCTTATGTTAATCATATCTTATCCAATCCAATCTTATCCTAGATTGTTAGGATCACGAACCGAAGATTAGGGTTCTATAATAGTTATGTATAATCACTTTAATAAATGATAAAATAATTTTTAGTAAAAGAATTATAGTAAAATGTTTTGTTTTTTTAAAAAAAATTGACGTGAAAATTCGGGGCGTTACACGGACTGTCAACCGACCTGACAACCGGTGCACTCCGGTTGTCACAGCTCTCTGTAAAGACAGTCGGCCTGTCAGCTGGTTCGTCAACCTGTAACTTAAAATTTCATCTCAATAAATTCGTTAAAACATGTATTGAGCTAACTAAGTTTTTGTAAATATTAATCATTAAATTTAAGAGACTTTAAGCAATATAAAAGGCAAAGAAAAAATTGTCCGAAAAAAGACTTTGCGATAAAAGATTTTCTTTTGCCAAATAATAAAAACTTCATCAATATAATCATCAAAATAATAAATAGTAATGTATATAATTTTTCAACAAATTATCATGCATATATTTTTCCAACAGACTGTTTTTTTTCTCTCGCTGTATCCCTTTCGAGTTTTATAAAATGTTTCTTTTGCCGAGAAAAAAAAAAGATGATTTAAACCCACAAGTTATTTTTAAAATAATTTTTTATGAGTTCTTGAAAAAATTATCTCAATCCGATATTGGTAAGGGCTGTTTCAGAATTTGTAAGACGTCCTACGAATTCTGAAACACCCTAAAAAAATGATTGCTATCACTAAGTGATTGAATGTTGTAGACACTTCAATCTGGGTCTCCCAATTGATTTACTTCGTTTTTCGATTTTTTGTTTCTCTGATGATAAATCAGATAAAACATAGTCTTGAGAAAGGAAAAGTTTGAGCTTAGAGTAATTGGAACCCTTTTTGAACCTTTTGAACCTCGAAACCCTAAGTCAAAACCTTAACCCAAGGTTTGACCAGCGTGTGTTGAACGGTATATCACACGTGTGTGGTAATGCTAGGTGTTGGTCAAATGTTAAAGTTTTGACTGTTGACTACGCGCGCTGATGTCACTCTCGCGCGCGCAGGTCAACACCTGTCTCGTTCACATTTTTCCAGCTTGATTTTATAATCATCAAGGGGTCTACAGGCCTGTGGAACCCCATTTTCGTCGCCTGAACAACGTTTGCAGTTGCTTGGGGTGCACCACCGTCACAACCACTCCCATCACCTTGTTTGCACTTGTCTCCACCAAGCCACCTTCAACCAGTCTTGTTGGCTTATTTTTTCACCAAGTTAGCCACGCACTACCCTCCTTCCAATCTCCTATATATACCCTTTTTGTCTTCCATTACAAGGGTTACAAAAAATCAAGTTTAAAAATATTACAAAGATCTTAATACTCTTGATATTACTTCACTCAGTCCATTTCCATACGCTCATTTTGTCACCATTACCTACTTGTTTAAGCTATTCCCAAATCACTAAAAAAAATGTATAGACACCTTCTTTTGTTTACTGTTTTGATCCCTGAGGGGGCTGACAGGGCTAGAACTGGTAATCAATATCAGCTCTGCCCCTAAAGTCAGCAGGGTTATAAGAACTGTGTACTGGCTCTCTCACGCGCGCTGGACTCCTATACGCGCGTGTCTGTCATAAGCTACACTTAATAGTCCACACGAGGATGAGATGCTGGCTATTATCTGTTTGTATTATATTATAAATCACTGCGATGCATGATTAAAACTGATCTACTGTTTTATATATTAAAATTATTGATTTAGCCAAGCATGCTTCACTGTTTACTTTGGAATATCCCTGGATTGCTTCTGAATATGTTTTAGAACTCAAGCATGTAAAGTCAATTCCTCGAAGTCCAGTCAACACAAGCGCGTGCGCTTGTCCATGACTTGTGTGGGCTGGTTACAAAAAATCAAGTTTAAAAAGACTACAAAGATCTTAATACTCTTGATATTACTTCACTCAGTCCATTTCCATACGCTCATTTTGCCACCATTACCTACTTGTTCTAGCTATTTCAAAATCACTCAAGAAACGGTATAAACACCTTCTTCTGTTTACTGTTTTGATCCTTAAGAAGGGCGGGCAGGGCTAGAACTGGTAATCAATACCAGCTCTGCCCTTAAAGTCAGGGTTACAAGAATCGTGTACCGGCTCTTCGACGCACGCTAGACTCCTATACACGCGCGTTTGTCATAGGTTGCACGCGATTGTTCACGTGGGGATGAGATGCTGGTTATTATCTGTTTGTATTATATTATAAATCACTGTGATGCATGATTAAAATTGATCTGCTGTTTTACATATTAAAATTGTTGATTTAGCCAAGCATGCTTCACTGTTTACTTTGGAATACCCCTGAGTTGCTTCTGAGTATGTTTCAGAGCCCAAGTATGCAAAGTCAATTCCTGAAAGTCCAATCAACACAAGCGCGCGCTTGTCCATGACTTGCGCGCACTAGTCAGCTCATTTTCAGTGATTGGATTTGTATGGGTAGCTTGGCCCTTGTTTCGATATCCACATTGTTTAGGGGTTGTATTTCATTTTCATTCATCCTGTTTGTAATTATTATTTACTCTCAGTACATATAAACTGCTTGGTTTACCCCCTGGGTGGGCACTGGTCATTCCGGAGCCCAGAAGAGAATAAAATTCAACCTATGGTGAAATATCAACACGCGCGCACGTGTATGACTTTGACGCGCGCCTATCAACTTGCATGAACGTAGATCCATGCATGCAAGTTGGTCACTGTGCATGTCAAATTCATACAACAGCACTGTTTTGACATTTTAATCACAGTTTTGGATTTTAGCCCATTTAGCTTTTTGCTTCATCTATTCATTTACAAATCACATATTGCAAAATGTTACAGCATTAGTCCCCCATTAATTGTTCCCCGTCCTAATTAGTTAAAAATCGATTAATAAATTACAAACTTTTTTACAAAGTATCTTAGTAGAGACCGATCTCCGGATCAGGCAAGAGAGATGCCTTAAAATCCTTCCCCTCTCGTAACCTGGCTCCCAAACCTAGATATGATTATGACGGACTTTGTTCTTTCACTTTTTCAAATCAAACAACGCGGCAGATGCTTCGAAATACGGTTCTTTGGGTGTCGAACCTTCAAACCCAAGTGACGACTCTATATTCCGAGCGTTTGTCATTCACGCTCGCGCTCCATCGATTATGGGCCCTACTTTGGGAAGGAACGGAATCATTCCTAAGGGTATGCTGCCCACATATGTTGGGAGCTTCATCTTAGTACATGTAAACAAGAAATCAATCAAAGCGGATCCCGAACATCCTTTTTGAAATTTAAAAAAAAAAAAATCCCATATAGCCGCAGTACGAATATATATGCATGATTGGTCATTGGAAAACAAGGCGCATCTACCAAATTTTATTTGGACTTCATAAATTGCTGATAATTTGATACTGCTACGTATACACACTAATAAATTGTTCAGGAAAGGTACACATGACTGATTGACAGTTTAGGTGTTTCGTTCCTTTTCTTTCTTCAATTAAACTATTGCTCCTACTGTTTTGGAACATTTACAATTCCAGCTTTAACAAAACAACCTGTATGATTAATGCACTTTCATGTTGGGCCTGAAAGTAACAGTTAATATATACATATTGTCTGTAAAAATATGAGAGTTGTCGAAAAGATAATCATTTGGCCAAGTTCTTGGTGAGCGAAAATCCTGCGGCTATGATTGGTTACTTCAATGCTAATCAATCCTCAAAATAGTTCCTCGATTGAAAAATCAATGTCTTATGTTTTTTTTCTAAAAAGTAGTAGTTCATATGTGATGTACTAACTTAGTGATTTATACGGTGGAGGATTTCAAAGGTTATTTGGATGGGATTCGAAAAGTGAAGGTGTAGAACGAGTATGTGAGGTGTTTTATCCAACTTTGGTTGGATAGATCTTTTGTACTTTTGGTTCCCCTATCGATGTACCCTTTCGAGTTTAATAAAAAGTTCCGTTTTGCCGAGCAAAAAAAAAAAAATAGTCATTGGCGGATAGTGTTGGTAATGATTATTATTTTTCTGTTACAACTTGAAAATTTTAATTCATAAAATCTTTTGATGTACTTGGACGCCTTTATTTCATTGATTAATAAAATCTCTTTCTGTTGCTCAAACAAAAATAATGTTGCTCATGTCTTCTATTTCCTTAACTTCGAATTAGTCGATTGAGAATTTCAAAAAACTAACCATGGGAAAATAGTTCTATGTGTTTAGTTATTTTTGATATTCAGATATCGCTCTCTAGGAAAAAATAGAGAAAAAAAGATAGAAGTCAATGAAATCCTTAGCATAGTCAGTTCGGAATGTTTTTCGATATCTTATCTTTCTTTTGCCGAGCAAAAAAAGAGATCTTATCTTTCTTTATGATCAGTAAATTTTAGAAGTTAAGCAATCGAAAGTGAAAACGAGAACCTAGACCCATCTTATCAAGCCTAAAAAGAAAAACTGAAAACTAAGCAACATAACCGGTATGGTAATTATGAGCTTCATTGAAAAGTGCAGCACAACAGCAACTGGCAAGGCCTTTTACATCTACATTTCAAGCCCTTGTTTTTTTTTTATTTCAAACGGAAGTACCCATAAATTAAACTAGAAAGCCAGAGTTATAAAGACTAAGTATCATGTTAAAGACAAGCCTAAAAAAAAAAAAAGGAAAACAAGAATCAAACTTAGGTTTTAAGATGTTCAACATTTCAAGCCCTGGTTTGCTCCAAAAAATTACTCACTGCATTCTCCCGGACCATTGTTGCATGTACACATGGCACTGCTCAGCCACGCGAAAAGGTAATTTATTACTCTTCTACAACTTCACCCACTTAAACAAACGCTTTCCACCCTCATATTTTTTTTTATCGGCAAAAGATAGATTTCATTAACTCATAACACAAAGTATAAAGTCACTAGGAACTTGGGTATATCGGTCTAACCACCCAAAACCCTTATCTCCTAATCACATGGAGTAACCGATATAGACCCAACAGGCTGAGCCCAAACCAGGAAGAAAAAAAACACCTAAAACTTGAATTTGGTAAGAAACCAACAACGAGATCCAATTATTTAGCTCAATGGGATCCACACACATGCACTAGTTTAGGCTATCTCTTATAGTAATAGATAAAGGAGCTTCAGTCATAATCAGAAGAGAGTCATTTTGTTCTGCCGTACATGCATGTGTGTCATTTTAGAGAAATTTATGGGTCCTGTTAAAAACATGTTTTAAACAAATTGAACAGTTTTGGTTATTAGCGCGAGGCTCCGAACTATGAGGTCCACACCTAAGGTCCGCATTTAAGGTCCTTATCAATATAGAACTAAACTTTATAAGAGTACAAAAAGTACAAAATTATATATCTGAAAAAATTTGATTGTTTCATGTACATATATTTTATCTTTAGCAATATTTTTTTAAGTTTTTGACATTGTTATTTTATTTTTTAAATTCTTCTCGTCGGTATGAATAATTACAATTTTTTTTTTAAATTAAACGAAATAAATTCTCGCCAAAGACAAAATTCTAACTTAAAAATTAAGTTAGGGTAAATGGCCCTTAGAATCAATAGATCAACACAAATAAGGATCCATAGCTCAGTTGTAGAGCATTTGACTGCAGATCAAGAGATCATCGGTTCAAACCCGGCTGGGTCCTTCTATGCACTTATATTTACGTGCATTTCATTTTATGTTTTCGTTTCCTAAAAAAGAAAAAGATCAACATGTCAAATTGGTGCTCCGAAAGAACTTTCTTCAATACTACTTGGTAATTAGAAAAATGAAATTGACAATGAAAATGTAAATTCAAAGCAACTTATCTATACTAAATTTTGAAGTTGATTTGTGAGTGATTCGTGGGTAGTGTCGGACATTTTCCAGTAAACAACAGATTGAATAGACCCATTATTATTAAAAGCTAACCAGATTTAGATATCACACATTTGCATATCTGCAATGAAATTTCTTAATTTTATGATCCCATTGAGCTAAATAATTCTTGTGTACATGCATATCGAATTATATATTTGGCACAACCACAGTCACGCCCATGAATAACTGTCTCCTTTATTTCTCTTCACTGTAGGGGGACACGTGGTGGTTTGGGATCGCGTTTGACCTTTAGTAACATGAGCACATCTATATAGGGATAGCGAAGCGTCTGACGTAGGTAACTTCCTCTTCCCTTTCATTACTCCTATCAAATAATCCTAATTTCTTTTATTGGTACTGATTTTGTCGTCGTCTTTGAGGCCTTGATCTTACTACCCTTTTCTTTCTCAAGAAACTTGTTCTTAGATCTACCGGCCTTATTTGGACATCATCAAAAAATCAATACAATAAATGATATAATACCCTTTCTTTTGCTAAGCAAAGAGAAATTTTATTAATTTAAGAGAGAACAAATTAGTAAAATACAAGGATTAAACAGATTAAGGGCGACCACATCACTACCTTGAGCAGAAATCCCAACTATGTTTAGGTTGGCACTTAAACATATGTAATACAGTACTTGAATTCAAAGAGTCAGGCAAACAAGGGGGAGGGAGGAAAATGGTCGCATGACTAGCTAGCTAGCGGCTAAGTAGTAATTAAGAGCTCGTTCATCATATCATATACTATGTAATCCTTGATCAATTCAAGCTTTAGTCGCTTGGCCGGTAAGACAAAACATACGTGTTAGCACATAGGGGTTGAACCCGAGCTTCGGCCCCAGAACATATATTCAAGGTCATGAGATGCCCTATGCATAATTAGCTATGTGGTTTTGAGGGAAATACTCCCTGACGGATAAATGAAATACGCAACTAATTATATGCATATCTGTTTTATTGCCAAAAAGAAAATGCTAGAACCCTACACCCGATAAGCCATCTCCCCAGCCAAGACACGAGCAATGTGTTTCTCCTCCTAACACATTACATAAATTAGATTAGTCGTTTCATATACGACTTTGGAGTTAATTAAGTAAAATATTGAAAAAGTATCATTAATACATTTAATTAGTGGAGTTTGTTTGATTTTAATTCAACTAGCGATGTGCCGGCCGGAGGATCAGTAAGAGGAATTTAAAGTGGGGTCACTTAATTCTAGTGAGTTAAAATTAAGAATTGATTAGAATATCTATAACGTAATGCTATTAGATTTTCAGGCAATTGACTTTACACATAATATATGAAGATATACCTTAGAAACCCTATTTTTAAAAGTCAATTTCTACCGTATCTCACGGCCAAACTCCCATTATTTGATTCCACAACTTACAAGTTTTAGCTCCGATGTACACAAAAAAGAATATTTTTTCAATGACACCGCGAAACCAACCAACAAATTCAAACCAACCAACAAATTCGTGAAATGATCACCATAAGCCCACCAGTTGAAACTAGTTAAAATACCCGCAGGCTTGAAAATTAAATTTACACCATGAATAGCTAGCTCGCTTACTATGATTTAGTTCAAGTTTTGGCATCCGAAAACATGCACCCAGTAATTTAGTGAGAACTGTCATGAGCATAAATTAAAGAAAATGAAGGGGGAGAAGCACACGACGAGGATCAACTGAATTTGGTTTTTGAAGTGATTCATACCTGCCACAGAGTTTCTAGAAGGTATATCGGGCGAAATGCTACCCATAACCCATAGGCTGGACAATTCAACCCATAAAGCAGTAACCTATAGGCAATGGCGGAGCCAGGGTTTTGAGCTCGAGAGGCCGGTTCAATAGACATATATTTTTTATCGGAACATATACTTATTATATCATAAGGTTTTGATTTCCAATGCATTACATTTATATATTGAAATGATTATAGCCTATTGCAGTAATAGTATACCAATTATTTTGTTTTTTTTTTCTTATGCTACTTCAACTGTCACGTGCTTATCTTTTATTTATAAAAGAAATTGAAAAATAAGAATGAAATAACAAGTTTTTTTTAATCAAATCAAACTAAAATTATTAAGATTATAAGTAATTACACACAAATAATTATCAATAATATTCATATTCAGGTATATAAAAAATAAAAATTTAAAACTCGGACGCTCGGGGAGCAGAAACCAGAGGGGTTAGGCTTCCTCTGGGCCCCAACATAGCTCCGCCCCTGCGCCCATGCCCATAGCCCTTTTGAACACCCTATTCAAAATATTTGAACGTGCAACCCACAAATTAATTCAATGTATACAACCAAAGTAATAGATAATTTTTTTTGTGCATATACAGTTGTGGTTTCTAGAAGCAATAGATATTTTGAACACCGTTCTCAGAATTTCTAGAGCCGTCACTAGTCATGTGCATTTATCCAATGGTTGTCACGCTATTAGTATTTGTGTGGGATAGTGAAGTCTAAGAGAGGAACGAATGCCAACTATCAAGTGGGGACCAATCTAAGGAGGCTTCACAACTCCAATATCTGAGAGGGGACCAATATGATTTTCATTCTCTTGGGGTTGGCATGCAGAGAAGAGAGGGGAGATGCGCTCCAGTGATACATTGTCCTCTAATGCCATCCTTAAATTGAAAAGGAGAGTGAGAAGATTGAAGAGGAAGATTATGAAGAAAACACATATCACGGAGATTGGTGGTAAAATCGATAACCAAATCTTTAGTAAAAATAAGGGTGTTCTTCTTCTCTTTTGTTCAAGGAGGCTCGGAAAACTTTGGATGTTGATTGACATAGGTTAGGCATTGAGCCTAGAGGGCGGAGGAATTTCTTGTTAAGGAAATTTGTTAAAAAAATATAGGAGAACGAATTAGCAGAAAGGATCAACGCTCTAGATGACTTGGAGGATCTTGATGACCTCGCGGAAGGAGCTTCTCTCTCCTTGGAGTTTTAATTCCGAGGTTTGGCCTTCGGTTTGCCCCTTGGTTGGATCGTTGTGCTTTGGTTTTCTTTTTGGTTGCTTGGGCTGCTTCTCCTGATTTGTTTGGGTTGGTATTGATGGTTTGGTGCTTTTATTTTTGTTTCTGTTTGTTAGGTCTTGATGTTTTTCAGGTCGGTTTTCTCTAATGTTTATTTTTCAGTTGACATATTGTCTTTCTTTAGGTTCTGAGTGGCTTTCTGCCGATAGCCCTTAATCCTTTTAATCTTTATAATCATTATAAAATTTAATAAATTCTTATTGCTTAGGAAAAAAAATAAAAAGAGAGAGAGAGAGAGAGAGAGAGAGAGAGAGAGGAACGAATGCCGGAATTAAAGACTACAACGTACATGAAGTAAATTGAATTTGAAGTGAAAGTGTGAAAGCAAACGCGGTACTGAACATATGGTATTATGGGAGCATCATCATGCACACTGCAAAATCACTCAATTTGGCGGTTATTCTCAAATGGGTCTAGTCTAGATCTACCAACAGCAACAATGACATCTGCTAGAAAGTAGTACTTTCAACGCCTAGTAGTCTAGTCTAGTAGCCATATCTATATGGGTAAATTTCACTGACCTCCCCTGAGGTTTCTGACAAAAGCAGGAACCTCCCCTGTGGTTTCTGAAATTGCACTGCACTCCCTTGCTTTTGAAATTATTCTATGACTACACCCTTCTGTTATTTTTCCGTTGGAAACCTAACAGAAATTAATGATGTCATCATATTTTTACTTACTAAATACCTAAACTACCCTTAACCAAGTCAAACGTAACCACCCCTCCCTTCCATTACACGTATCCTTTATCTCTCTCAAACCTCACCTAGGAGAAATTATTCGTTCCCTTGGGGCAACACACAGGTGGTGCCTTCCACCAATTAAAATTTGCCCAACAGAATTTGTGTCAGACTTCTACCGGTAAGGAGAAATTATTCGTTGCCCAAACGGATTAAAATTTAAACTTGGAACACTGACACACGTTCTTCTCTCCTACTGCACACAGCCTTCTCCCTAAAATTAATTAAGTGCTCCAAATTTCAATCCGTTTGAATGGGTGAGAATATTTTATTTTTTTGATCATTTAATTTTAAAAAGGTCATAATTAAATTTTGACTATAGGGCTCTCATTGATTAGCTCTAAGAAAGTTGTAGAATCAAATATCTCTTAGGACTAACCAACGAGAGCCCTAGAGTCAAAATTTAATTATGACCCTTTAGAATTAAATAATTAAAAAAATAAAATCTTCTCACCCATTCAAACGGAGTGAAATTTGGAACACTTAATTTTTCAACCTACAATTTATATATTTAAAAATATGGTTAAAAAATTAAATGCTCCAAATTTCAATCCGTTTGAATGGGTGAGAAGATTTTATTTTTTTAATCATTTAATTCTAAAGGGTCATAATTAAATTTTGACTATAGGGCATTCGTTGATTAACCCTAAGAAAGTCGTAGAATCAAATATCTCTTAGGACTAACCAACGAGAGCTCTATAGTCAAAATTTAATTATGACCCTTTAGAATTAAATGATTAGAAAAATAAAATCTTCTTACCCATTCAAACGGATTGAAATTTGGAGCACTTAATTAAATATTCTCACCCATTTAATTATGATCTTTGGAAGGACATTTTGGTCATTTAATAGCTAGAGTTAACGCCATCCTGTCCAAGATAACGAAAGGGGGGAATTTAGAGAATAGTTTCGAAAGCAAGGGAGTGCAGTGCAATTTTAGAAACCACAAGGGAGGTTTCTGCTTTTGTCAGAAACCTCAGGGGAGGTCAGTGAAATTTACCCTATCTATATAACCTTAAAATAGGGGTGGCTTTTACTCCCATCATACTAGTAGTATAATAGAGTACTAGCAGTCATAGGAGTATTTTCTAGCTAATACTAACACTTGTTCCTGATCACTTTTGATTACTCTGTCTGTTACTACATAAGTACATATAACCACACACATAAAAAAAAAAATCCAATAAACACTTGCACATTAGGCTCTGTTTCGAAAATCAAAGTAAGTCCTTATTTTTTAAGAAGACAATTTTAAATTCAAAAATTATGATTTTATTGAAATTTAAAAATATGTAATATGGATCTTATTTGAAAGATCTTGATGAGATCTTTTATACGATGTAAAAAAATTTGAAAAATTATTTTTCATTTACTTTATTTTTGAGTTTGAAAATGTGAAATAAACTGTTTATTTTTTAAGAAGATTTCTAGAACGGGGTATTTGCAATGGATCCGGTGGGTTTCACACAATAAGTATACAACTTATTGTGGCTCCCACGTTGTTCTTATCCAGAGAGTACCTAGCAGTCATAGGATTATTTTCCAGCTAATACTAACACTTGTTCTTGATCACTTTTGATCACTCTGTTACCACATGAGTACATATAACCAAACACGCGCGCGCACAAATAAAAAAAACCCATAAACACTTGCACACTTTCTTGCAATGGATCCGGTGGGTTTCACACAATAAGCATACAACTTATTGTGGCCCCACGTTGTTCTTATCCAGTGGGGTGAAACTAGGGGTGTGCAAAAAACCCATGACCTGATGAACCCGACCCGACCCGAAGGGTTTCGGGCGGGACCAAACATGTGGTTTGGTTGGATACGGTTTCATTTTCATTTTTTTTTTTTTTTTTTTGTAAAAAATCAGTTTTCAGTTCGGGGCTCGGGGTGCTGCTTTTCTTACCCAACCCGACCCGACCCACCAATCCATATAGATTATTTTCGGTTTTGGTATAATCGGTTTTGGTCGGACCCGACCTGACCAAAAAAATCGGACACGCGGACGGTTATTCCCACTTGTTCGGTTCAGGTTCGGGGGCAAAAAAAAATTGATACCCAACATGTCGGGGCGGGTTCGGGACCGATCTCGACCCATCCGACCCATGCACACCCCTAGGTGGAACTCACCCCTATTGAGAGTGATTACGTGTAATTTGGTTCAGTTTTGAATTTTTTTTTAATGTAATGAGTGGAAAGAGATGGATAGAAAATTTTATTGAGAATCGTGAAGAGAGTAAAAAAAATTTCTTAAAATTAACTTGCAAGTGAACAAAGTGCAAGTATTTGTGTGTGATGATAGCATTGTTGTTTGTTATTCCATCTGTCCTACTTTAAATATTCCCTACAGAAATTCATGTAATTTCAAATCCTACAAAAACACACACACACACACACACACACACATATATATATATATTATTTTCTTATACCAAATTAAATTGCTAATGAGCACTTTAATTTGGTGTAAGAAAATAACAAAAATAATATGTAGAAATATGTTTTCTTTAGGTTTGAAAATGCACGAATTTCCATAAGAAACATTTAAAGTGAGACAGGGTAAGTACTATTTTTATTGGAGTTAAGTTCAACATTTATTTCATGTATAATTCATGATTGAATACTTGAAGTTGCCCTATCTCCCCATAGTAATAAAACTAGCTATTACATATCAAATCTTGATCTAGAATCTAGTTGGATCTTGTAACCCATATAATTTCATACCATGACGTATTTAGAATAACAGTAATAATGAGTGAAACAAAAATACTTAAAATTTCCGTTTGACCAAAAAAAGAAACAAAAATACTTAGTCCTCTCCCTAAACTTGAAGTTAAAAAATGTTCGATAATGCTTAATTGGAAGCCTTAGTATTCCAATTAAAGGAAAAAATAAAAAAGAGGTTGGTTTTTGACGAGTTCAAGCTTTGTGATGGTGAAGTCATCGAACTATTTCCTATTTACTTGCTAGTGACACGTCACTTTATCACACCCTAATCACACTTCTCTCACATATCATATATATGTGAGAGGGGCTTTCTTCATTTTAGTCGAGAACGTTCTATTCTATTGGAGCATCTTCAAGAAGAGGGAATAAAATTAAAATCAAATTGCATATATCTCTCTCTCTCTCTCTCTCTCTCTCTCTCTCTCCAAGTTTGGAGAATATGAAATGACTCTTAAAGGTATTTAATTGTGATTGGTGACTTAAGGGGTGTAAAAAATATTCCTTCCATAAGCAACAGGAATTTTTAAGTTGTTGAAAAGGTACGTTTGAACGAAAATATCGATCTTAACGGGCTTGGAGTTTCTTATATATGTCGAGCCACTGGAAGGAAATTAATTGGATAAGAATCTATGGTGGGTCGGTTAAAGTTAAATAGCAAAACACTTTAAATTTTAGAAATTCTCCGGAGCAAAGTTGTCATTTACGAACCGGTCAGCGTATTGTTTTCACTACTGGAATGATATGTACTGGTACCGATCTGTATCTCGGTATCGTTCCAATTTTTTCGCAATTAATAGTTAATTTAAATATATTCAATGTATGTCTACTTGGTTGCAAAATTTGAAGTATAAACAAAAACAAAATGTAAGCAGGACTTCCAAACAATAAACCAAGTTTGAACCGTTTCGTGAAATGAAAGGCAGCAAAAGGTTATTCAAAAAGACTCAAAAAAAAGTTATGAAACATATCAGGTCATTGAACATAATAGTTATTACGATAAGGATCTTGTTCTCCTTCAATTTTAGGACTTCCAGCGCCAACCCAATCATATTGACTAGTACTAGATCTCATTTTCAGCTGGGAAAGTTGTCTTCGGCATCATCAAAGCAAGGATCATCACGGGAAAAAATATAAAAACGAAGTGTCCTTTTGTACCTGACGGTACACCCAAATATGTCCGAAACATCCTGATACATACTATTGTCCGGTACAGTCGGTATTGCCCGGCGCAGCCCAATATTCTAAGCGATATGGATCGCCTAGCTTTGCGTTCCGTGTAAGCTCCGGTACGGAACGGGATTAACAATTTTGCTTTGGAGTTTACTCGTTGCAAGTGGCTCTTCAACTCACCTGCTCTTAAGTGAGGCAAGGAACAAAGTCGGCCTGATTTTTCAGGGGCCTAAAGCAACAATTAAAGTTTGGACCTATTTTGCTAGACTATTATAAAGGGTACCAAAATAATAGCGGCCCCTACTTTTTGGGAAAAAAAATTATTTGGCCGCTTTTTCAACTTTAGCTCAGGACCGGATCTGCGTCTAGTGTGCATATTTGGTTTGTTCAGTATTGTAAGGATTGAATTATCCTTGCTGCTATCAAGCTCATATTTACTATTTTACCCAACCATGCATTCAAATTAAGCCACACAGTAAATAAAAATTAACGTCCAACTTAGTTTTAAGAGGAAAGTTGAACCTAACATTAGGTGAATTTAGAACAAGCAGATTGTTTGGATAGCTATTAATTCTCAATTGTTTGTACCCAAAATAATTTTATCCCCCCTTTTTTTGTTGACAAAAATCGTTTCTTTCAACGAGTAAAAAAATGAAGGGCAATTAGTAAATTTTTCTCTTTTTTGATCAAAACAGCTCTTTCAATTAGGGAAAAAATTCATCTTGATCCAAAATAAATAAGAAATGGTACTTTTTTACCATTAACGTACACACTTTCAGCTCATTCCATCATATGCGGACAGACAATTATCGGTTTGACGCATCGCGCGATGAAGTACATGTAGAAAGCGCAGGGGATTTATTTTCATTTTTTTATTATACGTTACGTGTACGTGTCATTAAAAAAAAATCTCACGAGGTGTCAGTGAAATTTAACCTCATAAAAATTCATGTGCATAGTTGCTAAAATGAATGAGAGCCATAAAATAGAAAGGAAAAAAAAAAATCCGTAAGTGCCAAAAAACGAAAAAGAAAAAAGAAAGGAAAATTGGTTCCATGGCTACAAATTGAGTGAGATATGTCATCAGGTGGAGGGATAGGAGACATAAATTAGGAAAATACTTTCCAACTGTAAACCCGATTGATAATTGACAAACCAACCTTCTCTCACACCTGTAGCCTTTCGGGGCGATGTCACGGAATCTCACACCTCACTCACTCTCACGCTTCCCAGGACCACTTTCATCATTCAACTCCCCAAATATCTCACCCATCCCTCACGTGACAATGTTCCCGATGACGATCGTGCCCAGACTTATTATTGTGCTCTCTCCGTCCCGAATTAATGATCCATATTTTTCTATTTAGATCTCGCCAAAATATTCCTATTTTTAATTTAATTTCAAATATTATTGTTGCATTCAACACAGATTTTGTTTGGTAGATTTCACTTTTTTTTTTTTTGACCCGGCAAGGATTTCACTATTTTTACTAAACAAAGATTTTAAAATTATGAAATGTATTATAAATTACCAAATAATTTGTGGAGATATGGACAATTACTTTTGGATAGAGGAAGTAATTATTTTGTTATGGTGATTGATTTTTTTTTTCCTCGGCAAAAGAGAATTTATAAACTCGAAAGGTTACATCGAGAGGAAATGTTGGGAAGCAAACTAACTCAACACAGCGAAAAGAAAAACAAAGTAACACTCATCCAGTAAGAGATTGGAAGAGGGCTCCTCAAGAATTACAATTTTAACAAATGAATACCATCTAAGAACCCTTTGAACTCCTCAATCGAATACACCATAATCTCATATTTAACCTTCATCCACATGGCTACCCTGTACTTAATTAAATCCACTACCTCCTCTAAGCTGATCGTCATGCTATGAAATATAAGCTTATTCCGCAAAATCCAAATTGACCAGATTGTCGCATAGAAACAAGCTTCCCAAATGTGTTTTTCTAGGTTGCGGAAACTAGAATCAAACCACCAACTCGCCATTCCGGCTATCGAGGACGGACAAACCCAGAAGAAATGCCACCAATCCAGAATTTGAGACCATACAGACCAAGAGAACTTACAGTGGAGGAATAAATGATTAGGCGATTCCTGATGTAGCGAGCACAACGGGCAAGACTGATCGGTCAGTACAATGTTCTTGCTAAGTAGAACCGACCTCGTGGCCACCCTTTCCTGAATAACCATCCAAGCCAAAATTTCCACCTTAGGGGGGCATAAATTCTTTCAAACCGAACCTAGGAATAAGTTCCGATCCAAAGATAACGACTCCCACTGTTCGTACACTGACCTTATGGTGATTGATTTTTACGCAGTACTGTCTTTTATTTTATTTTATAATTCTCGACATTTTTATAATGTGATTAAAATATATATACACGGAGGGTCCGTATATCCCGTGATGCATGGAGAAGGGGGAACGCGAGGAAGAAGGGTTGTGAAAAGCAGGAAGAGGATGGGAGGTGATAAGGTGAGGGAAGGTGCAGAGATTTGAGTGACGAGATTTGGTTGTGGGATTGGTGGCACCTTATGGTTGGTTTTGCGTGCATCAAGGGATATACGGATCCTCCCTATATAATTTAATCTCTTTTAATATTCCACTCTTCTCTTGGTCATATTATCAGAGGACAATATTGTTATAAAAAGAGCAGTGTCAAAATCATTCTCCTTTATTATTGTTTCTCTCTCCTTTATTTGACATTAAAAAAAGAGATTCCTAATCTTTTCAAATATAAAATTAAATGTGTTCTAAATATATTTTCGTTGAAACTTATAATAAGCTTGGATCCTTCATCTAGGGTCCGTTCAATTGTTGAAAATTTTGTATGAGAATCGGATTCTCAAAAAAAAAAGTGAAGTGAGGTGAAATAGAGAAAAGCATTTAGAGCTTGGCCTCCTCAATGTACCTTTTGTCAAATTCAATAAAATCTTGTTGCCGATCAAAAAAAGAAAAAGAAAATTTATTTTAGTGCTTGTTGTTGCTTGCAGTTTTTTCGACAAGAATGCTTTTGTCAAGATCTATTTTGCAGGAAAATGTCTCCTAGTAGAAAACTGAAGCTGCGGTTAAATTATACTATGTCAAATATAACTTTTACCGGCGTCAAGAAAATGCTGCGGGGGGGTGGGCGCATTTAACAAATGCTGCTAAAGGGTACTATTATCGGTGTTTGTAATAGTATCTTTTAGCGGCATGTGTTAAACGCCGGTAAAACAAATGTCGGTAAAATATATTATTAGCGGCAGTAACTAGAAAGTGCCAGTAAAGGTTCTATATATTATTAAAAAAATGTCTCAATTTTAACACCAATTTCCTGCTAGCCCAGTGGTTAAGTTGTTTGGGGGGGGGGGTGTCCAAGAGGTTGGGGGTTCGATTCTTGGCAACAACACAACTCAAAATATTAATAAGCCACCACGTGGCATACATATGGATGTCACGTGGCTTTTTTTGTACAAACGTATAATGAAGTCTTCATTCAGTTGTCAAGAATGTTATATGGGAATTTGATTTCTCAAAAAGTGAAGTGAAGTGACGTGAAGTAAAGGAAAATAAAAGTTATTTACTGAAGTAAAGGAAAATGAATTTTATTAATTAAAATTCTTTCCTTTTGGCAAGACCTATTTTGCACAAAATTGTTGTACAAACGTATAATGAGCCTGGATCCAATTCACATAGTCTTCATTCAGTTGTCAAGAATGTTATATGGGAATTTGATTTCTCAAAAAGTGAAGTGAAGTGACGTGAAGTAAAGGAAAATAAAAGTTATTTACTGAAGTAAAGGAAAATGAATTTTATTAATTAAAATTCTTTCCTTTTGGCAAGACCTATTTTGCACAAAATTGATATCCAGTGAAAAAATTGAAGTTGCAGTTCCTATACTAACAACTAACCCTAACTTCTTACCATCCGGCAAAAAAAACAAAAATCCCACAGAAAGTTACGGAAAAGTTAATTTTTTCATCCTTTCCATGGTATTGAATGGGGGAGGCGGTATGATTTCATTGAGTTGAAATGGCGAAATGATAGAATGTTATGTTGGACCACGTTTTTCTTCGTTTCTTATTTTATCACATTAACGGATCAGATTGGTCTAGGAGTGTGAACTGTGAAGTACTATAAAATCCTAACCAGTTTATTCGGTTTGCAAGATATATCGGTTCGGGCTTGTTTTAAGAAATTGGGAACCAAAGCCTAACCATGAAACCTAACAAGAACCCAATTTCAAAACCAGTCCAGTTTCGATTCTATCCTATTAGTAGCCAAACACTTAATTGCAAAACATGAACTCATAAAATAATTGAGAATTTAAATAACCAACTATAGTAGTATATGAATTAAATACTTTCTTAAGAAATAAAATTTCTCCTCTAAATAGATTAACTTACCAAAAAGTAAAATTTACCAAAATACGCAATTACATACTACATATTTACACTAAATGGTCCGATTCGGTTCAAACCATGGTTTTTAAATTGATAACCAGTAATCGAATCAAAATATACGGTTCTTATTTTTTTGAAACTATAACTTGACCAATGAACCACATAAACGGACCAAATAGGATGGTACGGTCCAGATTGGATCAATTTTGCGGTTAGGACGGTTTTCTTGAATACCAAGAGGGATGCAGATCCCGCATGGACACTGGAAAATATCTTCATCGTTTCGTAGGCAATGACAAAAATCTGAATGTTTTCATTTATTTTGCAATTAATAAGACTTTGATCTGCGTCTGCTCATGATGGACCACATAACTATCGACGAGTACAGTATTCGGGCACATGGTAATGATGAGCTTGTTTGGTTTGGGATTTTGGATTTTGGACTCTTTCTTTGCGCACAGTTTCTAATAAATTTTCTTTCAATTATTACTCTCATTTATCTTTTTATCTCTCTCCACTCAAAATTCAAAATCCAAAATCCAAATACTAAAACGAACAAGTCAATTTAAATCATTACTCTCATTTCTCGGTTCTTATTTTTTTGGACTTTGGGGGTGGTTGTGCCCTAAGGCTTGTTATGCCCTTAGAGCATTGGAATAAGCAAATGTGAATAATCAAAACATGCCACATCAGATTTTGATTATTCATTAAGACGTTGTTAAAGTTAGCAATGTCAAATCTGACATTGGTTATTTTTTGCTCATAATCAAAACCAATAGGCCCTCCAAACTTTTTCCCTTCATTTCACGCATATTTTTTGAAAAAGCAATTTTTGAAGGAAAAAAAAAACAGTTTATGTTAGAAACAGTTAAAAAAAAAGTTTTTCGAAACAAAAAACAGTTTTTCAAAAAATACACTTTGTTCACTTAAAATCTATAAATACAATTTGGAGAAATTTTGAAAGAATTATATTTACACAAATAGTTTTAAAATTTTAAAAACTATAAATACAATTTTTAAAAAACAGTTTTCTATAAAAGAGTTTTGAAATTTCAAAAACAGATTTTAAAAAAACACAATTTATTTACTTATAGTTATTAAAAATTTTTGAAAAAATTGTTTTTTGTAAAAAAAATTTCTGAAAAAAACAGAAAAAAATCTGAAAGTTACAGCTTTTTAAAATTATTTTTTGAAAACATTGTTGAGAAAGAGAGAGAGAGTGGAAGAGAAAAGGTTTTTGTGTGGTGTTGGTGTACTTGATTGAGAGATAAAATTTGATTATTGACAAAATATTGCTAGCCTTGATTATTGAAGAGCTAAAATTTGATGAGTTATTAATAGGTTGTTAGGTTTGGTTATTCCAATGTAAACACTTTTTTGATCCAATATTGCTAATTTTAACATTTTTTTTTTGGTTATTCCACTGTGGATGCTCTTAATATGGGTTTCATTCCGAGCTCAAAGTGAAATTCGAATTTGCGACATTTCAGAACTCGATGAATACTCTGTCGGTGCCAAAATTTGCGTCGAACTGGATAATGGTATCCTCCTGGTTGAACGGAAATTATTAATTATGACGTACATTTTCAAGTTTTTATTTGCATTTTTTATTATCAAGAGAAATGTTCTCCATCTTTGAGTTATTTCCACATGAATTCCTTTCCATGGCTATGGATTAATGCTGATTAATAATTTTGTTATCATTAACTCGTTAATGAACTTCCTTTCCAGTTTCCATGGCTACCATTTCTACCCCAGCTTTTCAATGCGAATTTGGAATTTTCGCGCAAAATTCTGCTCAATCAGATAACTATAGATTTATAATCCAATTTTTCTATTTTTTGTTAGATAAATGGATCAAGCACTTGAAGCTATCCGATTGAACTGTTTTCTAAAGGGGCTCTTCAAAAAAAAAAAAACTATTTTATAATTATTGAACGGATCAGATCATTTAAGTGGGATCCCAAAGTGGATTCACACACTGATCTGTGCACATGCGGTCGGTACTCATAGTTGGCACCTTCGTAGAAGGGAAAAGGGGAAAATGAAAAAAGGGGAAAAAAAAAGAAAAAAAAAGGGAGCGCTTACGGCTTACCACAGGAGGAAAAAGAAAGGGAGGTGAAAGAGGATGCCTATACAATGTTAGTACGAGGAAGCGTCAAAGCTAATTTGAAATCGTCTATCTTTTGCCCTAATGGATAAATTGAAAATGAAAGATGTACAGAAAAAGCTGCCCAAGGAGGACAAATTGGAGTCACTATCAAATTCCTCAGCTTAAAACTGCTATCATTAGAGGGAAAAGTTAAAATACATTGAAATGTTTCCCTAATTTTTTTTTTCCCACTCGATAGATGTGTAGCTTAAAACTGCTTACAGAATGTTAATATCGCTAAGTGGCATACGGGTGGGGTAAGTCTAAAGAGTTATCAACCACCACACCAACCACTCGCACTATTTGGGAGAATCGAACCCTCACTTTCCATGTGGAAATGGTAAAGAAGTACCGTTGGCGTTTCCTTACCGTTTAAAAAAAAAATACATACTATAGTTAAACAAATGGGATGACATATTTTTGTTACTAGAATGCTCCAAATTGAAATTAAAAAAAAAATGACAAAAAAATCACGGTCTTTAGCAGTAGACTATTTTCTAATTTTATCGCTGAGATTTTCCACTAAGCCTTCTTAAAAAATAGTAAATACTTATTTATAATTTTCAAGCTTAAACTAATGAACTTATTAAAATATTTTTTTTGTACAATATAGATCTTATTTGATAGATCTCGATGAGATCTTTTAAAAAATGCAAAAAAATCAAAAAATTATTTTCGTAAATATATTATTTTTAAATTTAAAAATTATAAATAAATATTATTTTTAAGAACCTTTAGCAGAAAAGAGTTTCATATGGAAGTTGAGAGGTGGACTTTTTATCTTAGGAGAGAGAGAGAGAGAGGATTATCGGAATCTTGGGAATAGTATATAACGTCATATTTGTCCAAATATGTAGTTGTCACTCGAGCATCTTAATTTTAATTTCTTTAAGAACCATTCCTGAAAAGCAAATGCCACCAAGCTAAGGCCGGACTTAATTTCATCTGTTGGAAGAATTTCAAGCTAACTTTTCCTGTATTCGATTCGGTTCGTTTGATAGTTTAAAGTAATATTCCTTCGGCTTATTAACCTTTTGTAGTCCCTAATGTATTGGACAAGTAAGCCCTTGGGAGTTTTTCCCACTTCAAAAAAATAATAATAGTAAAAGATGCCTTGGACGGGGTCATTTTAGTCACTAAAATACCAATTGTAAACATGTAGGGCATTTTTGCGGTGAAGTGGATGCAAATTTTAGATTTTAGCTTTCGATTCTGCTGCAAATTTTATATAGATTCCAGATTTTAGTAAAATTGAAAAACTTTTTTGTTGCAATTGTGAAATTTATGAAATTTTTTTATGAGAATTTGTATGCAAAATTTTAAAAGCTACCCAAACCCAATTTTGAAATTTTTTAGAATGTCGACATTCCTTTTTTAGCCATTCAGAATCTATAGAATCCGAGGTTACTTAAGTATCTACCGTATATAATTCTTCCAAAATGACTTATTTCTCTTTTTGGTCCCAACTGTATAATTCGAGTGCCATTTTGGTCCTTAATGTTCCAAGGGTAGATATTTAGTCCTTACCGTTTTGAATGTGTATTATGTCTCGATTGGAGCGGTAATTTCGGAAGTCCATGACAGATAATTGGAGCACCAAAATGCACAACTTCTTTCTTTTCAATGCAAAAGATATTTATTGCATAACCTTCGAAAAAATAAATTGAAAACTTAAATTTTGTTCTCTTCCCACCTACCGTCATCCTTGGGAATTATATTGAGCACCACTAGCGTGTCCCCCAAAAATGAACTTTTTTACTAAAACAATGAATATTATTTTAAACTTGTAGTTAAGAAAATATAATTTGAAATTATTTTTTTAAATTCTTCATCAAAATCTTATGTTTGAATAAACTCATACAAAAATAAGTTTTGAAAATCATTAATGAAAAGATTTTCTCTAAGCCTTTTCCAAATTGGTCTTGGAAATTTCATTTCGATCAATTGATCAAAAGCTACTAATGCAATCTATACTACCTCCGTCCGTGTTCATTTGTCCACTTTCACTATTTTATACACCTCAAAAAATTGTGCATAATATCTTTCAACATGAATTTTAAAAAATATATAATATGAATCTTATTTGATAGATCTTAGTTAGTTCTATTATACAAAATTTTTAAAATCATAAAACTTGTTATAAATTGAAAGATGTAGATAATTTGAATCATAACATGAATGCCGAAAATGGACCAACAAACATGGATTGAGGCTAGGAAGGTCAGACCAACGCTAGGGAGACAGTTTTGGAGACACCTGCCCGGTGATGTAACATTACAGTTGGAAAGACCATTTGAGGAAGGGGAGATTGTGGCGGCTCTAAAAGGGTGCAACAGTCTAAAGGCTCTGGGTTCGGATGGTTTCAACTTCTCGTTTATCAAGAAAGGGTGGGAATTCATGAAGGACCTCATAATTAATCTTATTCTTCTAAGAATTTCATCAAAATGAAAAGCTCACGAAAGGTATTAACTCTACTTTTGTAGCTTTGATTCCTAAGATTGATTGTCCTGCTACCTTTAAGGATTTTAGGCCCATTAGCATGGTGGGGAGCATTTACAAGATCCTATCTAAAGTGTTAGCTAATAGGCTTAAAGAACATCTTTCTATTATCATTGGTGAAGCTCAAGCTGCATTTGTTGGGGGTAAACAAATATTGGATGGAGTTCTGATTGAATGAAGCTATTCATAGTTGGAAACATTCTGCTCAAGGAAGTCTCATTCTTAAATTGGATTTTGAAAAAGCGTACGATTGTGTAAATTAGGGTTTTCTGCTAGATATGCTTAAGAAAGTCGGCTTTGTGGAGAAGTTGTGTGGGTTAGAGAGTGTTGCTACAGTTTCTATGTCTATTTTGATTAATGGGTTAGCTACACAGGAGTTCCAAACACAGAAATGATTGATGCAGGGAGACCCCTTATCTCCTTTTTTGTTTAACTTAGTAGTTGAAGCCCTCAATATTTTGTTGGAAAGAGCTCGAGCGAAAAACATCATTAAAGGCGTGAAGCTGGGGAATAATGGAGTGACTGTTACTCATCTTCAGTACTTTGCCGATGATACAGTCCTCTTTTGTAACAATGATCTAGAGGAAATGGGAAACATTAAGAAAATTCTTAGGTGCTTTCAGTTAATGTCCGGTTTGAAGATCAACTATTCTAAGAGCTCCATTTGTGGTGTAAATATTCAGCAGGAGGATGTTGAAACACTTGCACAGGTGATAGGGTGTAGAGTGGAGTCCTTGCCCATTAAATACCTTGGGCTTCCACTGGGTGCTAATCCGAAGAGGATCAAAACATGGGAGCCTGTTATAGAACGAACTCAAAAGAGGCTAAACATTTGAAGAATGAGAACCATTTCTACCGGGGGAAGGCTTACGCTTATCAACCATAACTCCATCACTCTGCCAATTTATTTCATGTCCCTCTTCAAAATGCCAATGCCAATGGTAGTTGCAAAATTGTTGGAGAAGTTACAAAGGCAATTTTTTTGGTGAGATACACCGGACAAAAAGAAAATGCACATGGTCAATTGGGAGAGGATTACCTTGAAGAAGGAAAATGGGAGATTATGGGTTAAGAGATTGCTACAACAAAACTTAGCTCTACTTGCTAAATGGTGGTGGCGATTTAGCAGCGATAAAAACTCCTTGAGGGTAAAGGTTGTTCATGGGAAATATAATCTGGACTAGAGGAGCTGGTTCCCATATACTCAACCCTCTGGATCGGTCTCTGATGTGTGGAGGGATATTTGCTTAGTTGGTGAAATGACTTAGCGCTTGGGTTTTCTATTCGGGAGGGGTTCAAGGTGCAGGTAAACTCTGGCTGTGACACGCTATTCTGGGGGCATACGTGGCTGGGCAATATTGCGATTAAAGATGAATTCCCAAGATTATATAGGCGCTCTACCCAACAAAATAAGGTATTGAGCAACATTTGTGGAGGAGGGAGTAGTGGTGACTGGAATTTGTTGTTTCGGGGAACATTGTGTGTACAGGAGTATCAACAATATGAGAAGTTGAAGCAAAGATTGAATGGGGTGACATTAGATCCTTCAAAATCTGACTTGATGCAATGGAACTGGACAACAAACAAAGTTTTCTCTGTTAAGTCGATCGATCAGAAGTGGGAATTCCAGTCGCAATCATGGCATTCTGTTCTGGGTTTGGTGTGGAGAAATCTGAGCCCTCCTAAAGTGGAAATTTTCTCATGGATGGCCATTCAAGATAGAGTTGTAACACGGTCGATTCTTCTTGATAGGAATCTAATTCCCGAGATTCACTTGGCTACATGCCCCTTGTGTGCCTTTAATGTGGAAACTCCTCAACATTTGCTCTTACATTGTCGATTTTCGTGGATGGTATGGTTTGAAATTCTGAATTGGTGGCACATCCAGTGGGTTTGTACAACCTCAATAACAGAGCTAGCGGTTTGGTGGTTTGGGAATAGATTCCGAAACTTGGAGAAAGATATTTGGGAAGTGTGTTTTTGCAACGATTTGGTCCATTTGGTTAACGAGGAATGGGTATGTCTTCAACGGGGCAACAACTGAGGCTTTAGAGGTGGCGGACCTAATTAAAACCAAGGTAGCCATGTGGATGAAGGCCAAGTTAGACATCAAGCTCTACACAGTGGAGGATTTCAAAGGGTATTTGGATGGGGTTCGAAAAGTGAAATTGTAGGGTAAGGTAGTAAGTGAGGTCTAATATCCAATCTTGGTTGGATATAGCTTTATTCTTGTAGTTCCCTGTATTAGTTGTTTTTTGATCGATGCACCCTGTCGTATTTAATAAAAAAAAGAAGTTCCGTTAGGCGAGCAAAAAAAAAAAAACATGGATTGAGGGAGTATATAACAAAAATATGCTAATCAAAGGTCGCGATGGTGACAATAAATATGAGATATTGCGGTGATTTGGTGACGGCAAAGGCAACGAATTCCTAAAATCTAATTAGGTACTGAATTTTTTTTAAGTTTTTTCAAAAGGAAATACATTAGTGACAAAAAGGTAATTAGGGATAAAAAGTAAAATAAGTCATTTTTGGAGGGGTTATATATGATAAATACCTATAAAATTAATCCACCTACAATTAATAGACAAAGCAAATGGCACTCGGGTTGGGAACGTACAAGACACAAATGGCAAACATCAGGGACTAATGTATACAATTGATATCTTAAGAGCTAAAATGATACTCATTCAATACGATAGGGAATAAAAAAAGTTAAATAAGCCAATATCCTTCTTAGTTAGAATGAATGTACGTATATAGTGCGGATGAAAGTGCTACTGAAAACTCCGTTCAGTTGCACGAAAATGATGAGAAAGGACGTGAAAATTAATTTTTGTATAATTTTTTATTTTTTCAGTTATCAAGAAAGTTGTTGGACCTATAGCCTCAACTTTCTCACTGAAAAATACTTTTCCGCAAAATAGATCTTGCCAAAAGGAAAGAATTCTTGTTTTTTTGCAAGATTTCTTGTCAAGAAAACATATCCATGAAAATAAATTTTATTTTTCTTTACTTTACCTCACTTCATTTTTTTTGGGAATCAAATTTCCACATAACATCTCCGATAACTGAACGGAGCCAAAAAGTCACCAGCTGCTATGCATACTCTCAAGCACACACTCTCTATCCAATAAAGTAACAGCATGATCGCAGAGTAAATAGTGTATCACGATAGTGGATCGAAATTGGATGGTTTCTAAGCTTTATTTTTTGTCGTTTTTGTAATACTAATAATCAAGCTATTCCTTTCCTTTTTCAGATGCTTTTCCCCCTTTTTCATCTCTCTTTTGAAACACTAGTCTTTCTCAAATGCTTAGTACTCCATTTTGCAGTGACCACAAGCCCACTCCAAGTCCTAGATGATATGGGCATTAATTCGATCCCTGTCAACTTTACCGAATATAGGCAAAATGCAAATTAGTGGAAAAGTCTACAATACACACTTTTTAAAAGGATGTATCATATGCACCTATTTTATAGTTCATTCATAATATTTTAGTGTGTTTTGTAACTTTTGTTCTAGAATTCATAACCTTTCAGCAGTACGATTCGTAATATTTTGGTGTATCTCATGACCTTTATACGATTTGTAACTTTTTAGTAATACGATTTATAACATTTTCTTTATAATTCATAATATTTTGGGGGTGTATATGATACATACCCAAATAAAAAGTGTGTATTGTAGTCTTTCCGTTTCTTATGAAGCTAAGGTTTTTTTATCGAACACTTCATTTTGGAAGATCAGTTCAATGTTGTTCATGATATATCTTGCCTACCTAGCAGGGCAATTAGTCAAAGTTGTTGAGCTTATTGTTTTGGAAAATAATTTTTGAGCTCTTAATTTTATATATGGACTCTAAAATTTATTTTTTGTGCTTAAAATCACACACAAAACTTTTTTTTTAAGGTAAACTAGCAACAAACTCGTGCTATACATGGAAGGTCAAAAAAATAAGAAAAGAAAATAGTTTTGAATGCACACCCTTGCGTGAATGACCGCAAAAATTTCAAATTGTAGAAACGTTTTGAGAAACTTTTTTTTTTTTTGCTTTGTAATTGTTTATGTTATGTCAAAAGCACCTAATAGTGTATGTTTAGTACTAAGTATTATTTCAATTAAGTTTTTTATACTCATCAATTTTGAAATTCAAAATCTTGTTGTTGCTATTATATATAACCTCTCTGTATATAAAATCTTGTTTCTGTCTCTGGCTTGTGTACAAAATTCAATGAACTAAATAGCATGTGAGCGGGTCTTAAGTCCATCGTGATTTGGAATGGACAGTCAGATAAGACACATTTATCCCTAACATAAAAATGAGGTCAAATTAATCTCACTGTCCACCCGTACATTATTTTTATTCCATCATCCTCTAACCTTTTCTTTCATAAAGTTTTTTTTGTCTAGAAGTACATTTCTAAGTCACTGAACGTGTTTACTACTCGTGCAACCCTTTAAATTTCTTCAGGTTCCAAGAAAAATATTACAAATTTTAACTTTAATTAATAATTATAGCTAAAGTCTTATTTACCTTAGTCATTATTTTTTCCCCCTGTAATTGAGGTCTCAACTTCATCAACCTTGAATGCGTCAATGGTATCTAGACTGTGTCCTTATCAGACAAATTGACAAAAGAGGTCTTAAAGTTTCTATCCCAACATGTATCATGCATATGAAAAGAAAAAGATGGAAGGAGTTGACAAAAGAGGTCTTAAAGTTTCTCATTGATGATTGGTTTCCCCTCCTCGATGTACCTTATCAAATTTTTTTTAATAAAATTTTCTTTGCCGATTCAAAAACAAATAAAGAAGAATAATGAACAATGTGGAGTAGCGCGTCTACTGGTGGCATGGGTCTCCGGGTCTATCAGTCTCTCGTTGCGACATCTCGGATGGTTCTTTGCTATCGTTGTTGGATCAGTGATTTGACCAAAATTCTTCAGAGGTTTCTCTTGTAGGTTTTGTTGGTGCGAAGATGTTGAATCATCTTACGGTGTTGGTGGGGATGCCTAGCAACCTTGTGAACGCCGGTGGATTGGGTGGAGGTTGGGGTTGCTTTTGATGGGCTTTTTTTGATAATTGTCATTTCCATGTGTTGTTGTAGAGTATTTCGTTAGGATGGCTTTTAGGATAGTTAGTGGCACGAGATTAGCGGGCAGATTGAGTGTCAATTGTGATACATTTCGGTCATTATGATGCCTTGTACTTTCTATCCTTTTAACTTCTGATTAATAAAAATTTATTTACTTTTTAAAAAAAAAGGGGAAGAGGAGACTGATAGTTAAATCAATATGTAGTTATCACGACTTTAAGGGGGTGTTTCTGGTAGTGAAAAATTTATAGATTTTTATTTGTTGAGAAGATAGGTATTTTCTGTATTGAATAAGTTGTTGAGAAATGTGAAATTGTTTCTAGTAGTGAATAAGTTGTTGATAAATTCGTGAGTAGAGTTATTATAGCAAAAAAAAAATTTATTGAAAAATTTTTTGTTAGTAAAAACTAGATGGTAAAATACGTTAATTTTTTTTGTTAGTAAAAACGGGATGATAAAATACGTTAAGTTATTTGTTAGTAAAAACACCCCTTAAATTGTATAAGCCACGGATATGACTCCCACTGCCTCATGAACCCATAAGTCTGAACCACTTTACCGAACATTAAAAGTTTCGTAGTATTCCGCAATTTTTTATGAATCTTTGGCAGGCTTTTGTGGTTTTCACGAAGCACCTAAATATGAATCTCGTACTGCTATATATATAATCACAATAATGTAATGGGAGGAATCAGATAGGAAGGATTTTATGAATGAAATGTCTCTATCTAAATTTTAAAAAAGATAATATATCATTTAAAGTCGACGGACAAAATGCCAGAAATCATGACTCGCAGAAACTGGCACTTTTTGATATTTCACTGACGCATCATCTACTTACTTCAATGCCGGCCATTAGAAATATTTTCATATTGCATGTTCTACAGGAAATAAATTAATGGTAGGAAACTGGATATATTATATATATATAGGGAAGAATTAAAAATATATAGGATAGGGAGCATCTTAATTGTTCACCTTAATTAATAAGAAGAAGAAAATTGTTTGACATCAAGATCTACACGGTGGAGAATTTCAAAGGTTATTTAGATGGGATTTGAAAAGTGAAGGTGTAGTTTGGTGTTCTATCCAACTTTGGTTGGATATCTCCTACGGTATTAGTCCTTTGTAATGTTTATTTTCCCCTCGATGTACCCCTTCGAGTTTAATAAAAAAAAATTTTGCCGAGAAAATAAAAAAAAGAAGAAGAAAATTGTTCAAGTCAAAGTTGGATGTATATATTGTTGCATCCTTAAGCCGGCCCGGTCGAGCTGTTGCCCTTATTGATCACATACATAAAAATGTATACAAAAGTAAGAAAATGAGATTGCAAAAGATGATCACCATGTAGCTTTTTCTTGCCGAGCGTAACATTAATATTTTCATTTTTGTTATAGGTTCTGGTCACTTGAATTAATTAATTAGGGCGATTGTGCACTAACTTAAAGATAGTAGCTAGGTATAATATATGAGAAATGATATTGGCACTCCAAAAATTGATGCAGGTACTCTAAAATCAATCTAATTCCAAGCCATTTTCCTTTGTTTTTTGGAATGTCTGCATCAATTTTTAGAGTGTCAATATCATTTCCCTAATATATATGTTAGAGAAAAATATTTTTACGTGTGCGACGTCCACAGGATTACTAATCCGCAGTCAAAGGAGATTAACCTCCATCTCAAGTGAGTTATCAAATATGCTGTGGGTTAACTTGAGAGCCTCTCTCTTTAAACTTTTCTCAGCTTTCTTGAAGGGGGGGTGGGTTTCATTGGGGGTGGTCGCCACTTCTCACCTCCACCTTCCCTTCCTTCGGCCTCCCTTTTCTTCACCTCCTAGCCTTGTTGTGCTCCACTCATGCCTCCCCTCCCCCTCCACTCTTCGCCTCCATTGTCCCCCCCACCCCCACCACCCTCCGCCTCCTTCATTCGTCTGCTTGTCCGGCCTTGCTGAGGTCAATCTGGTGAAGATTTGAAGATAGGATGGCTTGGCTTTGCTCATCTGGTGAATAAGCTGACGGATCCGGTGTGGAGGCTTCCGGCGACAGTGTCCTTGGTTGTTTTTTTTTCTTGTCTCTTTTTGGTTAATTTCGTTTGCTTTGGGTTTTGTTGGTTTGGTTCTCTCCCTTTAATGATAGTTTTCCCTCCCCTATGTGGGGTTTCAAGTGTTATTTTGGTTGTTTTTGTCGGAGTTGAGGGCTTGTGTTGCTCTTTTTATTTGGAGGTCGGTCATGATCGATTAGCTGACAAAGCCTGACTGCGAGGCTCTAGTGGGCGATCTTGGTTAGCTAGACCTCTTTGTTTGGTTATTTACTCCTCTTGGGATAATATCCAACTTCTATGCATTCGGCTGTTTTCTCATATAATACAACTCCTACCATTTTGGAAAAAAAAAATTTTATTTGTACGTTGAAATTTTGAGATTAGTCCTTCATCTTAACAAAAATAACTGAAAAAGTATAACAACATAAACGTAGATCCCGAAGTTGAAATTTTTTCAGATAAGACGAACCAAAAGACCGATAAAACAAGAAATTGTCTAGCTCGTCTAAGCTTTTTTTCGACGTTATTGAACATTTTTACCTTTGTCCATAATTTTCACTTTTCAGATTTTACCCCAAGAATGGGTATACCAAGTTACAATATCCTAAGCATAATTGGCCCAGAAAATGGATCTTATAGCTTCAAGTAATCTAATTGACTTTACCCCAAGAATGGGTATACCAAGTTACAATATATAGATTTCGCGGGATCAATTTTGAGATCCCGCATTAATGATCGGAGCCGTTTATGTTGTTTAAAACGCTGATCCATCTTGTTAAGAGAACATGCAATTAATACATGTCTCTTTAAAAAGTTTGTTTTGATTTTTGATGTTACCCCCTATGAGGTTTAGTTTGTCGAAATTTATATACTTTTTAGTTTAACTTTTCAAAGAGGACAGATAAAAAGGGACATCCAAGAATGAAATATCCCAAAATGGGACGAAGAGAGTATTATTTCAATGGTTCCTTATGCTCATTCGTACAGAGGTAAAAAAAATATTTGTCTAATTTTTGTTAAAATATTCGTCTAATTTTTGTTCCCGCGAATTCATGGACCAAAACTGATTAATTAGTTCTTACTGATATCCAAATGAAGTGATTTTTTTTAACAAAGACTCTTAAAAACATGTTTTCAATAAATTGAACAGTTCTAATTATTTGTGTGTAGTGATCTTGACATATAACTTAGGTGTTTGCTGATCCGTAGTGTTTTTTAATTTACTTTCAACAAAAGCTAATTGCTGGCCCATTTGCAGTTATGATGTGGGGAAGGCTTGTTCACTAGTGGACCTAAGTTCCTAACCCCAATTAAAATGATGTTTTTTTTTTTAAAATCTGGTTTCATAATCAGTTTTCAGGTGTGCAGAATTTTCATGTAACTAATCAAACAATCACTTGATTAAAAAAATAAAAATCAGAATGCTCTTAATTTCATATGAAATCTCTCAAATAACAACTTTAAACCTAACCTACAAGATTTCTACGACATCTCGATTTAGAAATTAAATGGAAAAATATAAAGAGATAAGTACCACCACAACTTCATAATCCAAACACTGCCTTAATTGGAGCTTCGACCCACTAGTTGATGAGACTTCTTCCATGCCTCAATAAGTCCATATACAAACAATGGTCACCATATAATTAAGCCATTCGAAAATTTATTATTATTTTTGGTCATACAGGATTTCTCGAGCTAGCTTGTACGCACCTCGGATTAATTCCAACAGCCCATCCTACATCCGTTAGCCTAAGAGTTGTTGGCAAGGAAAATCGAACTTGAAACCTTAGGATGGAGCAAACACCTAAATCTCATACCAAGATCACTGGGCCAATCCAAAGGGGTTTGCCATTCGAAATGTTTGTGCTAATGTAATCTTCTAGTATTAAATAAATTGTACAATCAAATCAGCAATGATACCCTAATTAAGCCTATAAAAAAAATGATACCCTAATTAATTACTTGTCTTTACACGAATTTGAGTAGAAAACAATTCATCAAAAGGTTGCTTTTACCCAATGATGTTAAGCACCAACCAACCAACCATTTTTGTATTTTTTTTTTGTTTTTAAAAAAAAAAACTGATGTGGGATCTTTAGCTAGATACTATACTTGATGATTAATTAATTAATTAAACTTATTAAAACCCTGAAGTTTCACTCAGTATTTTATAATAATAAGCCTCGTGACTTTACCCCACCAAACATTAGATACATGGATGGTTTTGTTTATTGACTCAGCTTTGTCCCCCCCATTGGTCTAAAAAGTCGAAATCCATTCCGTATGGAAACATATGTGAAAAGAAAAGAAAACCACTAGAATAAGCTCAAAAGTTGTCCATTTCAAAGGTGCCTTTCATGTCACACACACTTGAGTAAATTAAGATCATGATTTGTGTACTACAAAAGGAAGAAACAAAACAAAATAAGAGACAGAGAAATAAATTAAAGAGGTAAAGAAATGCCTCTATTGGGCCGGGTTGGGTTGGGTTGGGTTGGAGAGATGTAAATCACCCGTCGCAGCCCAAAAAGTTTTCCTTACATATTACTATATACTGGATTCATGTCATGTACTGGAGTACCGAGCAGAATAATAGTAATAATGTTCAAAAGTCTTGGCTACTAAAAACCATGAAGATTGGAATTAGGACCACCGTTCCAAACTTCACCATTTATTTCACTGTCCTTCACTTCCCCGCCCTAGGATAAAAGCTCAAAAAAAGACAGTACGCGATTGGTTAGCGATTGTGGTTTTCCTTGTAGCAATTGACAACCTAAGATTGTTTAACAAGAGCGTGCTCGAGTAGATCGAAACTACTGTATCGAAACGCGTATCCGAAAACAAATTTGGCAAACATGTTTTCCGAATCGAATTTTTATTTTGTTTTGTTTTCGATCCCTAGCTATATTTTGAGAAGAGAGAGACAAATTCTAGAAGTGATGCGAAACACACTCCACATATTAAGGGACCGCAGCACACATAAGTGATAAACACACTAAACAAGAATTAAGTAACCACCATGCAAAAGTTTTTAGTAGTAAATTGTTGGGTTTGTTTGTGGTTCTTGGAACTTGAGAAAACGAACAGGCATGTCTTTCTCAGCTGCGTAGCTGTCCTATCAGATGCTCACATTAATAAGATTGGGACCAACATTCTCATGGTACGGGTCCACACTTTCAAAAACTTTTCCTTCTTTAACTTTTCTTCCCCCCCTCCCTCCTTTGTTTATGGATGGATCACCTTTGATGCTTTAAAAAATTGGGAAAAATTACAATTAACCCCCTTGGACGAATAACCGATTTCCAATTACTTAGCCTAATGTTTGGAACTCGATCGGACAGTTAACGCCCATCAAGTATGTGAGTTACAAATTGTTTGTCGAAAAACCAATTACTTACTATTTTCTTAACATTGTGAATCCAATTGTGATTCTGACAAACCCAACCCCAACCACAAAGCCAACCAACCACCTCAACTAACACATCCACCTTATACCCACAAAATTAAATCACTGTACAAATCGATAAATACGATATCACCCAACCTTTCTAGCTCACACGATCAACTAACCAACAATTCGAAAAAAACACGAGGTCCGCAAATAACCATTTTTCAAACAGGTCTACAAAGAACTATATTCAGAAAGTTTTGCTCTTTAACGGCCTTGAGCAGGCTTGATTATAGCACATCAATTCAATGGCTATGGCCTCTCTATGAACCAGATGTGTACGTTGAGACTTGAGATTACCGGCGCACGTGAATCGGTCTCTGTAATTTGCAAATTATGAAGCCAATGAAAGCTTTAAAATCGATGTGGTTAAATTTGAATTCATTTTGTGGGTTGAGTTCATTTATATTTTGGGTTTAATTTGAGATTTCATTTAACTTGTATTATTAGGGTTTTGTTGATCCCTCCATGGCTCTCTAGGAGAGAGGGCTTCTCTTGGGCTTTTTTTTGGGGTGGGTTTATTTTTTAAAGGTTTGTACTGTTGAAGTGCAGATCAATCTCAAGGAGCTCATTTACGATTGTGTGTTCACAACTATATACAACGACGTAAAGTGCTTCTATTTTTTTTTTTTGTGCTTAGCGAACAAAGAAGGGGTTCGTATCCCGTTTTGACCATTAGGGAGATCGAACTCAAAAACCACTCAAAGTTTAAGGGGGCTTGTAGCAATTTATCTTTAATATATACTGTAACGTACAAGAAATGAAAAATACCAAAATTGCACAAAACAACAAAGAGTTAAAGCGAAAGGCATTAATACTAAGAAAAAAAAAGTGGCTGGCGAGTCTTGAATCTCTTGATGTTGGACACCTTTAAGAGATGGTCCCGATCAAAGCTAGCGACAAGGAATTATTGGACAAAAGCTCATATAGTATATGAGTAGTGGATTATATATGGATTCTGACATACAGAAGGGTCATATCCACCAATCTATATATGAGGTGGTCCTCTACGTGCATGGAGGGCTCCCGGTGGCACGGCCGGCCAAGGGTGGCCCTGGCCACGTCGGAGTTGTGGTCCAGGGGAGACATGAGATGTTCGAACGCGACACGTGTTGCAAAAGGAAAGGTGACAGGCTGTTTTAGGCGAGAATTATGCATGGGATGAGAGAGAGAGAGAGAGAGAGAGAGAGAGAGAGAGAGAGAGAGAGAGAGAGAGAGAGAGAGAGAGAGAGAGAGAGAGAGAGAGAGAGTATTTTTTGAATTAGCTAGCTAGGAGAGAACAAAAGGTGGGCAGAGGAGTCTTTTGCAAGCCTTGCAATGGTCAATAATGGCCATGAATCTAAACTATTTAGTATATATTACTGGATGGCCCAGTCTGGGTTGGGTTTCCTAGGCTTTCATTAGCATCCCTGAAATAGAAAGGCACATGCATCAATATTCTAAAACTTTCATTTGTTGTGATTTTCAAGAACTAGCTTTCGCCTAAAATTAATCAGAAAAAAGGGATTTCCTTGTATGCGCTTCTCATGTTTTTAAATTGTACAATTGGCAGAATGTTGGTTTTAAATTGTACAATTGGCAGAATGTGGGTAAGTAAGAGGAGGATTTGCTTGAATGCGCTCCTGTATTTACATTGGAGGAAAACCCGGCCAGGATGTGGCACAATTGACAGAATGTGGGGTGGTGTAAGCCTCAGGGCATTGTGGCATAAGCTTTTGGAGTTTTTACTTTCCATGAAAAAAAATAAAATTATTTATCATAAATGTGCACGCATTATAAAAGGGTCTCAGAAAAATAGAAGAAAATAGTAGATGGAATTCACAAAAAAGCATGGTAAGGCATAAAAACATAGTACATTAATAGATCCATCTTTTAAAAACAATTTAAGTCGTCTCACAAATATGTGAAAACCCGATGTCATTATGCCAAATTTTGGCTTTAGTGACCTAATACCATCGGTTATAGCCCCAAAATCGCCGGTAAAATTATTTTCGGTAGTAATGACGTTAGGATTCATCCCACCGGCAAAGCAAGTGTCGTGAAAGAAAATACGGCAGTAAATGACCACCGATAAACCGTCTTTTGGAAAAAAAAAAAATTGTAGTGCTTAGATTTGAACCCACAACCCATTGAATACTATCCTAAGCACTTAACCCCTCAACTACATAAAGTTTTGCATTTTATTACGAAACTAATAATATTTATATTATATACCTACCGTCGGGTAGTTTTTTGCTTATCGCCGTTGATAGTTACTTTTGCCACCGAGTAAATTATTTATATTATATACCACTGTCATTATTATTGGTAGTTTTTTGCTTGTTGCCGTTGATAGTCACTTTTGCCACCGGTTTTACTCCTGTTATTAATAACTACCTTTTGCGGCAATTTTTCATTACTGGCGGCAATATCACTCTTTACTGACGGCTTTATTACCCCCGGTATGTAAAGGCTATTTTTGGCATAGTGCGTCTTTGCCCAAATAATTTTAAATGAATCGACCCTTTACTTTCAAAAAGAAAAAGAACGGATTAAGGTGTTCACCTCCGTTATTTAGACAAAAATGGCGTGACAAAATAGTATGTCTTTGTAAGCCACCTACAGAAGGAGGAAAACTTTTGTGGTTCTCTACCCATAAATCAACGGCCAAAGACATTTTTGTTATGACTTGCCTCGAGACGAGCCCTAAAATTATACTACAATGAAAACATTTGTAACCAGAGTCGGGTTCGGAAAGGGTACGGATATTTGGCTGCTAGGGTTCACTAAGATCTACCTTTACGTCCCGTGGGAAAAAAACCTGTGAAACTTTGCCTTCAAATGAGCTGGGCCGGAAAGGTATTCGTCAGGTGCGAATTGTCCTTCATTGTGGGCCTATTGTTTGCCTTGTGTTGGAATTAATTTGCCCTGTGTTGGAAATTAATTCTAGCTAGGGTCTGGTAAGAGGACTTTCTCATTGAATAAAGTCAAGTAGATCGGTCCATTATGTTGTTATAATTGCACACAATTTTTCCAAAAACACTTCTACATCAATTTTGGAAATTATTTTTTTTGTAGTCTAGATAGACAAATATGATTTGTTCACGTGTCTGTCAAATCGCTTTATTTTTGCATTGATGAACTTCTTAGTAAACCACCTGGGACTAGCTCAGTTGGTTAGGATTTTTGCATCTTATTAGTAGATCAGGAGTTTGAGTCTTTCCACCTGCGTGTAGGTATTCTTTCATTGGGATTATTTCTCAACCTAATGGGGTCTTGTAGTTGGTTTGGATTTATAGTGGTTGAGCTATTGGGTTTAGTTATTTCGTAGACTCTTATACAATTGATGAAAGTGTCTCATAATTTATACTTTGTAATTCATACATAACGTAATTATCTCCCTTATCGATTGAAAAAAGAAAATAAAAGAAAAATGAACTCCTTAGTAAGCTTTGTCAAACAAATTATGCCATTTGGATTGTGGGCCGAGTGAGCCCATCGTCAATCAACAATAACACGCAAAACTCCTCCTCCTTTAAAATAGGTATATGCAAAATAAAACATGGGCCTAACTCAGTTGATTGGCCCAATCATAAACCTTCATGTTGGGCTTGGAATTTGGCGGGCAGCACTACGAGGGCAAATAAGAGTAGGTCTATATTCAACAAAAGCATATTCTATTTGCGTCCGAAAATTTGCTCCATACAACCTGTTTCTAAATACAACCCAACCCGAGTGCAATTTTGTTCACCCTCCTTAAATAATGGTGAATGTTACCATCTCTCTTATTAGTTGAAATGGTGTGGGTCACACCCCTGTAATACTTTTTTTGATGAACATGACATCACTATGTGTGATGGGATCCACATCATTTCAACTAACAGAAAGAAGTGCAATGTTCACCCTCTTTTAAGGAAGGTGAACAAAAATTTAATTCCTGTCACTACAAGAAAATTGATATGTACTAGGGACTCAAATTTGTCATTAAATACTGATTAAAAAGTTTTATCACAAAAGGTTTTAGTCGCAATAAAACTACTTTCACAGAGTTGCCACTAAAATTGTGTACGTAACTATAAGTAAATAGTGGCATGAGCTTATAATTTGTCACTAAATCAACATGTTCAATTTACCACAAATATCTATGTGTAAATTCAAGGCAAGAGTGAAGAACACCTTGAGTTTTTGTTGTGGAACTTGAAGAATCTAATTAAAAAAAATAAACATGTGACAGCAGCAGTTGATATCCTAAGTAGTATAAGTTATATAAGTGCACTATAGATGGATTATATTTTAAATGATTTGAGGCTTTGACTCACATTGCAATTTATTAGAGTTATGGGTGCGTTAGATAATTTGCATAGGTTTAATAGCAGGAGACTTGAGAAAGCGGCAAAAAAGCTGCTCTCCTGTGTTTTGGAAAATATCGACAAGAAGAGAAAGTTAGGGAGAGAGAAGGGGAAACTTTCCTTTCCTCCGGCCACCCAAATATGGAATCAAACAGAGAAGAGGAAATTTTGTGGATTTTTTTTCTTTCCCTCCCCTTCTTTTCCTGCTTTCCAAACAAAACATTAATTAAACTAGATGAAGTAATTAATATACTACCAACAAATACAGTAAGTCTAAACAGAAGAGACACGTCCAGTTCATGCAGAGTGCTTAACACAAATTTAAACCTAGCAGGACAAGAAAGAAATTAAAGCAACCTTCACAACTAGCTAAACTAAACACGCCTTAAAAGAAAAAACAAAGTCGACTACCTAATTACAATTAATGTTCTCTTACGCACCCGCATCATTGGCTCTCAGGGAAAAGCAAGAAAATTAAGCTCCAAGGGTTTTTTTTTTTTTTTTCAGGTGTCTGAATCGACTTATGACAGGTCGACTAATACTCATGGACATCGACTTTAGCCACACAAAGTAGCAAAACCTTGAGGCAAGAATCCATGAAAGAACATGTCCGACCTTCGTCGCGGGCCTTCAGGTTTTTCTTCTTCTCCTTAATCCAATTCTTTGTCCTCTGTGCGGCCGTCGGTTTCTTGCTGGTGAAGATGTAGCTTCTCAAATACCTCTGCCTGCAGCAAGCGTAGCTCTCATGGAAATCGGTGTGTTCTGACGTTCTTCTTAATGGACTGGGAGAGGGAGAAGACGATGAATCCCCTTCCCTGTTAGTGGACAGCATTCGCATTAAGAATTCTTTATCTGATTCTTTCGCCCATTTACTGCGATTTCCATTCCTTCTTCTGTCCTCTTGGGCATGGACCACATCATCTAAACAACCTGCAATACAACTTGCGTTCATCATCTTCCTCCTTAATTTGCTCTCTCTCTCTCTCTCTCTCTCTCTCTCTCTCTCTCAATTTGTTTTTGTGTGTCTAAATCCTCTCTCTCTGTTCCTTAAATGCGCTCTCTCTCTCTCTCTCTCTCTCTCTTGGCCTTTCCTAATTCAAATTTCTTTCTTTCTTTGCGCTTTGTGTTTGCCCGTTTCCTGAATATAATAGTATTTATTTCGTCAAAACCAAAAACCATGACGGAAAGGGATTCCTAATTGGACAATCTCTGTTGATTTTTTTACTTGCGAGAAAATATTCTCTCCGGAAGAGCCGGACTACCCCTCTGTCCAGAAAACCAATACAAATACCGTAGGTCTAGAGTCACGCATATTTAGCCACCGTACACCGTCCCGTCTGGGGCTTATTCCTGGCCATGCACTAGTGATCCAAGCTATTTAATAATTTTTTTAAAAATTAATGAACCCGTGAAAATTAACTCAATACAATATGTGTAGGTGTTCGATCTAATCTTTTCATTTTTTAAAAATCGGATCTTTTAATTTTTCCCGATTTTGCAAAAATAAGAAGATTAGATCAAACACCTACACATATTGAATTGAGCTAATTTTTCACGGGTCCGCTTGTTTTTTTTTTTTGAAATTATTGAACGACTGGCTCGGGTCATCCGTGCGAGACTCAAAATGAGCCCCACACGGAGTGCGGTGATACAAATGTGCCACGTCATCATTTCTTTGGAAAGATGTCGTTTCTTCTGCAGATGCAGAAAAAGTCCTGTGGTTGCTTGGTCCCACATAATCAATTCAAACCCTAGTTAATCAATACATATCTAATTGAACAAAAAAAACAAAAAAAAAAAAAATACTAGCAAGCACTTACATCACAGATCCGGGGGCTCTGTTGCCCAGAGGGGGTAGCAGCCCCAACCCACACCCACATTTGGGGACAAAACGTTGCCGTATTGGGAAAAAAAATTCCTTTGCCAACGGTTTGCAATCCTATAAAGCAGAAAAGTGATTATGAGAGTTTTAAAGACAAAATTTGATTATGTCTCTTTAGAATAATATGATCAAAATAATAAGATCTTTACACCTGTTCAAACGGATTAAAAATTGAAGCACTTAATTTTCTAACCATATTTTTTAATATATAAATGGTCTAAAAAAATTAAGTGCTCAAATTTTCACTCCGTTTAAATCAGTGCAAAAATGTTGTTATTTTGATTATATTATTATTCTAAAGGGTTGTAATTAATTTTTTTATCTTTAGGGCTCTTATATTAAATATATGCTCTTTATTTAAAATCCTGTGAAATAGAAATGTGATTATAAGAGTCCTATAGACCAAAATTAATTATGACCTTTTAGAATAATATGATCAGAATAACAAAATCTTTGCACCGATTTAAATGGAGTGAAAATTTGAGCACTTAATTTTTTAGACCATTTATATATTAAAAAATATGGTTAAAAAATTAAGTGCTCCAATTTTTAATCCGTTTGAACAGGTGTGAAGATCTTATTATTTTGATCATATTATTCTAAAGAGATATTATCAAATTTTGTCTTTAAAACTTTCATAATCACGTTTTTGCTTTATTGAATTGCAAACCGTTGGCAAAGGAATTTTTTTTCCCAATACGGCAACGTTTTGTCCCCAAATGTGGGTATGGGTTGGGGCTGCTGCCCCCTCTGGGCAGCAGAGCCCCCGGATCCCTTACATCACCGCCCAATTTTTCATTCCTTGTTACAAATTGACAGTGAGGTAAATGCTTTCTAGTATTTCTTTTTGTTCAAATAGATATGTATTGTTGACCCGGGTTTGAATTGACTACACCAGGGTCATTTGGGACCAAGAAACCAAAGGACTTTTTTTGCATCTGCATAATAACTTATTCCGGACGGAGGGGGTAATTCGGCCTATCTGGAGAGAATAGTTTCTGCGTTACTTGTTTTCCTATTCCCGACTAAAGTAACTAAATCTAGACGAAGCTTTCCCTAGATAAGCAATTGGAGGTTTTTTTTTTATTTTTAATTCAATTATTTTCCCCCTGCATTTTTTAGTTTTGTATAAAAAAATTGAGTACTATTGGTTTGTTTTAACAAGAGTATTCAGAAAAGTAAAAAAATTTAACTTTTACCCAAATATTTTTAAAAATATTCAAATTTGAGCACTTTTAGCCCAAAAAGCTGAGTTAAAAGTGCTGAAATTTGGATATGTTTGGAAATATTGGGGTGAAAGTCATAAATTTCTTTTTTGTCAATTCCTCTCGTCAAGACGAATCAACAATCGACAAAAGTTTGAAGCAAAACTAAGAAATGAAAAAAAATAAAAATAAATTGAATAAGGACAAGACAGATATATTCAATAGATAGATTGACCAAACTACCCCTAATCGAAAGGAAACTTTATAAATATGCACCGAAAAGTTACTTCTTCCCTCTCTTGGTCAACTAAAAAAACTGTCATGCAATAATTGAACAAATAAATAAAGTAGTTTTGTACATACTTATTTTATATATGTGCATATTTAAAAAATTGATTGAGATCTTTAATTTGGGACGAAGGGAATATTAAAATTGTCCCTTTGTCGCTGCAATAGGAAAAATTATTAAATGCCCCCGGATATCGTAGGTTGATGCCCCAAACTCTTTTCTTATCACACACTAGTATAGAGCTCATCACAAGATGTGTGCAACCCACACAAATATGTGGTGAGGAGGGAATTGAGGCACATACCTACTATGTCCCAGAGCACCGAATAATCACTCTTGCAATATATACTCCACTTTTCTTCTCTTTAACTCTTTTACAATCCCAAACAATCACACAAAAACTTTCAGAAACAAACTCACATTAACTTAGGGACCCACACAAACTAAATCTCCAGTGTGAGCGACCCATAAATAATTGTGTAGGTGTAATGTATTGGTGTAAAAATTGGGGGAAGGTCCAGTCCAGTTCAATTTTTTTCATGTCTAGTCCGGTTCAATTTTGGGCCGTTGTTGGCTCTTTCCGAGCCTAGTACATCAATCGGAATCGTTTATTTTGTAGAGCTCGTCGGGTATGTGATTCACACCAAAAATTGGCTTTAATTGAACATTGATAGGTACATAAACGAAACAAATTTGTACAAGAAAAATGCAATATGACAAAAATTAAATTGAAACTCGTAATTGCTTTTGGCTATAGTTTTTTGCATGATGCAAATGCTCGGCTTGCAAATTGGCTGCTTGAGGGGTCTCGAGGAAGCCCCTCCACTTTTCCTTGAGCTACGTGGAGGAAATTCAAATACGGAGAATTAAAAAAGAGAGAATCAGCAAATTGACAAACTTTGTCACCCAAAATCATGCAAGAATCAAACGAATAGAACAAACAAAACGGATGGAGTAGTCAAGAATTCAACTTGACAGCTGCACGTCACAATATTCTTCAATGGAGAGAGTAGAGACAGACATTCTTTTTATTTGGGCTCGTTAAACTGAGCTGAGAGAATCTTTACTCTTTTTGTCCTCTGCTCCGAACCCAACTATGGAACCACAGGGTGCGCACCGAATGGGGTTTTATGTGGAGGAGTTTCCAAGCAAATGATCCAAAATGTTCTTTTCGTTTGGAATATTTTTTTACTAGCCTTTTGAAAATCAATAAATTCAATTATTTACAAGTGCTTGATTGATCATCCAATTTTTTGTTTAGATTTTATACATTACGTGCAAATTCTGACCAAGACTTTGAAGTTCAAGATTGAACTAAATGACAAGCACTTATTAGTATCCGAATAAGGTTATTTATTTTGAGCACATGAAAAATTATTCCGGATATACTCAATGCTCGGATTATTTGTATGAGATCCGATATGAACTTCATACAAGGAGTCGATACTCAATAATCAGTACTCACACTGCCAATACCATTATATTTTTTCTCTACTTTAATAAGTCTTCTCTTGTAATCTTTTGGTGACTATATCTGAATACCACATTTTGAGTATCATATGTTGAATGGTAATAGTATTGGTAGAATGTGTCCTATTTGTCATGTAGTGGCATGCATTCTACCAATGTCATGGTCCACTACAAGAAAAAACATAATTCCCGACTAGCCTTTAGTCGCCTAATGTCCCGTTTTTAGTCGGCAAATGGTTTCCCCGACTAAATAAATTAGTCGGCAACTTTGTCGAGGAATGAGAGTCGGGGAAAGGGTTTTGCCGACTAAAAAACATTTAGTCGGCTAAGGTATATACTATTGGCGACTAACTTTAGTTGGGGAATGTTAAATCTATTGCCGACCAAAAGTTTAATCGGGAAATGTGTGTACTATTGGCGACTAAAATTTAGTCGGGGAATGTTAAATCTATTACCGACCAAAAGTTTAGTCGGGGAATGTTAAACATATTGCTGACCAAAAGTTTAGTCGGGAAATGTGTGGCCTATTGGTGACTAATGTTTAGTCAAGTAATGTCTTATTATAATTGTGTAAATTCTAGATTTTTTTTTTTTTGATCCGCAAATTCATTCCCGAATTTCCTACAAATTTTTTTCCCATTCTACAGAACCTATAAATTTGAGCCAACGAATAATTACATCCAGAATACCAACCTAATGCAATTAATACAAATTTCAAAAAACAAATCCAAAATTTCATAAATATAGTAATATTGTCTACCAAATATGATGATAACAACTTGTCTCCAAATTCCTAGAGCACAAAACAATGACACGTCTCCAACTACAAAATGTATCTAAACTGCAAAGCCACAAAATACTAAAAAGTTCAACTTCAACAAACGGTAACCTTAAAACATCCAAGCATGTCCACAATATCTTTGATCTTAATAGTCAATAACCAAAAGTATAACTGCAAGACACTCCATTAAAGCGTCGATCTATAGAAAAAAGAACAATCCACCATTAATATTTATGAACTAGTGTATCTCATTGCTCAAAGACTGAACATAGGTAAATACTAAGCCAAAACGAAACATATGGCAATAGAAACACCAGTTACGGTAAAAAAATAACTACTGGCTTTCATATCCAAAAACATGAGCTCATATTCCAACTCTCAAGACCATATTTTAAACAAACAAAATCAGATTTTTGCACCTAACCACCAAATTCCAGCACTTGAGTACATATTTTCAACAAATACAATTTGTTTCCAGCATGTTACACTTAATTCCTGCACTTTTACACATAATTTTAGCTCTTGTAGGTTATTTCTAGAATTCAACAATCAAATTATTGCATCTATACTATAGCTACAGCAGATTTAGCACTTAATAGAAGTGATTTCAATCTCTAAACTTCAATTCTAGCAGTTATAACTTCAATTTCAGCATCACAACAAAAGACTTAAGGAACACACAAAATAGCAAGGTACCACACTTGAAATGCCAAAAAAATAGCCATGTACAGCACTACATGGCTGTGATCAATGCCAAATTCAATGGTTCCATAGCTAATGTTCAAACTCCAAAACTATGACTGTGATTAGTGGTTATGTTGAGACATCATACTACAACTCTAGCAAAGCAGAATCTATAATGTACAATGCAGACATGCCAAACCCAAAATGCTAGTTCAGTTCTCCATACCCTACGAAAGGTTCTGAAAAAGAAAGAGATTTTGCTCAAAGTTGTTATATGACGAATTATGGCATGACTCTTGAGTGACTAAGCGAGCTACCCAACCTAGATTTTGATGTCATTGTATATAATATCGATGATATGCAACCTATGTAGTAGCAAAACTTCGCTAGAATCAAAGTGTCGGTGTCAGAAACGTGTAAGACATGGATACGCTCCGAACACACTTCAGACACACATGTCTGACACACTTCTAGTTCACAGCTTTCTAAATGAAGTTTTACTCCTTGGATGACCATATTGCCTCCACGCCAAAGGTAAGTTAACAAAGGAGATCCGAATGAAGCATTGTTGATTGATACTTGATTAACAGATTTCACTAAGAAAGCATGTCCAGATAGCTATATAGCTACTATAAGAAATCAAGCCACTCAAAACCTGTATAAGAACCCTGTCCCCTAACAGTCAATAGTATCCCAAGTAATTAAGTTCAAAGTTCAATTCTATCCAGAAACAGAATTTCAAGCAAACTGCAGTCATCATTTTTTGTCCAAAAAATCATATCACACGATGTTTAGACTTTTTGAAACTTGATAGAACTATGGATCAAGAAATTTACTTTACCAGATGTCTATAAACAAATAAATCCAAGATAACGATACATGCATAGTAAGTTCAAGGGTATGGAGAACTGAACAAGTACAATATGAAAACATGGCCATGAAATCATGCTATAAAATAAACTTTTGAACTAGACAAACACTCGCCATCTATTTTTTTCACGGGTCAGGAGTTGAAATGACAACTCATACTTGGGGCATGTCTAGATGCCAACTCATATATTCAGTTGCATTTTTTTGGTGTCATCACCAAATTCATTCCTGCAATGAATCACATCCAGCCCAAATTTGTCGTATTTTCTCAATGGTAAATATTTCAGTAGTTAAGAAATGCAAACTATCAAAACCATAAAAAAAAAAAAAAAGTATTGCCACAATATCAAACAATTTGACTATCCAAGGGTATATAGAAAAACAAGATACTATTGATCATTGAAGTTCCTTTAAATGCTAATTAAACCAAAGGGCGAATAAGGTGCCAATTCCATAGACTAATTAAAGAAGTAGTTAAAGACGTGGCTATGAGGTCATACCAGTTACTCCCAACAAAAGAACAGCCATGTTACACACTTGAAAGGACACAAAAAATAGCAAGGTATAACACTTGAAAGGCCAAAAAAAAACCCAACCATATTAAAGGCTCAAAGTGCAGTGGTAAGTTGACTTATTCACCGAACCAACCTCCAAACAATATACACAAAAGCAGAATCCATATCGTATTAATCCATATTAAGGTTTACAAAATGGACTGCAAATTCAAGTCGAGAGCAACTATAAGTATTTTGTTGATTATCTCATGGGCGTTATGTATAGCCGTATCAAAAAATGCATTGGCAAAACATGTGACTGATAGGTGTGATCTCAGCCCGGCCAAAGGACTGGATGCATCTGAGCTATTGAGTTTAGCCTCAATAGGGGAGATATCTTTTAATTTGTCAAGAAACACAAATTTGTCTAGTGGTTTTGGTATATCAGGAAAAACACACTACAAGAGAGCTATAAGCACACACTACAAGTGTAGAACGCTACACACCATTGCAGACCAACAAAGGATTATTGGTGAACTCCTACGGCCACAATATATAAACTAGATTACTGGAGTTCACCATGTTGCGTAGTTTCATGGCTTACTTCTTTGACGATGGTGAGAAAGGGAAGGTGTGAATACTTGGGATGGATGGGCTTGCTGGTAAGGTGAATTTGGGAAATGGTGGCAGTTTTGGCATAGATGGTACGACCTCTACCGGCATGGTAGTCGGTGTGGCCAAAAGATGACGAGCTGCGTCGCACCTTTCAGTGCTTGCAATGCAGATAAGTGCAAAGATAAGTACGTAAATGGTGGCAGTTTTGCTTACTTAATGCAGCTCCAGCGGTGAGATGAAGTCTTAGCTACTATCTGCTCCCAACATGACCTGATCTGACCATGAACTTTGACAGTCATGGATAATACAATTTAATCCCTTAAAGAGCACAATAGCAGTTTGAAAAAGCACTAGCCCTGCTGATGCTGAAACAAATGCATAATTGTGTAGTTAAATGAGGCAACAAAATACTACGCCCAAAGTGTAATTCCAAGAGCACGAACATGCTTCCTAACCTGGCCATTAGTAGTCAAACATTCGAACACTTAAAAATTTCCCAACCACTGCACCATCACTCCTCATAATGAAAAGAAAAAAAAATTACTCAAGAAGCTTCATAAAGAGAAAATAATTAGTTTCTCGTTGATATAAAATTAACCATCTAACTTATCAATTGGAGGTTATATCAACGAACGCATACTGCGCTCTCTCTCTCGAACGTTAGACCTCGTGGCCGCCCAAACCAAAGGCATGAACGAATAGACTACCACCCTTTGTGGTTCAAAGTCTAGTCATCTAAATTCTAATTCTCATATAATGAAAATTTGTCGTTACGATGGCTGCCCCAACATTGCTTTGACCACAGAAACACAAAACCCACACTTGCTCACAACTTGATGGTCCAACTGTCACACTGTTCAGAACAAATTAAAGCTAGCTCAGCACACCCACGGGTCAAAAGGTGAGGAATTCAAGCAGAAACAAAGGCATGGACTGATTAACATAGGAAAGATCAAAACCCAATATATAGATGATGAAAAAGTCACAGGAAAGTGGAGTATGGGCATCAGATACACCAGCAAAATCCATCTCGCTAATACATGCAAAACGAAGACTGAGCTCAGTAGAGGATTATACCTGAAGTTGTTGAGGAGAAGCAGAGCGAGCAGCCTCGGCCTTGAATAAGTGGGTTATCCTTGCGAAATTGAACGACGAGTTGCGGATTTAAGCGGCGATTGCTGGCCATGGCATCATTCGGATTCCTAGAAAATCACATAAAAATCAAACAGTGAGAGAGAGAGAGAGAGAGAGAGAGAGAGAGAGAGAGAGAGAGGGAAGCTTGCATTCTTTGGGGTTTCAAAAAGGCTAGGTGTATTCTATACGCTGCCGTTTCTATTGGGAAACAAATTTGCCGACAAACCAATTTGTCCGGGATTACCACAATGCCGCTAAGATTTTCAGCGAAAATTTAAATTGGCGCAAAAAATATTGGTATTCCCGACTAAATATATAATTAGTCGGCAATTGTTTGATTTTAGGATTTAAGAAAAATATTTCGTGGGCTCTAATTGTACCGCCATTGCATGCAAACACTAAACTTTATCGCTATGGATGTTCTTATAATGTTCGATCGGAACTGTTAGAATTTTTCGTTTTACCAATTATAGCATTATCACCAAAATCGAAGAGAATTCCATATCAATGACCACATGATCAGAAGACTTTTACTGCGTCCAAAAGAATTAAAGTCTCATAGCACACCACTCGAGCCTCACTTGAAGTCTTTTTCCACGATCAGAACCATCTATCTTTAATTTATTACGGGGTTAGATCATTCTTACCGAGATTATAGTTGATCGATTTTCGTTAGACAATTGATCGAACAACAAATACCTTTTTTACAATGAGTTCATGTGTCGATAAAGGGATTTTCTGAACTTGATTGAATCACAAATTTACGAGAATGAATAATTCAACACGTGCAACAATATCAACGGTCTCGATCGTCATGATTGTCTTGCAATCGTGTGGCTACTACAACAACGAGTGCAACATAAGACCTAATTGATTACCAAGCAGATCAAAAGTATAAATTATAAAGGTAACTACCGAGTCACTTTTTATAATCCTCGATCTAAACTGTTAGGATTTTACGTCTTACCGATTATAGCATTGTCACCAAATTCGGATATCATCCAATATCGGCGACCACATAATCGAAAGACATTTAGTGCATTCATAGATGTTTAGGTGTTACAGTGAACTAATCGAGCACCGTCTGAGGTCTTTTTTGGCAATCGAAATCATCTATCTTTGACATAATACGAATTAGATCATTCGTACCAATAATGAAGTTAATCGCATATGGATAGACACTTGATCGAACAACAAAAATTCTTTTATTTTAACAATTTGTGTGCCGATATAGGGCTTCTTTCACCCGATCGAGCCGAAATTGTACAAGTATCTTATGATTAAGAAGAAAAAAAAATGAACAGCTTCGATCAAGATAGTTGCTTTGTGATCAATGTAGTCGGAACAAAAATTCCATTCTTTGAAAATTTTAAGAAAAGGAAAAAAAAATTGATATTTCCCAAACCAAACTTATTTGTAGTCACCTAATATCGATAAATCCTGACTAAACATATTAGTTGATAACTTTTCATTGGACAATTGATCGAAAGGAAAATCCTATTTTTCTAATGAGTTCATGTCGCGATAAATGGGTTTTCTAAATCTGATCAAGTTGCAAATTTTCAAGAATAAATAATTCAACAAGTGCAACAAAATCAACGGTCTCGATTGTCATGATTGTAAGACAATTGCGTGGCTACTATAACAACGAATACAACATACTCCCTCCGTTCCTTTTTTTGTGTCCAGTATTCCATTTTGGGCTGTCCCTTAATAAGTGTCCATTTTGTAAAGTTAGGGGGGTAAAAGTTGGTGTATTGTCTATTTTGTCCCTAAAAGTAAATTTTATTTTGAAAAGTTAGTGAGTAAAAGTGTAATGATGATGGGTAAATAGGGAAAGTGGAGGAAAAAGTTGATGTGAAAGGTGTAATGATGATGTCTTTTTAATAAGTTGGAGTTACGAAGCAGAACACTTAAAAAGGGACGGAGGGAGTAAGACTTAGTTGATTATCAAGTAAATCAGAAGTATAGATTGCAAAGGTAACTGTCTAGTTATTTTTTACAATGCTCGATCTGAATCATTAGGATTTCAAATCTTATTGATTGTAGTATTGTCACCAAAATCGAAGATCATTCGATATCAGCGACCACGTGATCGAAAGCTATTTAATGCGTTCAGAGACGTTTAAGTGTTATAATGCACTAAATGAGTCCCGCCGGAGATCTTTCTTGACAATCGAAATCATCTATCTTTGACGCAATATGAATCAGATCATTTGTACTAAAAATGAAATTAATCCCATATAGGCAGACGCTTGATCAAACAAGAATTTTTTTTAATTTAAGAATTTGTGTGCCGATAAAGGGGCTACTTTAACCTGATCAAGCCAAAATTTTACGAAAAACTTATGATTAAGAAGGACAAAAAAATGAATGGTTTTAATCGGGAAAGTTGCATCGTGGTCAATGTACAAAGTTGCATCATTTATTGATTTCTAAAATTCGTAAAAAGTTTATTTTTTTCTGACTAATCCTATTATTAGTCAGCAAACATAAATAAATCCCGACAAAATTAATTAATCGGGAAATTTATTTCATTTGTTGATTTTTTAAATTGGTGAAAATTGCTTATTTATTGATTAACCGGCAAAATTAATTAACCGGCTAATATGAATAAATACCGACTAAACTAATTAGTCGGTAAAATGTATTATATTTATTGATTTTTTAAATTCGTAAAAAAATTATTTTTACCGACTAAACTTATTATTAGTCGGCTAATATTAATAAATACTGACCAAAATAATTAGTTAGGAAAATATATTTTATTTATTGATTTTTTAAATTGCTTAAAAAATTAATTTTCCCCGACTAAACTTACTTTTAGTCGGCAAAAACGTACTATTAGCCACTAAAATATGTTTAGTCGGGAATAATTAACACTTCTATCGACTAATTGATATTTAGTCGGTAATTGCTCAATATTTGGCAACCAACCTTTTTTTAGTCAGCAACAAGTTTAGTTGAGAATTGTGTAATTTGTTGTAGTGGTCACACCTCATTGGTACCTAAAATATAATACTCAAATATGATCACCATAGTGACAGTATGGCTTTAATGAGGTATATATGCTACTAAAACAACACTTTGCACTAAATTTGTCAATACCGTACCGGTCAGCGTATCGTTTTCACTACTGGAATGGTACGTACCGGTTCCGAACTGTATCCCGGTACCGTTCCGGATTTACCGCAATTAATATTTTATATATATATTTAATATATATCTACCATATTTTAAGTATAAACATAAATAAAATGTAAAAAAAAAGAAAAAAAGAAAGAGAAAGAGGGTAATTTTGTACTGGTCGGAACACCGAAAAATGTCCGGAACAGGCCGGTATTGTCCGGTACACCCGGTATTGGCCGGAACATGCCGATATTTCAATCGGAACGGGACATGACTTTTTGCTTTCCGTTTATACACCGGTACGGAACGGATTTGACAACTTTGCTTTGCACAATAATCTGCACAATATGTTTAGGTGATACTGTATCATTCGGCAATGGATGAAATGTCATTTTTGTTATGTAATACAAAAGTTGTTTGTACAAGTGACATCACTCCTATTTATATCTCCAAGATTCGCACACAGAATATCCCAAAAGATGCTCTGAAAATCCCCTCGGAAACCCTCAGTACCGATGGAGAAGGGCTTAAGCTGTTGATTGAAGAGCCTCGGTACCGATTGATACTAAGGATTCCCATCGATGCCAAGCTAGGTAGTGATCTGGTGAAAAAGCCTTTAGGTACTTCGGTATCGATTGAAGTAATTCATCTCCATCGATGCCTATGCTGTTAGGAGCTAGTGTGGATAACGACTCGGTACCGATTGAGCATGTCACTTCCCATCGATGCCGAGCTCCTATCTCCGGGACTTGGTCTATTGCTTGCTGCCTAGGCCATTCTCGAGCCAATGGGTCACTTAGCCTTAGCCATCAAGCCTTTAATGCCTTTGGTACATTTTGTATTTAAAAACTCCTTTATTTGGTGATTTTCTTACAAAACAGAAATTAGCATACTCTACGAGCAAAAGTAATTAAAAATACCTAATTAAATGATAAAAGTAATTAAACCTAGATAACTAGCGCACCTTGCATTGCATTATCGGGTCCTTATCATCTATCAAGATATTGAAACATGGGAAGTCTATAAACACAACAATATGTTTATATGTTTATGTTGGCATTGTATTATTGGGCACTATAAACAAAAATGCTAGGGGTACATATGAAATGTACATATTATGTACATATGAGATCTAGCCTAGATTTACTTGTTTTTTGAATTGTTCTTCATTATTTTTCATTTTTCAGCACTTTAAATTTTATTTTCTGCTTTAGTTAATTAGTTTTTGCTATTGTAGTCTTTATTAAAGTTGTAGCCGCTACTCCGATCTATCGTTTAATCTAATTTTCTTCTAATGTTGTTATTTCAATTATGCTTAGTAGATTTTTACTTGCTCTTAACTTTATAGATATGTGTGAATAGTTTTCTAGGATTAGGTTATGGGGTGATTTGTACCTCACGGCTAGGGTAAAAATTATATTTTTCACCAATAAAGTTTAAATTTTTGATTCAAAAATCAATGTATAGTTCAGGTTTATTTGTCAAATTGCTAAAGTGTTAACCACCTTGATCATGTGTAGGTAAGAGTATCGTCTACTTACCACACATGATGCTTGGAGCTCTATCGCACGAGATATTTGCTAAATAAATTCTAGAGCTAACTTGGTAATTGAACCATCTTATCTTTCGGTTTAGAAACCTTAATTGAGTATCTTGAACCACGTAATTGGGAGAAAATGTAATTTAACTAGAGTCGTGAGTGTTAGTAATTCCTAGACCTAACCTGTTTTTTATCCTAATTTATTCGCTTTTTAATTTAGCCTTTTTTTTACTTTCCACCGCAAACGTAAAACAAAGTTGGCTGCCTAAAAATCGAAAATCTTGCTTACTTCTACAAATCCAGCAAAGCCGTATTAATTATTTTCGTCGGTACGATCTCAGTCTTCCAGATTATTATGCTCTAATTGAACGCTTATACCCTACGCTTAGGGTGATCTTATTTGATATATCGACGAACGAAGCAATAGGTTTGTCACTAATGATAGTATGATACCAAAAACTCGGAATATACTCCCTTGTGTCCCTAGATACCGATTATTATCCTAAAAATGTCCCACCTCGTCTTCCAACTTGGAGTAATTATTCAGTGCTCGTAGGGTATCACTGTAGGTGTTTCAACACTATTATCTACCAAACATTTTGTAAAGTTGATACACTCAATAGATGTGCGGTAAGTAAATAAGCAAGGGTGTTACCGCATGACGGTATTCCATGACCACCAAATATTTTTCCCCGAACTTGGCCCTCCAAAAACATAAAGTTTAATGACCATTAGAAGCCAATGTCTAAATTATGTTAGTAATGTAGTACAAATCATTGACAAGTACTTTCTCTGTTTCTTTTTAAGTATTTAGTTTAGTAATTTCAACTTATTTAAAAAAAATCATCGTTATGCCTTATATATTAACTTTTATATCTACTTTTCAAAATTATTCTTCACTTTTACCCATTAACCATTAACTTTTCCCTCCTTCCCCTCCCCCCTTCTCAGGCAGCCGAAGGAGAGAGATCCTTGTCCTCCGATCTCTCTCCCTCTATTGTCTTCCTCCCACCGTTGAACCACCTTCTCTCTCAATCTCGTGACTGAAATTCGGGCATTCATTAGGAACTTTTCAGCCAGATCGTTTTTCGATGACGTTCCAAGGCTTCGGTTTCAGTGGTTGCGAGTAAGATGTTGTCCACCACCTTTCTCAGCCTCCACATCTTCTCAGATTTGTGACCTGACGCCGTTTACCGGGTTTGCTAGGCAACCACCTCTTAACAATGTGTTCCTACTTTGTGAAGCAAATGTGGTGGTTACGAGTCTATCAAGGTGGTTGCAAAAGAGTAGCGGCGGATGTCTCGTTGATGCTTCTTTTAGAGCACTACTATGAGTACCAACCGGCTGCGCCGAGCCGTCTCCGGCCATTGGATGGCTGATCCGAGTTGTCCAAAAAATTTAAAATAAAAAATCGAGGGGCCCGGTGATAAGCACCCGATAATACAATTATGGGTGCGTTAGTTATCTAGTTTTAGTTCAATCTTTTTGTTAACTTAGTCATTTTTAATTACTTTTGTGCGTAGGACTTGTCAATCCTGTTTTGCAGGAAAATCACTTGATAGTAAGATGTTAAGGCTTAAAGCGTATCCAAAACGTGTCAAGACCCGAAAGTGACCGACGGCTCTCAAGCTGGCAAGGCAGAGCAAGAGACAAACGGCTAGATTTAAGCTCCTCGGTATCGGTACCATTAATACTTGGTATCGGTACCGAACACCCTTCAAAGCGACAGCCCCTAACGCCTTCGGTATTGATACCACTTATTTTTGCCTATCGGTACCGAGGTCTTATCTCAGCAACTTATGGCCTTCGCGATCGGTACCGAGAGCCTCTGAGAGTAATTTTGAAGTATCTCCTGAAGAATATGCTAGGCGCGTACTACGGAGGCCAAGAGATGGAAATTACATCATTTTAGATCTAGATCTAGATTTTGCATTGTTTTTTAATATTCTTCAATTTCTAGTTTTGAATCTTTATTTTCTGTCTTCATTAGTTAGTTTTTGATATTGTCGCTTTTATTAAAGTTGCAGTAAATTCCTCGATCTATCGTTTAATTCAATTTTCTTCTAGTGTTGTTAAATCAAGTTTGTTAAGTAAATTTTTGCTTACTCCTATCTCAATAGATATGTGCGAGTAGTTTTTCAAGATTAGGTCATGGAGTGATTAACACCTCATGGCTCAAGTAGAATTGCGTTTTTCACCATAAAGTTTAAACCTTTGGTTCGAGAATCGATGTGGGGTTCGAGTTTATTTGTCAAATCGCTAAGGTATTAATCTCATTGATCATGTGTAGGTAAGAGTTTCACCTACTTACCACACATGATGCTTAGAGCTCTGTCGCACGAGGCATTTATTAAATAAATTCTAGAGCTAACTTGGTAATCGAACCATTCTATTTTCCGATTCAGGAACCGTGATTGTGTATCCTGAACCGCGAATTTGGGTGAGAAATGCAGTTTAACTTGAGTTGTGAGTGTTAGCAATTCTTAGACCTAACCTGCCTTTTATCTTAGTTTATTCGCTTTTCAGTTTAGCCCCTTTTAATTTGCACTACACACGGACAATCAAGTTGGCTGTCTAAAAGCCGAAAGCCCTTGCTTGTATATACAAATCCCGCAAAGTCGTATTAATTATTCCCTTGGGTACGATCCCAGACTTCCGGATTATCATGCTTCAACTGACGTATTAAGCTCTACACTTGGGGCGTTATTCCATATATCGGAGCAAACGAAGCACCCGGTGTGAGAATCAACGGCATTCGAGATGAGTAGGGTGCTTGATCCGAGCACCCCTTTTTGTATATACACGAAAAAGGGGTGCTCGAATCAAGCACCCTACACACCTCGGATGCTGTTGATTCCCGCGTAAGGCCCCTCAGTTTTTTATTTTAAAATTTTTGGACGGCTCAAATCGGCCGTCCGGTGGCCGGAGACGGCCCGGTGCGGCCAGTCGGTACGATTTCCCTCCCTGGCCGTCTATACCTATATCATTAGCACTTCTTTTATTTTGTTATTTATTTTAATAATGTCCTCTCTTTGGGGGGTTCGTTCTCCTTCGGGGGGTTTTGTCCTCCATCTGGGGGTTTCTTCTTATTCTGTAGGGCAGCACATCTATGCGTTTAGACGCTTTTTCTGTTAGAATGCCTGATCTGTGGACTCCCAACCTTCCCCCATAGGAATCTTTTGATGAATACTACCTCTCAACTTTTGGCAAAAAAAATAAATAATAATTAACTTTCAAAATTGGTATTTATAAAGAGACATCCCAAAATGGAATACTGGACTCTTATTTGAAAACATAGGATACAATTCCATATAAAAAATCGACCGTGAGATTAAAGACCAACAAGTTTATTGAAAATGTGTCCTAGATCAGGCTCCATTCTTCTTGACTTTTTAATTTTGTTTAGAACTTTGTCCGGTATTTTTCATTTTCATACATTTTTGTTTAAAATTTCATCGTAATTTTTAAAATTAATCACTCATCTCAATGAAAAGAATCGGAAAAGTGTAAAAATGTGGACCCATATTGAAAAAATTAAATTCATACAAGATGACATCTTAGACTACAAAAGACAGCTGCTTTGTTTTTATTTTTATTTTTGTCTTTAGTGAATTTTTAGTCATAATTTTTTCCTTTTTAGACTCTTCTTGTAGACGAATGATTAATCCAAAAAATATAAAGCAAATCTAACAAAAATTCAACAGGCGAACAAAACACGTAAACGAAAAATGACGAAGACAAAATTTAAGAAGAATGGAGTCTCAGAAGCAAGGTTGGAACCGATCAATTTTATTTTAGTAGAAATATAGAGCTCAATTCCATTTTGATAAGTGGCACATAAGTTACAATCCTATGTTTTTACATGGCGTGAGCAATTGAAATCCAACTGAAGGCAGCAGGCCATCAGAACTTGGCAAAGGATGAGACGATTCGTGAGTGCAAATTTCTTGAATCAAATCATGGACAACTCGAGTATCATAAATGCAAAGAAAACATTAGTCAAAACATATGTCCGGAGATAATTTTGATTCGCAATACCGTTCAATCTATAGTACTTATAATGTGGTTGCAAATATTAGATTATTCTAGATCGACGTCTATCGAGTTCGGATCAGTCCAGCTCTAAAAGTCAACAAACTAACCATGGCCTTTCAAGTTTAGGTTCAACATTTCTCGATTATTATCGAGTTTGGGTATATTTGATTCGCAGTTGTTTGTTTCGGCTAATATTAGCACAAAAACATGAATGAATAATGAATAATTCCCCAGCAAACCAGACTAGTAGCACATCACAAATAGTCCTCCAAAAAAACATAAAATTCAGAATATTTCTCTATCACGCACATATCATTGATATAATTTGCAGTAGACAAGAATAAGAATATTTCTTACTCATAAAATAGACACCCTCCCATTTGGTGAAGCGATCGATTAGCTAGGAAAATGTTGCTGTCATCTCTCAGCTTGCTGTCTTTGTAAACAAAATCAGAAAATTGGGTAGACAACTTGCCGTCCCAACTACTTTAACTAAATTTTAAGGTACTAGAGTTTTGATTCTTATTGTCTCAATACCATGGGCAATATTGGAGCTATACTATGTACAATGACATCTCAAATAGATCGTAAGACATATCCAGCAGGGAGGAGAAGCCGAACCGACACTTCTAGCTCTAAACGATGATCCTTCACTAACTTAAGCGATTGAAACACTGTCACCCAACGTACCAATTAGTCATCAGAAATTTCGTGCCATTGCCAATTTTTACTTTTCTGTTCTAATTGACACCGTATTTAGTTGAGAACAATCAGCCAGACACTTCCAACAACAATATTCCATTGACTCGTAGAAAATTTACTTACCAGCTCTTATCATTCTAAAATCATCCATCACACATAAGAACACAACAGATCAACCAAAGCTCAATAAGTCTTCTGGTAAAACTTTGTTCAAAGAGAGAAAACAAAGCTCTAGCTATAATAACTTCAGTACCCTGAGATGCTGTCTGAGAATTCCAAATTGAGTGATGCGTTCAGAATTCTTGACAGAGACTGCGCAATCTCATCCATGCCTAGGCGGTCTGATGGGTCTTTTCTTATACAAGAATCAACCAATTTGGCAGCAAATACGGCGAGCTCCACAGGGTAATTCCCTTCCAGAGAAGGATCCATAAAATCGCTCAGTTTCTCTTTCGCATTTTCGTCACCAACCACAGGAATTAAGAGCTCTGATAAATGCAAATTTACTGTGTCATACAACACAGTAACTTCTTTCCCAGTAAGAATCTCAAGCAAGAGAACCCCAAATGCGTAGACATCAAGCTTCATTGAGACAAACCCATTCTCCAAATACTCAGGGGCCATGTAACCTCTTGTCCCAACTATATGACTCGTCGATGAAAACTGATCATCTAGCATTTCTGCTGACCTAGCTAACCGAAAATTGGCAATCTTAGCCCTGCAATCACTATCAAGAAGGACATTACTGCTAGTTATATTCTTATGGACATAGGGAGGAGAAGTATAGTTATGGATATAGTTAAGCCCCATTGCAACATCCAAAGCAATCTGCACCCTCCTTGTCCAATTCAAACACTTTTGATAATTATTGCTGGAATAAATCCAATCGCTCAAGGGTCCATTGACTGCATATTCATAAATAAGATACCAATGCCCTGCGTTGAAACAAACACCTGATAGGCCAATAAGATTAAAGTGGCTGATCTTGTTCAGTATTTCTATTTCGTTTGATACGTCTCCGTCCATCCTCTTAATCGCCGCAAAATCGCCATTGATTGTTCCTCGATATACAGATCCTTTAATCCAACAACTGGGGCTGAAATGTTTTGTCGCGGATTGAAGTTCTTCGTAAGTATACATTTTGAGAGATTGAGATATGCCAGGAATACTCTCCAAAACTTCTCTAGTTTTTTCCTCCAAATTATTCTTGTTTGCTTTTTCAACTGATTCAAAGCGTTTTGAGGTAGTAATCGTATCAGTTTTGCTCTTATTTTTACGAGAAAAAAAGCAGAAACCAAATATCCCAGCGCCCAAAACAAGACCACCTCCAAATAATCCAGTGAGAGCGTACACCCATGTTGCTGTATGCGAGGAGGAGAGATAAACAGCTGGAGGAGGAGGTGGTGAACTTGACGGTGGAGTTTGGAGAGGAACTAGAAGGGTAGTAAAGGGATAGATGAAGTCTCGATCAGATAGTCCATTGGCTACAAGGGTCATCTCAGTATCCACCCCAAACATTGTACTTATTATTGAGACACTCTGACCCGAGGCAACAACGTAACTCAATAGATAGTTCACCCCACTTTCAGTTTGGTTTTTTGTAGGACAAGCACATCTAATAGGAACAATAATTGTACCAGAATTTATTGTCATATTACTATTTTGATCTTGGAGAGCTTGGCAAGTTGTGAGGGATTCAAAGGTGTTGTTCGCAATCATGAAATAATTGTTTGCATTCTGAGCAACAAAGGATGTGTTTGACTGGTAGTACTTACCTGAACATGAGCAATTGACTGGAACAAGGACGACTTGATTGGTGTCGAATGTCGCGTTCTCGGCTACTGAATTGAGCTGAGCGAGCCGTGATGGGTCAGCACGCAATAGCTGAGAGATGGAAGAAACAGAGTTGTATGGGGATTGGGATCTGAATGTGAGGAAAGATTGGCAACTGCTATAAAGGCCATTACAAGTGTACCCGAAAGCGGAGTTTGAATTGCCGGTGCCATCACAGACTGTCGTGACATTCCCATCATAAGGCTGTTGGGCTTCAATCTGAGAAGGGCCAGAGATGAAAAGGATTGAGAGGACGGAGATCAGAAGGGAAATGATATCCATGTTAGTTGATTAACAAAAGGACTCAAGGTGGTGTTTTTTTCTACTAACTAAGAAGAAATTCTTTGGTTTTCAGCTTACATTTAGAAATTTGGGCGGAGACGTATTCCAAGAACATCATGCATTTTGAATCGGTAAAATGCAAACAATTGCCTGGCACCTCAACAATTAATTAAAAAGAAAAAGAGTACTATCTGTTGGGTTGGCTAAAGGGTTTGACTTGGAATAGAAATTCCTCTAAAAAATCTTGTACTATCCATTAGACAATTGAGTCATATATTGATCTAGAGCCGGCACAAAACAGCTTTGGCTTGGTTGTCGAGAGGTTCCACTAACTGACGTATCAGAGAAAAGAAAATGATAGTACTAGTCTTTAAATTTTTTCAAGATAGAATCGCGTGTCCAATGGTATATATTAAAATGAAATCACAGGAATAAATCTTTCGTAAACGCAATCCTTTTTGAACCAGCTACCATTATAAAATGAACAACTGAAAGAGACAGTTTGATATGGCGGCCCTCAAGAACTCCGATCTTTTGAACCAGCTACCATTAGATTTTAAACTGAAAGAGACAGTTTGAGAGTACCTCAACATCCATGTGACATCACGGGCCTAGTGAACCCTCTAATTTTAAGTATATGTATGAAGTTTGTGGGATACTAATGCCGAAAATAATGAAATGAAAAGCTCGAACCACAATTGTCATTCTAATGGTGAGGAAGGATAGTGAATTTCTTCACTTTAGTTATATCCCTAATTATATTGTTAGGGTTACAAGTCCGTAAAATGTCCAACATTACTCTTAGGTTCTATCCTGCTCCACCTTCATAACAGCGCGCGCAGCATCATTGTGTCATGGGTTTTTGGTCATTAAAGAGGAATAAGGATCTTTGGGGTGTTGGTTGACTTCACACGCTGGGTAATGAGGAATAAACCACCATTCTAAGTAATCTTACCATAATTGATAATTCCAACTCCTCAAATACAATCTTGAATAACTAATATGTTTACATGCTATCATCGCAGTTAATGATTGCTAATTTACCCCCAAACAAACAAGGCCACGGTCCTATTGCTACCGGTAGCAACTGATGTTTTTTTGAGATAGTTACAGAATAATATCCACACAGTACAACAATAATGCTACAAGGCGACGAAATATAAATGGAAACTATTTTTTAAAACTAAATGGCACCCGTTCGTTCAGCGAGGAAAAGAGATTTTGTCGCCTGTTTTAAGAAATCTAGAGGGAAAATACTCTTCCTCGCCAATTCCACACAATTAGCGAGAAAAGTTAAAGCCTAAATCACCCGTAACGGTCAAGTATCAGTTGCAACGCCCGTGAGTTGAAAATCGACTGATAACAAATTTCATTATATCTCTATTATCGTTCTATTCTGTTTTAGTACTTCTATTTTCATAGAGATAAAAGCTAGACATATAGTGTACAAAATCGTGCTTGTAATTTTCATCTCATCGGTATATCATGACGTAAACAAATCGGAAAGCTAAAAGACCGTTACTTATCAGCCGATACGATATGTAACGGCCAAATTTTAAATCCTCGCTACAATCTGACTGGGGTTACGTACTATTGGAATCACCTCGGCTTGAACCTCCCAGGCTTCAATGCTAACAAAGTCTGAACTTTCCAACTAATTAACAAAGGCTTCAATGCTAACAAAGTCTTTACCTATGTAATTTGGAATTTTTAGATGTTAATGGTACTTATGGTAGTGGAGAATGGGTTGTAACGGCATTGTTAATGATGGTAAATAAAGTTTTGCCGGGTCAACAATTTCTGGAAGAAGATCTCATAAAATCTAGCTCGATAACAAGAATAAAGTTATTAGTGTTAAGAAAATAGAATCCCACATTGCTTGGGAATGGAATGGGTAATCATTTAATAACATTTAGGACCTTTCCACTCATTGTCAATTGATTTTGAGATAGACATAAAGTTTTTACATTGTATCAAAGCGGGGCCCGTTCCACCCCACATTTTAAAAATTAACAATCCACACCCCATGATGACATACCAGCAAAAAGGCTAAAATTAACAATCCATACACCACGATGACATACCAGCAAAAAGGCTGCCCGATGATAGGACCCAAAAGTGGCCACACGTGACAGACCTCAAATGCGGCTGTACGTGAGGGGGGATGTTAAGAAAATAGAATCCCACATTGCTTGGGAGTGGAATGGGTGATCACTTAATAACATCACGAATGCGGCTGCACGTGAGGGTGGATGTTAAGGAAATAGAATCCCACATTGCTTGGGAGTGGAATGGGTGATCACTTAATAACATCGAGGGGGGATGTTAAGGAAATAGAATCCCACATTACTTGGGAGTGGAATGGGTGATCACTTAATAACATTTAGGACCTCTCCACTCATTGCCAATTGATTTTGAGATGGACATAAAGTTTCTACATGGTATCAAAGCGCCACTGCCAATTGGTTTTGAGATGGACATAAAATTTCTACATGGTATCAAAGTGGGGCCCGTTCCACCCCACATTTTAAAAATTAACAATCCATACCCCACGATGACAGACTAGCAAAAAGGCTGCACGATGATAGGATCTAAAAGTAGCCACACATGACAGACCTCAAATGCGGCTGCACATGAGGGGGGATGTTAAGGAAATAGAATCCCACATTGCTTGTGAGTGGAATGGATGATCACTTAATAACATCTGGGACCTCCCCACTCATTGCCAATTGGTTTTGAGATGGATATAAAGTTTTCCACTCATTACCAATTGGTTTTGAGATGGATATATAAAGTTTCTATAGGGGATGTTAAGGAAATAGAATCCCACATTACTTGGAAGTGGAATGGATGATCACTTAATAACATCTGGGACCTCTCTACTCATTGCCAATTGGTTTTGAGATGGATATAAAGTTTCTACATGAGTGGAGAGGTCCCAAATGTTATTAAGTGATCACCCATTCCACACCCAAACAATGTGAGACTCTATTTCCTTAACAATTAGGAGATTAAATTTCATAAAAATTATTATCGCATATGAACGTGTAGAATGATTCAATAAAAAAGATGTGTTGTCAGCATAAATTGAATATTGCTTAAACAAGCTTATAATGAGAAATTAAAAAAATGTCAAAAATCATAGTTTTAGGACATGACCGTCAAAGTCAAAGAGTTGAAATATTGAGTTGAAATATTTACAGTGTAAGGTCCAAAATTTGATTTTCCAAAAAACAAAAAAAAGGGTTCAAAATGTGCCTTGTATATAAGGAAAAAACGACGGTACACAAGTACTTACCATATGCACTTACATAACCAAACCATTGAGAGGGATTTAACGTGTTTTGTTTTTAGCTTGATGCTTTGATTTTTTTCCCTATTTTTCATTCGGGTTCAAGGCCTTTAAACTTTGTATTCTTTATTCAAAGATTAATAAAATCTTTTTTTGCTATTAAAAAAAAAACATAAACATGTCGAATATCTTGATACTAACCAAACTTGCTTAGACCATGTCATGTTTGGGTCGACAGACTCAACACTGTTAAGATTCTTAACAAATTAATTTGGACACTATTAAGTAAGATTCTTACTCTCTTCGTCCCAATTTGTTGTGCCTATATTGACTATACTTTAATTTAAGATAACATCATAACTACATTGACTTTTTGTCAATTTTATCATTTTACCCCTTTGACAAAATATTAAAAATATGTAAAAATAAAAATAATTGAACCCAAATTGTGGCATTACCGTATTGGAGCCAAATCCAATTTGATATCATGTCATGTCATTGAGGAAAGAATGGTGCCTCAAATTTTTGCCCGCCATATTTGCTCACACTCAAGATCTCATGTCAAACCATTGAAGAAAAGCAATACCGGACGCGTACCTATCGTCATGGAGGATGAAAACCTTAAAGTGTGGTTATTCATCTTCTGCCTCCAAAACCCTTCTCTTGATCTTGACTTTAGTCTCACACACGATGAGATGATATGAGAAAAGAGACTAGGGTTTGGAGTGGGGATCTTGATCACCTATTTATAAGCCCTGGTTCCATCATAGCCATCATAATAGATGTAACCATATTGAGCCCTTTAATTGGTCTCTACATATATATTATTAGTCTGCACTACTTAACGCAGAGTTTCCTTTCAAATCATATTTAAAATTTGAATTTGGGAGGGAGAAAATTTAGTAACTACACTCCCTCTACCTTTTCCTCCACCTATACTCTTGCTTCCTAAAAAACCTCCTTGTTCCTAATTTCTATCTTGTTCCTACTCTTTCTCCAACAGATTTCTTTCACCTCTATAACGTCAAAAGATGCCTTCTTTGCTTGAACCATCTTCTCTCTCCCGTAGAGAAAAAAAGAACCTAGCTGATCAACAACGGCAATAGATTTTGGAGATTCTATTGTCAGAGAGTGCATCTAGGAAATTAAAAAAGGGTGTCTCAAGGAGAGATCGAGTTTTCTGTCAATCCAAGACAATACGTTAAATTGTGCAAAAAAGCAAATTCTTGTATTGCCAAGGGACTAACCATTGATGTATCCCCCGATTTGTGAGGATGAGTTGGTCGCAAGAGAGTGCAATTGGACCAAAACAAAATTTGTGCACTTCCGCTGAGTTGTCGAACCATATCCGTTCATGGCAGAAGCCTTGCAATTGCCGAGAATGACCCTCCATAGGCGAGTTAAAGATAATATGATGGGGCCACTGATAAGCCCATAATTGTGGTTATATTCGGGCTTATCTCACCCATTTTTGGTGCGCGCGCGCATAACTCTATGTTTTTGATTGATATTGCGCGAAGGTTGTGTTTTTGGTGTTTACAGGCTCTTTTCATTAATAAGGTGGATTTAACGCCATGAGCCTATCCCACCGTGATTCGGGGACCCGTGGGGTACAAATGGAGCGATAGCGGAGCCCGGAGGAGCTGTGTCGAAGCCCCGGAGAGTTTGGAGAAGTCCTGAAGAAGCTGATCAAATTTTGTAGAAAAGGAAGTTCTACCGGTAGGAGATCAATGCCTACCGGTATAATACCATTCCTACCGGTAGGAGGGCCAGCTCTACCGGTACAAACAGTGATCAGAAAGGTCACAAATTTGCACCATTCAAGTTCTACCGGTAGGAGATCAATGCCTACCGGTAGGAAGTCAGTCTGTTCAGTGTTCCCCTTCTTGCTCGAAGCCGTTCTACCGGTAGGAGATCAATGCCTACCGGTAGGGATCCCCAGATTCTGCAGTTTTCTATTTTCTTTTTCTTTTTCTTTTGTAACTTTAAAGGGGTGCTATAAATACCCCTTTTGCACGTTTTTAGGTCGATGTTATGTTATTAGACTTCAGCTCTTTCTCTCTCTACCGCCTCTTCCCACCAACTCTTTTCTCCCTCATAAATGGAGCATTGATTGGGGGATTTGGAGGGTGATTGCTTTCATTAATGTTGTAAGTTCCATCGGGATCCTTATTAATCTAGTTTTTATTTCTGTTTTCAGCATGATTTTGTGTTCTCTCATCCAAATCCTAGTCCATATCACTTCTCCTTTCATTATGTGTGAGTAGTGCAGCAAGGCTAGGTTATGGGATGATTAACATCCCGTAACCAGGGGTGGGCTCGTTCTCCTCTCGAGAACTCTTGTTTTCCAGCTTAAACATGGTAAGGACCTATTTTATGAATCAAAACTATGAGGTGTTACTCTCTTGGATCAAATGTAGGCAAGGGTTGATCCTCGTGCCACATTTGATACCTAGAGCTATGTCCCTCCTCGTGTTTGTCTAAACGCTCAAAAATGACCCCCGACATGCTTAACGCTTCCGTTAAAAAGAGAAGAATCGAGCTTATCCTTGCGTTATGGTTGTTAGTCATCCCTAACCCGAGCCTTTAGTTTAATCTCCAGTCAAAAAGCCGTAGTTAGGTTAAGTAGCCAGTTAACCAAATCTTTCAAGTTGGCCGTATAAACGCCAAAGATCGGTTGGCGGTCCTAACGCTAAAACTCTCTACAAGCTAATCTCTGAAACAAGTTATGGATGCGCTCCTTGAGGATTCGACCCCGGACTTCTGGGTATTATTATTATGCTCTCAACCGACCTAGCCCTACGCTTGGGGCATTCTTATTGCAACACACATTAAGGTCGCAAGCAGCCACATATGAGTGCATTAAAGCCATGCCTAAGCGAAGAAGGAAAGAGGGCACGACTTTGATTTTGCCTGTCCTTGAGTCATCTAGTCTTCAAAGTCTAAACAGAGTAATTAATTTTGGATTTTTTTAAAATAAAAAGTAGAAACACAGTGATAACGAATTCAGTAGACTTTGATAATGGGGGGAAAAAATTTATTACTGGTTGTATAATAATATGTGTGCAATGCCTTTTGCAGAATTACATTAATATTTTCCTATACAAGTAGACCAAGCATTATATTAGAAAATCAAATCTTCTCCTGATTAGAAAATTCAGAGGAATCAAAATTAATCTTTAAGGAAACACAAGTACATGCTATGGGTTGGCATCGTCAATTTCATGTCGTGTCATGTTGTTCTTGGTTAAATGGTTGTAGGGAAGGGGTTCCGCGGAGAGTTGCAGCGGCTGGCTCCCTTCTGCTTGCTTCACTTGCCTTCTGTTGGGCTAACAAGGCTTGTACTTTTGTGGGGCCAACAAGGCTTGTACTTCTGCCATTGTGATGTAAGGCTCTGTAGAAGGTGTATTGGTGCCATCAACAGCGGGTTCTTTTCCGCGTGCTCCAATGGAATTTCCAGCAAGCAATTCCCCCACGAGGACACCGCGCAAAGGATGCGGGGAGGATAGGGGAATCTGTGGCTGTGCTATCTGACTGTTACTGCCCCCAGCATGGATCTGCGGGGGTTCGTTGTCTTGGTTGACCACGGCCTTCGGGAGAGCCGCCGAGACAAGCTCTATAAGGCCTATAAAGACCGCGAGGATCTGCTTCTGCGTTTCGAGGAACTGTCGTCCATCCTAGAGAGCTCTCAGCATTTGTGCGGCCGCACCCGTGCTGTTGGTCTCTCCTACTTCTTCGAGTGTCGATATGAAGTTATCTAGCACCGTCATTGCCCTTCGACGTGATGGTTCAACGTATTCCTTGGAACGAGTGCTAACCATAAACCAAAAGACACCTCCCCAGCAGAGTCACCTAATGTAGGGAAAGGGTTCCGTGGAGAGTTGCTTACATGTAGATCTCGCGTGAGTTGGAGAGGTGCGATTGGTCAATGGTTAGTGAGAGGGAAGGAGGAACAATCTTGTGGGGTGAGGGAAGGAGCAAGAGGTACAGAAGAGACAAAGGCAGCGTGTCCCTTGTTTCTTTCCGCGGGGCTGACGTCTGGTTTTTCCGGACTGAATGAGTGAGGTCACCTTTCTCTAGGGAAGAATGTTCTCATTCTTTAAATTCAGTGCTCACCCACTCTCTTTCCAGAAGAAGTCAGCTCTGTCAAATCAGGGGAATGTCAGGGGTATTTATAGGGTACCTAGGCCTAGGTCAGGCCCAGGACGGTGCTCCTATGGAACCCCAACACGTGTCCCTCTTGTACCTCCGAATCTTGGAGAAACTCGTCCTCCCACGGACTCTTTTCCGCAGGAGAGCTCGATTTCCGTGATGGGAGCTCCATCCCAAGCCACCAAGCCACAAGAAATTCCTCCATTCCCGCTAGAGCAAGGTCGTGACCCGCGGCTATCGTGTTCCCATCACGGAGCTTCTTTCAGACCCTGCCTTGTGGCCCGGATGAAACTCTAGGGATTCTTTAATTAGATCTTTTATCGTAATTGGTAAACTTCATCAATCTGTGGGACTTCACCCGTGGTCATCTGCAGTAGACGTCGTCTCGTGGTTCACTTTTCCTTTTCCGAGGAGAAGGTTGACTTCCGCAGACGACTTCCGCGGGTCTTTCTTTACATTTTTATACGCGTCCTCTTTTCAAATTGGTCGGTCAAACCTCCCTCTTTTGGTCAAGGTTTGACCGACGCCTCTTTTCCGCGCAGACTATACTGCCATGTGTCCGCTGCTAATTGGGGGGGTCAAATAATCTCCTCTGATCAAGGGTTAATGATTTTGACCGCATGCACTTACAACGGTTATTCGTGTCCTTATCACGTAACGAGAGTCTAACCTGTATTCGCACTATTTTATTTTTGTCTTGGTGGATAGTGTCTATTCGTGTTCATGTCAAAACTCTCTAACTCCGTGTCATGTTTGTATCGTGTCTGAAATTTCCAGCCATAGTTTGATGCAATCAATGTTCTGGTTTGAATCTTCTCCCCCAACGAAATAAAGCAACCCCAATGGTGCCAACACGGGAAGTAAAATTTTCCCTTAAATACCCTTTTAGTGACGAAAAAATTTTTTGCCTATTTTTTTCATGGCCTTGTACTCCACATTTTTTATCGTCCACAAAACAAAATTGGCGATGTTCTGTTCCAATATAGGAAGGACAACACCTAACCAGAATTCTACTAATGGACGATGATAGTGTTCTTCCTCACAAATTCATTTTGTGACGATGTATAGGTGAGGAAAGTTGGCAAAAATACTTTTCCTCGCCACTGCAATTGGCGGGAAATATATATATATAGACACACACACATATACATGGCTTTAGAGACAAAAATTGATTCCTCGTGATAGCATAATTGTGTTACCACAACAAATTTAGGCCGTAGTGTAGAAGACAGAGTAAATATAGCAATAAACTCCATAGTAATAAGCTAGAATAGAATGTAAGATAATCTATAATGCCGTTAAATAATTAACAAGCCCAATATATCCAAGATCTAGAACTATCATGTTCTCACAAATCATAACATAAGGCGGAAATTAAACATACGAGAAAGCGTACCCGAATCCATGTGAACTTTATTGATCCGAGAACTTTAGCAATAATACCTGCAAAACCCTAACGGAAAAGGTTTCTCTCTCTTGACCCTCTTTCTAGCAATATAGTAACGTAAATATGATGGTGGACTGCATGCTCTTTTATAGGCAGAGAGAGGACCTGTTTCCTAATAAAGTATTTATTCTACTTTCCATCAAAGTAGGATTCTAGAAAACAACTCCATCAGTTTGACCAATCACATAATATCTTAGGGGAAAAGATATGGCTCATAATCTCGTCAATATATAATTACCATATGTGCCGATTGCGTAATGTGGGACAATAACGGAAATAATCTTACATTCTCCCACTTGGCCCATATGATACTTACTTCACAATTCAACGAAATTAACTTTAGGCGCGCATTTAACCATATCAAACCCTATCATAATTTGGTCACTGTCATAATACCATTATTAAACAATCCACTAATGCAAATCATGGCGGTTCTATATTTAATAACCAACATAGTCCCTTCCATGTACTATAACATTAGCGAACTGCCTAACACAGTCAGATAGCGAGGAGTATATTCAAAAGGTCCAAAGATCTTGTCTTTTACAAAAGACTATTCCTGTACTCGCTCATTCATTCTCAAACATGTACGTACCATTAGAACAGGAAATAAATGGCAGATCGAAACACAATAATTTGATATCAAAAGTGTCCAACATAACCATCATAATGCAATCCAAAATATAAACAAACTGTTATAGGTTACGCTCAAGACCCATCCTATTGGCATGTTCCTTAAATATTCTTGGTGGTAACCCCTTAGTTAATGGATCTGCTATCATAAGCTGTGTGCTTATGTGCTCGATTGACACATTTTGTTTCTGAACCTCTTCCTTAACGATAAAGTATTTCAATTCCATGTGTTTAGCACCATTAGAATACTTGTCGTTCTTGGAGAAAAATATTGCTGCGGAATTATCGCAATAAACTCTCAGCGGCTTGGCAATAGAGTCGACAACTCCAAGTCCTGAGATAAAGTTCCGCAACCACAATCCATGAACCGTGGCCTCAAAGCACCCCACGAATTCAGCTTCCATAGTAGATGTAGCAGTGATAGTTTGTTTCGCACTTTTCCACGATATTGCTCCACTAGCCAACAAGAACAAAAAACCAAAAGTGGACTTTCTACTATCAATGCATCCAGCAAAGTCTGAGTCTGAGTAGCCAATCACCTCAAGATTATCAGACCTTCTAAATGTGAGCATGTAATTCTTCGTTCCTTGCAAGTATCTCATTACTTTCTTTGCAGCTGTCCAATGATCCATTCCGGGATTGCTTTGGTATCTACCCAACATACCAACAGTAAAACTGATATCCGGTCTGGTGCAGGTTTGTGCATACAACAAACTCCCAACTGCTGATGCATAAGGAATAGCTTTCATTCTATTACGTTCCAATTCATTCTGCGGGCATTGCATAAGACTGAACTTATCCCCTTTTTGAATAGGGGCATCAGTAGGCGAACACTTACTCATATTGAATCTCTCTAGAACTCTTTCAATATATGCTTTCTGAGACAACCCTAACAATCTGCGTGATCTATCCCGAAATATTTCAATTCCAATCACGTAGGTTGCCTCACCCATATCCTTCATTTCAAAGTTCTTAGAGAGAAACTTCTTGGTTTCGTGTAACAAACCAAGATCACTACTGGCAAGCAAAATATCATCGACATATAAAATCAAAAATATAAACTTGCTCCCACTAACCTTCAGATATATACAATGATCAACAATGTTTTTCGTAAATCCGAAGGAAGTGATGGTATCATTGAACTTAAGATACCATTGTCGAGAAGCTTGCTTAAGTCCATATATCGACTTCTTAAGTTTGCAAGCCAAGTGTTCCTTGCCTTTAATTGAGAAACCTTCAGGTTGATCCATATAAACTTCTTCATCTAAACTCCCATTCAAAAAAGCTGTTTTCACATCCATTTGATGTAGCTCTAAATCATAATGAGCCACTAATGCCATGATAATTCTAAGTGAATCTTTCTTAGACACAGGAGAGAAAGTTTCTTTGTAATCAATGCCACCCTTTTGAGTGTAACCTTTGGCCACAAGTCTGGCTTTATATCGTTCTACATTGCCTTTGGAGTCAAGTTTGGTCTTGAAGACCCACTTGCAACCAACTTTCTTATAACCTTCTGGCAATTCAACGAGATCCCAGACTTCATTCTGGTCCATTGATTTCAACTCATCATTCATGGCTTCAATCCATTTAGTAGAGTTATCACTTTCCATGGCTTGTGAAAACGAAACCGGATCCTTAATAGTTCCAATGTCAAATTCAGATTCTTGCAAATAAACCACGTAATCATTCGAGATAGCTGATCTCCTTTCTCTTTGAGATCTTCTTAATGCTATTTCTTGTGGTTATTCTACAATCTCTTCATTGGTAACAATCTCATTATGTGGTTGATTATTCGTTTGTTGTTCCACGACATCATGTTGATCAACAACTGTAGGAATGACAACATTAGGTGAAGCTATGGGTAAAAGAACTTGTACCCTTACTTCTTGAATAATCACATTACGTGGTTCATCACTCCCACTGATTTCACCATTCTCAATGAATCTGGCATTACCGGTTTCTACGATTCTCGTACTATGATTAGGACAGTAAAACGTATACCCTTTGGATTTTTCAGGGTAACCAATAAAATAACCACTGATCGTTCTAAAATCCAGTTTCTTTTCATGTGGATTATAAATCCTAACCTCCGCTAGACAACCCCAAACATGCAGGTGTCTCAAACTCGGTTTCCTTCCTGTCCACAGTTCAAAAGGGGTCTTTGGAACTGCCTTACTAGGAACCCGATTCATAATGTATACGGCGGTCTTAAGAGCATGCATCCACAATGTAGAGGGTACTTTAGAATTACTTAGCATACTTCTAACCATATCCATTAATATACGGTTACGCCTTTCAGCTACTCCATTCTGCTGTGGCGTTCCTGGCATAGTATATTGTGCACATATGCCATGTTTTTCAAGGAGTTTAGCAAATGGCCCTGGGCGTTGCCCTGACTCATCATACCTTCCATAATATTCCCCACCCCTATCCGATCTAATGATTTTCACTTTTCTTTCTAATTGCCTTTCTACCTCAGTAATAAACACCTCTAGGGTGTTCACTGATTGAGATTTTTCATGCAATAAATAAATATAACAATAACGTGAAAAATCATCAATAAAGGTGATGAAATAGGTCTCTCCACCTATAGATGGAGTGTCAAAAGGCCCACAAATATCCGTGTGGATCAATTCAAGTAGCCCATTACTTTTTGTGGCTCCTTTCTTGGTATGTCTGGTTTGCTTTCCCTTAATGCAATCCACACATACACTAAGATCAGTAAAGTCTAAAGTGGGAAGAATCCCATCTTTTACTAATCTTTCCATTCTTTCTTTGGAAATATGTCCCAACCTTTTATGCCACAAGTTTGAGGAATGTTCATCAACTAGACTACGTTTAGTTCCAACATTATGATGCAGGGTAAGAATAGATTCAACGAATTGGCCATCAAGCTTTAATTTATACAACCCATCACAAAGTATGCCAGAACCAACAAAAGAGGCATACTTGAATAAACTGAAACTTTTATTCTCAAAATGAAATGAGTAACCATCCAAATCAAGTTTAGGGAGCAAAACTAAATTTCTAGAAACAGAAGGAACATAAAAAGTCTGATGTAAATCCAAATGATGATCAGTATCTAGAAATAAACGATAAGTGCCCACGGCTTCTATTGGAGCTTTGACTCGATTTCCCATGAATAAGAAGTTCGCATTAGGGTTTATGGTCTGGGTTGAAAGGAATCCCTGCATCGTATTTGAAACGTGAGTAGTAGCACCAGAATCAAGCCACCAAGTATTAGAAGGAACTTCAGTAAGGTTTGATTCGAAACATATAGAAATCAAATTCATACCTTTCTTTTCAAACCAAGCCTTACGTTTTGAATAGTCTTTCTGATAGTGTCCCGACTTTTTGCAGAAATGGCATCTATCACTGTACTTTTCCTTCCTCTGAGAACTTTGAGCAGACTCAATCACTTTAGGTGGTCCTTGCTTAATGACCTTTTTAGGCTTCATTCCTTTCTTTCTGGCCCCTTGATATGTGAGATGAGCCGAATGTTGTCCTGATTGCTTAAGTCTTGCCTCCTCTTGAACAAGCATACTAGCCAATTCATTTAAATTCCACTTATCCTTCATAGTGTTATAATTAATTTGAAATGGCTCATACTGAGGAGACAAGGACAGTGAGTTCAGAACAAATTGCACGAGAAAAAACTCATCCACACTCATTCCTAAATTCTTTAATTGAGCAGCCAAATTTGTCATTTCAAGGACATGCTCATGCATCCCACGACTACCATCATATTTCATGGTGGTAAGCTTTGCCATTAGTGTCCCCGCAAGAGACTTATCAGCCTGTTTGAAACGTGTCTCAATACTTGTAAGATATACCTTAGCATCTTCAGCATCAGGAAGTGTTGTTTTGATATTGTTCGCTATTGTCATTCGCATAAACATTAAGCCCAGTCTATTTGACCTTTCCCATGCTTCATGTAAAGATTTTGCTTCCGCACTGCTTGTATCAGTAAGAGCAGCCGGCTTCTCACATCGAAGTGCTAGATCAAGATCCAAGGTGAAACTCCACATGTTCTTTCCATTCTGAGAAATTCATTCCATTCAAGGTCGGAACAGACGAAGCATGCGAATGTAGCGAAACAGATTTTAGTGCTGCAAATAATGATCCATGCTCACTACGTTAGCGCTTAGAGTTAACAATAATATGACAAAATAAATATGTCAAAACAATAATTAATAGCGTAACTATGATCTGCCTTTGGGTTCATCCAATGTCACACTATTTAACAGTTATGGTGATGCCCTATCACTCATATGACTAATCGATAAATATTCATAATTCAGTAGGTATGTTACCTTTGAGTATTCATTCCAATCTCAATTATGAATACTTATCAATCATCATATTCCAATTCATTAATCATTCAAAAGTGGTGCACCTTTGGGTCTACCTAATATTATCATGATTAAGAATTGCGATTTACAAACTCATTAATTTTTAACACTTGGGATTAGGTGCTAAAACTCGATAAGTTGACTTAAAATCTATGTACCATTCCGTTTGGGTCACTTTGGTGGCTACCAAACGTATCTTAATATAGACCTCAAGTCAGAATAATGAGTTTGCTAAACATTAGGTTTGTATTAAAACAAAACTTCATAAATTTCCATAAAAGAGAAAACAGAGCAGACCCGTAGAAAAGCCATTAATAATACTTGTAGTATTCTGTTCATAAAAATTATTGGGTCACCAAAAACCTGTCAAAACTTGTACTGTAAAACATAATCTAGTTCGACGTAATCCAGTTCGACAGAATACCACCGTTTTCTCATAAACCTTCGATAAGAAAGACAAAAACAGATTACCCGTCCAAAGTCATAGAAAAGATATCATCATATCCTTTGATAACAGAAACCTTTGGATAACGAATCCATGTATATAAACAATTAATTGGAGACATACATAGCATGCACATATATACATGACACATTCTCATTGATTAAAAGCAATATACAAATATGTAGGATCGAAACAATAAAAGTTAATGGATAAGTCTCATATATTCTGATTGGACCGAAAAGTATTCAATCAGAAAACCAATTTAATTAGAACCCACCTAACAAGAGCAATCTGATTGTGCAAAACATCCATACGGTCGGCAAACATTAATTAATTAATAATGCTAACAGGTTGGATTTGCCGAGACAAGACTTCGAGTGAAACCGACATTAACAGATTCGATTAATAAGAGATAAATCTTATCGTTAACGTGAAAAGGGTTATGTAAGCCCAAAACCAATTAGTCGGAGAACATAATAATTCATAACGATGCTTTGATACCACATGTAAGATAATATATAATGCCGTTAAATAATTAACAAGCCCAATATATCCAAGATCTAGAACTATCATGTTCTCACAAATCATAACATAAGGCGGAAATTAAACATACGAGAAAGCGTACCCGAATCCATGTGAACTTTATTGATCCGAGAACTTTAGCAATAATACCTGCAAAACCCTAACGGAAAAGGTTTCTCTCTCTTGACCCTCTTTCTAGCAATATAGTAACGTAAATATGATGGTGGACTGCATGCTCTTTTATAGGCAGAGAGAGGACATGTTTCCTAATAAAGCATTTATTCTACTTTCCATCAAAGTAGGATTCTAGAAAACAACTCCATCAGTTTGACCAATCACATAATATCTTAGGGGAAAAGATATGGCTCATAATCTCGTCAATATATAATTACCATATGTGCCGATTGCGTAATGTGGGACAATAACGGAAATAATCTTACATAGAAACCAGGAAATATCTCAGAAAAGAAGGGAATTAATTGCTACAACATCAAGAAAGGCAACTCGATCAACATCGAAATGTACTTTGTAAAAGAAAACATACATAGGTACGTAATTAGTGTCATTCGAGTCTCAAAGCAGAAAACAAATACAACGATTTATTTTAATGACAAGAATTGGCCGGAAGCGCACCTTAAAACCTCGAACAGTACTGTTGGAAAACTCGGTAAAGTCATAGAGGACCAAAAGGAAGACTACATAGATGATCTTTACATTATGCCCTTCAAGATTCCTGCAGAATGTACATAAAACCAATGAAATTAATTCTTCAAGACAAAAAATAGGTAAGTCAGTATTTAAGTATTATACTTGAATATTTGACACAGTTCTATTGTCAAAGAAATTGTCAACTTCTGATGAAAAAAATAAATTGTCAACTTCCCAAGAGAACGTCCTGCACAGCTTACCCACAAAGTCTCTTCTATCCTTGGCAACAATTTCTTATGGATCTTCTCCCACTCCTCGGGCCATCATTTTCTTCAGGACTGTTTGTGTGTGCGTGTCTGTTTAGAAAAAGGGGTAAATGAAACTGGATTGAGCAAATAGATATGAGAACAACAATCTGAAGCAATATTCCAATTGTGCATCTTGAAAGCTTATTGCGAAATACTTTCTTATAGGGGAACAAGCACTTTTTTTTTTCCCCGCTTGTTATACGATGATTCAAAATTATCAATCAAAGCTTGATGTAACCATTGAAACAGCCTTGATGAAGCATCAATCGAAGACCGTAGGCTGTTGCAGGCTGAAAAAGTAACTGCTCTCATACCAAAACCAAACAACTTGCGGGTAAGCTATTTGATGAATCTTATACAAGCCATTTCCCTCATCCTTAAGCAACTTGCAACAAAAGCAAAATACCTTGTCCACAGTAGTTGAATGACAAGCCATTTTCTATTACGGTTCTATCCATTTGATAAATGACAATAATAATGTGTCCCAGAGAAGTGTCTATTAAAACCATCTTTGGAAAAGTCGGCATCATCATCTCTCTTCGTGGGACCTCTTTCAACAATAAAATACATTTCTAAAATTTTGATCAATCTTGTCCCAATTACTTGGATCATCAATTTTCAAAGGTTGAAATTCTACGTTTTGATCTTCAGTTTGACCCTTACCACTCTCATTCACACTCACATCCTCCCTCTCACTGTCACTCTCATTCTCATTTATAGATTGATTCACCTTCTCATTCGGTAAATCTTCAGGCTCTATATCCACAAATTCTTCATGTTCATTATTCTCCTGTCTCCACATGTTCAATTGAACTTGAACCATTTATTTGTTTCTTACTACTAATGAAAAAGTTATTGAGATCTAATAAGATCTCCTATTCTTTCTCCTTTTTCATTTTTCATACTCTGACTGATACCTTCAAGGAGGCATGATTTGAAGACACAAATTAATTGATAATCCAACAAGCAAGATTCAAGAACAATCCCAATGTCAAAGAATTCAAGGTTCAAGTAAAGTTACCGAGGCATCAAAATATCATGGGCTTTTTGTTTTTTCAAGGGCGACGGATACAGAAACATCAAGCCATCGGCAATCCACTCACCCAAATCAAAATAGCATCTGTAGATGAGTAACTCAAAGGAGGAACATCAGTCAATAATATGCACAAGCACAAAAATTGGCTTACAAATAAATTACAAATCCTGTACAGAAAACAAGAAAATCTCTCAAAACAAAATTACCAATAAAGAAATCACGAATCTTTGCCGATGGTTTTTTTTTTTTTTTTGATAAGCACAATTTCATTGAAAAACTCAAACGAATTACAAACTAAAAGGGGCATCCCCCAGTATGAAGACTACAGACGTAATAGGGGCATCCCTGTGGGAAACACAAACAACTTTAAGGTATCTACTATCTATACAAAGAATCAACATTTGCATTGGAGAAAAAATACTATCCGGAAGCCTCCATTTGTCACCCAAAGCCCTGTTCAAAGTGGAGTTCTTAACACGTCTTCTAGAGCATAGAAAATCTCTGATAGAGTTAACCACGTTAAGGGACACGACGTCAACCTATTTGGAAAGGCCTTGAAACACTCTAGTATTCCTCTTAATCCAAATACCATAGACTGCAACTGATAAGGTACTATGTAACACTAAATTCTTAAAAACCTTGGACGTCCCACACTGGACAAGCCAGTCCACAATGTCCATGAGGGTGTTAGGAATGCCTGGCACCAAAGTCCTCACTAGAACTTGCTGCCAGACCATAGAGGAGAAGAGACACTGGAAAAATAAATAGTGGTGGGTCTCTCTAGCGTTATTGCAAAATACACATTTGTCGTCCACCTACATCCCCCAATTAGCTAACCTGTCCTTAGTACACAGCTTGGTTTGAACGGCCAACCATAAAACGAAGGCCCATCGAGGGACCATTTGTTTGGACCAGACAATTGCTGCCCAAGGTGGGTTTGGCCTTCTGATTCGAAGTGCTTCCCATGCAGAGGCAACTGAATAATGGTGGCCACTAGGATGAGGGACCCAAACAACATAATCCTCCCTCAAATTATCTGGCTTATACCTGATTATCTCTTGAGTAACTCTATTACGAATTCTGGGCCGTCTCCATTCTCTTTGGAAAATAATGGACACTTTTTCTTGAAGAGATCTTCCCATATTGAAAACCACTTCTTCCCCAAATCTCTTATGCAAAGGTCCCAAGGGATGCCAATTGTCATACCATAAGAAAGTCCCTGCACCATTTCCAATCCTTTATTAATTGGATCAAAGGTTGCCCCAAGCCCCTAATGCCAAACAATTTCCTGATGGTCCATGCGCAACTTTTTGTTGATTAGGCTATTTATATCTCTTAAAATTGGTGGGTGGGTTAAGAGGGTTGTAGGGTTTGTTGATTAAAAAGTAGAGGAGCAGCCGTAACGAGGATTAAAAAAAAACGAAAGAAGTAGGGCAGTAGTCAGGGATTTCCCGAAAATAAGTCAGCCGGCAAATGATATTTTACTGGTTTATAACTTTGTGACACTTGGGCCATGTTTCCACCAAAGTATTTGAGGGAAAAATATAGGCAATTTTATTATCTTGTTCACACTAAAAAAAAAAATTTTACATTTTAATATTTTGTTCAGATTAATTAATAATTTTTAATAATAACTAAAAAAATAATTTTTTCACTTGCATACTCATTTATAATTTATTCACAACAATTTGACATTTCTTATTCACTACCGGAAACAGTTAGTAACTTGATTGCTACAAAAAAAATTCTCAAAACTTATTCACTACCGGAACACCCCCTTAGGCCCCTTTAGTTTTTTAAAATAACAAAATAGTCACCAAATTATTTTATGTTTGGGCCCTTTCACTTGAGCCTTATTTTTAATTGGGCCCTTAAAATTCTAGGCAAGTTAATTTTAATTTTTATATAGGCCTAATTACTATATGTACCTATAAAGCTGGGGGCCCTCAAAATTGGACAAAAAATCAAGGGCCAAAAGTGGTGGCTTACGAGCGTTATCCCAATGCTGGCTCTGTACAAGGGCAACCATCAATGGTCCATGCTGGCAGTAACATGTACGATGCTCAAACAGCGCATAAAAGGTATAATAGAGATGACGAGAGATGATCAACTCTCGCGCCAAGAGAAAGAGAGAGAGAGAGAGAGAGAGAGAGAGGGGCTGGGGGATACCAGTGGGTTCCCTTTGGAGGGAAATGAACCCACAAAATGCATGCATGCATCAAAGGTGAGGCTGTTAATTTGACCTTTCTGTTCACAGATTTCGTAATTTACCAATTACATAATCTAATTATGAGGAGTCATCATTCACTTTGGAAGTTGAGGGGGTGTTAAGTGATACAAGCAAATATATGAGGGGATGTCTTTGTAATTTAGAAGCCAAGAAATTAGGTGTCGTGCAAGGCTTGGTACATATTCACTGTGACTACACTGCTCTCCCCCGAGATTTTTTTCCTAATACTCTTATAACCTCCTATGTTATTTGAGAAATTGCAGTCATTTTACACAGAACAGTAGCTTTAATTTGGTGGTCAAAAACTCAATCTAAGACTACTTTTGGTAGTAATGAACACTCAATCAAACTTTGATTTCATGAAAATGGCACACAATTACAATGGAACAATGAACTCCACTTTTTCTCTTTTTTCCGCATACAAGTACACATACAAATGCCATTCAACTGTTAGTTTTTTCCCATTAGTGTGGCCCACTAGCCTTCACGTTTTGTGCAAATGGGACTCCATTATCAGATAAGCCAATGAAGTGATATGGTTCATTACGATAACTAATTAGAATTATAGATTAAGGAAAACTCATGATAATAAAAGAGACCTTGATGGACTAGGTGTCTTTTAATAATTATCTCTGTGGCCCTCTCCTCTCCTCTATAAAAGGTAGAATACTCACCCCTTATTCATACGGTTTTTCCATCAATTAAAGTACTGGGGTATTCTAGAAAAGTAGAGACAGAGAGAAGAAGGTGAGCCAAGAATTAAGGTGTTTCTAATTAAGGGGTTTGTTCTCTCTAATCACGATGGCCAACAAAGGTACGCTATTTATTATTCTTGAGATGTGTTGAATTCAAGATCCTGTTATATCTGTTTTCCGCATAATAGTTTTAATACAGATATATTAGATTTACAGTTGGTATCAGAGCATTAGGTTTTCTGAATCAATACATCTTGAAATAAAGTCATCTTCAACATACTGTTATTATACGTGAATTACTGTTATTTTCGCATATCGATTTGCCCTTACGGTAAATCGAGTATATAAATATTGTTAATTAATGGAATGCTTTATGCCGTTG